>JASDDO010000012.1:130050389-130650389 GCA_030015575.1 Agapanthus africanus | reverse complement strand
CTATCTCCAACAATCTCCCACTTGCACTCAAGGCTAATTATTGCGATGCCGCATACTCACAGCCCGTGTGATACCGAACACCCAACTCCTCTACTAGTCAGTCTCACAAAGCTCGTTTGCGAAACTCTTGCGTTCGAGGAATAGCCTCAGTGAGTGGATCCGCTGTGATGTTTCTTTCTATGTCTCTCTATATCTCAAGTTCGCGGAGAAAGCCATCTTCCGAAATGAGCAATACCTGTCTTAGAATGTCTGGATGTCTGATGGGACCTAGCTCATAAATGAACTCCAAATCCAAACTTCTTAGACTGTATCGTCAACTGAACTTAATCAGTATCCTGCGCCATGCCACCCTCAGTATTGCCTTGGACCACCTGTCCAAAATACTGCCCCTCGTCAGAGGGAAAAACTATAACTCTGACAACCTCCTTGTCGTCCATGTCACCTTGGAAGCCTGGAATGATAACCGTCTCCTAAAGGAGGCAGCCGTTATCATATCCCTAGAACATTCACTTATGATCTAAAAACGCTTTCGACTGTTTCTCCAGGATTGGATCAATGTCAACTTATTGCATCTAGTGCAAGAACAACATCTGGTGTGGTACTTGACATCTCATGATTGACTCAATTGCCTGAGCAAGTGATCTGCCAATCATGCACATCCCTCTCCCCTTTAGTCTTTAAGACACCTTTAGAGAGGGTGACTCCATCACCTGCAGGTACACTACCGTGCCAGGAGTCGTCCATTCTAAATACTCTTAGAATGCTGTCAAGGTACCCTGATTGGGAAACCACCCAAATCTAGATCTAAAAACATAGATCTAGTAACCAGTATGTCTTATATAATGTCCAAGTCCCTTGTGGAGAAACCACTGTGTGACGACCAAAGTATAACCGATCGTAGTATAGGAGTTTCTTTTCCTACTCTGTGTATGTCATCCAAATACCAGGATATCACACCCTACTACCTTCTCAACAGATCCATCCCCTATTCTGATGACGTCAAACTTATGACTGTCACATCAGAAATAGATGATCTATCTCTGCTACATCTGCTTTAGTCTATAAATAGACATAAGCCTGATGTCCACCAATACTTCCGCTGCTCCCACTGACTACGACAACCCTCTGCCAGAGTCATATAGACGCACACTTCTAAAACTAGTTTAGAACGACGCTATACTCATCCTCCTGCCGGGTTTCGCAGCCTGGAACAACAACAATGGCAAGTGTGGGTAAACAAGAACTTCCCTGTCACCGTCCTTGAGGCTACCGGAGTACCTCTCGGGTGCCTGAAGTTACCCACCTTATCTGCGGAGTGGCCAATGGAATGTCAAAACAGATTGAATCTTTAGGTTCCTTATCAAATCTTCAGTAATCGTTTGCGGTTCTGGAATCACTTCCAGTTCTACCATACTCCCACTACTGTTTTTGAAAAAATCCATTTTTAATAAAACTGTGGCGAGTCTAGAACAATATTTCTATTGATCTGCCAGATGGTAGAAAGTCAACCCTCGTCATAGCCTGGGTCAACCCACAAACAGCCATTACAGAAACGTGCCTTGAGTTGTCCAGTGTCTGGTTTTAATCATAAGCCGGACAACTCCCCGTACCTTAACAATGTCAAGATATGAACTGTTCTATATCCAATATAGTAACAGAGGCACTGATTTAATTGAACCAGATTCAAATCATGCAGCTGTCTCCAGTGCATGTCAACTAAATGTAAGGAGGTCGATCAGCGTTACTCAACTTAGGAATGTTTCCAATTATGAGTAACCTGAAAGAGAAGCTAGTTCTCTTAATCATTACTATCAACTGAACACCATACACAAGTATCTACATCTTCGATCACTTTGAAGAATCCCGATACTTGCTACACCTGGTTCTCTACTCTATTCAAATGCCTATAACTCCTCAAAACTTAGACCTTGTGTTTCTACAAAACACATGTCTAAGAACTAGAGAAGTTAAAAGTAAACAGAATATAGTATGATGACCAACCCCTCTGTCCTAATGGACACTGGACAACATACAATACTCTGTATAAGTCCGCTGAGTCTAACAACTCTTTCACTGTGCGTCGTAGGTTGAAAACTGTACTTATGGTTAAGAAGAATTACACCGCTGTTTAATGCTCCTTACCTAACCATCCACTGATATAGGTAAATGTCATCGACATAATATCAAAAGGTATATCTCACTCTATGAAAATAGACGTACAGATATATCAATTTGAAATTGGTGCACAACAGCGGATATTCAAAACCAAATATTTGCCGACCGGCAAACAGCCCAGATGATCTCCTCAAATATCACCGATTACAACGAATCCTGATATAATGAGGATGATCACCCAATTCCCAATAACTTGCTCCCACTCATCATCTGTAAAACCATACAGATGTGAGAATCATACCTGGTAAATACATACCCTGGAGTAAGTATCTAATCGGGAAATCAGTTTTCCTTTAACAGTACACAGTGAAACTGAAACATCGAAATGTCTCGTTGGGGTATCCTGGTATTCCTAGTAATGCCTCTTCCATTATCCAGATTCACAACTGTAACCGTATAATTCTTTGCCACCTCTCCAAATCCCTTTATATGTCTTTAGTCATTACCTTCTGCACACCCCTTAGGCCAAATGGTTTTCTTCCTTCCCTACCGTTCGGCACCAGCATATGGTTTGGAAGAAGACTATCCAATAAGCATAATGGGTGTACTGTCCTAGTCCTAGGAGCACTCGCAATGCGAGAGAAGGTGAAAATAAAAGACAACCGAATAAACCTTATTCCTTTTCTCCTGGACCAGAGTCCATCCCCGAACTGGAACAAGTTCCTTTCGAGTTCGTATATAACCATACGATGGAGTATCCAATAAAATGTGGATCTTCGTAGTGATACGGAGTGTCCTGGAGAAATACAAAGGTGATTTAGGATTGGCGAAGAAATACTTGGTTCGGTCGTGAATAGCAGTCGCAATTTACTTTGCCCTCTTACTAATCCCTTGCTTTGTCTTAATCTTAATACCTTCTGCACACCGTTTAGGCAATTGGTTTTCTTCATTCCCTACCGGTCGACACCAGCCTAAGGTTTGGAAGAAGACTATCCAATTTACGTAATAGGTGTGCTATCTCCTAAACCAAGGAATACTCACAACTTGAGAGAAGGTAAAAGGGAAAAGACAACTGAATAATCCTATCCGTTTTCTCCAGAACCGAAAACCATCCTCAAATTCCTTCGAGTTCGTATATAACCATACGATGGTTTTGTCCAATGGAAGTGGACATTCGTAGTAATACGGGGTGTCCTGGAGAAAAGGGTAAAAGTAGGAGTGGCAATGAGGTCTGCAACTCTGACAATCCAAAAGCCTGTGTTAAGAAGGTTCGGTCAACTTGGTCACTGAGTCATAGTCCAGGGTCGGGTCAATGGTCGCTGCCAGAGAGAGAGAGAAAAAAAACACTCAGCGTGCACTCTATTCTAGATCAGAATGGTTATCACTTTTTCTAATCAGGAAACCTCCCACTGTACCTTAAATTCTCCTCCAAATCTGAAAGAAGAATTAGTCGGGGTCACCCGAGGAGTAAACTAACTCATCAGTGGGAATCGGGATCCAACTATCATCTCATGATAACTTGACGGAATCCACTCAAGTCACCACACTCCAGAAGGTATGCGCATGCCTGGCAAGTTTCAGTTCTTTTGAAACTCCCGATGTGATTTTTACCCCTAGGACCCAAGTGACCTTGACTGAGCCAATATATCAAAGGGTCCTAGTCAAGTTCAACCCGTCATTATCTTGATTGCATTAGACCCACCCGCACGAATCCTTGACTGAGCCAAAATGACCGCACGACTGTCCTAACCAATCACATATCCATGTAACAGAAAAGCACTACATAGCTACCGAACACTACGCCTCGGCTAAGCACGACATACGCAGCACGAATACTAAGTAATACTAATCTGAAATGACGGAGGGCTACGACTGGTTTTTGGCGAAAAACCTTTAACGTAATGAACTTGATATTGCTGAAGGAACTGCATAGCCTTTTATAAAAATATAGTGACGAAAACCTTTGCTAAAGAGGTCACTCCCGGTGAAGGGATCTCGACTCTTTCCCCGTAGAATGAGGTGCAGGATATTCCAACTGAATACCACGATGCAAAGCAAAAGTAATCGGCTATAGTAAAGTTAATGCCCTGACGCAAACTTCTGTCCAAGGGGTCACTCCCGGTGAAGGGATCTCGGCCCTTGCCTCGTCGACTGAGGAGCAGGATATTCCAAATGAATACCACGATGCAAAACAAAAGTGAACGTCCTTGCAATAACAGCTTTTTGAAAAATGTTCCAACAACATCAGAATAGGTTTGTTTATCTTGCATTGATCCGAATCAACGCAGTCCCATCAATTGATCACACCACAAAGAACGAAAATATACTGATGTACGTATATGCCATCCGCATTCGCCACTGGGTCCCGTCATCACCCGTTAGGTTACTTAACTAACGACATAGCGGGGACTGGACTAGCGCGGATGCAAAACATATACAACATCTACTAATATATATACCAATATATTATATTTCGCTCAAGGCGTGATAAAATGCAACATCACAGAAATATACAACATCACAGAGCAATACAGATATCTGGAAGCCCCGGGTTTCACAGAGCCGCTGCTGAAACCCGACGTTCCCCTGGTCGTGTGGATAGCCTGTGCAATGAAATCCTAGACCCCTACGGGCGCGGCAAGTCACCCGCCAAAACCTGAAGCGAGGCAGCCCCCTTCAGTACCGTGAATGGACCACCCAGCACTTCACGGAATCCGGTAACTTGGGCACCCCTCCTGGGTCAACCTGTACCCCCTACGAGTGCGGCAAATAGCCCGCCAATCCTAGAGTGAAGCCCCCTCCGTCTCAATGCCATGAGATGCGGGCTCGTTGCCCTCTAGAACCCGGCTATCCGTGCACCCCTCCGCGGGGTAATCCTAGTACAGAAAGTAAAATATACATACACCGGGTACATCGACCGCAACCAAGTCGTGCCCCAAAAGAATAATACAATCAGGAAGTGACGGCAGTCCACATGTCGGACGCTCGCCCCCCAATATCAAATGTACATATAAAACAAAACTGTACTAACATTGCATCCAGGCTATCCCCCACGACCGATCCGCAACAACACAGCATAAACATAGAACATCAATGTGAAAGTCACGTTCGCAAACCCGTCTAACCGGGCTATAGCAGTTAGACAGGATTTACCGATCAAGTGACATTCACGGTCGCAGATATAATGTAAATACTGTGAAATAATGTGTTTAAAATATCCGATCGATCAAACAATTAACAAGTGGGCCCCCAAGCAATACTGTAGCAGTCACAGAAAATCTGGGCCCAAATTTAATATCCCAAAACCCCTAAAATTAGCCCACAAGCCCACTGTAAACATTTGACACAGTGAAGACATCAATGTGCGGCGGAACCGCGGCCCAAGGGGTGGTTTGGCCGCGGTTCCGCGCTAGAGTTGTCGACTGAATGTGTCGAATTTTTACAGAGGTCTTAGAATTTCCAGTATATTAGTTTTTTACAACCTGAAAAATTTTTAGACACCAAAAATTTTCAACAGAAACTGATGTGAACAAAAATGAGGTTTTTGGAATTTCGGTCGATCGGATAAGTAAAACACATTAGAACAAGCTAGAGAAGGTTAATGGCGTGGCTCTGATACCATGTTGCGCCACGGCAGCGCCCCGGCCGTCTATCCGAGGCCAAAATGCGGAATCAAAAATTTTCCTTACTTGGAAACCGGCGCTACCGCGGACAATGAAAAACCCGGATCGTTAACCATTAACCTATACTAGCTAACAAGAGATGGGAAGAGAAGTATACCGAGTGATCCGAGTCCTCCGGTCTTCTCTTCATCGTCCCGATCTCCCGCGGAAAGTCTTGTCTCCATATCGTCGCCTCCTCGCCGGAAAGGGCACCACATCGCCTGCGTCTTTTACGGGCTCCCGCCTCAATACCGAGGCAACTCGGGCATGAAGCCGGCAACTCGACATGCTCAAGATATGCTGTAGAATGTGTAGTGTAGATGCTATGTCTCATTTGGGGTTTGTTTCCATTTGAAGATGTGGAGGAAATGAGATTAGAAAAATGGTGCTTGCATTTTTCTAGCATGAAAATGAGATCAAGAATACTATACTCTCAAGAATGAAACTCTCATCTTCTTCTTATCTCAACCATGAGAAACTTATCATGTTAGAAAAGGTGGAGCAAAGAATACATAAGCAAGAGGGAGGTGAGTGTAGGAGAGCATGAAGGGTGACCACATCCAAACATCATCATCACAAAACACAAAATCAATCCTAATCCTTTCTCATCTCATTAAAGCAAAGGAAAAGACTAAGAAAGAATCAATATGATGGTTGAAAAGAAAAGATGCCATCATATACAAAACAATTGCAAGAAACTCCCTCCACAAATGTTATTTGCAAACTTGCAAATAACCCCCTCCATCGGAAAAGTCCGGCCGGGAAAGAACAAAGGAAAACCGGCCGGAACGGAATGCAAACTGGCAACTCCAGAAAACTGGTCCCGTAATAAATTACAGGAAAACCCCGATACTGTGCATAC
This sequence comes from Agapanthus africanus, assembly GCA_030015575.1. Lineage (NCBI taxonomy): Eukaryota > Viridiplantae > Streptophyta > Magnoliopsida > Asparagales > Amaryllidaceae > Agapanthus > Agapanthus africanus. The sequence continues at coordinate 130,643,750 of JASDDO010000012.1, read as the reverse complement.
ACACCCGCATCTGTATTCCGTCCGGATACAAATGCAATAAGACAAAATCTACACTGTACTAAACTAGGACCGGTTTAAGCCAAAGCTGGCTAGTAATATCCGTTCGATCCTGATCCGTGCAATACCGCACGTATCAGATCGAACCCTGCCATATCTCCATACGGCCTCTACAGCGTTTCTCCCGAAAGCTTGAGTAACTGTAAGTGTGGTGGACTCTAAAGACTCGTCAATACTATAGCTGTGGATTTAACCACTAGCACGTCAGAGGTATAAGCCAATACGTGACGGGCCACCAGCTATTGACCAAAAGGGACGTCGATGAGAGAACTCATCCTGACACCCTACTGAGCCTGTCAGTGACAATATCCGTACAGTCCGGTCCGTTCGTCTATAAGCATCGCATGTCGGGCCTAGGGGGTTGGTAAAAGTCAGACCCCCAAAAGCGGTACAAGTCGTGTCGGAGTGTAGCCCAGAACACCCTGAGATACTACTGGAATACCTACCAGTAAATCTCCTGCCTCGGCCTAGGGCTTTGTGTAATGGCTCTCCTAGACACAGCGCAACCTCACCCCCAATACCGGGAGAGACGAACCCCTGCAGATCCGCTCACTGCCTCCATGTGGCTCGGGACTGTACCCAACTAAAACCTGTTTGCACGACTCCTTTGAGCCGTGGTAGGGTAGTAATCAAAGTACAGTGGGAACTCACACGAGACAAATGACGATCTCAGGTCGATGAACTAACCTGTACACATGTCACCAGGGAACTGCTATCTGACATCTGGTATAAGACCAACTAGCAGGTTCCCGGCGAGTCCTGTCCGGTGTACTCATAACCCAATGAGCACCTGTATACATCTTAGGTGAACCAACTGACACCGGTGGCTTGTGAGACCGGCCACCGCCCCTCGTCGGGGTCTCGACTGTATACACTAGTCTACTAATGGAGTATCGATGCCCTGTCTCGAAACTCCTACGACTAGGGACCTTTTAAGGATGTGCTTATAGACTACCAGCTCCCACGTATATGATCGCCATCATACTGTTGGTAGTCAAGCAAGAATCCTAGGGGCTCTATCAACGTGTAATAGCGACATGTCAGGTCACCTAAAGCAGTACACGATGATAAAGATAAACCAGATAGCATACTATCATCTCGAGTAAGACTGTCCTACCGGGATAGGTCCTCCCTCAATCATTGCAATCACGTGCCTGTGATCCAATAATTGACTCTGAGGGCACTATCTCCAACATCTGGTGTATCGGTATGTATCTTTTACGTCCTTCTCAGCAGATAATTTATATTACTTTCATATCGTATTCGTCTTCACATATTTTTCCTTTGTAGGGCCTTCTATGGAGGGCGCAGCTTCGAGTCCATATCGCGCCTTAGAGTCTCCGGTGACGGCCTTTATTTCTTTAGCGGAGGTTACTGGATCGGCCATAGACTCTGTAAATATTTCTAGTGACGCACCGGAGGGTGTAGAGGAGATTACTGATGCTGCTATCCCTCCAGTCCAGAATGGACGAAGTATCGAAGGTAATCATATATATATTGTTTAACGACTCTTCCATATGTTTGGCCCTTTCTTTCTCTCAGAATTGCGGGAGTTGGCGTCCTCTTTTGTAGATCGTTCTCCGGAAGAAATCTTCCTGTGTCTACTTAATATGGCATCTCCGCACGCGGTACCACCCCCAGAGCATCGTCCTTTCCTCCGGCCAAGGTTGGTATTCATTTGCCTTCCGTATCATATTTTCATAATGATGCTGATGTGCCCTTTTTTTTATTTTAAACCACGGTCTTACAGGCAGATGACGAAGTTGAGGTTCTTGATGGGCCTGGGGACTTCTCAGATCCGCCTTCTGTGGCCATAGGTAAGTGACGCTTTAACCTTAGTATTCTTCTACTTATTCTCTGTTCGGAAAGACGACTAATCATACATGTATCTTTACAGTTTTGCCAACCCTGGCTCTGCTAGAGTCCCGTATTTTCATGCCGCCGGGCCCTTATTCCAGACGTGTGTCTGAGAGGATGGAAAAACAGAGCATTCATTCGCTGGCAACTCTCATTAAAGATCTTTGCGCTGGCACTTCTGTCATGACTGAGGAATTTGCTATTGAAGCCAATGCTTCTTTGTCCATTCTCGCCACCTAGCATGACGAGGCGCTGGTACGTACTTGGGTTGAATATTGCCGTAAAGTGGAGGCTTCCCTACATGGAGTTGAATGCATGTGCCCTCCCTCTAATATCCTATCAGTAAAGGCCGGCTTGCGTGGATGGATCGATCGGTGTACGGCTAATCTCCAGTCTTGTGAGAAAAGGCTCAACCGGAAGTTTTCGGAAAGGGAGTTGGCTTCGAAGGTTTTGGGGGAACTTCAATCCCAGCTCACAACCAAGACTACTCAGGCCTATGAAATCTGGCGGGTCCTTCACGAGGCAATTACGAAGGTGGTTGTCTTGATAAAGCTGTCATTTTCACATGAGAAATGGTCAAGACCCACAAGACTGCCGAGAAAGAGCTTGAGAATCGATTTCCTTCATACCAACAACAACAGGCATAGGCAGGGATTCAACTTGCGGCATTGCTAGAGCTTGAGGCTGAAGTCCGGCGGAAAAATGACGATCTAGCTGGCCTATTAAACCGCCCGCCATCTTAAAAAAATTTGTCGCTGTATATCTTTCTTTCTTATTTTTTTGTATCTTGTATTCATTTTGATTTATGAATAAAAGACATTTTATTTCATGTTTGCACCTCTCTATCCTTTGATATCTTGATTTGGCGTAAAGTTGTTTATATACTCATTTCGGAGTTTGTAGTTTATATACTCATTTTGGAGTTTGTAGTTTATTCACTCATTTCGTTGTTTCTAGTTTATGTACTCATTTCGGAGTTTTTAGTTTATTCACTCATTTCGGAGTTTCTAGTTTATGTACTCATTTCGGAGTTTTTAGTTATGTACTCGTTTCAGAGTATCTTTAGTTTACCTCCCTTGGGTTTTACAGGCAAACTTGTTCTAACGTTGTATATAGATAAACCTCATTCTTTACGACAGAGATCCGTTAGGTTTGTGGTACTAAGGTTTTAGTCCGTGGTACCGTCGCATTGGCTGATGCATTCCTCGATATGCAGTTTTTAAGTCACTGTTCGAGTGGCCCCGCGACTTTCGTGTCTCGGATCCTTTCGGGGGCTGGACAAGACGTCTTCAAGTAATCTCCTTAGGTCATATTACTGTCAGAAGAGAAAGCGTTAGGAATTTTCCATGACGCTTTTTACTTGAGGTTAGGCTCAATTTGGAGCCCCGATGAGTCATAACCACTCCGCTCTGGGGTGGGATGATCTCCAATAGTCTTTTAGGCTTTATATGAGATGCCGTCAAGACCCGAAGTTAGGAATATACCGTCACTTCGTTTTTTGTTTTGACGATGTCACGCCGATTCTTTGCTGAAATAAGGTAGACATCTGTAGGACCCTTATGCTGTAGGTATTGCAATTGATGTCCGGAGCTAGGAATATGCCATTGCTCCAATTTCATTTGATTGCTGCGTCCACATCATGCTGCAATGAGGGGGAACGCCGGGATAGTCTCTAGGTTGTATATGTACCGTCAAGACTTGGAGCTAGAATTTTTCCATTACTCCATTTTTGGTTTGCTTCGACCCGTGGGTCTTTTGTTGACGTCGCGTCTGCATCCCACTGGAATGAGAATAACGTCGAGCTAATTTCTAGGTTGTAGATGTTGCCGTCAAGATCTGGCTCTCCCTTTGACGGAGCCTGGTGGGAAAATATGGTTCCCTTTTCTTTTATTTGTGTCCATGGATCGTATACAAGAGTGAATATGGACATACTTGCACGGCAGAGAAAATTTTATTTTATTTTATTTTATTTCCGTGATGCTCTATCTTTTCAGCTTTTTATACCGTGCAAGTCGCGATTGCCCAAACATTTCGGCTATTTTTCATGGTGCCCAATTATTTTGGCTATATTTTTTTATTTACTCGCTGGTTTTTATTGCGATTTGCCCAAACATTTCGGCTTTTTCATATGCATTTTTTTGCGACTCGCTGAGTTTATTACGAGTTAGGAACTTGAGATCTGATACCAATCTTGGCATCAGTATCGCTACAACTGGAATATTGCCAAGAGCGAATCATCATTTGTTGTGAGAGGATATGGAGTTTGATACCTGTTTAGGCATCAACATTGCTACAACTGGAATGTTGTTAGGAGCGAATCATCATTTTCCTTTGTCGATTTGAACAAATATGGCTTAGTAGACATAGTTAGGATCCTGTCGACTAAGGCTTTTGACTTTATGAGCCAAAAGGGTCTCATAAAGGTATATCTCCCTACGAGTCGAGAGGATCTCGTAATTGTATTTTCTCCTTAAGAATCGTGGGGATTCCTAAGTGATATTCTCTTGTAAGTCATAAGGATCTTCCAAGAGTGTTTTCTCCTTATAAGTCGAAAGGACTTACAAGTGTCGTTCACCATATGGGGACATTTCTCGCCATTGGTAGAACTTGGTAAGGGAATATTTATTCATGCCTGTGAATTGTATACAAGGGTCAATATTGGACCGCCAGCAGGACAACTTGGGGGATATGACGGCTTAAGAACAGGTTCATATCCATGTAGCTTAAGGCTTTTGAATCTTATGAGCCACTTGGGTCTCATAGGGGGAATTCTCCTTATGAGTCATGAGGATATCGCAAGTATTTTTATTTTTATTTTTATTTTTATTTTTTTACGAGATTGCGCCCTTCCGGGTTTTCACAAGCTAGCTGGTAGTCCTGTTGCTTTTACTCACGGCGCCCTTTCGGGTTTTCATCCATGCCCATTTCGCTTGTGGACATACCGTTTTTTTAACGAGTTTGTGATCTTTTTGGTTTTCACAAGCTCGCCGGTAGTCCTGCTGTTTTTACTCACGGCATCCTTTCGGGTTTTCATTCGTGCCCATTTTACTAATGGACGTACTGTTTTTTTAGCGATGGAATACCAGAGAGTAGTTTCACCGCAGGTGCCCATCAATTTATCGGTGGCTTCATTGCTGGAATAGCTGTGCAGCCGGTGGGACTTGAGTTGCAATCTTTTCTACTAAGACTTTGATTGCAATATAGATCTCAAGGGAATGTATCGCCGTATTTGGGACGATTCGCTAATTTAGGGACGTTCCAGTCTATTATCGCCATGTTTAAGGCGAAATTTTAGTTTAGGGACTTTTCGGTCCAATATCGCCATGTTTGAGGCGGATTGTTGGTTTAAGGACTTCTCGGTTCGTTGTCGCCATTTTTGAGGTGGATAATTAGTTTAAGGACTTCTCGGTCCGCTCATGTTTGAGGCGACAGAGCTTTTTTTTGTATACTACTCTCAGAGTTCTGACTTAGGAAGATAGCGAGCGGACACGAGCATCGTCATTTATCATTGACTTAAGTCGTGACTCGTCAAGCGTAGTATTTTTTTGAGAAATCGGCCGTTTATTGGCCGGAAGGGTCTTTCGCCAAGTATATCCATGAGCAGGTAGGCTCCACCTTGATAGACTTTGTCTATGATGTACGTGCCTTCATAGTTCGGCTCGAATTTCCCCCGTTTTACATGATTGGAGATCATTGGTCTTTTGACGACTAGCACGAGTTCGCCTTGGCGGAAAGTTCTCGGCCTGGTCAGTTTTTCGTATGACCGCGTCATCCTTGTCTTATAAGCTTTCAGATTTTGCTGCGCTATAAGGAGAGTTTCATCGAGGGTGTCGAGCTCCTCAAGCCGAAGATGAGCATTTTCTTCCTCTATCAGCTCATACTGAACCGCTACTCATAGATAGAAGAGTTCTATTTCCATGAGAAGCACTGCTTCCATACCGAATACCAACGCATATGGTGTTGTATTCGTAGCCGTTTTGAACGTTGTTAGGTATGCCCAGAGAGCTTTGTGCAACCTTCCGTGCCAGTCTTTTTTGTTTGTGGACACTGTTTTCTTTATAATCTTTGTCAAGGACTTGTTGAAAGTTTCAGCTAGACCGTTGGCCTAAGGATTATAGACTGAAGAGTATCTCCAATCTATTTTATGTTGCTGTGCAAAGCGGCTGATTTTATGACTCCTATAGGCTGGCCCATTATCCGAGATGATTCGTCGTGGGGTGCCGAACCGATAGATAACATGCGTTCTGAAAAAATGGAGGATATTCTCCGTCTTCACTTCCCTTAGTGGTACTGCTTCTGCATACTTAGAAAAGTAGTCAGTTTTTAGCAGTATAAACCGATGTCCTCTGGACGATACCGGTTCAATGGGACCAATTATATCGGTTCCCCACATTTCAAACAGCCAGCTAGCCACCATTGGGTGTAGCGGATTTGGATGTTGGTGGATGAAGTCCTCGTGAATTTGGCACGAGTGACACTGCTTAGCATATTCGAGCCAGTCCTGAATCATTGTGGTCTAATAATAACACATTCTTTTTATCTTCAGATTCATCTTTGGCCCAGCTTGGTGAGACCCGCAGAGTCCGTCTTGAGTTTCTTGGACGACTTTCTTTGCTTCCTCCGGTCCCAGGTATCTTAGCCACAAACAGTCGAACGATCTCTTATACAGAGTATCATTGACGAAGGAAAAATACAAAGCTTGTTTCATGAGCTGATGTCTAGACGACGCATTTTCGGGCGTTCGTCGGGATTTGAAGTAGTCTATGAAGACTTCCCTCCAATCCTTGACCTTTTCTTCGCCCTCTATTTGAAGGGCTACTTGTTCGGTCATCTCTTTTGTTTCGGATGTCTCTATTAGGTTTGTTGGCGCGAGAACCCTGCGGCTTTGCAAAATGATCCTTACGTCATTGAGTTCTTCATCGGCCAGTTCTTTAGCCAATTTAGCCAATGCATCCGCCTTGTTGTTTTCTGCACGCGGTATACTCTCCAGGATATAAGAGGGGATTTATGTCAGCATTTGCTTTACTCTTTCAACATATTTTATCAGCTCTGGCTTGCATATCTGATAGTCGCCATTTACTTGGCTAACGATCAGCTGGGAGTCTCCATATATGTGGAGGTCTTTGATTCCCTTGTCGACAGCGATCTTGAGACCTGCTATCAAAGCTTCATATTTAGCTTCGTTATTAGTCCTCGTCTCCGTTAAGGAAAAGGGCATAACACAATATACATTTTTGCGGAGTCACAAAGATAAGGCCCACCCCGGCTTGGATTATGTGGGTGTTTTTCTTTCGCCTCTTCATGGAAGATGCTCCATCGAAGTAGAGTTCCCATTGGGAATCATTTTCTTCCTTCTCTTCTTCGATTGTTTCGAAAGCATATTCATCCGGAAACTCGCAATTTAAGGGGGAGTCAGATGGTATCGGATGCTTCGCGATAAAGTCGGTGATGGCCTAGCCTTTCACTGCTTTGAGGGGTCGATATGTTATCAAGAACTCCATCAGGAGGAGGGCCCATTTGGCAAGCCTTCCTGTTAGTATGGCCCTTGACATCAGATATTTAAGAGGATCCACCTTTGATATGAGATAGACCTCATGTGCCAAGGCGTAATGTCTGAGCTTCGTTATCGCGAAGATCAGTGCCAAGCAATGCTTTTCGATGGGAGTGTCGTTGTTTTCTGCCTCCAGGAGAACTCGACTCAAATAGTACAAAGCTCTCTCCTGTCCCTGATCGTTCTCTTGTGCTCATAGCACTCCTAGAGAACCCTCAAGGGTCGTTGTATATAGAATAAGGGGTTTTCCCTTAACCAGAGTGGTCAATACCTGCGGATTTTGCAGGAATTTTTTGATTTCTTCTAGTGCATTTTGACACTTTCGATCCCAGACGAATGGGGTCCCCTTCTTCATCAGATGACTGTAGGAGCGACATTTTGACACTTTCCGGCGAGGGTTTGCGTTGACGGGCGGATGGAAAACACTGCATTGGCCTCGTCCTCAGAGTCGTTGCCAAAGACCAAAATAGGAGTAGATGGTTCGGGCTTGTTTTTTTTTGGGGTTGCCCTGAGTAGACTATTTCTTCAACTTCCTCGGTATCGCTTCCAAAGATCGGGATAGTGGTGACGGACTTTTGTTTATCCTCCGTCTTATGACACCTTTCTGTTTCTTCGAAATCTGGTAGGAAGTACTTTGCATCTTCATATTTCTGGACCTCGTTTACGGAGAATGGATTTAGCACCCCTGTGATGGTGTATTCCAAGCCGTCCTTGAAATACTTCATACACTGATGTTGTGTATAAGAGATGACGTTGTACTCATGTAACTAGGGTCTGCGGAGCAAAGCGTTATAGCGAGTCTTGGCGTCAATGACATGAAATTTGATGTCAGTAACGAGCAACCCGAAGCGTAGCGTCAGTGTTACAGATCCGAGCGTCCATGACGACTGTGAATCGAACCCGGACATGGTAATTTTGTCTCGGGCCAAGTACTGAACGTTCATGCAAATCTCCTTCAGCACTCTCACGTTGAGAAGGTTGACGGAGGATCCGTTGTCGACAAGGATTTTTCTTATCTTAATGTCGTGGCAGTACCCGGTGACGTATAACGGATGATTATGTTCGCATGTACCGAGAAGGAGATCTTCATCGCTGAATATAATGTCAGCTGTGTGAACCTCTGCCAGCTCATCTTTCATTTTCTCTTCTGCGAGGAAAGCTTGGAACTGATCAGGCTCTTGTAATACCTTAATCAGAGACTCCCGTGCCTCTTTGGACAGGAGGAGAGCATCCAATATGCTCAGTTGTGAGGGTATTTTCCTCAGATGTTCTAGGACATTGTAATCCACCTTGTTTTTCCTAGGTGGGTCCTTCACTGCGAGCTCTTTGACAACTCCATCGTCGAGGGCGATTCCCTCAGAAATTTTCTCTTTCCCTTTGTCTTTTATGTTCGAAACTTTGTTTGTGGGTCCGAGGTCTTTTCAGGCAGCGTGCGGTTACGCGGCTGAATATTCTCGTAGTTCTTCTCCTCCTTTTCTTTTTTGGAGGTAGAGTCTTTGAAAAGAGGGCCGAGTGGTATTTCATCCTCAGAATCGCTCCCGAAAGTAAGAAGTTAGGGTTTTCCCCTTCCGGACTGGTATCAATCATATGGCAGCTGCCAGTCGTTTTTTCACGCGCATCTGTTGCACTTTTTTGCCATCGACGAGCTTCGCGCTTCATCCTCTTAAAGTGATTTTGATGGGCAACATATCATTACCACCACTTCTTGAAGGCACTGCATTCCTCGGTGGGGTGGGTAACCCTCCGATGATATATGCAGTAGTTTGGATGTGAATCCTCTCCTTTGAGGCATATGACCCCGGGACTGTTTCCTACGAGAGGTGGCAGCTTCATCCTCATTGATAGGACTTTGGCGAACCGCTTTTCTGCCTTGATCCCGCTCTTATTTGCTGCATGTATGCTTTGGTTTGGTTGGAGTACTTCACGACTCATCCTTACCGCGGCTTCTTCATCTTGACGCTGACGCTTAGCCTTTTGGTATATGGATGTTTCGTGTTCTCGGTCAGCTTTGCTTTTTCGAAAGGTTTCGTTTAACAGCCCATCAATCGGGTCTTCTGGCAGTTCCGGGGATTTTAGCGCCGATCATGCCCCCAGTTCCTCCCGGTGGTTTTCTGACGCCGAGAGAGTTCCTTCGTCATTTAACAACGAATGGGAGACCATGTGAAAACTTGCTACACATTCTTTGGTGTCTTTTGATGAGTCATTTTCCTCATCGTTGTCACTATATTCGTTCTCAAGAATATACTTGGGGAACTCTTCAAGCGTGACTGATGTCTGTGCCTTCTGGTTGTACTCTTACAGCGCGTCAATGTACTTCTGTAGGTCTGTGCGCTTGTCTTCATACTCGGCAGGCTGCACAGGATTTTTGGTCTTCTTTTTTTTCTTCGAAGACTTCGAAGGCTCGACTTGGGGGTTTTGCCCTTTGTCAACAACTTTCGGTACGGGACGCGGTTTCAGCTTCCCTTCGGTGATTTCAGGTTCAAGTGGGCTTTTCCACCTGACTGCTGGGTATGCCTGTAGATCCTTCAGCATTCGTTTGGTTTTAGCTGAAAGAACGACTTCCAATAGAGTTTCTTCCACGAGTGAGCATGATGCCCCCTATTCCCTCATAAAAAAAAGAAAGGGGAAAAATTGCCCACTATTCAAGTCTCACGTGTTAAACATGTGAGCACCTATATGCAAAAGCATTTAGACGCTGCAGTTAAAAACAAATGGGCTAAAATAGCCACATGTGTTAAACATGTAAGCGCTATATGCAAAGTATATAGGCGCTGCAATCAAATAATTGGCAAGCAGGCCTCACGTGTTAAACACGTGAGAGTTTATATGCATATGAACGCTGAAAATAAAGCATGCTAAAACCCATGCTAGGGGTCACGTGTTAAACACGTGAGTTCTCCTGCTGCACTCTTTGGCAAGATAGAATTAAATTCTATTTGGGAAATATTTTCCCTGATCTTTCTAATACGGAAAGATCTTTCTAATACGGAAAGATTTTTCTCTAACAGAGAATTTTGGATTTAAAATCCAATTGTGATAAAATATCACCAATCAAACCACCTGATAGAATTAAATTATATGTGGAAAATATTTCCTTGATATTTCTCAAACTAGAAAGATCTTCTCTGTTAAACAGAGGACCCTTAGATTAAAGATCCAACGGTAATTATAAAATCATCCCCCGATCATCTGATAGAATTATCTTAGGAAAATATTTTCCTAATTTTGTTAAATTAACAAGAAATTCATAAGAAAATATTTCTTAATCTTGTTAAACAAACAACAAATCTTTTCTGTTAAACAAAGAACCTTTGGATTGAAAATCCAACGGTGAATAAAATTCACCAATTAATCTTCATGATCTCTTAATGAGAGATTTTCTTAACATACTGATTTTTTCCCTTCTTTTATAAATAGGAGCAAGGAGATTAAATCTAAAGATACACAGAACTCCCCACAAGCTTCTACAAATATATATATATATATATATATATATATATATATATATATATATATATATATACAGTGAGCTCTTGAAAAAGAAAGAGAATTTAATTCTCAAAGGAAACTTGCTTCGTTGAAACCCTAGGTAAAGAAACACAGAGATCATATTATCTCCTCTTTTCCTCTCTAAGGGTTTAACCCTTCATATAAGAACTCAGTTCTTTCTCTGGTTGAGATTTGCAGAAGCAGATATCCCCATAAATTGAGAATTTAATTCTGATAGGGGAGATTCTGTTCTACAGATTCAAAACTTAGGGGAAAAGAACTAAGTTAAAAAGAAAGAATAAGAACATATGGGAATTTAATTCCTCCAAAATTAGGGTCTAACCCAACATAAAGAACTTGGTTCTTAGAAAAGTGAAAAAGAACTTAGTTCTTCAATACAAACGATAATGATGGTCCAAGATCTTCAAAACTGAAATCTTGATGATCATCAATGACTAAAAATGTCATTAACAGAGATCAATATCTCTAAGAAAACACAAGAACAACTTGGTGACTCGATTAGTGCTTAGCACTATTATGAAGCCTCACGTGTTTCCCATGAGAAGCGCTTAGAAAAGCAAACAAAAAGAACAACCAAATTTGCCTCATATGTTTCTCACGTGGGCGCCTAAAGAGCAAAGAAAAACTTCTTTGTCAATTAGGCAGCCGCCCCAAAAGGAAGCAGTCACGTGAAATGCACGTGAGCTCTATCAAAGTGCTTAGCACTTCTGTAAAAAGAAGGAAACGAACAAATAAAGCCCAGCACTCACGTGCTTCCCACGTGAGTATCATGCAGAGTGCTCAGCACTCCATGATTAGTCAAAAATGAATAAAAATACTCACATCTAAACACCTCGCGTGTTTCACACGTGAGTACCACAGGACACTAATGCTTAGCACTAATCCAGCACCCTACGTGTTTCATACATGAGTGTTGTACGTCCCAGTGCTCAGCACTGTTGAGTAATTATGGAAACTCAATCTCAGCCCAAAATTGGCTAAGTTTCCTGAGGTCAAACCTCTTTGTTTTTAAATCAATAGAGCCCATATGCTCTTGATTTCCAAGGTCTCAAATATGACCAAAAATTCTTAAGTCCACAACAATCCATTTTCCTTCAAATACGGGATTTGGTTTAAGGGTACATCTCTTCACACCTCTGATACATGTCGCTGTAATTCCTCAATGTCTTCAGAGAGGTGGCGGGTCCCAACGACCAACAACTTCTTTCATTGATGCACTTCCAAATTGACGTGCACGCCTCAAATCGGATCGTGCCCCAAATTGGGCACATTCCATATCACCAACGTTCATTCTGCCACGTAAAAAATACACGTGCGCAAAAAATGAATGATGGACCAAAATGTCCTTACACTAATATTCGCCCCAAATACGGCGATAACGGTCCGAAATGTCCTTAAACTAACATTCGTCCCCAAAACTGGAATGTTAGACCGAAATGTCCCTAAACTAACACTCGCCCCCAAATACGGCGACAAAGGACCGAAACGTTCTTAAACTAACATTTCGCCTCAAACATGGTGATAATGGACCGCGATGTCCTTAAACTAAAATAATCGAGCCCAAATGCTCATATGTTTAAGCTGATTTTAATCTCAAACCAGATTAACGATCCTTAAATCAACCCAAACCCAAATCTAAAAATATACGGATTTGGACTAATCCACGCCCTACGGGCGACGACATAAACTAGTCTCCGTATACAATCCATGGGCAACCAAAACAAAAAAAACAAACGACATGAAGTGAACTTCCGGAGCATGAGAAAGTGGTTATCACGATGCGGTAACGTAATTAACTGCAAGGGCTTGCACCTGGAGGGAAGAGCGTCCCCACAATAAAAAAAAAACCCTCACAAACGAGGGGAATCTGATAAAGTCTGCTACAATGGCCGCATCCGTCCAAACCTCCGATATACGATGCCATAAATCAACTTGGCATCTTCGGAGAGGTGGTAGGATAAATCCAAATAGCATCTGCCCCCAGAATTCAGGCCAGACGTCCTAACGTCCCGGTCCGTCTTCCGGCGGTGAACACCCCTGGCGCATCCACCTTTTTGGGAGTGTGATTCTGCGGTGGATTTACCCTCCAGTTCTAAGACAGCGCGAACTTCCCCTGTTGATACTGGTCCTCGACCCAGTTCTTGAAGGGCGGATCACCATTCGGTGATAGGAGCAGTAGTTAGGGTTGTTGATGTCGTCGGGTTGCAGTAAATACCGTGGGTCTGGCAATGTGATGAGTTTGTTACGCACTGCCAATTCAAATAGCCTCTTCGTTTTATTGCGGGGAAACGAATAAGCGCGTCCTAGTCTTTCCTCCAAGGATAGGCGCGGACACGCATTGTTTTGGCGAGCAGCCGGTTTTGGGCCACTCGGTTGTTATTGCGTGTTAGCAACGAAGGCTGCTTTTCCTTTACCCTTGCTAATTCGATGGTCCTTATTTAAGGAGGAAGGCCCGTGGCCCGTCTGGTCCATTTGGACCAGTTTATCGATCAAAGCCTGGAAGGTGGTTGGTTTGAAAAATGACATGAACTGGAACACAGTCGTTTGAGGATCAAGAGTCCCGATGAACATGCCCACGGCGGGAGATTCTTCAATGCGTTGTTCACACTTTGACCATAGGTTCCGCCACCAAATCGCGTATTGGACCCAAGTTTCTCCTGGCATTACCCTGGCATTGATTAATGCTGTGATCGGGGTGCGCTCGCTTGTGCTGGCGAACCGCTGTGTGAACAGCAGTTCCATCTCTGTGAATATTTTCATAGAGTTATTTGGGAGCTCCGAGTACCATTCAAAGGCCGTTTCTGACAGGCTGGTAACGAACTGGCGAAGCAACAGTTTATCATCGCCTCCAGTGTTGCCGCACAGAGCTCTGAACTGCGTGATGTGCTGATGGGGGTTTCCTGTCCCTTTGTATACATGGAACTTGGGGATCGTATATCCCGGCGGGTACTTGATTTGATCATATCTGTAACAACCCCAAATTTACTATACAAATTTTTACAAATATTTTTTCAAAAATCCATAAAGGGGTATTTATTTCCTGAGCACAAGATAAGTAATTAATTAGCTATTTAATTACAAGAAAGAGCTTGTAGCTCATTGGTAATACCTTGCACTGCTGAACCAAACCACCAGAGTTCAAATCCCATACCTCACATTATTTTTAATATTGTTTTATTTTAAACCTTTAGAATACCAAGGGCTTACACGTGCATATCTCACAAAAACCCCACTACACCCAAAAATATAACATTGCCAGAGGATAGATGAACTGTCGGGGTGGATTCAGGGCGCCTGACTCGGCCGGAAATCGGCCGACTCGGCCTCGACTCGGCCGACTCAGGCCTCCGACCGAGTCACGGCCGAGTGGGCTGATTCCGGCGACGACCCCAACATGGAAAATGTGTATTTTCATCTCCTCTATACACCTACAAAATTTTATCCTCAGACCATTTCCAGAGACCTCTTAATACCTCAATTACTCCACTTTTATTACATTTTAATATATTTTTAATACATTTTTTTCAATTAAACTCTTCATCTACCCTAACCCTAGCCTAACCCTATAAATACCACCCCTACACACTACCCCCTCACTCCAAACTTCTGAGCCAACTCTCAAGAAATTTCTTACAACCCTAGTGTGTTTTAAAAGTAAGCAAAGAGGCGGAGCTCCGGCAAATTTCCGGCGACAACTCTAGTTGATCCTGGCGACGAAACGACGCACCGACGCCTCCTCCTGACTCCTATTCCTCTCCTCTAAGTCCTAAGCCAGTAAGTCCCATCTTCCCCCTTCCCTACTCTTTCTGAAAAGACGTATTTATAAAACCCGACAGAATCGGAGCAAAATCCGATTTCCGATTCGGTTCTTCTTAAAACCTCACTTTTCTTTAATACAATCATGCTAAAACTACAACATGTTGACTATTAATCATTACTAAACATGTTGAACAAGTTTCATGACAATCTAATTCCATTTGTAACTTTTACCGTATTCTTTTTCATCAAAATACCATGTAGTTTCATTTCAGTATTTAAACCATTAAACTTGCTATACCTTTAAGTAGATCACGAGGTAATGACCTACCTCCTCACAACACTCATATGAAAAATAGTACAATACTTTCAAGTACCTAGAATACGGGAAAACGAAACCTTTCAAATAAATACCACTTAATATCAAAAACCATTTTCTAAAAGATTAAGTATTTTACAAATCTTTGCAAAGCGCCGCTACAATCCATTTGGGGAACCTGTTCGGGATGGTGCGGATTATCGTACATCTTCGAGCTTAGTAGTGCGAGATTCAGACCTCCGCAAGGAGCATTCGGTCTCGAAGATTTAAAATACAACATCTTAAGAAAATGAGATTTCTAGAAATAATAAATATATATTAAAATTATTTTTATATAAATATATATAAGTAACATTAAAAGATCTATTTTGCAAATAATATAAATATTCCAACTCTTTTCAAAAATCACAAGAATCACTTTACATTAAAATACCATGAATTCCATGCAAGATCAATATTACAAGTTAATACCATATATTATGGAAATTAGGTCATTCTTACTAGAAATGTCACATGTATAAAATCTACATTCATGATAACTTCAAAGACGATAACTAAATACTTGGGGAGTATTTTGAAAAGTATATAAAAGTATTTTTACATAAAACCCCCTCAAGTTCTATAAATTACCCTAAGGACCCTAGTAAACATAGGTTTAAGCGGGACCAATCTCTTGAGACCCAGGGAGCCGGAGAAGTGGGTGCTTGCCTATCTAAGGTAGACAACTTAACAACGGTGTTATCAACACGGTAATCGTCTTTGAAAAATACACAAATCCTGCCGCCCATATGCAGCGGTTACCGATAACATCAAAACAATCAGGACTTCAATTTACTTTTCTAATTATCTGACTCAGATTGAGTCTCTCTATAATCTGACTTGAATATGATTCAAGTACAATTTACAATTTACAATCTACAATATTATAATTCAACACGAATCCATGAATCCATTATTCCATATATTCAATCTATCAATCTATACAACTTGACCGAACCGAACCATGGATATACATTCCATTTACATGATCATCCAGTTTACATGATTCTCCAGTTACATACATGATTCTACAGTTATATCCGTTTACTGATATCATGGTTTCGGCAAGTCATCCGATTATACAATTCAATTTACAAGACATTACAATGCAATACAATACTATCAATACAATAACTACACGGGGTATTGGGATTGTTCATTCGTGAATCCAACATAATCTCAAGAGTCCCCCTAGATCATGAATCCATGTCTACTAACACAAGCAAGAAATCATAAGGGCCTGTATTTCCATGCTTCTGGACTGTGGCATGTTGAGTTTGGAATACTTCGACGATGGTCGAAGTCCCTCTATTAACATATCATTTGGGCACGTGGTTCCCTACCCCTGGACTGTGGCCTGTTGGGTTTGAGAACACTCTTGAGATTAGTTGACATTCACCCTTGAACTTACGATAACAACTGTTGGATATATGTATGCCCTAGAGGCCATTATGTGATAGTGGATGTATCTATACATGTATATATATTCAGTTTGCATTCTTGCTCGACATGATAGTATGCTATCTGGTTCTTCTTTATCTGACATGTTGATTTGATCATGCTTTTATTCATTCAGACATGCTGATAAAGCCCTAAGGATATCAGCTTGACTACTCTGATTATGATAGAGATCATACTAGTGGGACATTTGTAGTCTATAAGCATATCCTAGAACGTCCCTAGTCGTAGGTATATCGAGACGGGGCATTGATATACCAGAGTAGACTAGCGTATATGATACTAGACCCATACGATGGGCGACGAATGTTCCCACATTCATCGATGTTTGACATCAAGATCATATACGGGTGCTCAGTGCTGACTGGGTACACTGGACGGACTCACCGAGAACTCCTATATGGAATTATATTTATCGTCGGATTGCAGTTCTCAGGTGACACTGGTACATGTTAGTCTGTAGACCCGAGATCATCATAGAGCCTTGTGTGTTCTCCCACTGTACTTTGATTACCACCCTACCACGGCTCTACTGAGTCGTGCAAGCAGGTGGCCGTTGGGTACAGTCCCGAGACACACGAAGGCAATGAGTGATAGGAGGGGTTTCGTCTCTCCCGGTATTGGGAGTTGATGCTGTGCTGTGCCCGACTGGTTATAACAGCAAGTCCCTGGCCAGGCTGCTGAGATTTGCTGATAAGTGTTATCAGTAGTTTCTCGATCTGTTATAGACCGTTCACCGGCACGACTTATTGAGTTATTGGGGTCGACGTGACCATCCCTAGGCTCGATATGCAGCATATCTGACGAAGAGACCGGACTGTACGGTAGTGTTGCCGGATGGCTCGACGGGAGTTGTAACAGGTTCGCTTGTTTTCTTCTGATCGCTCAATACCCGGGTGGCCGTTACGTTTAGCTGACCGCTTGCGGTTTGGGGGTACCTGATATGATCATCACCCTATGCCGGCGTATTGACGAGTCTTAGAGTCCCACAGAGGAGTTACCCAGTCCAGGCGAAACGTTGTGGTGCGCGTATGCGATATGCGCTTGCACCCGATTGAAATGTGCGTATATGATACCGAACATTGATCGGGTGGCCTGCTTTTGGTGGGGTCATATGAGATATGACCGGATTGATAAATTAAGTGTTGATTTATCATCTAACCATTAGTTTTCTCACTTGAAACCTTTCTAGGGTTTGATGGATGTATGCATGCATGCATGTGTTTCTTTCTTCCTTTCTAGTTTCATGCACATGTAGATGTGCATACATGTATACATACATACACCCATCCATCATGGTTGATTGCATATGGAAATGGTGGCAATGTAAGACTCACACCATAGATTAAATAATGGATTATTATTTAATTTTGGTTTTAAAGCAAAATGAAAAAGGAAAGGATAAACATTCTTGTTTCTACATTCTTCTTCTAACCTAACCTATCTCAACTACCACTAACCTAGGGTTATCCTTCTCTTTATCATTTAAAACCCAAGTTAAATTAACTATCTATGATTTAATCATGGTTGAAGTTAAGAAGGAAATAAATATATATAGTGATATATATTTCATTTTTTTTAACTCAAGGTTATCTTTTTACACCTCTTGTTTAAACTAGCCACCATCTTCATCCTCCTTCATCTTTTCCTCTCTAGTTTTTTCTAGTGAGTTAAATACAACTAAAGAAAGGTTTTTGAAGTGAGATTCCAAACCACAACATCATTCTACTCAAGTCTAGCCAACTTGATTAGAGTGTTTCCTTCGGTTTTCCAAAGTAGCGAGCTTGGACGGAGTACTCCGTGGTGGATCGTCGTGGACGCAAGGGAACTTCAAGAGGACCTCGATTCAACACCCAAGACACCAAGGATTCTAGCAAAGGGGAGCTACAAAGGTTGTAGCCTTCAAACCCTTATCTTTACTAGCTTAATGTTTTATAACCCTAATTTTCTAGGATCGATCCCTTTGCATGTTAGTTTAGCACCATAAAAATTAAAACTTTGGGTCATGTGATGCTTCAAAACTCTTCATAGGGTGCTAAACAAACCTTTCATTGGTATCAGAGCCGACCTAGAATATTATGCGACGTTTTTACGAAGTGAAAACCCCGATCGGACAAAAATACGGTATTTTTGGGTGCTCTCTGGAAATTTTCTAAAATTTGATAATTTGCAGAATTAAAAATATGTAAAAAATACAGCAGGAAAAAATAAGGATTACGGTACAAATATTTTCCAGTGAACAGTGATTCCCGCCGCGGAAACGCGGCCTAAGCTTGCTTAGGCCGCGGTTCCGCGGTCGTATATATGAATTGATGGATACCTTTTGTACAGTAATTCATGAATCTGCTTGTATAAAATTTTGGATATTTTTAATCTGTATTTGGTTTTGAAAAATTCTGGAGATGGTTTTGGACTCGTCAATTCGATCGGGATTTTCATTTCGTAGTTTTTCCGGGTAAATTAGAAAGTATTGAAGTGTTTGAACGAGTATCATTTACTCACTATTCACGGGGTTTAAATACTTTGGAGATGCGTGCAAGTCTTTTTGCGGTCGTCCCTCTAGAAGACAACAAACCTTAACTCGATTATGTAACCGTCTCGAACTGCCCTTTGAACCCTAGGGTTTGGGGCAGTACGGCGTGCCACATGTGAGGCGTTGGCTTGACCCTTCTACGGCTGGACCGCTACTACTGTGTCACACTCCGGATTTTTTGAACCCTGCTCAAGTGTTGAGATTTAGTGAATCTTGGGTGCTTGATCGTTCGTTCGAAAACTTTAATACTGTCTGTTTGTCTGGAATGTGATACAATATGTGGAATTCATATAGTGTAGGCATGAAATATGAAATATGTGATATTTCGCATTTATGATGTCTAAAGAGAATCTGGATTCCAAATATTGTAGTTTTACACTTTCTTTTCTGTGACCGTAAGTGTAGTATGTACGATATCGCCGGTTTTGTTGCTATACATCAACGACAATCGGGGTACGCATACTTACTTACGTTGATGATATGTGATATTATGTGTTGCTGAGATATGATGTGTAGGATTGTCGCGATCGAATAGCCGGGGGTTTTTTTGTGAGATGAGAGTTTTATATTTTCATTCATGTAAATTCAAATGTAATGTAATATTCTTTTATTTGGGGCACTTCCAGGTTGAGGTTGTGTCACCAGTGTTGTATATTATTTACTTTTCCACATTAGGATGGACCCAAGGAGGGGAGCACAGGTGACCGGGTTCTAGGGTTCAGTGGGAGGCCATCTCGAGGAGTCGAGACCGGGTCTCCTAAACTCCAGGATTGGTAGGGTCACTTGCCGCTCTCGTAGGGGTCCAGGGTGTGGGCTTGGCTATTCATCGCGACTGTGGAATCCGTATTTTCTATTCTGGCTAAATACTAAATACGGACGTCCTAGGATATCCCACGTTATATCTGTGTTTCTGCTGCCTGTGTTCTGTGATATCTGAGACGAATGACATATTATATATATGATATATAGTAGACGTTGCTTTTGTTTTACACCCGCGCTAGTCCCGTCCCGGTATGCCGTTAGTTAAGTAACCTAACGGTGCATAACGGAACATTGCGGCGAATGCGGATGGCATAAGCGTACGTATTATTTTCGTTTCTTTTCTGTGATTGGCTTAAGGACTTAAATGATGGGATTACATTAATGTGATTAATGTAAAGAAAATAAACCTAAAAAGATGTTGTAGAATCGAATTTAAAAACTACTCGGCTATTTATGAAAAAGCTACATTTCAAAACTGCGGAGCTTAAGCCACTCCTTTTGAAAACTGTTTGATTCTACAACGATATCAAGTTCAAAGCGTTAAAGATTTTCTTAAAAATCATTCGCAACCCTCCGTCATTTTAGGAAGTAGAGTACTTAGTATTCGTGCTACGTTTGTTGACTTTAGTTAAGGCGTAGTGTACGGTAGCTAAGTGATGTCTTCCTACACTGCATATGATGCAGATTAATTAGGACATTCATGCGACTTTGTTGACCATAGTTAAGGGTCATATGGGTGGGTCTAATTGATCAAGAAATGACGGGTAGAACTTGACTGGTACTTATGATTTGTTGACCATAGTTAAGGTCATAAGTACTAGGGGTAAAAAATTACATCGGGAATTTCAAGTGTTGAAATTTGCAATGAGATTGCATACCTTCCATGTGATGGTTGGATCCCGATCCCACTGTAGGCAATAGTTGCTCCTAGGAGAGTTTTACAGTTTACAATTAGCCAACTCATTAGGTGTCTAGAAAGGTGTTAATGGGGCTCCGCCTCTGGGAAAACGAGGTTTACTCTAATTAGGTCCGTGCGAAAGCACGGGGAACCTCCCTCAAAGTACCGACACTGGCCTGGCTGAACGGTTAGCGAAGTTGTCGACTGTAATTAATCCTGGCTAGTTTTTCTTTTTAAGGTTTGAAAGAAAACTTGATAAAAATCAGTGGGAAACATCGATTAGACAAGATAATAAACCAATCTAATCTGTGCAAGAGCTTTCGCTGAGTGTATTCTTTTCTCTCTCTTAATGGCAGATACCAATGACTGGACTTAAGCTTCTACTAGATAAAAACAAACTGAATGGGACCAACTATAAAGACTGGCTAAGGAATCTGAAGATCGCCTTGACTTATGATAAAGTATCATATGTCCTTACGGCTTCAGCCCCGCCCGTCCCAGGCCCAAAATCCTCAGTTGCGGACATTGAAGTCCGCAAGACATGGGACGCTGACTGTGCCATGGCAAAATGCCTCGCGCTTGCATCGATGGACAATACACATCAAAAGCAGCACGAGGACATGGACATTCACGGAATATTGCTCCATACAAAGGAGTTGTATGGGGAGCAATCCCGCGTATTACGATACGAAGCATCAAAGAAACTGTTTCAGATGCGAATGGCCCCTGGCACACCAGTAGGAGACCATGTTTTGAAGATGATAGCTCTTATAGAAGAGCTTGAGGACCTTGGATGGACAATGGACAATGAACAATATATAGATATTATTCTGCAGTCCCTCCCCTCCACCTTTGCTCAGTTCATAGTGAACTTTAACATGCATGGCATGGAAAAGGAACTCCCTGAACTCCTTAATATGTTAAGGAGTGCAGAGAGCACTATGAAGTCAGCAAAAACTCCCGTTATGACTATTGGACAGTCTTCTTCTTCTCACCCGAAAGCTAAGGCCAAGGGAAAGAAAAAGAAGAAACCCACTAATCCTAAGGGCGGAGTTAAAAAGGTGAAGGGAAAGGGAAAGTCCACAGCTGGAGACCCGGGGAAAGGCGAGTGTTTTCATTGCCACAAGACAGGACATTGGAAGCGCAATTGCACGGAGTACCTAAGTCTCAAGAAGAAGCATGGTGATGCTTCTGCTTCAGGTGCGTTTGTGACTGAAAACTGTTTTTCTATAAACTCTGCTTCCTGGGTATTGGATACCGGTTCAGGTTCTCACATTTGCAATTCTATGCAGGGGCTGAGAAATAGCAAGGTTTTGAAGACAGGTGACCATACTCTCCGCGTTGGAAATGGTTCCAATGTACATACAGTCGCAGTGGGAGAGTATCACTTGGGGTTGCCATCTGGATGTATTTTGATTTTGAATCCATGTTATTTTGTACCAAGTATGCTATGTAATATAATATCCGTTTTTTTGTTGGACAATGAAGGATATAATTTTGTGTTGCAGAACAATGTTATGAACATTCACCTAAATCAAATGTTGGTTGGGTATGGTACGCTTAATAACGGAATATATGTCCTAAATCAACACACAGTTTTCAGTATACAACACACTAATAAAAGAAAACTTTCAGAATTAAATGAAGCTTTTCTTTGGCATTGTAGACTTGGTCATATTAACGAAACAAGACTAAACAGGTTACACAAAGATGGATATTTAAACTCTTTTGAATATAAATCTTATGCGACTTGCTAGTCTTGTATCAAGGGTAAAATGACCAAAACTCCGTTTACCGGACACGGAGAAAGAGCTACTCAGCTTCTGGGCCTCATACATAGTGATGTATGTGGGCCTATGTCTACACAGGCTAGAGGCGGTTTTTCATACTTCATTACATTCAATGACGATTTCTCAAGATTCGGTCATGTATTTTTATTAAAGCACAAGTCCGACGCTTTCGAGAAATTCATTGAATATAAACAAGAAGTAGAAAAACAAACCGGCTTGAGTATTAAGATGCTTCGATCAGATCGAGGTGGAGAGTATCTCAGTACAGAATTTGCAAACTTCCTAAAAGAGAATGGGATTCTCTCTCAGCTCACTCCTCCTTACACACCACAGCACAACGGTGTGTCAGAACGACGGAATAGGACCATATTAGATATGGTCCGGTCCATGATGAGTGACGCTGAGTTACCAGTCTCGTTTTGGGGACATGCATTGGAGACTGCAGCGTTTCTGTTAAACAGGGTTCCAACCAAAGCCGTGTCTACCACGCCATATGAGATATGGAATGGGAAGAGACCATCTCTTAAAAGAATTAAGATTTGGGGTTTCCCGGCCTATGTTAAAAAGCAGAATCCGGACAAACTCGAGACACGGTCAGTCATGTGTAACTTTGTGGGATATCCAAAGAATTCTTATGGATATCTGTTCTACCACAAAGAGGAATAAAAGGTGTTTGTTTCTCAGTATGCCACATTCTTGGAAAAAGAGTTTTTCACAGATAAAGATGATGGCAAGGTAGTAGATCTAGAAGAGGTTCTGGAGACACAAACTACAAATGACGATTTGGTTGAACCGGCTGTTGCAACAGAAACTGAAGAACCTCGGCCACTCCGTAGATCTGGTAGGACTTCTCGCCCACCGGAGAGGTACTACGGTTTCCTCATTGATGGTAACGGAGAAGATTGCATCATGGATGATGATGATCCTACCAGTTTTCAGCAAGCTATCACGAGTGGTGACTCTGTGAAGTGGCTGGATGCCATGAGATCCGAAATGGAGTCTATGTACACCAACAAAGTATGGACTTTGGACGTTGTACCCCCTGGGGTAAAACCTGTAGGGTGCAAATGGATCTTTAAAAGAAAGATTGGTGTGGATGGGCAGGTAGAGACCTATAAGGCAAGACTTGTGGCGAAAGGTTTTCATCAAAGACCAGGTTTGGACTATGACGAAACTTTTTCGCCCGTAGCCATGCTTAAATCCATTCGGATCCTACTTGCTATTGCTGCTCACTACGACTATGAAATCTGGCAGATGGACGTTAAAACAGCATTTCTAAATGGAGATTTAAAAGAATGCGTTTATATGGATCAGCCAGAGGGCTTCATTGACAGTGGGAGCAGCGAGAAAGCATGTAGATTGCTTAAATCCATATATGGGTTGAAGCAGGCATCTCGGAGTTGGAACATCTGTTTCGATGATGTTATCAAAGAGTTTGATTTCATCAAAATTCCAGATGAACCTTGTGTTTATAAGAAGGCTGTAGGAAGAGCTGTCACATTCCTCGTATTGTACGTGGATGATATTCTTCTGATAGGAAATGATATTCCTATGCTACAGTCGGTCAAATCATTCTTATCACTAAGGTTCTCCATGAAGGACCTGGGTGATGCCACATACATCCTGGGCATAAGGATCTATAGGGATAGATCCAAAAAGTTATTGGGATTGTCCCAAACCAGGTACATCAACACCATCCTAAAGAGGTTTAGTATGGAAGACTCCAAGCGGGGTGCCTTACCCGCTTGCCATGGAGTCACTCTCTCCAAGGATTCTTGTCCAAAGACCGATGAAGAGAGAGCTCGCATGAGCATTATACCTTATGCTTCGGCAGTAGGATCTATAATGTATGCGATGTTATGTACACGCCCAGATGTAGCTTATGCACTTAGCGTTGTAAGCAGGTATCAATCCAACCCAGGGGAGAACCACTGGACTGCTGTGAAGAACATTCTTAAGTACTTACGAAGGACTAAAGAATTGTTCTTGGTGTATGGTAATACAGATCTCCAAATGGAGGCCTTTACCGATTCGAGCTTCCAGAGCGATAAGGATGACAGCAAATCTATCTCAGGGTTTGTATTTACCCTCAATGGAGGGGCGGTAAGTTGGAAGAGTTCCAAACAAGATACCGTTGCAGACTCTACGATGGAAGCTGAGTACATTGCTGCAAATGATGCCGCCAAGGAAGCCATCTGGATGAAGAAGTTCGTCTCGGAGCTAGGAGTAGTTCCAACCATTATTGATCCAATACCTTTGTATTGTGACAATAATGGGGTGATGGCGTTAGCCAAGGAGCCCAAATCCCATCAGCGGTCCAGACATATCCTGAGGCGCTTTCATTTGATCCGGGAGATTGTAGATCGCCGCGAGATCGAGATTAAGAGAGTTGACACAAAGAACAACGCCGCGGATCCACTCACCAAGGCCCTCCCTCAGCCACAGCATGAGCGACTTTTTGAGATGTTGGGTATGAGATACGCCAATAACTGGCCTTAGTGCAAGTGGGAGATTGTTGGATATATGTATGCCCTAGAGGCCATTATGTGATAGTGGATGTATCTATACATGTATATATATTCAGTTTGCATTCTTGCTCGACATGATAGTATGCTATCTGGTTCTTCTTTATCTGACATGTTGATTTGATCATGCTTTTATTCATTCAGACATGCTGATAAAGCCCTAAGGATATCGGCTTGACTACTCTGATTATGATAGAGATCATACTAGTGGGACATTTGTAGTCTATAAGAATATCCTAGAACGTCCCTAGTCGTAGGTTTATCGAGACGGGGCATTGATATACCAGAGTAGACTAGCGTATATGATACTAGACCCATACGATGGGCGATGAATGTTCCCACATTCATCGATGTTTGACATCAAGATCATATACGGGTGCTAAGTGCTGACTGGGTATACTGGACGGACTCACCGAGAACTCCTATATGGAATTATATCTATCGTCGGATAGCAGTTCTCAGGTGACACTGGTACAGGTTAGTCTATAGACCCGAGATCGTCATAGAGCCTTGTGTGTTCTCCCACTGTACTTTGATTACCACCCTACCACGGCTCTACTGAGTCGTGCAAGCAGGTGGCCGTTGGGTACAGTCCCGAGACACACGAAGGCAATAAGAGATAGGAGGGGTTTCGTCTCTCCCGGTATTGGGAGTTGATGCTGTGCTGTGCCCGACTGGTTATAACAGCAAGTCCCTGGCCAGGGCTACTGAGATTTGCTGATAAGTGTTATCAGTAGTTTCTCGATCTGTTATAGACCGTTCACCGGCACGACTTATTGAGTTATTGGGGTCGACGTGACCATCCCTAGGCTCGATATGCAGCATATCTGACGAAGAGACCGGACTGTACGGTAGTGTTGCCGGATGGCTTGACGGGAGTTGTAACAGGTTCGCTTGTTTTCTTCTGATCGCTCAATACCTGGGTGGCCGTTACGTTTAGCTGACCGCTTGCGGTTTGGGGGTACCTGATATGATCATCACCCTCTGCCGGCGTATTGACGAGTCTTAGAGTCCCACAGAGGAGTTACCCAGTCCAGGCGAAACGTTGTGGTGCGCGTATGCGATATGCGCTTGCACCCGATTGAAATGTGTGTATATGATACCGAACATTGATCGGGTGGCCTGCTTTTGGTGGGGTCATATGAGATATGACCGGATTGATAAATTAAGTGTTGATTTATTATCTAACCATTAGTTTTCTCACTTGAAACCTTTCTAGGGTTTGATGGATGTATGCATGCATGCATGTGTTTCTTTCTTCCTTTCTAGTTTCATGCACATGTAGATGTGCATACATGTATACATACATACACCCATCCATCATGGTTGATTGCATATGGAAATGGTGGCAATGTAAGACTCACATCATAGATTAAATAATGGATTATTATTTAATTTTGGTTTTAAAGCAAAATGAAAAAGGAAAGGATAAACATTCTTGTTTCTACATTCTTCTTCTAACCTAACCTATCTCAACTACCACTAACCTAGGGTTATCCTTCTCTTTATCATTTAAAACCCAAGTTAAATTAACTATCTATGATTTAATCATGGTTGAAGTTAAGAAGGAAATAAATATATATAGTGATATATATTTCATTTTGTTTTTAACTCAAGGTTATCTTTTTACACCTCTTGTTTAAACTAGCCACCATCTTCATCCTCCTTCATCTTTTCCTCTCTAGTCTTTTCTAGTGAGTTAAATACAACTAAAGAAAGGTTTTTGAAGTGAGATTCCAAACCACAACATCATTCTACTCAAGTCTAGCCAACTTGATTAGAGTGTTTCCTTCGGTTTTCCAAAGTAGCGAGCTTGGACGGAGTACTCCGTGGTGGATCGTCGTGGACGCAAGGGAACTTCAAGAGGACCTCGATTCAACACCCAAGACACCAAGGAGTCTAGCAAAGGGGAGCTACAAAGGTTGTAGCCTTCAAACCCTTATCTTTACTAGCTTAATGTTTTATAACCCTAATTTTCTAGGATCGATCCCTTTGCATGTTAGTTTAGCACCATAAAAATTAAAACTTTGGGTCATGTGATGCTTCAAAACTCTTCATAGGGTGCTAAACAAACCTTTCAACAACAGCATTAACACTATAACAATATAATACAACTTTAAAAGCTACACTTTCTTTCTTCTTTTCTACTTCTTCCTTATCTTTGGGACTTACCAAGCGATTTGTTCGCTGACGACATTCTCTTTCTTTCTTCTTTGAATGTCGTCAGGTGTTTCGGACCTTCTGGAGACAGAACCCAGCATCGAGGACTTGGACCAGATTATTGAAGACCTAGAGCTCTAGCTTCATTGTACACATTTCATTCCGGTACTTTTCCTTTTCTGTTATGCTATTGTTTAGGCATTATTTTCATCAGATGTATTTATTTTTTTCATGCATTGTACAGAAAGAATGTGAATAAATAAAGCTATTGTTTTATTATATCTTGTCTCTTGTGGATTTAATTTTATATTTCTTAGATACCCTTAGCGTATTTACTTCACAGTAAATACGTCGCGGCCTCGTCACGTCCTCTGCCCGTATACTGGGATGCGGGGCGTGACAGGTTTTGTTGGTGGCCTATGCAGGTCGGAGCTGTATGAAACTCTATCATGCAGTCCTGTTCTGCATGAACAACCTAAGCAATATAACACAAGAACCAGCAACTAAAACATTCTTTAAAATTCATACTCCTTGAATCCTATTATTTCATATTCTTTGAATCATATACTTTGAATCTATCCTAACCTAAATTTTTCATTCAAGGTTATGGATTCCTCAAACAACACCAGCACCAACTTCAACAACACCCCATCTCCACTACCAATCACACCTGTTGTTCCTGCTCCACCCAACGAGCAACCGGTTCTGCTTGAGGCGATCCGCAGCCTCCTTGAGGGACAGCAGCAACTCTTGAACCGTCCCGAGCCTGAAGCACCTTGGGTGAAGAAATTCAGAGCTTTACATCCCAAACATTTTACAGGAAAGGAGAGCCCACTGAAAGCTGAGGAATGGGCTCAGAGTATCGAAGATGATCTGGCCGCAGCACAAGTGCCAGAAATAGCCTGGGTTCGTGTTGCAAAATTACAGCTCACGGACAATGCACGGGTCTGGTGGAAGGCGGAAGAAAGCCGTCTTGACCAACCTATAAAATGGAAGACTTTCTGAGACATGTTCAACGCAAAGTACTTCCCTGAGACTGCCAGGTTCGACATGGAACAACAGTTCATCCATCTGCAACAAAGTTCGATGCGGACCAATTCAGTAAATGAGTATGACGCTGAGTTCACCATGCTCAATCGGTAAGATATGTCTTAATGTTCAATTTTATATCACATACTACACAGCTAACACAAGGCCGTAACAGGTTTGCGGCCCATCTCATACCTACTACTGAGATCAGAGCTAGAAGATTTCAGCAAGGGTTGGACCCGAAAATCCAAGCTGCATTAGCTACAGGGAATTTCCCAACCTATGATATGGCTTTGAAAGCTACCCGAAAATATGAGGCAGTGGTGAAGGCGAGGGGCAGACCTCAGTCTACAGGAGTGAAGCGCTCTACCAACCAGAAGGCAGGAGGAGCCGTATCAGGACCATCATTTGTACCAAGGAGACTGGGAGTACCAATCAACAGGTCCAACCCAACCTTTTGTACCTACTGCAAGAGAGCTGGACATCTGATGGAGGTTTGCCGACGAGCAAACGGTCTTTGCCTGATATGTGGATCATCCTCACATACCATTGGAACTTGCCCACACAACCGAACTAATCATAATTCCGCAGCTAAACCAGCTATCCAAGCTCCATCTACCCGGTTAACTTTTCCTGCACCACCTCCACCTGGACTACCTATACCTCGACAATCAGCATTATACCATCTTGCACGAAGAAACGTGCCGAGACGCCAGGCATACAATTTAGCGACCGTAGAAGCTGAGACGGTTGGCCAGGATAACCCTGGTAATTCTCTTCAACCTTTTTCACACCTTTGTATCACTTTGTTATTATTCATACACTATCACCAAACTTTCCTTGAATCTGTTACACTTTCCTTTTACAAATTTCGAGGACGAAGTTTTTATAAGGGTAGAATGTAACAACCCCAAATTTACTATACAAATTTTTACAAATATATTTTCAAAAATCCATAAAGGGGTATTTATTTCCTGAGCACAAGATAAGTAATTAATTAGCTATTTAATTACAAGAAAGCGCTTGTAGCTTATTGGTAATACCTTTCACTGCTGAACCAAGCCACCAGAGTTCAAATCCCATACCCCATATTATTTTTAATATTGTTTTATTTTAAACCTTTAGAATACCAAGGGTTTACACGTGCATATCTCACAAAAACCCCACTACACCCAAAAATATAACATTCCCAGAGGATAGATGAACCGTCGAGGTGGATTCAGGCCGCCTGACTCGGCCGGAAATCGGCCGACTCGGCCTCCGACCGAGTCACGGCCGAGTCACGGCCGAGTCGGCAGATTCCGGCGATGACCCCAACATGAAAAATGTGTCTTTTCATCTCCCATGTACACCTACAAAATTTTATCCTCAGACCATTTCCAGAGACCTTTTAATACCTCAATTACTCCACTTTTATTACATTTTAATATATTTTTAATACATTTTTTTCAATTAAACTCTTCATCTACCCTAACCCTAGCCCAACCCTATAAATACCACCCCTACACACTACCCTCTCGCTCCAAAATTCTGAGCCAACTCTTAAGAAAATTCTTAGAACCCTAGTGTGTTTTAAAAGTGAGCAAAGAGGCGGAGCTCCGGCAAATTTCTGGCGACAACACTAGGAGATCCCGGTGACGAAACGATGCACCGGCACCTCCTCCCGACTCCTATTCCTCTCCTCTAAGTCCTAATCCAGTATGTACCATCTTCCCCCTTCCCTACTCTTTCTGAAAAGACGTATTTCTAAAACCCGACGGAATCGGAGCAAAATCCGATTTCCGATTAGGTTCTTCTTAAAACCTCACTTTTCTTTAATACAATCATGCTACAACTACTACATGTTGACATTAATCACTAATAAACATGTTGAACAAGTTTCATAACAATCTAATTCCATTTGTAACTTTTACCGTATTTTTTTCATCAAAATACCATGTAGTTTCATTTCAGTATTTAAACCATTAAACTTGCTATACCTTTAAGTAGATCATGTGGTAATGACCTACCTCCTCACAACACTCATATGAAAAATAGCACAATACTTTCAAGTATCTAGAATACGGGAAAACGAAACCTTTCAAATAAATACCACTTATTATCAAAAACCGTTTTCTAAAAGATTAAGTATTTTACAAATCTTTGCAAAGCGCCGCTACAATCCATTTGGGGAACCCGTTCGGGATGGTGCGGATTATCGCACATCCTCGGGCTTAGTAGTCCGAGATTCAGACCTCCGCAAGGAGCATTCGGTCTCGAAGATTTAAAATACAACATCTTAAGAAAATGAGATTTCTAGAAATAATAAATATATATTAAAATTATTTTTATATAAATATATATATATATAAGTAACATTAAAAGATCTATTTTGCAAATAATATAAATATTCCAAGTCTTTTCAAAAATCACAAGAATCAATTTACATTAAAATACCATGAATTCCATGCAAGATCAATATTACAAGTTAATACTATATATTATGGAAATTAGGTCATTCTTAATAGAAATGTCACATGTATAAAATATACATTCATGATAACTTCAAAGACGATAATTAAATACTTGGGGAGTATTTTGAATAGTATATAAAAGTATTTTTACATAAACCCCCCTCAAGTTCTATAAATTACCCTAAGGACCCTAGTAAACATAGGTTTAAGAGGGACCAATCTCTTGAGCCTCAGGGAGCCGGAGAAGTGGGTACTTGCCTATCTAAAGTAGACACCTTAACAACGGTGTTATCAACACGGTAATCGTCTTTGAAAAAGACACAAATCCTGCCGCCCATGTGCAGCGGTCACCGATAACATCAAAATAATCAGGACTTCAATTTACTTTTCTAATTGTCTGACTAAGATTGAGTCTCCCTATAATCTGACTTGAATATGATTTAAGTACAATCTACAATCTATAATCTACAATCTATAATATTACAATTCAACACGAATCCATGAATCCATTATTCCATATATTCAATCTATCAATCTATACAACTTGACCGGACCGAACTATGGATATACATTCCATTTACATGATCATCCAGTTTACATGATTCTCCAGTTACTACATGATTCTACAGTTACATCCGTTTACTGATATCATGGTTTCAGCAAGTCATCCGATTATATAATTCAATTTACAAGACATTACAATGCAATACAATACTATCAATACAATAACTACACGGGGTATTGGGATTGTTCATTCGAGAATCCAACATAATCTCAAGTATCCCCCTAGATCATGAATCTATATCTACTAACACAAGTAAGCAATCATGAGGGCCCGTGTTTCCATGCTCCTGGACTGTGGCCTGTTGAGTTTGGAATACCTCGACGACGGTCGAAGTCCCGCTACTAACATATCATTTGGGCCCGTGGTTCCCTACCCCTGGACTGTGGCCTGTTGGGTTTGAGAACACTCTTGAGATTAGTTGACATTCACCCTTGAACTTACGATAACAACAGCATTAACACTATAACAATATAATACAACTTTAAAAGCTACACTATCTCTTTCTTCTTTTCTACTTCTCTCTTATCTTTGGGACTTACCGAGCGATTTCTTCTCTGACGACATTCTCTTTCTTTCTTCTTCGAATGTCTTCAGGTATTTCGGACCTTCTGGAGACAGAGCCCAGCATCGAGGACTTGGAACAGATTATTGAAGACCCAGAGCTCTAGCTTCATTGTACACATTTCATTCCAGTACTTTTCCTTTTCTGTAATGCCATTGTTTAGGCATTGTTTTCATCACATGTATTTATTTTTTTCATGCATTGTACAGAAAGAATGTGAATAAATAAAGTTGATGTTTTATTATATCGTGTCCCTTGTGGATTTACTTTTATATTGCTTAGATACGCTTAGCGTATTTACTTCACAGTAAATACGTCGCGGCCTCGTCACGTCCTCTGCCCGTATACTGGGATGCGGGGCGTGACAATATCAGCGTGGATACGGTCGCCCAGTTCTGACGATTTGGACAGTCGCTTCATTTGCTTGATGATCTCTTATTTCTTGAGCTATATGATCAACAAGAGTAGCCTTGGAGATCGTTTCCTCCTTGGCTGTTGATAAAGCCAGAAGAGGGGTTGATATTTCCCCTCTGTCATCCTCGATGATTATCGGTGGATGCTCAGTTGGGGGTTCTTGCTGGATCATCATTCCAACCATATTCTGGAATAAGAGCGCCATCTGCTTTATGTTTGCGTCTTGTTCAACAGCCTTAAGTCAATTATTGAATCGCAGGAACGCGATTGCGATGATTGAGGGAGGACCTATACCGGTATAACAGTCATACTCAAAATGATAGTATGCTATCTGGTTTATCTTTATTATCATGTATATGCTTTAGGTGGCATTACAGTTCACTATTACATATTGATAGAGCCCATAGGATTCCTGCTTGACCACCAGCATTATGATGGCGATCATATACGTGGGAGCTGGGTGGTCTATAAGCACATCCTTAAATGTCCCTAGTCGTGGGAGTATCGAGACTGGACATCGATACTCCAGAGTAGACTAGTGTATACTGATAGAGACCCCGACGAGGGGCAGTGGACGGTCTCACAAGCTATTGGTGTTAGTTTGTTCACCTAAGATAGTATGCAGGTGCACATTGGGTTATGAGTACACTGGACGGACTCGCCGGGAACATACTAGGTGGTATTATACTTATTGTTAGATAGCAGTTCCCAGGTGACATGTGTATAGATTAGTCAGTTGACCTGAGATCGTCATTTGTCTCGTGTGAGTTCTCACCGTGCTTTGATTACTACCCTACCATGGCTCAAAGGAGTCGTGCAAACAGGTTTTAGTTGGGTGCAGTCCCGAGCCACATGGAGGCAGTGAGCGGATCGTCGGGGATTCATCTCTCCCGGTATTGGGGGTTGATGTCGCGTTGTGTACGGATGACTATCACCAGAAACACTTGATCAAGGTAGTCGAGAATTACTGAACCAGGATCAGTAGTTTCTCAGTTTGTGATGGGCTTTATACCGACACTAAATGACGCGTTATTAGGGGTCTGACTTTATCCACCCCTAGATTCGATATGCGATACTCTTAGACGAAGAGACCATACTGTACGGATATTGTCACAGGACAGGCTCAGTAGGGGTCAGGATGAGTTAACTCGTCGTCCTTCCTTTCGCTCAATACCTGGGTAGCCGTTACGTACAACTAGTGCCGCTGACGTGCTTGTGGTTAAACCCACTGTCAGCGTATTGACGAGTCTTTAGAGTCCCACACAGAGGGTTTTCCTGCTTCGGGCGAAACGATGTAGAGGTCGTATGGTTTTACGGCAGGGTTCGATCATATACGTGCACTTGTGCACGTATCATGATTCGGACGGATAATATTAGTGGGCCTTGGCTTAAACTAGATCCTAATATTATATTGTTGGATTATTTTCGTCTCTTTGTATTCGTATTTTTCGGAATACGGATACAGGTATGTATATACGGATGAGGGGCATTCTTGTAATTTATTACAAGAAAGTTTCTAGAAGTTGCAACCTCATTATTGTTTTAATCTTTTTGTTAAAGATTTAATGAGGTGGAGAAATGAGTGGGCTTGGCATTGATTAAAGCATGGTTCAAGGTGTGACTCATGGTGGTGAGTCATGGAAACACTATTGTGGCATGCTTGAGTCTTTTGTTTGTGGTGTGAGATATTTGTTGTGAGACTTGAGATATTTATTCTTGAGTTGTTTTCTTGAGTTGCTAGCATGCTTGATAAATGCTCACAACAAATATCTCACAACACTTAGCTATTTCTTCACTTGATTTTTCCTTAGCCTCATACTCTCATCTCCCATGACATCTTCTTCTTCCTCCATCCTAACCCTCTCATGTGTTGAGAAACCTAGGGTGCTTAGAGAAAAATTAATCCTCCATTAGACTCTACATCTTCTAGGATATCAAGTTTAGCATACCCTAGTTACTTCGTTTTTGGAGTAAGAGCTCGATTCATAGACTCTCGGGTGGATCATCTTCGATGGAAGGAGACCGGTGACCAAACTTGATCGTGGTGGCCACTAGGAGCTTGAGAAGAGGTTAAAAACCAAAGGACACGGATCATTCGGTATAACATCTCAACTCCTTTTTAGCTTGCTAGTTTTTAGGGTTAATGGTCGATCCGTATTCGGGGTTGCGGTAGCGTCGGTTTAGAGAAATTTTGTTCCGCATTTGGCCAAGGATTGATGGCCGGGGCACTGCCATAACCCAATACGGTATCAGAGCCAACCCTTTAACCCTATACTAGCTTGTTCTTACGTGGTTAAAAGATCGATCGAGCAAAATTCCTGAAATAACGATTTCTATTTACCCAGTTTCTGCCTAATTTTTAAAATGGTCAAAAAATATTTTCCAGCATCTCAGAAATTCATGCAGGGTTTTCTAGGAATCCAGAAGAAATTTGGAGACACAGTTTGTCACGACCCGAAATGGCACGTGACTGGCACATGAATCATATGAAGTCTATATGACCCCATCTAATTCAAGTAAGCCAAAAATCCCAGAAATCTAAACCATTTTAAGAAAGAAATGAAGAAAACTTGTTTTAAAACAAGTGGTTTTAATAACATAAGCCGAAGTATGCATTTTTAAAACATCAAGTCTTTTCTGAAAATTTTGGCAGAGTTTTCTTTGTAAATACTGGCCCCAAAAGGGTACAACATGAATAATATGAATAAAGGCATCCCCAAGCGGAAGCTAGCTCTTCGCCAATTGGCGGTCATAACCACGCAAGCAATATAATATACAACGCTGAAGGGCGAGGATCAAAAATAAAAAGGAAACTCAAAATCATCAAGAAAACCATAATAATACAAGCGCGACTCTAAGATCGAAAGAATAATACACTGGTCTTCTAAGTCTAAATAAAATATACAAGTCTTGTTGATGGAGTTTCTAGATACAACTGAAATAAATAAATGTACAATGGTGGTCACGATGCAAGTGAACCCACCTACCAAGCAATCGCCCGGAAATAAGCAATGTGCCAGCAAAGCCGCCAAGGAAACCTGTACCGCAAAACTTGCAAGAAACTATGGCACAACGGGGGTGAGTTGCAACTCGTGAGTAGAAAACATCACAGAGCAGAAATCGCATGTATGACGCAATCCTAGGTTATACGATCAGTAATATCCTCAAATAATATGGCCCGAAGCATGATAAAATTGCAAGGGTAAACGTCTATACGTAAGTGTAATACCGAGTGCTCGTGTCAGTGACTCAGGTAGCAACATATCATAAATGTGATGTATGAATGCATGAAAACAGAATACATCTAAATGAGAAAATTGTTTTCTTATCTCGGTGAGATATCTGTATAAATAAATCGAGGTGTCATCAATGAAATCAACAGGGAATCCGTGTCTAACATCGACACAAAATATAAATAAATCCCAATATCTCAGGCTCCGGCAATCCGGACTGGCCTGTATCCTCGAATTTCAATATCTAGGGCTCCGGCTATCCGGATTGGTCCCATACTCCGATCGGTATCCTCCGGATATCCGTCGAGTCACAATACAATCACCGGTCTGTAGTGTTCCCCTGCCAGGCTCAACGCCATCATCTGCGACCATCTTGCCCCGGGGTACCGCACCGGGACCACCATGCACCCACAGAAGGTTCCTCCTCCTCCTCGAATCGGGTGTATGATATCGCTCAAGAGACGAGAAAACTCATGGTGGACATATCTCAAATCATAACATGAGAAAACCACAATTTTATCTTTAGAAATGATAATCAGTTTATAAAATCCTTGCGGTTTCTCCAAATCCATAAATCTCATGGAAATCCGAAATCTCAAAATAAAGGGGCAATAACAGTGAATACTGGGCTCCGGCAATCCGGACTGGCCCCTAATATTGCATGACAATGAAAATACATATGCATGAGATATCACAGTAATAAATGCAATGCCTAAAATATCATATAAAAGCAAGCTCACTAGTACCATGTCGAAACTATCAGCTAACATTTTATACTAATGAAGTAGTATTTTCTAATGTGTACGCGACATGGCAATTACCGATGATGATGTATGTGAACCGGCAAGTAAGTGATCGTAGACATACGCATCATCGGTAATGGTGCTGGTGTCCTGACAGCATGGTTTCATAATAACAATAAAAGTACATTTAAATATGCAATGCGATGCGACATGAACAGCATGAGTATACCGGATAACTAATAAATGTAACAATAAGGAATATACATTATGCATACGAGTCATACAATTTTCATTTGAAATAACATGAATCGTGGTGTTTAGAAAATAGGGCTACAGTGTTTTTAAGAAAAGGTACGTTCCTTGAAATATCCGTAGAATCCCTTAGCATGTCTTTAAAATACTCACGATTCGTTAGTTTTGAAATAAGTATGACTCGAGTCTAGTCTAACATCTACTAAGTAAACTACAGGTCTAAACTAACAGGCTAATCGAAAGGGTAAGGAAAACCACCTAAGTCTGAGTCGATATCCATATCTAGTAGTCGTTGATCCCGCCTCAATAGTATCATGTATGATACAATATATCATATGAAATCCTCGAGTCAAGAGTGCGGATCTATCATCATAATCATATCACGTATGGTAAATCCATCGTACGGCATCCCAAATCTGGGTACGGGTCAAATATCACATTATCTCATTATTCATCTGGTATCCTTATCATCATATCCTGAACAGGGCGTACTGATCTAAGTCTAGTACATACTGATACCATCAACATATATATATATATATATATATGCGTGTGTATGAAAACACATCGTCTAAAGACCAGCTAAAATATCAGGTCGTATCTCATAATACGAACCAAGCCACATCACCGATCTCATGGAATCATGCCCAATCTGATCGAATCATCTCCAAATATCATATATTGTCCTCATCATCCATGTATATGTATACATATATACACACACACACACACACACACACACACACACATATTCACATACCTATATGTGTTAGTGTATATGCCCTAGGGGCCATTATTGTATCATACTAGTTTGTATATTACTTAATGGAAGCTTGGGATATTCACATGTATATAACAGTCTTGCTAAACATGGTAGTATGTTACTTGGTTTTTCTATCTTAATATGTGAGTATACATATTGATAGAGCTCTTAGGATCTTGCTTGACTACCAGCGTTGTGATGGCAGTCACACTAGTGGGGGCTGGGTAGTCTACAAGCACATCCTTATTCAGGTCCCTAGTCGTAGGATTATCGAGACAGGGCATCGATACTCCGGAGTAGACTAGTGTGTACGCTTCTCATCCCAGTTGGGGAGATGGTCTGTCCCACAGCCGTCAGTACGTCGTACTGGAGATAGTATGCAGGTGCTCGTTAGGTTATGGATACACCGGATAGGACTCACAGGGAACTGTTGGTTGGTTTTATACCAGTCGTCAGTGAACAGTTCCCAGGTGACATGAGTACAGCA
The DNA here is from genome assembly GCA_030015575.1 of Agapanthus africanus. NCBI lineage: Eukaryota > Viridiplantae > Streptophyta > Magnoliopsida > Asparagales > Amaryllidaceae > Agapanthus > Agapanthus africanus. The sequence goes on along the minus strand of JASDDO010000012.1, from coordinate 130,606,034 downwards.
TAGTCCGCAGACTTGACACTGCTGCTTCGCCTCGAGTGTGTCCCACTGTTCTTAGATTGCTACCCTACCATGGCTCAAAGGAGTCGTGCAAACAGGTAGCAGTTGGGTGCAGTCCCGAGCACTTGGAGGCAGTGGCGGTTAGACAGGATTCGTCTCTCCCGGTATTGGGGGTTGATATCGCGCTGTGTCAGAGAGCCATTACGCAAAGTCCCTGGCCAGGGCAAGCGAGATTTGCTGGTAGGTTCCAGTAGTTTCTCAGGGTGTAATGGGCTTCGCTCCGACACGACTTATACCGCTATTAGGGGACTGACGCTTGCCGCCCCCCTTGGCCCGATATGCGATAGTCTTAGACGAACAGACCGGACTGTACGGAGATTGTCACATCAGACTCAGTAGGAGTTCGGATGGGTTTTCTCATTGGCCTTCTTATCGACATCTACATGGGGACCGTTACGTACAGCTAGTGCTGCTTGCGGTCTGTGGTTAAACCCACTACCAGCGTAGTAGTCGAGTCTCTAGAGTCCCATACAGAGAGTTTCCCTACTCCAGGCGAAATGATATAGAGGTCGTATGGTTTTACGACAAGGGTTCGGACGCATACGTGTGTTTACGCACGTACGACATCCGGACAGTTTTTACTAGTCGACTTTGGTTTAAGCCAGTTTCTAGTATCCGGTTATTGGATTTATACAGTTTAAAGTTTTTCTGTGTTTTCACGGATAGGAGGGGCGTTCTCGTAATTGCGCGAGAAGCTTCTAGAAGATGGTGACTTGGGGGTTAATGTGGCATATGCATTAAATGAGATTAGTGAGTCATTTGAGTGATTCATCCAAGTCATTAATGCATCATAAATGCTTAATGACTCATGGAGATGAATCACCCTCTCATATTTATTAAGCATGATGATTAATCATTTATTTCTTTTATTTGGATAAATCATAATGCTTGATATATATTATGATAGCTCACTTTCTCATCTCATTCTCTTGCTCACTTTCTTTCTCCTCAAGCTCTCCCTCTTCAAACCCTAATCCTCCCCTCTCATGTGTTGAGTACATGGATTAGATTAGACTACTTAATCCTTAACCATTCTCTATATCACCTAGGTTGCTTAGATTAGCGATTTAAGAAACCTAGTTACCTCTAGTTTCAGGTGAAGCTTGTAGTAAAGCTCTCGGGTGGATCTTCTACTACTTAGAGAAGGCCGGAGAGGACGTGGAGAACGACCAGGCGAAGGACTTGGTTCTACAGGTATAATCACTTTTCATAGTAGTTGTTAACTCCTATGTTTGTTGTTAGTTATTGTTTATGCAAAGATTCTCGGTTAGTCGATGTTTACACTTTAAACAAGATCGTTTTTCATTATTCCGCCTCCCCGCAAGTCGTGGGGTGTTGTACATCGACTTACAATATGTATGTGTGTGTGTGTGTGTGTATATATATATATATATGTATATATCCTCATATACGCACAAGTAAAACAATGTAAGCGTGTGTGTGTGCGTGTATGAAAATCTTAACTCTAGGGTTTCGCGACCAAGAAACTACACTATAAGCGTTTTCCTACAACTACGCTAAACTAACCCAAAGTCACATAATCATTTCTTGCTAAGTATGCCCATCTCATAAAATACATAAGTATATATATAACATAACGCATTCGCGTTCTATACTACAAAACTGCGGGGGTGCTATACGCCATCCACACGACTTCCCCCGTAGATATATATCTACTCACCTGATCTTCGCTTGCCGGAGTCGATGTTGCCATCCTCTTCTTCATCATCCGAAGTCCACTTGGGGGTACCTACATATATACACATATAGCATCGTAAACGGAAATCACGCACGAAAACCAAAATGTCGCACGAATCACACATAGGTTAAAACCTATAGTTTACGCACGCAAGAATAACCAACAACTCTCAACGATTGACGTATAAACGTGAATCGACCGATAAAAACACGAATATCAAAACTTCAATTCATAAATATCACGAAAAACAAGGCAGCAACTCATGAAAATGGTCCCAGATTTTACCCTAGGTGAAATTAGTCAATTTTGTATACATGGAGGGTCTATTTTACTGGAGATAAAGCCCTGGACCAAGAACGAACACATTTCACTTCACCCTGGCTGCAAATTGCGGCCAGAAACATTAAATTTGCGGCCATGGTGAGGGTATTGGGGCTCGGGTCTCTATGGTAGCTTCCTAGGTACCTACAGGCATCACTGTGTTTGCAAAATAAATCCTAGGGTCCCCGGGTGTTAGCAGATCTCCAATAACACCTCAAATTTCCACAAATTCCCAATGTCGGGGTTTCTAAGTTCGGGTTAAGGGGTTCTAGTCTCTGTTTTAGTCCATAAAATTAACACTGCAGGGGTTATATGGCCTCTACTAGCCTCAATTACACTTTTGGATTCAATAATCCCACAACTCTCTTCTAGGAATTTTCAAACTTCACTACACTACACAATATCACCTCTAAGTTAACATGGATGGTAAAGTGAAACAAATACAATGCTAATGGTAAATAAAATACCTCATTTGGCAACTCAAGAATTTTCTTGAGTTGCCCAAGTGTCCAAAATCCTTGCTTTCTTGGTTCAAAGTGTTTGTAGTGAGCTTGTGCACATTTTTAGTGAAAAGGGGGATGGAGTTTTAATGAGTTTTTGAGTGTGTTTGTGAGGGTTTTGTGGAGGAGGGAGATGAGGGCAACCATGGAGGGAAATGGGAGAGGAATTGATGAAGAAAAATGAGGGAGAAAGCAAATGGGGACTTGGTCAATGAGACCACTCACCTCTCTCTCTCTCGCCCATACTCAATTCTTTAACCATTTCCTTTTCTTTTCTTTTCTTTTCCTTTATCTTCTCTTCTCATTTCTTTTCTTTCATTTAAAACCAAACCAAAACGTTTGAAAGGAAAAGCCATGGAGGAAAATGTAACAAGTGTGAAAAAGACTTGGTGCATGTCACATTCACAAAACTAGCTTAATGCACGATTGGCGATATTTAATCGCGATTAGTATTAAAATTGTATATAATTAATTATAAAAATTCATAATTTTCCCAAATCACATAAAACGCCTTCATTTCCGTAATTCCTATAATTTTCCAAATATTTCCCAATTTATCGGTATTTAAATATACTGTATCATAAAATATTCATTATATTAATTATTCAATTTTATAAATTCCCAAAAATAATATTTTATTTTTTCTGAAATGTTACACAGTTCCATAATACGGCCGCGGAACCGCGGCGGAATTTGGTTATCTGTGCACCAAATTTCTACTGGAGTTCTATTGTTTGGAAATGTTTTTTTGGGATATTTTGTTTTTGACCCAGATTTGTTTGAGTACTGGATTGCACTTTGGGCCAATACGGAATGGTTTTTTGTCGATCGAAATTTTAAATGCGTAAGTTTGCAGTACATGCATTACTATCTACGACCGTGGATATCATTAGAACGGTATAACTCGTCTAATTGTTATATGCTCTTTTAGACGGGTTTACGAACATGACATTCACGTTGATGTTCTGTATTGTGCTGTGGTTGTGGTTGGATCATCGTGGTGGATAGCCAGGTTGATGTTCTGTGTTGTGCTGTGCTGTGGTTGTGGTTGTGCAATGATAATACAGTTTTGTTTCTTTTTTACTTTTGTTATTTCGGGGCGAGCGTCCGACTTGTGGACTGCCGTCACTGCCAGTTTGTATATTATTTGTTTGGGGCAGGACCGGGTTGAGGTCGATGACACTGTTGTACATATATTTTCTTTCTGTACTAGGATTACCCCGCGGTGGAGTGCACGAATAGCCGGGTTCTAGAGGGCAACGGGCCTGCATCTCATGGCGTTGAGACGGAGGGGGCCTCACTCAAGAATTGGCAGGCTATTCACCGCACTCGTAGGGGGTACAGGTTGACCCAAAGTGGGGTGCTCAAGTTACCGGATTCTGAGAAGTGCTGGGTGGCCCATTCACGTTGTTGATTGTGGTTGCCTCGCTTCTGGGATTGGCGGGTAACTTGTCGCACTCGTAGGGGTCTAGGTTTTCATTGCACAGGCTATCCACACGACAGAGAACGTATGGTCTCATTTGCTGCTCAAGTGAAACCAGGGGCTCCTGGATTATGCACCACTCTGTGTTGCTTGGCTGAGATTCTTTGTTGCTTCTGTGATGTTGATTTATATCATGCCTGGGATGATTGTTATATATATTTATATATATACTAGTAGATGTTGTATATGTTTTGCACCCGCGCTAGTCCAGTCCCCGCTCTATCGTTAGTTAAGTAACCTAACGGGTGATGACGGGACCCAGTGGCGAATGCGGGTGGCATATACGTACATCATATTTTCGTTTCTTTATCTGGTGTGATATGATTCATTGTTGGGACTGGGTTGATTCTGATCAATGCAAGGATAAAACAAACCTATATGATATTGTTGGAACCAAGTTTTTAAAAACAGAAATTACAGACGTTTGCTTTTGTTTTGCACAGTGGTATTCGATTGGGAATATCCTGCATCTCATTCGACGAGGCAAGGGCCGAGATCCCTTCATCGGGAGTGACCCCTTGAGCAGAAGTTTGTGTCAACGTAATAACTTTACTGTAGTCGATTATTTTTGCTTTGCATCGTGGTATTCAGTTTGGAATATCATGCACCTCATTCGACGAGGAAAGAGCCGAGATCCCTTCACCGGGAGTGACCTCTTTAGCAAAAGTTTTCGCCACTATATATTTATAAAACCATTTGGATTCTTTCAACGATATCAAGTTCATTACGTTAAAGGTTTTTCGCCAAAAACCAGTCGTAGCCCTCCATCATTTTGGATGAGTAGTACCTAGTATTCGTGTTGCGTTTGTTGGCCTTTGTCAAGGCGTAGTGTGCGGTAGCTAGATATTGCTTGTCTGTTGCACCGAGTTGAGATTATTTAGGACAGTCGTATAACCTTGTTGGTCTTTGTCAAGGGTTTGTATGGGTGGGTCTAGGTTAATCAAGGATAATGATGGGTTGAACTTGACTAGTGGTTTATGATTTATTGGCCTTTGTCATGGTCATAAACCGCTTGGGGTAAAAATCACATCTGGAGTTTCAAACATACAGGAAACTTGCCAGGCATGCGCATACCTTCTGGAGTGTGGTGACTTGAGTGGATTCCATCAAGTTATCATGCGATGATAGTTGGATCCCGATTCTCACTGATGAGTAGGTTTTACTCCTCGGGTGATTTTAGATGATCCCGACTAATTCTTCTTTTGGGTTTGGAGGAGAATTCGAGGAAACAGTGGGAGACATACTGATTAGACAAATAAATAACCAATCTAATCTAGATTTGAGTGCACGCTGAGTGTTTCTTTTCTCTCTCTCTTTGGCAGCTACCTTGACCCGACCTAAACTAAAACTCATTAACCAAGTTAACCGAACCTTCTTAAAACACTTTGGTTTTTGGATTGTCTGGGTCGCATATATCTTTGTCGCTCCTACTTTTACCCTTTGCATTTCTCCAGAACATTCCGTATCACTACGAAGATCCACATTTATTGGATATGACCATCGTATAATTAGATACGAACTCGATGAAACTTGTTTCAGGTCGAGGATGGTTTCTGGTTCTGGAGAAATAGAATAGGACTATTCAGTTGTCTTTTCCCTTTACCTTCTCTCAGGTTGCGAGGGCTCCTGGTATTTAGGAGAGTACACCTATTACGCTTATTGCATAGTCTTCTTTCAAACCATAGGCTGATGCCGAAAGGTAGGGAAGGAAGAAAACCAATCAGCCTAAGTGTGGTGTACAGAAGGTAATAAGAAAAGACATATATAGGGATTAAAAAGAGGGCAAAGGAAATTGCGACTGCTATCATTCATGACGAAGCCGCGTATATCATCGTCACTCCTACTTCACCTTTTGCATTTCTCCGGAACATTCCGTATCACTATGAAGATCCATATTTATTGGATATGTCATCGTATAGTAACATACGAACTCGAAAGAACTTGTTCCAGTTCGAGGATGGTTTCTGGTTCAGGAGAAATCGAATAGATTCAGGTTGTCTTTTCCCCTTTACCTTCTCTCGGGTTGAGTGAGCTCCTAGGATCAGGAGGGTACACCTATTACGCTTATTGGGTAGTCTTCTTCCAAACCATAGGCTGGTGCCAAAATGTATGGAAGGAAGAAAACCATTTAGCCTAAGTGCGGTATACTGAAGGTAATAAGTAAAAGAAATATAAAGGGATTGGAGAGATGTCAAAGAAATATACGATTATAGTCATGAATCAGGATAGTGGAAGAGACATTACTAGGAATACCCGGATACCCCTTCGAAACATTTCATTTTTTAGTTTCACTGTGCAATGTTAATTGAAAATTGATTTCCTATTTAGATTCTGACTCCAGGGTATGTATTTACTAGATTTGATTCTCACATCTGTATAGTGTTGCAGATGATGAGTGGGAGTAGAATATTGGGAATTAGGTGATTATATCCTCATTATATCGGAATTCGTTGTAATTGGTGATATTTTAGGAAATCGCCTGAGTTTTGCCTGACGGCAAATATTTGGTTTTGAATATCCCTTGTTATGCACCAATTTCAAATTGATATATCTGTACGTTTATTTTATAAAATGAGATATAACTTTTTGAAATTATGTCTATGACATTTACCTATATCAGTTGATGATTGGGTAAGGAACATTCAACAGCGGTGTAATTCTTCTAATCCATAGTACAGTTTTCAAACTACGACGCACAAGGTTTGAGTTATTAAACTCAGGGGACTTATACAAAGTATTGTATGTTGTCCAGTGTCCATTAGGGCAAAGGCGTTGGAACTCGTACTATATTCTGTATGCTTGTAACTTCTCTGGTTTTAGACAAGTATTTATAGAAATACAGGGTCCAAGTTTTGAGAAGTCATAGGTATCAGAATAAAGTAGAGAACCATGTGTTGCAAAGTATCATGATTCTTCATGGTGATCGAAGATGTAGATACTTATGCTAGGTATTCCGTTGATAGTAATGGTTTTGAGAACTTGTTTCTCTTTCAGATTGCTCATATGTGGATGCACTCCTAGATGAGTAATGCTGATTGGCCTCCTTCCATTTGGTTGATATGTATTGGAGACAGCTGCATGATTTTGAATCTGGTTCCAATTAAATTTGTGCCCTTGTTTCTATAATGGATATAGAATGGTTCATATCTTGACTATGTTAAGGTATATGGAGTTGTCCGGCTTATGCTTAAAACCAGAATACGGATAAACTCAAGGCACGTTTTAGTAATGGCAGTTTGTGGGTTATCCCGGGCTTAGACGAGGATTAACTTTCTACCATCCGGGAGATCAATAGTTATATTGTTCTTGACTCGCCACCAGTTTTAGTAAAATGGATTCTTTTTCAGAAAACATTAGTGGGAGTATGGTAGAACTGTAAGTGATTCCAGAACCACAAACGATTACTGAAAATTTAGTAGGACGTAAAGATTCAATTGGATTCGATATTCTATTAGCCACTCCGCAGAGTTGGTGGGTAACTTCAGGCACCCGAGAGGTACTTCAATCTCCTCAAGGACGGTGACAGGGAGGTTCTTGTTTACCCAAACTTGCCACTACTGTTGTTCTAGATTATGAGATCCGGCATGAGGATGAGTATAGCGTCATTCTAAACTAGCATTAGAAGTGTACGTCTATATGACTCTGCTAGAGGGTTGTTGTAGTCAGTGGGAGCAACGGAAGCATAGTGGGCAAGTAGCTTATGTCTATTTATAGACTAAAGCAGGTATAGCGGAGTTAGATCATCTATTTTGATGTGATAGTCATAGAGTTTGACTTCATCAGAATAAGAGATGGATCTGGTAAGAGGGTAGTAGGGTGTGATGTCCTGGTTTTTGGATGACATGCACTTAATAGGAAGTGAAATTCCTATACTGCGATCGGTTATATACCTTGGTTGTCACAAAGTGTTTCTCTACATAGGATCTGGATAAAATATCATGATTCTGGTAACTAGGTCTATGGTTTTAGATCTAGATTTAAGAAGTGTCCCAATATGGGTACTTTGACATTATCCTAAGGGTGTTTTAGAATGGTTGACTCCTGGCATGGTGGTGTACCTGCAGGTGATGGAGTCACCCTCTCTAAAGGATGTCTTACAGACTAAAGGGGAGAAGGATTTGCATGACTGGAATATCACTTGCTTAGGTAATTGAGTCAATCATGTGATGTCAAGTACCACACCAGATATTGTTTTTGCACTAGTTGCAATAAGTATATATATTAATCCAATTCTGGAGAAACGGTAGGAAGCAGTTTTGAACATAAGTGAATGTTCTTTGGTAATTGCTAATGGCAGCCTCCTTCGAAAAGCGGATATCAGTTCAGGATTCCAAGGTGGCCTGGATGACAGAGAGACTGTCTGAGTTATAGTTTTATCTCTTTTGAGGGGCAGTATGTTGGACAGGTAGTCCAAGCGGATACTGAGGAAGGCTTGGTGTAGGATACTGATTTAATTCAGTGGATGATACAGTCTAAGAAGTTTGTTGGATTTGCAGTTCACTTGTGAACTAGGTCCCATCAGATATCCAGACAAATTCTAAGACAGGTATTGCTCATTTCGGGAGATAATGGATCTCCGCGAAGTTGAGATATAGAGAGATATAGAAAGAAACATTGAAGCGGATCCACTCACTGAGGCTATTTCTCGAATGCAATAGTTTCACAAAAAAGTTTTGTGAAACTGATTAGTAGAAGAGTTGGGTGTTCGGTATCATACGGGCTGTGAGTATGCGACACCGCAATAATTAGCCTTAAGTGCAAGTGGGAGATTGTTGGCTATAGTGCCCTCTAGTCAATTATTGAATCGCAAGCATGCGATTGCAATGATTGAGGGAGGACCTATACCGGTATAACAGTCTTACTCAAAATGATATTATGCTATCTGGTTTATCTTTATCATCATGTACATACTTTAGGTGGCATTACAGTTCACTATTACATGTTGATAGAGCCCATAGGATTCCTGCTTGACTACCAGCATTATGATGGCGATCATATACGTGGGAGCTTGGTGGTCTATAAGCACATCCTTAAATGTCCCTAGTCGTGGGAGTATCGAGACTGGGCATCGATACTCCAGAGTAGACTATTGTATACTGATCGAGACCCCGACGAGGGACGGTGGCCGGTCTCACAAGCCATTGGTGTTAGTTCGTTCACCTAAGATAGTATGCAGGTGCTCATTGGGTTATGAGTACACTGTACGGACTCGCCGGGAACATGCTAGTTGGTATTATACCTATTGTCAGATAGCAGTTCCCAGGTGACATGTGTACAGATTAGTCTATTGACCTGAGATCGTCATTTGTCTCGTGTGAGTTCCCACTGTGCTTTGATTACTACCCTACCACGGCTCAAAGGTGTCGTGCAAACAGGTTAAGTTGGGTGCATTCTCGAGCCACATGGAGACAGTGAGCGGATCGTCGGGGATTCGTCTCTCCTGGTATTGGGGGTTGATGTCGCGTTGTGCACGGGTGGCCATCACCAGAAACCCTTGATTAAGGTAATTGAGAATTACTGATCCAAGACCAGTAGTTTCTCAGTTTGTGATGGGCTTCATACCGACAATAAATGTCACGTTATTAGGGGTCTTATCCACCGCCTAAACTCGATATGCGATACTCTTAGACGAAGAGACCGTACTGTATGGATATTTTCACAGGACAGGCTCAGTAGGGGTCAGGATGAGTTTGCTCGTCGGCCTTCCTTTCTCTCAATACCTGGGTAGCCGTTATGTACAGCTAGTTCCGCTGACGTGCTTGTGGTTAAACCCACTGCTAGTGTATTGACAAGTCTTTAGAATCCCACACAGAGGGTTTCCCTGTTTCAGGCGAAACGATGTAGAGGCCGCATGGTTTTACGGCAGGGTTCGATCATATACGTGCACTTGTGCATGTATCATTGTTTACCCCAATCAGAGCAAAGCTCTGTTCAAATTCCAAGGTGGGAGACGAAGCAACGCTTATGTTTCCCCCAATCAGAGCAAAGCTCTGTTTTGAAATTGAAGTTAAAATAAATGAAGCAACACTTTAGATCCCCTGCGCTGCGCGCAGAGCACCACGTGTCAAAATCAGACACGCCAGCGCAGGGAGCGCAACGCCCAATCAGAGCAAGGCTCTATTTAAAAAAAACAAAATTAAAAGAAGCAACGCTTCAGATGTGCTGCGCTCTGCGCTGCGCGGCACGTGTCAGCGCAGTTGCGCTAGCGCAGGTGCGCTGCGCTCTGCGCTGCGCGGCACGTGTCAGCGCAGTTGCGCTGCGCTCTGCGCTGCGCGGCACGTTTCAGCGCAGTTGCGCTGCGCGACACGTGTCAGCGCAGTTGCGCTGCGCTCTGCGTGACACGTGTCAAGCGCTGGTGCTTTTGCGCCAAACAGAATTAAAATTCCAGTAAGATCTTTCTGTTCTTGTTAAAACAAGAAGATTGTCTTCTGTAAAACAGAAGCCCTTGGATCAGAGATCCAACGGTGGGGAAAATTCCCCAAATCACTCAGAGAATGATCTCTTTAACAAATTTAACAAATTAATGGGCACTATATAAAAGCCCCTAGACCCCAATTTCAAAAAAAACACAGAGAGAAAAACAAAGACATCAACACAGAGAGAACTCCTCTAAAGAAAATTTTGAGAAGAACTCAAAAAGAGAAAAAGCTAAACCCTTTGAATAAAAAAGAAGAATTTCTTCTGAAAAGATCATTGATCTAAGAACAAAATCAAGGATCCTCAATAAAAAAATAATAAAATAATAATAACAAAGGCATTGTCTTTTTTGATGAACCATTGGTTCTGAAATCTTTAAAGATTCTTTTCTTGAATCCAAAATTGGATATTAAAACAGTGCCTTGCACTTGTAAATCTGCACTGTTGCGCTCTTGGGTTGGCGCAAGCCACCAGAGAGCGCCACGTGTCAGCTCCAAAACCACTTGCGCTATGCGCTTTTAAAATAGAGCACTGCTATCATGAATTGGCGCAACCCACCAGAGCGGGCCACATGTCAACAGCGCAACAGCGCAGCGCACTGGCGCAGTGCACTGCGCTTGCGCTCATCAGAGTGTGACACGTGTCACCTCCACATGGACTTGTACCTTGCGCTCCTCAATCGGCGCAAAGCGCCTGACAAGCCACGTGACACTCTGTCAGACTAATTAATGCAATGCATTATCAAGGGCAGAGCCCAATAAAGAAAGGTCTATCAGACCAAACAAAGTGCTATGCACTATTAAAAGGAATAAAGCCCAAACAAAGGTCTGTCAGGCTCAAAACAGATGCTGTGCATCATTTAAAAAGGGCAGAGCCCAATTAAAAGGGGGCCTAATAGGCCAGACAAAAATGCACTGCATTATTAAACAAAGGGCAAAGCCCAAGCCAAGGCCTAACATGCCAACCACAAATAAAAATATTGAACATCTTCAATTGGACTTAGCCCAATTCTGGCCGTAAGTCCTCAAATTAAATTGACTGAGCACGGCTGCTCTTTTAAATCAATTTACACCTGGTTCAAGGGTACATCTCTGAACTCTTCTGACACCTGTCGTTGTAATCCTTCAACGTCGTCAGAGAGGTGACGGGTCCCAACGGCCATACATTCTATGGACCACCACGTCCCTAAACTGGAAATGGACCACCACGTCCCTAAACTGGCAATGGACCACTATGTCCCTAAACTGGAACAATAGAGCGCCCTAAATGCTCTTTTGTCGGATCTAAACGATCCCGTTTAAGTTGATCTTAGCCTCAAATATGGCTAACGTATCCTTAAACATTCAAACAGACTTTAGTCCTAAATTGGACTATAGATCCCCCAATCAACTTTGGTTCAAGGGTACATATCTGAACTCTTCTGACACCTGTCGTTGTAATCCTTCAACGTCGTCAGAGAGGTGATGGGTCCCGACGACCATGCATGCAACGGACCACTATGACCCTAAACTGGAACAATATAGAGCCCAAATGCTCTTTTGTCGGATCTAAACGATCCTGTTAAGTTGATCTTAGTCTCAAATTGGACTAACGTATCCTTAACGAACGTTTGAGTTGATCTTAGCCTCAAATATGGCTAACGTATCCTCAAACTAAAACCGCAAACCCAAATCTAAGAAAATACGGATTTGGACTAATCCACGTCCTACTGGCGACGACATAAATTAGTCTCCGTATACAATCCACGGGCAACCACAAACAAAATAAACACCCACGACATGAAGTGAAATTCTGGAGAAGGAGAAAGTTGTTACCGCAATGCGGTAGCGTAATTAACTGCAGGGGCTTACGCCTACAGGGAAGAGCGTCTCCACAATCAAAAACCCCTTTAACGAGACGAAGTCTGCTACATCGGCCGTATCCGTCTAAACCTCCGATACACGGTGCCATAAATCAACTTGGCATCTTCGCAGAGGTGGACGGATAAAACCAAATAGCATCTGCCCCGAATCTCAGGCAAGACGTCCGTGTCTTGGTCGCCATTCGGAGGGGAACAGATTCTGGCACGCCCGTGTCTCGAACGCTTGATCAAATGCAAATCGGATGTTCTTTCTGTTGCTTTCTTCTTTTCTTTTTTTTATTATCAGTATGCTGCCTTAGTAAACATGGTCGATAGATGATAGAGCGAGCATCCTGTCTTGGCTCCTTCAAGCGATAGTGATGGCTCAGGCCGCAGGTTCAGATCTGCTGCCTAAGACTTTTCAACTTTATGAGTCGTGAGGGTCTCATAAAGACTTTTCTCCCCACGGATCGAGAGGATCTCGTGGGTGTATTTTCTCCTTAGGGATCGTGAGGATTCCTAAGTGTGTTTTCTCTTATAAGTCGTAAGGATCTTATAAGAGAATTTTTCCCTCTTACGAGTTGAGAGGACCCGTAAGAGGTTGTTTTCCTCTTTGTCGAGATTCAACTTTGGAGAGTGTGACTCGTGAATAGTATGCAAGAGTCCGTTTTGGACCGATTTGTAGGGTCCCAGTGCTTAGGAAACAGGTTTTTTAATCCCCGCTGCCTAAAGCTTTTCCTCACGAGTCGAAACATATCGAGTAGTTCTCGTAAAGACACTAATTTCCTCACGAGTCGAGACGAATCGAGCATTTGTCGCAAGAATATCCTAACGTCACAGTTAACCTCTGCTCTTTACGACAGAAGTCCGTTAGGGTCTGTGGTACTTAGGGTTTTGGCCGTCGTACCGTCGCGTTGGCTGATATATTCCTCGATAGGCGATCTTGCTGTTCGAGTAGCCTTGCGATTGTCGTGTCTCTGATCCCTTCGGGGGCTGGACAAGACGTCTTCAAGTAATCTTCCAGGTAGTATTACCGTCGAAAGAGCAAGCGTAGGGATATTCCATATCACTTTTTACTTGAGGTTAGGCTCATTTTGGAGAGCCCCGATGAGTCATAACCACTCCGCGATGGTGTGGGATGATCTCCGATAGTCTTTCAGGCTTTATATGACTTGCCGTCAAGACCCTGAAGCTAGGAATTTGGCCTTTGCTTCGTTTGCTGACATTGCGTCCTCTATATCGAGACGAATATCGCGGTTGTCTCTAGGTCGCTGGTGAACCGTCGAGGTTTGGAACTAGGGACTTTGCCGTGGCTCCGCTGTTTGATTGTCGCGTCTGAATCCTGTTGGAGGAAGAACGCTGGGGTGATATCTCGTCTGCTGTATCGAGACGAACGTCGAGGTGGTGACCACTCCGCCCTAGTGCAAGATGATCTCCGATTGTCTTTCAGGCTTTATATGACTTGTCGTTATGACATTGAAGCTAGGAATTTGGCCTTTGCTTCGTTTGCTGGCATTGCGTCCTCTATATCGAGACGAATGTCACGGTTGTCTCTAGGTCGCTGGTGAACCGTCGAGGTTTGGAACTAGGGACTTTGCCGTGGCTCCGCTGTTTGATGATGTTGCGTCTGCTGTGTCGAGACGAATGTCGAGGTGGTGACCATTCCGGACTGGTGTTAGATGATCTCCGGTTGTCTTTCAGGCTTTATATGACTTGCCGTTAAGACCCTGAAGCTAGGAATATGGCCTTCACTCCGTTTGCTTTGTCACGTCCGAATCCTGTTGGAGGAAGAACGCTGTCGTGACATTTCCTCTGTTGTGTAGAGACGAACGTCGAGGTGGTGATCACTTCATGTTGGTGTGAGATGATCTTCGATTGTCTTTCAGGCTTTATATGAGTTGTCGTCAAGACCCTGAAGCTAGGAATTTGGCCTTTGCTTCATTTACTGGCGTGTCTGAATCCCGCTGGAGGAAGAATGCTGTCGTGACATCTCGTTTGTTGTATCGAGACGAATGCTGAGGTGGAGCTGGGATTTTGCCGTCACTCCGCTTTGTTTCGACCGTGAGGTCTTTTGTTGGCGTTGTATCTGCATCCTGCTGGACTGCGAAGGAACACCGTTGTTGACATCTCGTCTGCTGTATCGATACGAATGTTGAGGTGAAGCTGGGATTTTGCCGTCGCTTCGCTTTGTTTCGACCGTGAGGTCTTTTGTTGGCGTTGTATCCGTATCCTGCTGGACTCTGAAGGTGTAGGGTTCCTAGGCACTCTCAAGAGGTCTCACAAGGCATCAACCATGCCAATTTAAAATTAGACGGGTGCCGAGAAACCCTAATACGGATCGTTGGCTAGAATTCTAGGCGACAAAACAAACTAGTTAACTACTTTAACTATGAGAACGGAAATACAACCTTTGTAGATCCGGTCCTCCACCTCCATAGCTCCGCAATGAAGTCTCCTCGCTGTCCAAATCGAAATCCGGGCTCTTGCATCGGCTTCATCGGAGAAATGGGCGGGCAAGGTCATCGGCTTCGTGCCGAAGATGATCTACGTCGAGGCATCACAAGATCAAGCTCTCACTTCACAAAGTCATGAAACTTGTGAAGAAAACACACTCTACTACTTGGCAAGAGGTAGAGGATGAAGAAATAGGAAGTGGGTTCACTTTAGAATTGGATTTCTCACTTGATTTCTTCACTTGCCATTGATGAGGCAAGCTTTCTTCTTGAATTGAAGAAGAAGAAGATGATAAAAGTTATGATAATTTGTTTTTGTAAAAAGAAATAAATATGAATACTTATCATTAACCAACCATAGTTTCGTGTAGAGAATAAATCATGGTTAGATTGAAGGGTTAGGGTTAAGCATCAAGACAAAATGGTGACTTGGTCAAAGCTTCATGAAGCTTCAAAAACAAACAAAGAAAAGCCACCATTTTCCTTTTTTCTTTTCCAAAATAAATAAAACAAATAAATAAATAAATGAATAAGAAAATGAAAACCCTAACCATTACTCAACCATGGTTTAATCTTTACACAAACACAACTTAGCATGTATCATCAAACTAGTGTACAAAAGTATATCACATATACAATGTGCACAAACCAAGTGAGAAAATCCATTTAAAATGAACCATTACTAGTTAATGCAAAGTAATATATCAAATATATAATTATGCATTAAATCATTAAATCAACACTTGATTTAACGATCCGGTCATATCTCATATAACCGACTAATATCCAATGTATCGATTTATCGAATCAATCCTTGATTCGATAACTAGGTTATATCGCATACAACCAATCGATACATTCATCGCAAGAATGGAATACGGTATCACATACACGCATTATTCTCGGTCCCGCACATATCTCATATGCGCTCCTATTTCGTTTCGCTTGAGCCAGGAAACCTCTGTGTAGGACTCTAAAGACTCATTAATACGCCGGTAGCAGGTGATGATCATATCAAACACCCACAAGCCGCAAGCGGTCTGCTAAACGTAACGGCCACCCGGGTATTGAGCGATCAGAAGATCGACGAGCAAGCCCGCTCACACTCCAGTGAATCCAACCAGTAACACTACCGTACAGTCCGGTCTGATCGTCTGATATGTCGCATATCTCGCCTAGGGGTGGTACACGTCAGACCCCAATAGCTCGATAAGTCGTGTCGATATGAGGTCTATAACAGTTCGAGAAACTACTGGTAACACTTACCAGTATATCTCAGCAACCCTGGCCAGGGATTTCCGGTTATAGCCAATCGAACACAGCGCAACATCAACTCCCTATACCGGGAGAGACGAATCCCCTCCTATCGCTCATTGACTCCATGTGATTCGGGACTGTACCCAAAAACCACCGTTTTGCATGCCCTCTTGGATGTGGTAAGATGGAAATCAAAGCACAGTGGGAACCACACAAGACTCTATGACGATCTCGGGTCAACAGACTACTCTGTACCAGTGTCACCAGAGAACTGCCATCTGACGTAAGGTATAATACCATCTGGGAGTTCTCGGCGAGTCCGTCCAGTATACCCAGTCTCTACTGAGCACCCGTATATCATCTCCGATGTCAAACGCCAATGGATATGGGATCATCCATCGCCCATCTGTATGGGTCGAGAAGGTATACGCTAGTCTACTCTGGTATATCGATGCCCCGTCTCGATACACCCACGACTAGGGACTTTGAAGGATGTACTTATGGACTACCATATCCCCACTAGTATGATCCGCATCATAGTCCAGGTAGTCAAGTACACATCCTAAGGGCTTTACCAACATGTAACAGAGAGACAATCAGTGTACACGTTAAGGTAAAGAGTAACCAGATAGCATACTATCATGTCGAGCAAGAAAGTCCTCCCTATATATGTCCCAGCATCCACTACAATATACATCCAATGTACAGTAATGGCCTCTAGGGCATACATATAACTAACAATCTCCCACTTGCACTAGGGCCATCTGATAGCAGTGGTTGTAGTATCTCATACTCAACCATCCCATAAAAGTCTCTCTCTGGGAATAGGCCTTCGTGAGTGGATCCGCCGTGTTATCCTCTGAGTCTACTCGCCTAACCTCGATCCCTTAGAGATAAACCATCTCCATGATCAGGTGATACTGCCTTAGAATATGTCTGGATCATTGATGGCACCTGCGTTCCTTGGCATAAGCCACAACTCCATTGTCACACAATGGTAGGAACCTAGTTCATCTCATGAACCAATATACACCCATACAGCCTCTTTGGTAGCATCTTAAGTAGCGATGTATCCAACCTTTATCGTCTAGTATGCCACGGTATCTAGCTTGGAACTCTTCCAACATACCGTCCCTTTACTGAAGGTAAAGACAATGCCTGTGACTGACATTCAGTCGTCTTTATCACCCTGGAACACTTCCAGTGATTTTCCCCAGGATCAACTGATACCATCTCACTACACCTAGTGAGTGTCCTAACATCCATTTAGATCTATCTCATAGATCCAAAATCCAGGATTTAGTAGGTATCACTTTGATCCTATGTGGAGAATCATTGTGATAAGCGGAGATTGATCGAGCGTAGCATAGGAAACTCTTTCCCTATCAAGAGTATGTCATCCACGTACTCTACGAGGATCACCACCATACTCCCTACTACCTTTTTGTATATACAAGGTTCATCTACCATTTTGATGATGTCAAACTCTTTGACTACTTCATCAAAACAGATGTTCCAACTCCGCGATGCCTGCTTTATCCTATAAAGCATCTTGCACACGTTTTCGCTGCTCCCACTGTCTACGAGGCCCTCTGGCTGTGTACTTATAGACGCTCTCTTCTAAAACATCATTTAGAAAAGCTGTCATGACACCCAAGCACCAGATATCGTAGTCATGGTATGTAGCCGTGGCAAGTAGGATCTGGATGGACTTAAGCAAAGGTACTGGAAAAGGTTTCATCATTATCCACGCCTGGTCAATGACGAAAACCTTTAACAAGTCTAGCTTTGAAAGTCTCAACTTTTCCATTTACACCAAGTAATCTTCTCAAGATATACTTGCTCCAGATGGGGATTTAACCCTTCAGATATAGCAACCAAAGTCCATACTTTGTTGGTGTATATGGATTCCATCTCAGATCGATAAACATCCAGCCATTCTTATAGAGTCTCACTCCTGATGGCCAGCTCGAAACTAGTTGGGTCATCATCTCATGATGTATTCCTCGCTCCCACTGTCATAGAGAAACCGAAGTATCTCTCAGGTGGGTGAGGAACCCTACTAGATCGGCGGAGAGGCTGAGGTTCGTTGGAATCTACTGAATCCTTCGGTTCTACCAAATCATCTGCTGTAGTTTGTATAGCTGGAACCTTTCCAGTTGAACATAACAGACCTTGCCTCGAGCTTGTCCGGATTTTGCTTTTAGACATTGGCCGGACAACCCAAATCTTAACTAGCTTAAGACATGGGCTCTTCCCTTTCCATATCACATATGAAATGGTAGACAACTGATTTGATTGGAACCCTATTCAATAGTTATGCAACTTCTCAAGTGCATAACACCTAAAAGGAAAAAGGTAACTCAGTAGTACTCATTATAGAGCACACCATATCAAATAGGGTGTATCTGCTCCGCCCCGATATACCATCGTGCTATGGTGTATACGGAGGAGTAATTCTGAGAGAGAATCTCATTCTCTTTTAGAATAGTCCAGGAATTTCCGTGCTCAAGTATTCTCCTCCTTAATCTCATCAAAGGACATAATACTTTTACCCGTATTTTGGTTCTCTACTTCTAACTTATATTCTGTGAATATCTCAAAAGGTTCGGACTTGTGTTTCAACAGGAACATATGTCTGAATCTCGAGAGATTATCAGAGAATGTAATGAAGTACAAAGAACCGGTCTTGGCATGTGTAGACTGGGGACCTACATACATCAACATGTATCATCCCAAGAGTTCACTAACTCTTTCTCTGTTTCCAATAAACAGAGCTATGGTCATATTATCTTTGTGACATGACTGGCGAGTTTCATAAGATGTAAATTCAAACTAATTTAAATATGCATCTTTATGTAACTCCAGCCAGTCGGGTCGCATTGATATGACCTAGTCTACAATACCTTAAGAAGAATTCGTTCATTTCTGAACTCTTCCTCTTGTGTGTGTTCCGAATACTTAGAACTGTAGTTTGATTTAGAACGTCAATGCTTTTAGATAACGTGCCTGAACCGATCAACTTTTGATATAGGAAATGTTCAAAACATTATCCAACAATACAAAATTTTATCATTTCTTTACTAATAAAGAAACTGATATGATTTTGTATATCAGGTTCGGTATCTAATAGCATTTGTTCAGAATCAATGTACTGATAATACAGGGTGACAGTGACCGACAGACTTGGCTGCAACTCTTGCCCCGTTTTCTGCCTCATGAAACTTATCACCCGTTCTCAGTTCTTCTACCCTTTTGTAGCCCTATGTAACAGATTACATATCTGGGATCCTGATCCGGTATCATATACCCAGGATGCGGAGGATACTGAGAAACAGTTCTTTGTAATGAACATACCCGAAGATGATGCATCAGCATGCACTCTCTTCGTTTGGGCGGCATGGGAATCTTGGTATTCCCCAATTTCCTGCTCTGTCTTATAACAATTATAAGTTGGAGCGGGACCAACATTCCCCAGCTCAGTATAACAAGCGGGTTCGGTCAATATTCCGTATTATTATCTTGATTAAGGCGTGATATGGTGGCTACCTGGAGAGAGAGAGAAGAAAACACTCAGCGTGCGCTCTTGCAAGAATAGATTGGTTATTATTTTATCTAATCAGGATGGCTCCCACTGCTTTTTATCAAATCTTCCTTCAAACCCTAAAAGGAAAGACTAGCCGGGATTAATTACACACTACAAGTTCGCCAATCTTTCAGCCAGGCCAGTGTCGGTACTTTGAGGGAGGTCCCCCGTGCTTTCGCACGAACCTAATTAATGTAAACCTCGTTTTCCCAGAGGCGTAACCTCGTTAACACCTTTCTAGACACCTACTTGATCGGCTAATTGTAATGTGTAAAACTCTCCCAGGAGTAACTCTTACTCGCAGCGGGTATCGGGATCCAACTATCTCATAGAAGGTATGCAATCTCATTGCAAATTTCAACACTTGAAATTCCCGATAATATTTTGCCCCAAACGTGCTACGACCTTGACGAAAGCCAACAAACCATAGCGCGCTAGTCAAGTTCAACCCGTACATTTCTTGATTGAATTAAACCCACCCGCACGACCCTTGACGAAAGCCAACAAAGCCGCACGACTACCCTAATCCAATCGCATCGTATGCTAGCAGATAAGCAGCATATAGCTACCGCACACTGCACCTTGATGAAAGACAACAAATGCAGCACGAATACTATATACAACTTATCTGAAATGACGGAGGGCTACGACAGGTTTTTCTGAAAACCTATTGCGTAATGAACTTGATATCGTTGTAGGATCGAATGAATTTTGAAATGGAGTGTTTTTGAGGCTTTTCTAGTTTTGCTAAAGGAGTCACTCCCGGTGAAGGGATCGTCGGTCCTTTCCTCGTCGAATGAGGTGCGGGATATATCAAATATATCACTGTGCAAAGCAAAAACACTTAAAAGCAATCAAAAGACAAACCGAGTGTGTAGCATCTGCCAGTTATTGCTAAAGGAGTCACTCCCGGTGAAGGGATCTCGGTCCTTTCCTTATCGAATAAGGTGCAGGACATATCATATATACCGCTGTGCAAAGCAAGAACTGTAGCTACCTGTTTTATTTTGAAATTCGATTCTACAACATCTTAGGTTTCTTTTATTTCATTAATCACATTAATGAAGTCTCATCATTTAAGTACCTAAACATCACAGATAAATACGACGTACACTTATGCCATCCGCATTCGCCTTGATGTCCCCTCGTGCACCGTTAGGTTAGGTAACTAACGGCAGAGCGGGGAAGGGCTAGCGCGGGTGTAAAACATAAGTAACGGCTATATAATATATCATATATACTATATACTGTATCTATTACAGAACATCACATGATCACATCACAGATATCGCAGCAGAAGAATCATATGAAATATTGGATATACTAGGACGTCCGTGTTTTCAATACGAGCCAGTATAAAACACGGATTCCACGGTCGCGATGAATAGCCAAACCCACACCCCTAGACCCCTACGAGAGAGGCAAGCAACCCTACCAATTCTGGAGTTAGGAGACCCGGACTCGACTCCTCGAGTTGGTCTCCCACTGGACCCCAGAACCCGGTTACTTGTGCCCTCCTCCTTGGGTCTATCCTAGTGCGGAAAAGTAAATAATATACAAAAGGTGACAACTTCCGCAACCTGGAAGCGCCCCAATAAAAAGAATATTACATACAAGTTTTTACATGAATGAAAATGAAAAAACACTCATCTCACATAAAAACCCCCGGCTATTCGAACACGACGATCCAATATAACATATCCAGCAACACATAACATCACATGTCATCAACGTAAGTAAATATGCGCATCCCAATTGTCGTTGACATATAGCAACGAAACCGGCGATATCACATATTACACTTACGGTCACAGAAAAGAAAGGGTAAAACTACAACAGTTGGAATCCGCAATCTCTTTAGACATCGCATGCCTAATCAAATGAATTCCTTAGACATCGCATGCCTAACAATTATAAACCCCACATTTTAGTCTCATTATCGAAAACTCTTTTCAATATCAAGTCGGGGAATTCAACAAGATTCCCGACATCCTGATCGAATGCTCGTCGCAAACTTCAGTAGACAGTCGCACCCCCGATACCGTCGACGAAGTGCACCAAGGCGGAACACCGCTGCCGTGAGCACCCGAACGGATGCTTTCGGCGACGGGGTTCTCCTACAGTCACTTGGTCGGGGCTATGAGGTGTAGCTGTCTATTAAGTTTACCCGGCGAGTATCCGCGTACGCTACGTGATTGCGACGGACTTTTGATCACATCAAAATTCTGTGGCAACCGATCAAGTGAGACTAAAGTGCTGTGTTTATAACATTCATTCAGTTATCTCATAACTACTTATGAATTCCAATTATTGTATCCCATTCCAGATAAACAGAAAATGTTAAACTTTCCGATCGAACATTCGAACACCCAAGTTTTCCCGATACAGATCAACACATGAAACAAGTCTAAAGACATTCAGTTCGTGCCTCAGTACCAACGGTCCAGCCGTAGAAGGGTCAAGCCAACGCCTCACATGTGGCACGCCGTACTGCCCCAAACCCGAAGGTTCAAAGGGCAGTTCAAGACGGTCACATAATCGAGTTAAGGTTTGTTGTCTTCTAGAGGGACCATCGCGTTACTTGCACTACTTAGAACGTTTTTAAACCACGGAAAAATCCAACACTTGGAAAATTTCCCGGCAGGGGAAAATTTGGGTATTTATATCCGGTCGAACTTTTTAACATATTCAAAAATTATCCGGAAAACACATAGACAAAGTTTGATAATCCGATCAAATATTCGAATCCCCAAAACAAACCCAGAATGCTCAACTGTGTAGTAAATGTTAAAATATCCCAGAAAATACAGCACTAAGAATTAGGAATTACTGTGCAGATTACAAAAGCTGACGTGGCTACTTGGCCGCGGAACCGCCGCAAGAGCCTTGCTGCAAGAGCCTTGCTCTTGCCGCGGTTCCGCCGCACTTTAAACGATTTAGCCGATTGAATTGCACAGTAATTCTTAAAAACACCTGCTTATTTTTCTGCATATTTTTAATATTGAAAAATCCAAATTTTTAAAAAATGGACAGAGAGCACTTTGAGAGTTAGGGTTTCGGTTCGTTCGGATTTCAAACGCCGTCTAGACTTCGCCTAAGGCTCTAGCTAGGCTCTGATACCACTGTAGGGTTCCTAGGCACTCTCAAGAGGTCTCACAAGGCATCAACCATGCCAATTTAAAATTAGACGGGTGCCGAGAAACCCTAATATGGATCGTTGGCTAGAATTCTAGGCGACAAAACAAACTAGTTAACTACTTTAACTATGAGAACGGAAATACAACCTTTGTAGATCCGGTCCTCCACCTCCATAGCTCCGCAATGAAGTCTCCTCGCTGTCCAAATCGAAATCCGGGCTCTTGCGTCGGCTTCATCGGAGAAATGGGCGGGCAAGGTCGTCGGCTTCGTGCCGAAGATGATCTACGTCGAGGCATCACAAGATCAAGCTCTCACTTTACAAAGTCATGAAACTTGTGAAGAAAACACACTCTACTACTTGGCAAGAGGTAGAAGATGAAGAAATAGGAAGTGGGTTCACTTTAGAATTGGATTTCTCACTTGATTTCTTCACTTGCCATTGATGAGGCAAGCTTTCTTCTTGAAGTGAAGAAGAAGAAGATGATAAAAATTATGATAAGTTGTTTTTGTAAAAAGAAATAAATATGAATACTTATCATTAACCAACCATAGTTTAGTGTAGAGAATAAATCATGGTTAGATTGAAGGGTTAGGGTTAAGCATCAAGACAAAATGGTGACTTGGTCAAAGCTTCATGAAGCTTCAAAAACAAACAAAGAAAAGCCACCATTTTCCTTTTTTCTTTTCCAAAATAAATAAAACAAATAAATAAATAAATGAATAAGAAAATGAAAACCCTAACCATTACACAACCATGGTTTAATCTTTACACAAACACAACTTAGCATGTATCATCAAACATGATACAAACTAGTGTACAAAAGTATATCACATATACAATGTGCACAAACTAAGTGAGAAAATCCATTTAAAATGAACCATTACTAGTTAATGCAAAGTAATATATCAAATATATAATTATGCATTAAATCATTAAATCAACACTTGATTTAACGATCTGGTCATGTCTCATATAACCGACTAATATCCAATGTATCGATTTATCGAATCAATCCTTGATTCGATAACTAGGTAATATCGCATACAACCAATCGATACATTCATCGCGAGAATGGAATACGGTATCACATACACGCATTATTCTCGGTCCCGCACATATCTCATATGCGCTCCTATTTCGTTTCGCTTGAGCCAGGAAACCTCTGTGTAGGACTCTAAAGACTCGTCAATACGCCGGTAGCAGGTGATGATCATATCAAACACCCACAAGCCGCAAGCGGTCTGCTAAACGTAATGGCCACCCGGGTATTGAGCGATTAGAAGATCGACGAGCAAGCCCGCTCACACTCCAGTGAATCCAACCAGTAACACTACCGTACAGTCCGTTCTGATCGTCTGATATGTCGCATATCTTGCCTAGGGGTGGTAAACGTCAGACCCCAATAGCTCGATAAGTCGTGTCGATATGAGGTCTATAACAGTTCGAGAAACTACTGGTAACACTTACCAGTATATCTCAGCAACCCTGGCTAGGGATTTCCGGTTATAGCCAATCGAACACAGCGCAACATCAACTCCCTATACCGGGAGAGACGAATCCCCTCCTATCGCTCATTGCCTCCATGTGATTCGGGACTGTACCCAAAAACCACCGTTTTGCACGCCCTCTTGGACGTGGTAAGATGGAAATCAAAGCACAGTGGGAACCACACAAGACTCTATGACGATCTCTGGTCAACAGACTACTCTGTACCAGTGTCACCAGAGAACTGCCATCTGACGTAAGGTATAATACCATCTGGGAGTTCTCGGCGAGTCCGTCCAGTGTACCCAGTCTCTACTGAGCACCCGTATATCATCTCCGATGTCAAACGCCAATGGATATGGGATCATCCATCGCCCATCTGTATGGGTCGAGAAGGTATACGCTAGTCTACTCTGGTATATCGATGCCCCGTCTCGATACACCCACGACTAGGGACTTTGAAGGATGTACTTATGGACTACCATATCCCCACTAGTATGATCCGCATCATAGTCCAGGTAGTCAAGTACACATCTTAAGGGCTTTACCAACATGTAACAGAGAGACAATCAGTGTACACGTTAAGGTAAAGAGTAACCAGATAGCATACTATCATGTCGAGCAAGAAAGTTCTCCCTATATATGTCCCAGCATCCACTACAATATACATCCAATGTACAGTAATGGCCTCTAGGGCATACATATAACTAACAGAAGGAACGCCATTGTTAACATCTCGTCTGCTGTATCGAGACGAATATTGAGGTGAAGCTGGGATTTTTCCGTCGCTTCGCTTTGTTTCGATCGTGAGGTCTTTTGTTGACGTTGTATCCGTATCCTGCTAGACTGCGAAGGAACGCCGTTGGTGATCTCTAAGTTGTCGATATCGACGTCGAGACCCTGAAGCTAGGGATCTTCCTTCACTTCGTTTGTTGACATTGTGTCTGCAATATTGCGACAAATGTCGAGGTTGTCTCTGGGTTGTCTATGAACCGTCGAGATTTGGCTTCGTTGTTTGATGGAGCATGGGGAGGGAAGATGTGTCTCCTTCTGTGTTTGTGCCCCTGGATTGTATACAGGGATTGCTGTGATATCGCCTGTAGGGCAGCAGTTTCATTCAATTTTTTTTATTATTATTTTCTTTCCGCGATGCTCTATCATTTCAGCTTTATATCGCGAAAGTCGCGATTGCCCAATCATTTCGGCTATTTTTCGCGTTGCCCAATCATTTTGGCTATTTATTTTATTTTTACTCGCTGCTTTTTATTGTGAGTCACCCAATCATTTCGGCTATTTTGTATGCATACATTTTTACTTGCTGATTTTGTTGCAAGTTGCCCCATCATTTCAGCTATTTCGTATGCATGTGTGGCTCGCAGATTTTTTATCGCGGTTGTGGAACTTGGAATCTGACGCCAATCCTAGCATCAGCATCGCTACAACTGGAATATTTCCAGGAGCGACTCATCATTTGCCATTAAAGGGCTTGGAATTTGATACCGGTTTAGGCATCAGCATCGCTACAACTGGGATATTGCCAGGAGTGAATCGTCATCTGCCTCTGTCGATGTTGAACAAATGTGGCTTAGTAAACAGGATTAAGATCCTGTTGACTAAGGCTTTTGACTTCATGAGCCGTAAGGGTCTCACAAAGGTATTTCTCCCTACAAGTCGTGAGGATCTTGTAGGTGTAATTTCTCCTTAGGAATCGTGAGGATTCCTAAGTGTATGTTCCCCTGTAAGTCGTAAGGATCTTACAAAAGAGTTTTCTCCTTATAAGTCGAGAGGACTTATAAGGGTTGTTCACCATATAGACATATCCCTAGTCACGGGTGGGACTTGGTTAGGGAAATGTTTATTCGCGCCCGTGGATTGTATACAAGGGTCAGTATTGAGCCACTTGTAGGGCAATATTAAAGGTTGTGGGAGTTGCTTAAGAACAGGTTAAGGTTTCTGTAACTTAAGAGTTTAAAATCTTATGATCCGTGAGGGTCCCATAAGAGAGTTCTCTTTACGAGTCGTGAGGATCTCGCAAGTGTATTTTCTCCTTAGGAATCGTGAGGATCCCTGAGTGTGTTGCTCCCTTGTGAGTCATAAGGATCTCACGCGGGTGGTTTCTCCTTATAAGGCCGAGAGGACCCGGTAAGTGTCTTTTAACGAGGTTGCGCCCTTTCGGGTTTTCACAAACACTCGCCGGTAGTCCTGCTGTTTTTACTTACGGAGCCCTTTCGGGTTTTCATCCGTGCCCATTTCGCTTACGGACATACCTTTTTTTTTATTCTTCTTTTTTTTATCGTCTTTGGGATGTCGCGATCCACCGTAGTTTATCGACATCTCGGTCAGTAGCTAGTTTTAGGACGTAGCGGTCCGTCATTAGTTTAAGGACGTTTCGGTCATCAGCCAGTTTTAGGACGTAGTGGTCCATCGTTAGTTTAACGACGTTTTGGTCTTTCACCAGTTTTAGGACATAGTGGTCCAATGTCGCCGTATTTGAGGCGAATCTCTAGTTTATTGACTTTTCGGTCGATGGGGCTTTCCCTATGAATGAGCATGATGCCCCCGGCATATCCATCTTTCTCGGAGCATGTGGTTGTGGCAGGCTCACCTTCCAGTTTTCGGAGATGACGAACTTGCCCTGTTGGTATTGGTCTTCAACCCAGTTTTTGAAGACGTAGCAATCCTCGATCAGGTGACTTACCGTTTGGTGGTAAGGGCAATAATTGAGATCGTTGACATCGCCTGGCTGCAACGGACATTTTGGACTCGGCAGATTGATGAGTCTGTCGCGCACTTCCAGTTCGAACAGTCTTCTCGTTTCATTTTGAGGAAACGAGTATGGACGTCCTAGCCTCTCCTCGAGGGATATGCGTGGACGCATATTGTTTTGACGAACAACCAGTCTAGGGGCACTCGACTGTTGTTGAGTGTTGGCGACGAAGGTCATTTTTCCTTTTCCTTTATCCTTTTTGTGTGCTCCGTCGTTTGCAGGTCCGAGATTCTTTCCGGGTAGTATGCCCTTGCACGGATGAATGTCTTCATAATTATTCAATTCTTTAGAGATGGATTCCTTGAAGAGAGGGTTGAAGGCTGTTTTTTCGTCGGGGTCGTTCCCAAAGGTGAGAACTCGTGATCCCCCGGGCTCGTCCCTGTGACAATTGCCGGCAACTCTTTTATGCTCATCTGTCGTATTTTTTCGCTGTCTACGAGCTTCCCGCTTTATTTTGTTGACGTGTTGTCTATGAGCGACATACCCTTGCCACCAACACTTAAAGGAGTCGCAGTCTTCAGTGGGATGTGCGATCTTCTGATGATACAAGCAGTAGTTAGGATGCATCTCTACTCCATCAAGAGTGTTTTCTTCAGAGGGTGGTAGCTTCATTCCCATTGATATGGCCTTAGCAAACCTTTTCCTCGTCTTGAATTTGTTTTTATCCGCAACGGATGTCTTTTGATTTGATGAGAGTGCTTCTACTCTTTTGTCTAGTCGCCGGCGTTTGGCTCCTTCCAATACGGCCATCTCGTGCTCCTGTTTGGCTTTACTTTTCAGACGAATCTCATTCAGGAAGGCATCGATCATCTCGTCTGACGGTCACAGAAGTTCTGGTTTAGGACCCGCCCCCGGTTTCTCGGTGTAAGGAGCCTCTTCATCATCTATCAATGAGTGAGAGATCACATGACAACTCGCTACGTAGTCTTCGGATTCATCTGATGAGTCTTCTCTATCGTTTTCATCCTCAACAAAAGAACAAGTTGCCCCCGGCATGTCCGTCTTCTTTGGAGTGTGCGACTGTGGTGGGTTTACTTTCCACTTTTCAGACAGCGCGAACTTTCCTTGTAGGTACTGATCCTCGATCCATCCCTTAAAGACGAAACAATCCTCGATCGGGTGACTTACCGTTTGGTGGTAAGGGCAATAATTAGGATTATTGAGATCGCCTGGCTGCAACAGACGTTTGGGACTCGGCAGATTGATGAGTCTGTTGCGCACTGCCAGCTCGAACAGTCATCTCGTTTTATTCTGAGGAAACGAGTAAGGACGTCTCAGTCTCTCCTCGAGGGATGGGCGTGGACGCATATTGTTTTGACGAACAACCGGCTTTGAGTTGCTCGGCTGTTGTTGAGTATTGGCGACGAAGATCGCTTTCCCTTTTCCTTTCTCATTTCGAGAGTCTGTCTTTGGAGGAGATGGTCTATGATCCATTTGGGCCAACTTGTCAATCAAGGCCTGGAAGGTGGTCGGCCTGAAGAACATCATAAATTGGGATATGGTCGCCTGCGGATCAAGGGTTCCCACGAACATGCCTACTGCAGGAGCCTCTTCCATGCGTTGTTCGCATTTTGACCATAGGTTCCGCCATCGTGTTGCGTATTGGACCCACATTTCGCCTGGCCTTATCCTGGCATTTATCAGTGCTGTTATCGGGGTGCGTTCACTAGCACTCATGAATCTTTGTGTAAACAGTAGCTCCATCTCCGCAAATGTTTTGACAGAGTCGTTAGGTAGCTCTGAATACCATTCAAAGGTTGTTTCTGCTAAGCTGCCGATGAATTGGTGAAGCAACAATTTGTCATCGCCTCCAGTATTGCCGCATAAGGCCCTGAATTGAGCGACATGCTGATGCGGATTCCCTGTCCCTTTATATACGTGGAACTTAGGGATCGTATATCCCGGCGGGTAACTGATTTGGTCATACCAGCTTGGATAGGGTCGTCCGGTTCTAACAATTTGCGCAGCCGCTTCATTCGCTTGATGAACTCGTATTTGCTGAGCTATATAGTCGTCCAGTGCGGCTTTGGAAATGGTTTCCTCCTTGGCCGCTGAAAAGGCCGGAGGAGGATCATATGTTTCCCCTCCGTCGTTTCCGACAATGATTAGAGGGTCTTCAGCTGGAGGGTCCGACTGTAACATCATCCCTACCATGTCTTGGAAGAGGAGTACCATTTGTTTTATGTTAGCCACTTATTCTGCGGCTTCTTTGTCCTTCTTTTCGAGGACTCTATGTAAGAAGTCAGCATCGGTTTCTTGTTCGTGACGCTGCTCTGATGATACTTCCGAACTTTCTTTTGGTTCGGTAAGTGCAGCCATCGCAGTCATCATTTCTTGAAGCTTCTGTTGCTGCTCATGGGCTTTTGTCACGGATCGGGTAAGCGGTCGGTGACCCGTCGAAGCGCGGCTTTCCTCCTTTCCGGAAGCCATATAAACAGTGTGCACCACCATGCCTCCAGACTTGGGGCGTTTGTGTTCAGCGCTTTTACGGTTCGCCATGTTCACAGGGGTTTTTTGTGGCCTCCTTTTCTTTTGAGTGATTGGAGTTGAGGGGGCCGTTGTAGTGGGCACCTAAGTAGCTGTTGCTTTTTATGGCTTGACAGAGTAATCCTTCTCCGGCTGAACCTTCATCTTTTTCTGTCGGCGGAGATAGTTTTCATCAATCACCAACTCTTGGATCTGTCGCCAGACTTTGCAAATTTTAGAGGACGACCGTTGAGGGGGCTGCTCTAGCTTCTTCTCTGGAGTATTCTCCACAGGTGAAGGAGTTCGTTTCAACACCGCAGTAGGAGAGTTTCTGCGCACCGTGTTCAGCAATTCAAAGTTGTTCCCGGTTGGAATAGCAGCATCGATCCTCACCGTTGGAGCTGGCGGAGTTATCCTAGAGGGGGAGTTGCCCCCAGCCTTCCTCACTCGGCGGCAGTGGCGACATCAAGCGTGTCTTGCGGATGGAGTTGTTTCAGCTGTAGGGGTGACCTCCTCATGCCCCCTGCTTTGAGGAGAGACCGTTATTGGTGCTAGCTTGTCGAAGACTGACACCCATTGAGAAGCAATGTCTAATCTGTCAAAGACAGACCTCTGGGCAGAGGAAGCAGCTTTGAGGACCTCGCCTGGAGCAGAAGCCGGAATGGCCATCCTTGTGAAAACTGACTTCTTGGAAGGAGGAGCCTTTCCAATGATTTTGTCCGCTTGAGCCGGGATGGCTATCCGCTTTGGGATGGCAACTTTGGGTATCGCGGGCTTGTAGACGCTCTGGCCCAGTCTGTTGAAAACTGATGTATTGAAGTTGGGCGACCCGTTTAGAGGGGCCGCGGCAAGGGTAAGTCGATCAGAGACCGACTTCTTTGGGGCTTAATGCAACATCATTGGGGCATTGAAGCTCATCGGTGGGAGCATGGTCCCGAAGAATAATCCAGTGGTGGCTTGAGTTACCTGCTCCACTGGCATCTTGAAAAGGGAGGCTGCTTGGGGCCCATAAGTCACTCCTCCAGCAGGGACGGAGCGAGAGTTGCAGTTGCAGGTAGTGCAGTTTGAAGCCATTGATCTTCTGTTTTCTGCACGGAGCAATACACCAAATCTAAGTACCTCGAATCCACAGGCAACCATAGCAAACCGCGATTTGTTCGCGAACACGACACACGAAGTATGGAGTAGAAAGAGGAAAAGGTCCCACCGGGCGTGCCAGAATCTGTTCCCCTCCGAATGGCGGCCAAGACACGGACGTCTTGCCTGAGATTCGGGGCAGATGCTATTTGGTTTTATCCGTCCACCTCTCCGAAGATGTCAAGTTGATATATGGCACCGTGTATCGGATGTTTAGACGGATGCGGCCGATGTAGCAGACTTCGTCAGATTCCCCCTCGTTAGAGGGGTTTTTGATTGTGGGGACGCTTTTCCCTGCAGGCGCAAGCCCCTGAAGTTAATTACGCTACCGCATCGCGGTAACAACTTTCTCCTTCTCCAGAATTTCACTTCATGTCGTGGGTGTTTTTTTTGTTTGTGGTTGCCCGTGGATTGTATACGGAGACTAATTTATGTCGTCGCCCGTAGGACATGGATTAGTCCAAATCCGTATTTTCTTAGATTTGGGTTTGGGGTTTTGGTTTGAGGATACGTTAGCCATATTTGAGGCTAAGATCAACTCAAACGTTCGTTAAGGATACGTTAGTCCAATTTGAGACTAAGATCAACTTAACAGGATCGTTTAGATCCGACAAAAGAGCATTTGGGCTCTATATTGTTCCAGTTTAGGGACATAGTGGTCCGTTGCATGTATGGTCGTCGGGACCCATCACCTCTCTGACGACGTTGAAGGATTACAACGACAGGTGTCAGAGGAGTTCAGAGATGTACCCTTGAACCAAAGTTGATTGGGGGATCTATAGTCCAATTTAGGACTAAAGTCTGTTGGAATGTTTAAGGATACATTAGCCATATTTGAGCCTAAGATCAACTTAAACGGGATCGTTTAGATCCGACAAAAGAGCATTTGGGGCGCTCTATTGTTCCAGTTTAGGGACATAGTGGTCTATTGCCAGTTTAGGGACGTGGTGATCCATTTCCAATTTAGGGACGTAGTGGTCCATAGGATGTATGGCCGTTGGGACCCGTCACCTCTCTGACGACGTTGAAGGATTACAACGACAGGTGTCAGAAGAGTTCAGAGATGTACCCTTGAACCAGGTGTAAATTGATTTAAGAGAGCAGCCGTGTTCAGTCAATTTAATTTGAAGACTTATGGCCAGAATTGGGCTTAGTCCAATTGAAAATGTTCAACATTTTTATTTGTGTTTGGCCTGTTAGGCCTTGGCTTGGGCTTTGCCCTTTGTTTAATAATGCAGTGCATTTTTGTCTGGCCTATTAGGCCCCCTTTTAATTGGGCTTTGCCCTTTTTAAATGATGCACAACATCTGTTTTGAGCCTGACAGACCTTTGTTTGGGCTTTATTCCTTTTAATAGTGCATAGCACTTTGTTTGGTCTGATAGACCTTTCTTTATTGGGCTCTGCCCTTGATAATGCATTGCATTAATTAGTCTGACAGAGTGCCACGTGGCTTGTCGGGCGTTTTGCGCCGATTGAGGAGCGCAAGGCGCAAGTCCATGTGGAGGTGACACGTGTCACACTCTGATGAGCGCAAGCGCAGTGCACTACGCCAGTGCGCTGCGCTGTTGCACTGTTGACATGTGGC
Source organism: Agapanthus africanus (assembly GCA_030015575.1). Lineage (NCBI taxonomy): Eukaryota > Viridiplantae > Streptophyta > Magnoliopsida > Asparagales > Amaryllidaceae > Agapanthus > Agapanthus africanus. The sequence continues at coordinate 130,573,841 of JASDDO010000012.1, read as the reverse complement.
GCGCTCTGGTGGGTTGCGCCAATTCATGAGAGCAGTGCACTATTTTAAAAGCGCATAGCGCAAGTGGTTTTGGAGCTGACACGTGGCGCTCTCTGGTGGCTTGCGCCAACCCAAGAGCGCAACAGTGCAGATTTACAAGTGCAAGACACTGTTTTAATATCCAATTTTGGATTCAAGAAAAGAATCTTTGAAGATTCCAGAACCAATGGTTCATCAAAAAAGGCAATGCCTTTGTTATTATTATTTTATTATTTTTTTATTGAAGATCCTTGATCTTGTTCTTAGATCAATGATCTCTTCAGAAGAAATTTTTCTTTTTTATTCAAAGGGTTTACCTTTTTCTCTTTTTGAGTTCTTCTCAAAATTTTCTTTAGAGGAGTTCTCTCTGTGTTGATGTCTTTGTTTTTCTCTCTGTGTTCTTTTTTTGAAATTGGGGTCTAGGGGCCTTTATATAGTGCCCATTAATTTGTTAAATTTGTTAAAGAGATCATTCTCTGAGTGATTTGGGGAATTTTCCCCACCGTTGGATTTTTGATCCAAGGGCTTCTGTTTTACAGAAGACAATCTTCTTGTTTTAACAAGAACAGAAAGATCTTACTGGAATTTTAATTCTGTTTGGCGCAAACGAACCAGCGCTTGACACGTGTCACGCAGCGCAGTGCGCAGCGCAACTGCGCTGACACGTGTCGCGCAGCGCACATCGCAGCGCAACTGCACTAGCGCTGACACGTGTCGCGCAGCGCAGAGCGCAGCGCATCTGAAGCGTTGTTTCTTTTAATTTTGTTTTTTTTTAAAATAGAGCCTTGCTCTGATTGGGCGTTGCGCTCCCTGCGCTGGCGTGTCTGATTTTGACACGTGGCGTTCTGCGCGCAGCGCAGGGGATCTGAAGCGTTGCTTCATTTATTTTAACTTCAATTTCAAAACAGAGCTTTGCTCTGATTGGGGGAAACAGAAGCTTTGCTTCTTCTCCCGTCTTGGAATTTGAACAGAGCTTTGCTCTGATTGTGGTAAACAATCATGATTCGGACGGATAATACTAGTAGGCTTTGGTTTAAGCCGGATCCTAGTATTATATTGTTGGATTATTTTCGTCTCATTGTATTCTTATTTTTCGGAATACAGATACGGGTATGTATATATGGATGAGGGGCATTCTTGTAATTTATTACAAGAAAGTTTCTTGAAGTTGAAACCTCATTATTGTTTTAATATTTTTGTTAAAGATTTAATGAGGTGGAGAAATGAGTGGGCTTGTCATTGATTGAAGCATGGTTCAAGGTGTGACTCGTGGTGGTGAGTCATGGAAACACTATTGTGGCATGCTTGAGTCTTTTGTTTGTGGTGTGAGATATTTGTTGTGAGACTTGAGATATTTATTCTTGAGTTGTTTTCTTGAGTTGCTAGCATGCTTGATAAATGCTCACAACACTTAGCCATTTCTTCACTTGATTTTTCCGTAGCCCCACACTCTCATCTCCAATGGCATCTTCTTCTTCTTCCACCCTAACCCTCTCACATGTTGAGAAACCTAGGGTGCTTAAAGACAAATTAATCCTCCATTAGACTCTACATCTTCTAGGCTATCAAGTTTAGCAAACTAGATACCCTAGTTACTTCGGTTTTGGAGTAGGAGCTCGATTCATAGACTCTCGGGTGGATCATCTTCGATGGAGGGAGACCGGCGACCAAACTTGATCGTGGTGGCCACTAGGAGTTTGGGAAGAGATTAAAGACCGAAGGACACGGATCATTCGGTATAACATCTCAACTCCTTTTTAGCTTGATAGTTTTTAGGGTTAATGGTCGATCCGTATTCGGGGTTGCAGTAGCGCCGGTTTTGAAAAATTTTGTTCCACATTTGGCCACGGATTGATATCCAGGGCGCTGCCATAACCCAACACCCTCCTGAGCAGATCAAAGCTATTCCCGGTTGGAACAACAGCGTCAACTTCTACCATTGGAGCTAGTGGGGTGAGTCCAAAAGGGGAGTTTCCCCCTGCTTTCCGCACTCGGCGCCAGTGACGACGTCGAGCGTGTCTTGCAAAAGGGAACGCCTTAGTTTTGGAAGCGGCTTCGTCATGACCCCGGCTTTGGTGAGGGGCTGCTATTGGTGTCATCCTGTTGAAGACCGATGTCCTGATTGGAGTTTGGGGAGGACCGACCAATCTTTCGAAGACCGATCTTTTGATGGGGGAAGCGTTTTTGACGGCTTCACCTGCAAGAGTTGGGAGGGATATCCGTTTTGGGGTAGCCCCTTCAGGTATCACGAGCCTTTTTGCGGGCCCGTTTGAGCTTCGGCTCAGCCTGTTGAAGACTGAGATACCAAATTTGGACGACCCGTTGAAAGGGGCCGTTGTGGTCGCCAGTCGATCGAAGACCGACCTATTGGGAGCTTCTTCTTGGCGTGCTGAGGCACCGAAACTCACTGGTGCGAGCATGGTCCCAAAGAACAATCCAGTAGTGGTTTGTGTTACTTTCCCCACCGGCATTGAAAAGATAGAGGCCGCGTTGGGCCCGTAGGTCACTCCTCCAGCTGGGGTGGAACGAGATTTGCTGTTGCAAGAGGTGCAGCTGGAAGCCATCGATTTTTTCTGCACATGAGCAGACACCAAATTTTAGTATCTCGAATCCAGGGGCAACCATTGCGAACCGCGATTTCTTTCGTGAAACACGATACATGAAGTATGGAGTGGAATAAGGAAAAGGTCCTACCGGGCATGCCAGAATCTGTTCACCACCGAAAATAGAGACAAACTGGGATATATCATCTGGCCTGAATTTGGAGGCAGATGCTATTTGGACTTATCCATCGACCTCTCCGAAGATACCAAGTTGATTTATGGCACCGTATATCACAGGTTTGGACGGACGCAGCCGTTGTAGCAGACTTCATCAGATTCCCCCTCATTTGTGAGGGTTTTTTTTATTGTGGAGATGCTCTTCCCTGCAGGCGCAAGCCCCTACAGTTAATTACGTTACCGCATTGCGATAACCACTTTCTCCTGCTCCAGCGGTTCACTTCGTGTCGTGTCATGTTTATTTTATTTTGGGTTTATTTCAAGAATTTTGCTTGACGGGGCCCACGTTAGTAGCTTGGTTTGCCAACGGGAATGAACTTAGGACGTAGATCTCACATTTGTGAGGTCCATCATATCATGGGATATGTGGTTTTGATTTAAGCATCATTAGCCATATTTGAGACTAAGATCGTCTTATGAGCGGTGAGCATATGGGCTCAACTAATCATTAGATCATATATGAATAACCCATGGATATACGGTAGTCATTATGGAGACAATCCGCATGGCGAAACATATTAGTTTAAGGAAGTCGCGGTCCAACAATCCCTGTTTGGGACGAATGTTAGTTTGAGCACATTTCGGTCCAACATTCCCGTTTTAGGGACGGATGTTAGTTTAAGGACATTTCGGTCCAACATTCCTATTTTGGGGACGAATGTTAGTTTAAGGACATTTCGGTCCAATGTCCATCTTGCGTGCACGTGTATTTGTTACATGGCGGAGTGAACGATGGTGACATGGAATGCGCCCAATTTGGGGTGCGATCCGATTTGAGGTGTACACGTCAATTTGGAAGTGCATCAATGTGGGATGTATCATTCCCTGTCTTAATAAAATTTTACATCAAGTTAGGACTAGGAAAGAGTTGCTGGTTGTCGAGACCCGCCACATCTCTGAAGATATTAAGGAATTACAACGACATATATCAGAGGTGTGGAGAGATGTACCCTTAAACCAAATCACGTATTTGAGGGATGAAGGGGTCATGGTGGACCTAAGAATCATTAGTCATATTTGAGACCAAGATTACCTTAGGAGATATGGGATGAATACCATTTTGGATATCATCAATGAAAGATCATCATTCATGTTTGAGACTAAGATCGGTTTGGAAATCAGGAGCAATATAGGCTCGATTGATTTAAAATCAAAGAGGTTTAACCTCAGGAAATTTAGCCCATTTAGGCTGAGATTGGGTTTCTATACTACCCAGTAGTGTTAAACAATAATATATGTAGTGCTCATGTGTGTTTCATGTGGGGCGCGGGAATAGTGCTGAGCACTTATCTTTTCTGGCGCTCACGTGTTTTTCACGTGAGGTGCTACTATAGCGCTAAGCACTAGTTTTCTCTGGCACTCACGTGTGAAACATGTGAGGCGCTTAGATATGGGCGCTGCCCAATCAGTGCTAAGTACTTTAGTCATTTTGACTAAATATAGAGTGCTAAGCACTTTGCATGGCACTCACGTGGGAAGAACGTAAGGCGCTGAATATTGATTTCGGGTTTTGTTTGTTCCCCTTTTTCTCTATACAGAGTACTAAGCACTTGGTTAGAGCTCTGGCGCTCACGTGTGAAGCACGTGACGCATTCAGCCTCTCCTTTTTTTGTTAAGAATGAGTTATCTTTGTTTTTGGATGCTCATGTGGGAAACATGTGAGGCGTTTTAGCTCTTCTTTTTTTTGTTTTAGGCACTCACGTGTTTCACACGTGAGTGCCAAAGCTCTTTTTGTTTTTAAGCACTAATTTTACTCACGTGTGTTTCACGTAAGGCTCCAAGCTCTTTTTGTTTTTAGAGATATTAATCTCTGTTAATAACAATTTAGTCATTGATGACATCAAGATTTCTGGTTTGAAGATCTTGGATCCTCATCATTGTTTTTTTATTGGAGAACTAAGTTCTTTTTTATTTTTATAAGAACTAAGTTCTTTATGTAGGGTTAAACCCTAATTTCGGGGGAATTAGATTTCCAGAACATATGTTCTTTTTCTTTTTCTTTTTAACCTAGTTCTTTTCCCTAAATTTTGAGTCTGAAGAACCGAATCTCCCTGATGAGAATTAAATTCTCAACTTGTGGAGAGATTTGCTTTTGCAAATCTCAAACAATAGGAAGAACTAAGTTCTTGTATGAAGGGTTAAAACCTTATAGCCATTGTACTAGGCAAAAGGGATATTTTTAATCTCTCCGTTTTTATTTACCTAAAGTGTTTTGAAGGAAGAAGGTCTTCTTTCTTTGAGAATTAAATTCTCGGTTCTCTCAAGAGCTCACTGTATTTTTTTTTTTTTTTTGCAGAAGCTTATGTTTGTCCCTCTGTGTCTATCTGTGAGACTTGAAGTCTTGGGTCTTTTATATAGTGAAAGAAAGTTTGTTAATTAAAACCTCTCATTGAGAGATTCCAATTGATTTTATTGGTCTAAAAATCTGTTCGAGGAATTTTACTCACCGTTGGATCTTTGATCCAAGTGTTTCTGTCTCACGGAATATGTTTTCTCGTTTTAACAAGATTGAGGGAATATTCTCCCATATATAGAATAAAATTCTATTAAACGGTGATATTTTTATCACCATTGGATTTTTAATTCAAGGGTGCTCGGTTTAACAGAGCACAATCTTTCTTTGTTTAGAAAGATATGGGAAATATTTTCCATCTCATTGGATCTTTGATCCACCAACTTTCTGTTTAACAGAAAATATCCTTCCCAATAGAATTTAATTCTATACTTAATCGCCATTAGATTTTTAATCCAACGGTTCCTTGTTTAACAGAGAGGATCTTTCTCGAGTAGAATTTAATTCTACGTAAGGTGGTGCCCTCACGTTTTAACACGTGAGGCTTATTTAGCTTCTTTAATTTGGTGCCCATATGCCTTGCATATGGGCGCTCACGTGTTTAACACGTAAGGCCAATTTTGCCTTTACTTGTTTGACTGCAGCGCCTATATGCTTTGCATATAGGCGCTCACGTGTTTAACACGTGAGGCTTATTTAGCCTATCAATTGTTTGATTGCAGCGCCTATATGCTTTTCATATAGGCGCTCACGTGTTTAACATGTGAGGCTCATTTAGCCCATTAGTTGTTTGATTGCAGCGTTTATATGCTTTACATATAAGCGCTCACGTGTTTAACACGTAATGCTTGGGTTGTGGGGAATTTTCTCCCTTTTTTCTTTTTTTTTATGAGGGAACAAGGTCGTAGTTCAAAACTTGTCGATATAAAATGATATGTATATATAACTATCTACTTTTCTTTTCGATTATATGTAATTATAAGTTTGTAGCATGATAAACAAGTGGGAAAACCACTTTCCTGAACGACACTTGTGAAAGTGTTTCCTAGCACCACCACAAGGTTTATACCGGCATCTAGCATGCTATTTAAAAAAATTCGGGGTGCTAAGCTACACTAACCTAGAATCTAACTAGATAATTAGGGTTTATAGTATGATATAAAAATATTTACACCAAGTGAAGAATGCTATAACCTTTGTAAACCAAGCCCTTCTCTTCTTAAGCTCCGGGTAGTAGTCCCTAAGACTCCTCTAGGCTCCACTTGAAGAATGAATGAGCTTCCTTCGCGATCTTCGTGTCGAAGATGATCCACCCGAATCTCCCATAATTCAAGCTACCTCTTCACTAATCTCCTATTAGTGAAGAAAACAACCTAAACTCAAGTGCTAATCAAGTGTAGGATGATGAAGTAGGGGTTTGTAAGCTCACTTAGATTGATCCAAAACCCTATGATTCACATCACATGTGAGGGTTAGGGCTTTGAAGTGGAGGAAGAAGAAGATAATTGTAACAACTCCAAATTCAATGTACAAAAAATTGTTTAAAAGTTAATGTACAATTGGGGTATTGGCAATCCTGTGTACACTATAAGTATTTTTTTAACTTTAGAACAGCAAGAAAGCACTTGTAGCACATTGGTAAAGCCTTGCACTGCTGTGACGTAGCCTCTATGATTGAATCCCCCCAGACACATTATCTTTTTATAAAATTTTCTTTTAATATTTTAGAAGCCCAAGGGTTTGCACGTGCACTATACATAATATGTTAAATTACAGATTAATCAAACATGTGCACTAAAGCAAACCAAACGACACAAACACGTGGCACAAATCCCACTGTCCATCACCGGATTTGGGCCGGCGACGCTAGCATGGTGGACCGGTACTGCCGGGCCGCCCATAGGGAAAGGCCTCCATCTTTTCACCCGAGCACCTCTTCAGCTACCCCACCTCTCCCATGTTGTTTGTTTACTCTGCATTCATCCAAAGAACAATAAAATGCCCTTTAATCCTATTTTTAATGCAAATTTCAATGCATTTTTAGCCCTATAAACCCTAATTTTTCCTAAAATTACCACACCCCATTTCACACATCCTCACTCAGAAATTCCCTGCCAAAACTCTCAAAAATTCTAAAGTCCTTTTAGTGTGCAAGTGGAGTTAGCGAAGGGTGAAGTTTCGGCGACGTTCCAAGGAGATTCCGGCGTCGAAACGATACCCCGACACTTCCCTAGCCTCCCCCTATCCCTTCCCTTGTTCAATAGCCAGTAAGTCCCTTCTCCCCCTCTCTTCTACTATCTTAAAAACTTTAAATTCTAAAACCCAACGGAAACGGAGTTAATCCGACATCCGATTCGGTTTTTCTTTAAAAAGGTTATTTTTCTTAAACAATCAATACCATACTCTTATATAACGTTTAACAAACATTAACAAACACTTTAAAATAATTTTCATCTCAAAATATTCTTTTATGCAACTTTTATTGTATTTTTACGGTAAAATACCACATACTTCATTCCCGACATAAAACTTGTATTACCTTTAGATAATTCACGAGATAATTACCTACCTCATCACAACACACGTCTTTGACATAGCACGATGAAGTTTTGGGAATATAGTTATGGGATAATACGACATTACAAATAAATACCATCAAACTTGCAAAATCATTTCTTTAAAAAGTGTATTAATCAATTCCTTGCAATTACGCCTTTACAACCTATTTTAGGGACCCCGATCGGGATGGTGTGGGTTATCGTACGTTTTCGGGCCAAGTAGAGCGAGATGCAGACCTCCGAAAGGAGCATTCGATCTCGATGGAATTTTTAATGCATTTTCTTTAGAAAATGAGATTTCTACGAGAATAAATAAATTTTTTTTAAAAATATATAACTATTATCAAAATATCTATTTTAATTATATTAAATAAATATTCCAAGTTTTCCAAATCAAAGGAATCACCATTACATGAAAATACCATCCAAATACAAAACAATTCCAATATTTCAATAAAATACCATATACTGTGAAAACTAGGTTTTACTCACTAGAAATTTCATTTTTATAAAATATACATCTATGAAAACCCTAAAGACGAAAATTAAATACTTGAGGTGTATTTTGAAAATTATATCAAACTATTTTTACATAAAAACCCCTCAAGTTATACTAATTTACAATAAGGACCCTAGTAAACATAGGTTTAAGCGGGACCAGTTCTCTTGAGCCTCAGGGAGCCGGAGAATATGGGTGCTTGCCTATCTAAGATAGACAATCTAACAAACGGTGTTATCAACACGGTAATTGTCTTGGAAAAAGACACAAATCCTGCCGTCCATGTGCAGCAGTTACCGATAACATCAAAACTAATTTAGGATATCAAGTTCTTTTCAAATTGTCTGACTCAGACTGGGTCTCAATCTAATCAATCTGACTTGAATATGATTCAAGTATAAACTACAATTCAATATGAATCCGTCTATTCAATCTATATCAATCTATATTAACTGAACCGAACCATGGATATACTCCGGCTACATGACACTCCATTTATATCCATTCCATTTACTGATATCATGGTTTCGGCAAGTCATCCATCTATATAACAAACAATACAATCAATGCAAAAGACATCGCCAGGTTTTAAAGGGGTAGATTGGTACGGAAGGTGTTAGAAGTGGCACGAGACTGTAACCATAATACACCTAACCTGAATATCCATTGTCGTTGTACCATGGCTGAATGCTAAATGGTTCCTTGTGCTCCGTATACCTTAGTCTCCGGAATAGTGGGACTCCTCTCGTATACACTGGCATTTTCTGTACCAAGCTACAAACAACAGCGTTAACAATATAATCAAATATTATAAGTTATATTCTTTTTCTGTCTATTTTATCTCTACTCACCTTTGGGACTTACCGAGCAATTTTCGCTGACGACATTCCTTTTCTTCTTTTTTTGGAATGTTGTCAGGTGTTTCGGACTCATTGGAGATCGAGCCCGGCACTGAAGATTTGGAGCAGTTAGTGTTTGACCCAGAGCTGTAGGCACTTGTACAAATTTTTCATTTCAGTTATACCATTGTTTAGGCATTGCTTTCTATTCATGTATTTACATTTCTGTTGTCCCTGTAAAAGAATATTTAATAAATAAAGTTGTTGTTCATTTACATTCATGTCTCTTGTGTACTTTTCTTTATATTGCTTAGATACGCTTAGCGTGTTTACTTCTGAGTAAATACATCGCGTGACCCGTCATGTCTCCTTACCGTACACTGGGAAGCGGGGCATGACAGGTTTTGTTGGCGGCCCATGCAGGTCAGCTCTGTATGGACATGCAATTCAGTTCTGTATGGACATGCGGGTTAATTCTGCATGAATTCCTAAGAAATATAACACAAGAATCAGCAACTAAAAGCATTCTTTACGTATTCCTTGAATCTTCCAATTTCATATATTTTGAATCTGTCCTAACCCAAAAAATATTTCAAGGTTATGGATTCCCCAAACAACACTAGCACCAACTTCAACAACACTCCACCACCTCTACCGCTTACACCTACCGTCGTTGCTCCGATCAATGAGCAGAGGGTACTGCTTGAGGCGATCCGCAGCCTCCTGGAGGGACAGCAGAAGCAGATTGCTATTTTGATGAAACGCCCAAAAGCGGAAGCACCTGGGGTAAAGAAATTTCGGGCATTTCACCCCCAAGCAGTTTTCGGGAAAATATAACCCTCTAGAAGCTGAGGAGTGGGCTCAAAGTATTGAGGACGACCCGGCAGCGGCACAAGTGCCAGAGATTGCTTGGGTTCAAGTTGCAAAGCTGCAGCTCATTTACAATGCACTGGTCTGGTGGAAGGCAGAAGAAATTCGTCTTGACCAACCGATCGAATGGAGGACTTTTCGCGACATGTTCGACGCGAAATACTTCCCAGAGATTGCCCGATTCAACATGGAGCAGCAATTTATTCATCTACAACAGGGTTCGATGTGGACCAAGTCAGTAGATGAGTATGATGCTGAGTTTACCATGCTCAGTAGGTAAGATATGTCTCAATGTTCGATTTTCAATATCACCGATTACACAGCTAACACAAGACTTTAACAGGTTCGCGGCACATTTGATACCAACTGCTGAGATCAGATCCAGACGGTTTCAGCAAGGGTTAGATTCGGAAATCCAAGATGCCTTAGCTACAGGGGATTTCCCAACCCACTAATTGGCTCTGAAAGCTGCCCGCCGATATGAGGCAGCGGTGAAAATGAGTGGCAGACCTCAATCTGCCGGAATGAAGCACCCTGCCACTCAGATGGCAGGAGGAGCCTTTTCAAGGTCACCATTTGTGCCCAGGAGACCGGGAGTACCGAACAACCGGCCCAACCCATCCTTTTGTACCTACTGCAGGAGAGATGGACATTTGGTGAAAGACTGCCGGCGTGCAAATCGCCTTTGCTTAGTCTACGGCTCAGCAACTCATGACATTGGGTCTTGTCCTCGTAGACACAACCCAAATGCTGCACCAGGCCAGCAATCACTTACCAGCTGCGCCCAGCCATCCAGGAACCTGCTCCACGACTCGCACTACCTGCCCCACCTCCTTATGGACCGACTGCACCTCCTCCTCGTCAGTTCCATCAAGCTCAACGGAACGTTCCTCAAGGACCAAGGAACGGACAGAGAAATGCTCCTCCAGCAAGGAGGAATGTGCCGAGGCGACAGGCTTTCACAATGACTGTGGAAGAAGCTGAAGCCACCGGCCAAGTCATTACTGGTAACACTTCCCTATCAAGCTTTATTTTCTATCTATACATACTCATATATTTTTCCTTATACCTAAAAATATCCTATATAACTTAGGTACAATTTTAGTAGCCTCACTCCCTACACTAGCACTCTTCGATACTGGTGCAGGGTTCCTTAGGGTTGCCGCTGGGTTTCGGGAGGCATCGACCATGCCGTTTTCAAAAAAATGGCGCACTAAAGAACCCTAACCTAGAATCTTAACTAGAGAATTAGACGAACATGTATGTAAACATCTTTACATCTAAGTGAACAAGGAATACAACCTTTGTAGACCGGTCATTCACTTCAATAACTCTGTGTAGTGGTCCCTTCGCTCAAAATAGTGAACTCTCGGACTCTAGAAAGGCTCCACAAGATGAAAGGAACAAGCTTGCTTGAAGTCTTTGAGGCGAAGATGATCTACGTCGAATAGACACCAACTCAAGCTACCTCTTCACTAATATGGAATTAGTGAAACAAACACCCTAAACTAAATGGCTAATCTAGTAGAAGATGATGAAGTAGGAATTTTGCTCACTTTAGAAATTATATTCTCACTCATTTTCTTCACCTCCCAAAAAGCTAGAGAGCTTGAGGAAAGAGATGAAGAAAAGCAACCATGGAAAGAAGCAAGTGAAGAATGAATCAAGTGGTGAGAATAGCAACCATGGTTGAGATAATATCTCATACTAACTCATGTAGAGAATTAACCATGGCTTAGGATACTGGTTGGGTTAATAAATATCTAATGTAAAACAAAACTAGTGGACCAAGTCAATGGTTCTACAAGCTTCCACTAAGCTTAACCATATGACTAATTTCCAATTAATTTGATTTACTTTACATAAATAAAACCCATCATTGTTATAAGCATGGTGTGAGTCTCATACACCCATGTAACATGTATCTAGCATGATACAAAATAATGTACATTAATATATATCACATATATACTAAGTGTACGCAAGTCAGAAAAAGAATTCTTAAGTGAGCTAATATTAGTTAATGTAAGATAATATATCAAATATATAATTATACATTAAATTATTAAATCAACACTTGATTTAATAATCCAGCTATATCACATACAACCGACTAATATCAAATATATCAACTTATCGAATCAACACTTGATTCGACAGCCCGGATATATCACATATAACCGACCGATATCATATATCGCGAGAATAGAATACGGTATCACATACGTGTGTTAATCTCGGTCCTGCACATATCACATATGTGCTCCTACTTCATTTCGCTTGAGCCAGGAAACCTCTGTATAAGACTTTAAAGACTCGTCAATACGCCGGTAGTAGGTGGTGATCATATCAGTCACCTGTAAGTCTGCGGCAGCGGCCCGGCCGTCTATCCGAGGCCAAATGCGGAACAAAAACTTTTTTACGAACTGGCGCTAACGCGAACTTAAAATCCGGATCGTTCTATTAACCGTAAACTAGTATTCTGTTAAATGGGGTTTCGAGATTATACCGATCGATCCGTGTCTTTCGGTCTTTAACCTCTTCCCTTAGCTTGTTGCGGCTGCGCCGACGAATCTCGCTCCCCGATCTCGATCGATTAACGGTCTACTCCTCGCCGAATGCTGCGCCACATCAACGAATCTTTGTACGGGCTCCCGCCTCTGAACCGAGGCAACTCGGACACGAAGTTTGCTAGCCGACGTGTCTAAGGTTGAAGTAGAGAAAATATAGAATGCTTTGTCTCGAGTCACCCAACGAATCGGGTGAACGGTTAATCGAAGTTGCCACAAAGGGAGATGTGATGAAAATGAGTTTGAGGAATGAGCTTGGAATATTTCTTGTGATGCAAAACTGAATCAAAAAAAATCCACCTCTCACCAAGTGAGAATGCTGCCCATATAGTGGCCGGCCAAGTGATCAAAAGAGGGAGGTGAGGGCAAGGAAGTCAAGTGGTAACCATATGAAAAGATGGCAACAAAATATCCAAGGTAAATCCAAAAACCAATAATGCATCAAAAATGAGTCACAAGCCTCAAAAATTCAAGAATGTTCAAGCAGCTTGCAGGAATTTCTGGAGCCCCACCACCACCACCACCACAGAAAAGCCCTCCATTTATAAATCTCCACTTTGCAAATAACCCCCTTCTATCTAAGAATTTCAGCCAAGAAGGAAAATGAGAATTTGGCCAAAACGGAATGCAAACTGGCGACTTCAAAAAGCGATCCCGTAATAAATTACAGGATAACCCCGCAACTGTATATACATACCCGTATTTGTATTCCGACAGAATACAAATGCAATGAGACAAAATCTACACAGTATAATACTAGGATCCGGCTTAAATCAAAGCCCGCTAGTATTATCCGTCCGAACCATGACACGTGCACAAGTGCACGCGTATGTTCGAACCCTGCCATAATACCATACGTCCTCTACAACGTTTCGCCCAAACTGGGAAACTTTCTGTGGGGGACTCTAAAGACTCGTCAATACTCTGGCAGTGGGTTTAACCACAAGCCGTCAGTGGTACTAGCTGTACGTAACGGCTGCCCATGTACTGAGCGAAAGGGAGTCCGATGAGTGAACTCATCCTGGAACCCTACTAAGCCTATATATGACAATATCCATACAGTCCGGTCCGTTCGTCTATGAGTACCGCATATTGGGCCTGGGGAGCTGGTAAACGTCAGACCCCCAAAAACGGTATAAGTCGTGGAGGAGTGTAGCCCAAAACACCATGAGATACTACTGAAATACCTACCAGTAAATCTCGCTTGCCATGGCCATGGACTTTGTGTAATGGCTCTCCTAAACACAACGTGATCTCAGCCCCAACGTTAGGAGAGACGAATCCCCTGCCGATCTGCTCACTGCCTCCATGTGGCTCGGGACTGTACCCAACTAAAACCTGTTTGCACGACTCCTTTGAGCCGTGGTAGGGTAATAATCAAAGTACAGTAGGAACTCACATGAGACAAATGACGATCTCAGGTCGATAGACTAACCTGTACACATGTCACCTGGGAATTGCTATCTGACGACAGGTTTTAATAACCAGCTAGCATATTCCCGTCGAGTCATGTCCGGTCTACTCATAACCCAATGAGCACCTGTATACATCTTAGGTGAACCAACTGACACCAATGGCTTGTGAGACCGGCCACCGCCCCTTGTCGGGGTCTCGACTGTATACACTAGTCTACTCCGGAGTATCGATGCCCTATCTCGAAACTCCCACGACTAGTGACCACTTTTAAGGATGTGCTTATAGACTACCCAACTCTTACGTATATGATCGCCATCATATTGTTGGTAGTCAAGCAAGAATCCTATGGGCTCTATCAACGTGCAATAGTGATACATATCATGTCACCTAAATCAGTACACGATGATAAAGATAAACCAGATAGCATACTATCATCTCGAGTAAGACTGTCCTACCGGTATTGGTCATCCCTCAATCATTGCAATCACGTGCTTGTGATCCAATAATTGACTTTGAGGGCACTATATCCAACAATCTCCCACTTGCACTTAAGGCTAATTATTGCGATGTCGCATACTCACAGCCCGTATGATACCGAACATCCAACTCCTCTACTGATCAGTCTCACAAAGCTTGTATACAAAACTATTGTGTTCGAGAAATAGCCTCAGTGAGTGGATCCGCTTTAATGTTTCTTTCTATGTCTCTCTTAATCTCAAGTTCGCGGAGAAAGCCCATCTCTCGAAATGAGCAATACCTGTCTTAGAATATGTCTGGATATCTGATAGGACCTAGTTCACGAATGAACTCCAAATCCAAACTTCTTAGACTGTATTGTCAATTGAACTTAATCAGTATCCTGCGCCATGCCTTCCTCAGTATCCGCTTGGACCAACTGTCCAAACTACTGGCCCTCGTCGGAGGGAAAACTATAACTCTGACAATCACTTTGTCATCCAGGTCACCTTGGAAGCCTGGAATGATAACTGTCTCTCGAAGGAGGTTACTGTTATCAAATACATAGAACATCCACTTATGTTCTAAAACTGCCTCTGAACGTTCCTCCAGGATTAGATTAATATCAACTTATTGCATCTGGTGCAGAAACAACATCTGGTGTTGTACTTGACATCTCATGATCAACTCAATTGCCTAAGCAAGTGATCTGCCAATCATGCACATCCCTCTCCCCTTTAGTCTATAAGACACCTTTAGAGAGGGTGACTCCTTCACTTGCTGGTACACCACCATGCCAGGAGTCGTCCATTCTAAATACCTTTAGAATGCTGTCTAAGTACCCAGATTGGGAAGCTATCCAAATCTAGATCTAAAACCATAGATCTAGTAACCAGAATGTCTGATATAATATCCATATCCTATATGGAGAAACTACTGTGTGACAACCACAGTATAACCGATCGTAGTATAGGAATTTTACTTCCTACTCTGTATATGTCATCCAAATACCATGACATCACACCCTACTACTTTCTTAACAGATCCATCCCCTATTCTGATGAAATCAAAGCCCATGACTGTCACATCAAAAATAGATGATCTTTCTCCGCTATATATGCTTTAGTCTATAAATAGACACAAGCTTCTTGTCCACTATGCTTTCGCTGCTCCCACTGACTACGACAACCCTCTGGCAGAATAATATACACGTGCACTTCTAAAACTAGTTTAGAATGACGCTATACTTATCCTCCTGCCGGGTCTCACAGTCTGGAACAGCAGTAATGGCAAGTCTGGGTAAACAAGAACCTCCCTGTCACCGTCCTTGAGGCTACCAGAGTACCTCTCGGGTGACTGAGGTTACCCACCATATCTGCGGAGTGGCTAATGGAATGTCAAACCTGATTGAATCTTTAGGTCCTATTAAATTTTCCGTAATCGTTTGCGGTTCTGGAATCTCTTCCAGTTCTACCATACTCCTACTACTGTTTTCTGAAAAAATCCATTTTACTAAAACTGTGGCGAGTCAAGAACAATATCACTATTGATCTTCCAGATGGTAGAAAGTCAACCCTCGTCAAAGCTAGGGTCAACCCACAAACTGCCATTACAGAAACGTGCCTTGCGTTATCCAGAGTCTGGTTTTAAGCATAAGCCGGACAACTCCATATACCTTAACATCGTTAAGATATGATCCATTCTATATATAATGTAGAAACAGAGGCACTGATTTAATTGGAACCAGATTCAAATCATGCAGCTGTCTCCAGTGCATGTCAACTAAATGGAGAGAGGCCGATCAGCATTACTCAATTTAGGAGTGCATCCAATTATGACTAACCTGAAAGAGAAGCAAGTTCTCTAAACCATTAATATCAACTGAATACCATACACAAGTATCTACATCTTCGATCACCTTAAAAAATCCCGATACCTTCTACACCTGGTTCTCTACTTTATTCTTATACCTATAACTTCTCAAAACTTAGACCTTGTATTTCTACGAAACACATGTCTAAAACTAGAGAAGTCACAAGTAAACAGAATATAGTATGAGGACCTACCCCATTTGTCCTAATGGACACTGGACAATATACAATACTTTGTATAAGTCCCCTGAGTTTAATAACTCAAACCCTGTGCGTCGTAGATTGAAAACTGTACTCAGGCGATTTCCTCAAATATCACCAATTACAGCGAATTCCGATATAATGAGGATGATCACCTAATTCCCCTTAACTTACTCACACTCATCATCTGTAAAACCATACAGATGTGAGAATCATACCTGGTAAATACATACCCTGGAGCAAGGACTGATTGGAAAATCAGTTTTCTATTAACAATACACAGTGAAACTGAAACATAAATATATTTCGAAGGGGTATCGGGGTATTCCTAGTAATGTCTCTTCCATTATCCAGATTCATGACTATAACCTTATGTTTCTTTGTCATCTCTCCAAATCCCTTTATTTGTCTTTAGTCGTTACCTTCTGTACACCATCGTTAGGCTTAATAGTTTTATTACTTCCCTACCGTTCAGCACCAGCCTATAGTTTGGAAGAAGACTATCCAATAAGCGTAATAGGTGTACTCTCCTAATCCTAGAAGTACTCGTAACCTGAGAGAAGGTGATAATAAAAGACAACTGAATAAACCTTATTCTATTTCTCCTGAACCAGAATCCATCCCCGAAATGGAACAAGTTCCATCGAGTTCGTACATAACCATACGATGGATTATCCAAATAACTGTGGATCTTCGTAGTGATACGGGGTGTTCTGGAGAAATACAAAGATGAAATAGGAGTGGCGATGAAATACTTGGTTTGGTCGTGAATAGCAGTCGCAATTTACTTTGCCCTCTTTCCAATCCCTTTATTTGTCTTTACTCATTACCTTCTGTACACCACAGTTAGGCTAATTGGTTTTCTTCATTCCCTACCTTTCAGCACATGCCTATGGTTTGGAAGAAGACTATCCAATAAGCGTAATAGGTGTACTGTTCCCTAATCCTAGGAGCCCTCATAATCTGAGAGAAGGTAAAAGGAAAAGACAACTGAATAGTCCTATTCTATCTCTCCAGAACCAGAATCCATCCTCGAATCTGGAACAAGTTCCTTCGAGTTCGTATATAACCATACGATATATTTATCCAATGGAAGTGGATATGATACGGGGTGTTCTGGAGAAATGCAAAGGGTATAAGAAAGAGTGGCAATGATGTATGAAACTCAGACAATCCAAAAGCCAGTATTATAAGAAAGTTCGGTTAACTCAGTTACTGAGTCATAGTCTAGGGTCGGGTCATGGTCGCTGCCAAAGAGAGAGAGAAAAGAAACACTCTGCGTGCACTCTAACCTAGATCAGAATGGTTATCACTTTATCTAATCAGGAAACCTCCCACTGTAATCTCAAATTCTCCTCCAAACCTGAAAGAAGAATTAGTCAGGATCACCCGAGGAGTAAACCAACTCATCAGTGGGAATCGGGATCCAACTATCATCGCATGATAACGTGATGGAATCCACTCACGTTATCACACTACAGATGGTATGCGCATGCCTGGAAAGTTTCAGTTTCTTTAGAAACTCCCGATGTTGATTTTTACCCCAAGCGGTTTATGACCTTGACTTTGGCCAACAAATCATAACCCGCAAGTCAAGTTCTACCCGTCATTGTCCTGATTGATTTAGACCCACCTGCACACACCCTTGACTTTGGCCAACAAAGTGGTACGACTGTCCTAAACCAATGCATCTATCTATGCAACAGAAAGGTAACAAATAGCTACCATACATTATGCCTTGACTTTGGCCAACAAACACAGCATGAATACTAAGTGCTACCCGTCTGAAATGACGGAGGGCTACGAATAGTTTTTGGCGAAAAACCTTTAACGTAATGAACTTGATATCGTTGAAGGAACCGAATAGCTTTTACAAATATATAGTGGCGAAAACCTTTGCTAAAGAGGTCACACCCGGTGAAAGGATCTCGGCTCTTTCCCCGAAGAATGAGGTGCAGGATATTCCAAACTGAATACCACGATGCAAAGCAAAAAGTAATCGACTATAGTGATGTTATTACCCTGACGCAAACCTCTATCCAAGGGGTCACTCTCGGTGAAGGGATCTCGTCCCTTGCCTCGTCGAATGAGGTGCTGGATATTCACAACCGAATACCGCTATGCAAAACAAAATAGAACATCCTTGTAATAACAGCTTTTTGAAAATGTTCCAACAACATCTGTATAGGTCTATTTTCCTTGCATTGATATGAATCAACGCAGTCCCATCAATTAATCATACCAATAAAGAACGACAATAAAATGTACGTATATGCCATCCGCATTCGCCACTGGGTCCCGTCATCACCCGTTAGGTTATTTAACTAACGACAGAGCGGGGACTGGACTAGCGCGGGTGTAAAATATATAAAACATCTACTAGTATTTATATAACAATATACAATAATCGCTCAAGGCGTGATAAAATGCAACATCACAGAAAAGTAATAAGCATCACAGAACAATACAGATAATCTGGGATCCCCGGGTTTCATAGAGCCACAAATGAAACCCGACGTTCCCTTGTCGTGTGGATAGCCTGTGCAATGAAAACCTAGACCCCTACGAGTGCGGCAAATTACCTGCCAAAACTAGAAGTGAGGCAGCCCCCTTCAACAACATGAATGGACCACCCAACACTTCACGGAATCCGGTAACTTGAGCACCCCTCCTTGGGTCAACCTAGTACAGGAAAGAAAATATATACAACGAGTACATCGACCTCAACCCGGTCGTGCCCCAAAAGAATAATATACAAACAGGCAGTGACGGCAGTCCACATGTCGGACGCTCGCCCCGTAATATCAAATGTACAAATATATCCAAACTGCACTACCATTGCACGCAAGCTATCCACCACGACAAATCCGCAACATCACAGCACAACACAGAACATCAACGTGAATGTCACGTTCACAAATCCGTCTAAAAGAGCTATAGCAATTAGACAAGATTTACCGATCGAATGACATTCACGGTCTCAGATAATAATGTAAAGCACTGCAAAACTTAAACAATGTTAAAAATATTGACTCTGAAATAACCCCAATATAGCCTAAACACACTGATAAAAACCATATCCAAACTAGGACAAATAAACAACACCACTGAAACAAAATCCCAGAGACCAGAACAACACCCAAAACACCAACACAGAAGGTCAATACAGGGTTGGCGATGCCGGATCTGGGGCTAGGGGGATCGGCCAAAAACCGATCGCTTGGGTCCGTGTTTGGGGTGTGTTCATGGGTTTTCCTGAGTAGTCATCTGAACATGTTTAAAAAAAATTCTGGACCATTTCTAAAACAACAGAAACTATAATTTCAGTGACGTCGTTTGGATTTCGTTCCGGTTTCGATACTTTAACATTGTCTAAACCAACAAGTTAACGGTTAATAGTTTGGCTTTGATACCAGTGTAAGTCTGCGGTAGCGCCCCGGCCGACTATCCGAGGCCGAGGCCAAATGCGGAACAAAAACTTTTTTACGAACTGGCGCTAACGCAAACTTAAAATCCGGATCGTTCTATTAACCGTAAACTATTATTCTTTTAAATGGGGTTTCGAGATTATACCGATCGATCCGTGTCCTTCGGTCTTTAACCTCTTCCCTTAGCTTGTTGCGGCTGCACCGACGAATCTCGCTCCCTGATCTCGATCGATCAACGGTCTACTCCTCGCCGAAAGCTGCGCCACATCAACGAATCTTTATACGGGCTCCCGCCTCTGAACCGAGGCAATTCGGACACGAAGTTTGCTAGCCAACGTGTCCAAGGTTGAAGTAAAGAAAGTGTAGAATGCTTTGTCTCGAGTCACCCAACGAATCGGGTGAACGGTTAATCGAAGTTGCCACAAAGGGAGATGTGATGAAAATGAGTTTGAGGAATGAGCTTGGAATATTTCTTGTGATGCAAAAATGAATCAAAAAAATCCACCTCTCACCAAGTGAGAGTGCTGCCCATATAGTGGCCGGCCAAGTGATCAAAAGAGGGAGGTGAGGGCAAGGAAATCAAGTGGTCACCATATGAAAAGATCACAACAAAAAATCCAAGGTAAATCCAAAAACCAATAATGCATCAAAAATGAGTAAGAGGCCTCAAACATTCAAGAATGTTCAAGGAGCTTGCAGGAATTTCTGGAGCCCCCCGACCACAGAAAAGCCCTCCATTTATAAATCTCCACTTTGCAAATAACCCCCTTCTATGTAAGAATTTCAGCCAAGAAGGAAAATGAGAATTTGGCCAAAACGGAATGCAAACTGGCGACTTCAAAAAGCGATCCAGTAATAAATTACAAGATAACCCCGCAACTGTATATATATACCCGCATTTGTATTCCGACCGAATATAAATGCAATAAGACAAAATCTACACAGTATAATACTAGGATCCGGCTTAAACCAAAGCCCGCTAGTATTATCCGTCCGAACCATGACACGTGCATAAGTGCACGCGTATGTTCGAACCCTACCATAATACCATACGGCCTCTACAACGTTTCGCCCGAACTGGAAAACTTTCTGTGGGGGACTCTAAAGACTCGTCAATACTTTGGCAGTGGGTTTAACCACAAGCCGTCAGTGGTACTAGCTGTACGTAACGGCTGCCCATGTACTAAGCGAAAGGGAGTCCGATAAGTGAACTCATCGTGGAACCCTACTGATCCTATGTGTGACAATATCCGTACAGTCCGGTCCGTTTGTCTATAAGTACCGCATATCAGGCCTGGGGAGCTGGTAAACGTCAGACCCCCAAAAGCGGTATAAGTCGTGTCGGAGTGTAGCCCAAAACACCATGAGATACTACTGGAATACCTACCAGTAAATCTCGCTTGCCATGACCTTGGACTTTTTGTAATGTCTCTCATAAACACAGCGCGATCTCACCCCTAACGTTGGGAGAAACGAATCCCCTGCCGATCTACTCACTGCCTCCATGTGGCTCGGGACTGTACCCAACTAAAACCTATTTGCACGACTCCTTTGAGCCGTGTTAGGGTAATAATCAAAGCACAGTGGGAACTCATATGAGACAAATGACGATCTCAGGTCGATAGACTAACCTGTACATATGTCACCTGGGAATTGCTATCTGACGACAGGTTTTAATAACCAGCTAGCATATTCCCGGCGAGTCCTGTCCGGTGTACTCATAACCCAATGAGCACCTGTATACATCTTAGGTGAACCAACTGACACCAATGGCTTGTGCGACCGGCCACCGCCCCTCGTCAGGGTCTCGACTGTATACACTAGTCTACTCTGGAGTATCGATGCCCTATCTCGAAACTCCTGCGACTAGGGACCACTTTTAAGGATGTGCTTATAGACTACCCAACTCTCACGTATATGATCGCCATCATACTGTTGGTAGTCAAGCAAGAATCCTATGGGCTCTACCAACGTGCAATAGTGATACATATCATGTCACCTAAATCAGTACATGATGATAAAGATAAATCATATAGCATACTATCATCTTGAGTAAGACTGTCCTACCGGTATAGGTACTCCCTCAATCATTGCAATCACGTGCCTGTGATCTAATAATTGACTTTGAGGGCACTATATCCAACATCACCCACAAGCCGCAAGCGGTCTGCTAAACGTAACGGCCACCCGGGTATTGAGCGATCAGAAGATCAACAAACAAGCCTGCTCATACTCCTGCGAATCCAATAAGTAACACTACCGTACAGTCCGGTCTCTTCGTCTGATATGTCGCATATCGCAGCCTAGGGGTGGTAAACGTCAGACCCCAATATCCTGATAAGTCATGCCTATGTGAGGCCCATAACGGTTAGAGAAACTACTGATAACACTTACCAGTAGATCTCAGCAACCCTGACCAGGGATTTCCTGTTATGGCCAATCGAGCATAGCGCAACATCAACCCCCAATACCGGGAGAGACGAATCCCCTCCTATCGCTCATTGCCTCCATATGACTCGGGACTGTACCCAAAAACCACCGTTTTGCACGATCTCTTGAACATGGTAAGGTGGAAATCAAAGCACAGTGGTAATCACACAAGACTCTATGACGATCTCAGGTCGACAGACTAACTTGTACCAGTGTTACCAGAGAACTGCTATCTGACGATAGGTATAATACCATCTAGGAGTTCTCGGCGAGTCCGTCCAGTGTACCCAGTCTCCACTGAGCACCCGTATACCTTCTCTGATGTCAAACACCAATGGATGTGGGATCATCTATCGCCCATAACATGGGTCGAGAAGTGTATACGCCAGTCTACTCTGGAATATCAATGCCCTGTCTCGATACTCCCACGACTAAGAACATTTGAAGGAAGTACTTACCGACTACCATTGCCCCACTAGTATGATCTGCATCATAATCCTGGTAGTCAAGTACTCATCCTAAGGGCTTTATCAACATGTAATAGAGAGACAATAAGTATACATGTTAAGATAAAGGGCAACCGAATAGCATACTATCATGTCGAGCAAGAAAGTCCTCCTTATACATGTCCAAGCATCCACTATAATATACATCGCATGTATAATAATAGCCTCTAGGGTATATATATAACTAACAATATCCCACTTTCACTAAGGCCATTTGTTGTAGTATCTCATACCCAACGTCCCATAAAAGTCTCTCTAGGGAAAGGCCTCTGTGAGTGGATCCGCTGTGTTATCCTTTGTGTCAACTTTCCTTACCTCGATCCCTTGGAGATCAACCTATAGGAATGCCTAGCATGACAGCAAGGGTTCGGGAGGTATCGTCCATGCCATTTTCAAAATTTTTCCATGCTAAACAATCCTAACCCTAGAATCTTAACTAGAGATTTAGAAAATACAAAGTGTAAACAACTTTACAACTAAGTGAACTAGGAATACAACCTTTGTAGACCGGTCCTTCACTTCAATAGCTCCGGGTAGTAGTCCCTTCGCTCCAAGTAGTGATCTTCCGGACTCTAGAGTGGCTCCACAAGATGAAAAGAACAAGCTTGCACGAAGTCTTCGAGGCTGAAGATGATCTACGTCGAGGAGACACTAACCCAAGCCATCTCTTCACTGATAAGGGATTAGTGAAGCTAACACCCTAAACTAAATGGCTAATCTAGTAGAGGATGATGAAGTAGGAATTTTGCTCACTTTAGAATTAATTTTCACACTCTTTTTCTTATCCTCTCAAAAACCTAGAGAGCTAAGCTCTTGATGAAGAAGAAGAAGCAAATAATGGATGAGAGAGTGAATGGAAACCATGGGTGAGAAATATCTCATATAACTCATGTAGAGACATAACCATGAGTTTAGATAATGGCTGGGTTAATAAATATCTTAAGTAAAACAAAATTAGTGGACTAAGTCAATGCATCTACAAGCTTCCACAAGCTTCATGCCATGTGACCAATTTCCATCTAATTTGGATTTACTTTAAATAAATAAACCTTACATTATCATGAGTATGGTGTGAGTCTCATACACCCATGTAGTGTGTATCATCAAGCATGACAAAAAAAAAAAGAAAACACAATTAATATATATCACATATATATTAAGTTTGCTCATATGAGAAAAAGAAATGCTTAAGTGAGCAAATATTAGTTAATGTAAATTAATATATCAAATATATAATTATACATTAAATCATTAAATCAACACTTGATTTAATAATCCGGCTATATCACATATAACCGACTAATATCATATGTATCATCTTATCGAATCAACACTTGATTCGATAACCCGGCTATATCACATATAACCGACCGATATCATAAATCGCGAGAATAGAATACGATATCACATACTCGTATTAATCTAAGTCCCGCACATATCACATATATACTCCTACATCATTTTTCCTGAGCCAGTAAACTTCTGTGTAGGACTCTAAAGACTTTTCAATATGCCGGCAGTAGGTGATGATCATATCAGGCACCCACAAGCCGTCAGCGGCACTAGCTGGACGTAACGGCTACCCGGGTATTGAGCGATCAGAAGATCAACAAGCAAGCCCGCTCTAACTCCTGTAAATCCTGTCAGTAACCCTACCGTACAGTCCGGTCTCTTCGTCTGATATGTCGCATATCCAGTCTAGGGGTGGTAAACGTCAGACCCCGGTAACCTATAAGTCATGCCGATGTGAGGCTCATAACGGGTCGAGAAACTACTGATAACACTTATCAGTAAATCTCCGTATCAGCCCTGACCAGGGACTTCCTGTTATGGCCAATCGAGCCAGCGCAACATCAACCCCCAATACCGGGAGAAACGAATCCCCTCCTATCGCTTATTGCCTCCATGTGATTTGGGACTGTACCCAAAAGTCACCGTTTTGCACGTTCTCTTGAACGTGGTAAGGTGGAAATCAAAGCACAGTGGGAATCACACAAGACTCTATGAAGATCTCGGGTCTACAGACTAACCTATACCAGTGTCTCCAGATAACTGCTATCTGACGATAGGTATAATACCTACTAGGAGTTATCGGCGGCTCCGTTCAGTGTACCCAGTCTCTACTGAGCACCCGTATACCATCTTTGATGTCAAACACCCATTGATGTGGGATCATCCATCGCCCATCATATCGGTCAAGAAGCGTATACGCTAGTCTACTCTGGAATATCGATGCCCTGTCTCGATACACCCTCAACTAGGAACAATTATAGGATGTACTTGTGGACTACCCTTGGCCCCACTAGTATGATCTCCATCATAGTCCTGATAGTCAAGTACACATTCTAAGGGTTTTATCAACATGTGAGAGCAATACAGTATCACAATACAAGTCAACATGTTAAGACAAAGAGCAACCAGATAGAATACTATCATGTCGAGCAAGAAATTGCTCTCTATATATATCCAAGCATCCACTATAATATACATCACATGTACAATAATGGCCTCTAGAGCATATATATAACTAACAATCTCCTACTTGCACTAAGGCCAGTTGTTGTACTATCTCATACCCAACATCCCGAAGAGTCTTTCAAATTGTATCTGGGGTATGGCCTTTGTGGGTGGATCCGCTGTGTTGTCCTTCTTGTCAACTCTCCTGACCTCGATCTCCCGGCGATCAACTATCTCCCGGATCAAGTGATACTGCCTCAGAATATGCCTGGATCGCTGATGGGACCTGGGTTCCTTGGCCAAGTCCACTGCTCCATTGTTATCGCAATACAAAGGTATTGGATGCTCAATGGACGGAACCACACCAAGTTAAGTTATGAACTTCTTCATCCAGACAGCCTCTTTGGAAGCATCGTTGGCAGCGATGTATTCAGCCTCCATCATCGAGTCTGCCACGGTTTCTTATTTGGAACTCTTCCAACAAACCACCCCTCCATTGAGGGTAAAAACAAATCCCAAGACCGACTTAGAGTCGTCCTTATCACTCTGGAAGCTCGAATCGGTAAAGGACTCCACTTGGAGTTCACCGTTACCATACACCAAGAACATCTCTTTAGTTCTTCTCAAGTACTTGAGAATGTTTTTCACAGCTGTCCAGTGACTCTCTCCTGGATCTGCTTGATACCTACTCACTACACTTAGTGAGTATGCTACATCGGCTCTGGTACATAACATCGCGTACATGATAGAGCCTACTGTCGAAGCATAGGGTATCCCTTACATGCGAGCTCTCTCCAAATCAGTCTTGGGAGACATCTCTTTGGAGAGAGTGAGTCCTGTGATCGTGGGTAAATTCCAACGCTTGGATTCTTCCATACTAAAGCTCTTTAGTATGGTGTCAATGTACCTGGATTGGGACAATCACAGTATCCATTTAGATCTATCTTTATAGATCTTTATCCCCAAGACATATGAGGCATCACCTAGATCTTTCATTAAGAATCTTTGTGATAAGAAGAGCTTGACCGAGTGCAGTATAGGAACATCATTTCCTATCAAGGGTATGTCATCCATGTACAATACGAGGAAAACAACCTTACTCTCTGCCACCTTCTTGTATATACAAGGTTCATCTACGTTTTTGATGAAGTCAAACTTTTGACTACCACATCAAAACAGATGTTCTAACTCCGCGATGCCTGCTTTAACCCGTAGATGGATTTAAGCAGCTTGCACACCTTTCCGCTGTTCCCACTGTCTACGAAGCCCTCTGGCTGAGTCATGTACACGCTCTCTTCTAAATCACCATTTAGAAAGGCGGTCTTAAAATCCATTTGCCAGATTTCGTAGTCATGGTATGCAGCAATGGCAAGTAGGATCCGGATGGACTTAAGCATAGCCACTGGAGAAAAGGTTTCATCATAATCCACACCTGTTCGTTGACGAAAACCTTTTGCAACAAGTCTAGCTTTGAAAGTCTCAACTTTTCCATCTACAGCAAGTTTTTTCTTGAAGATCCACTTGCTCCCGATGGGTTTTACCCCTTCAGGAGCATCTTCCAAAGTCCATACTTTGTTGGTGTACATAGATTCCATCTCATATCACATTGCATCCAGCCATTTCACTGAGTCCCCACTCGTGATGGCTTGCTTGAAACTAGTTGGGTCATCATTTTCCATGATGCAATCCTCGCTCCCACCATCAATGAGAAAACCGTGTATCTCTCAGGTAGATAAGGAATCCTACTAGATCGGCGGAGAGGCTGAGATTCGTTGGGTACTACTGAATCCTCTGGTTCCAATAAATCATCAGTTGCATTTTGTGCTGCTGGAAATTCTTCCAGCTCTACCTCTTCGCTACTAATTTCTTATATCCTTTTCTCAAATGGTGGCATATTGAGAAACAAACACCTTTTGTTCCTCAGCGTGGTAGAAAATATATCCTTGTGAATTCTTTGGATTTCCCACAAACTTGCAAAGAACTGATCGTGCCTCGTGTTTGTCCGGATTTTGCCTCTTGACATAGGCCGGACAACCCCATATCTTAACTCGTTTAAGATACGGTCTCTTCCCACTCCATATCTCATATGGTGTGGTAGGTACTGATTTAGACGGAACTTGATTCAATAGGTATGCTTCTGTCTTAAGCGCATAACCCCAAAAGGAAATAGGCAACTCAGCGGTGCTCATCATAGAGCGCACCATATCCAATAGGGTGTGGTTCCTCCATTCCGATACACCGTTGTGCTGTGGTGTATACGGAGGAGTAAGCTGAGAGAGAATCCCATTCTCTTTTAGATGGTCACGGAATTCCGTGCTCAAATATTCTCCTCCCCGATCAGATCGTAGGATTTTAATATTTTTACCCGTTTGGTTCTCAACTTCATGCTTATATTCTTTGAATTTCTCAAAAGCTTCAGACTTGTGTTTCAACAGGAACACATGTCCGTATCTTGAGAGATCGTCAGTGAATGTAATGAAGTACGAGGAACCATTCCTGGCATGTGTAGACATAGGACCGCATACCACTATGTATCAGTCCCAAGAGTTCCGTAACTCTTTCTCCGTGTCAAGTAAACGGAATTTTGGTCATCTTTCCTTTGAGACATGACTGGCAAGTTTCATAAGATGATAATTCGAATGGATTCAAATATCCATCCTTATGTAACTTAGCTAGTCGTGTCGCATTGATATGACCTAGTCTACAATACCACAAGAAGGATTCGTTCATTTCTGAACTCTTCCTCTTGTGTGTGTTTTGTACGTTAAGAACTGTGGTTTGATTTAGAATGTATATGCCATTATTTAACGAGCCTGATCCAATCAAATTTTGATTCAGAAAAATGTTCATAACATTATCCTGTACTACAAAATTATATCCTTCTTTACTTAATAAAGAAACTGATATTAGATTGCATATCAGGGTCGTTATGTAATAGCATTTGTTCAGAATCAATTTATTATCATTTGATAATATAAGGTGATATTCGTCAACTGCTTTGGCTGCAACATTTGCACCATTCCCTACTAGTACGGAATGATCACATATTCCCAGTTCTCTACCTTTCCTTAGCCCATGTAATATATTACATATGTGGGATCCCAATCTAGTATCTAATACCCAGGACGTAGAGTGTACTGAGAAACAGTTCTGGGTGACTAACACACCGGAAGAAGATGCATCAACATGCTTATTCTTCGTTTGGGTGGCGTGGGAATCCGAATATGCCCCTTGCAAAGTCTTTTAACAATTATAAGAAAGAACAGAACCAACGTTCCCCTGCTCAGTATAACAAGCGGGTTCGGTCAATACATCTATATTATTATCTTGATTAAGGCCTAACATGGTCTCTACCTGGAGAGAGAGAGAGAAGAAAACACTTTAGCGTATGCTCTTGCAAGATTAGATTGGTTATTATCTTATCTAATCATGATGGCTCCCACTGTTTTTATCAAATCTTCCTTCAAACCCTAAAAGGTATGACTAGCCGGGATTAATTACACCTTACTAGTTCGCCAATCTTTCAGTCAGGCCAGTGTTGGTTCTTTGCGGGAGGTTTCCCATGCTTTCGCACGGACCTAATTAAAATAAATCTCGTTTTCCCATAGGCATAACCCCGTTAACACCTTTCTAGACACCTACTTGATTGGCTAATTATGATGTGTAAAACTCTCCCAGGAGTAACTCTTACTCGCAGTGGGTATCGGGATCCAACTATCTCATAGAAGGTATGCAATCTCATTGCAAATTTCAACACTTGAAATTCCCGATAATCTTTTGCCCCTAGCAAATTATGACCTTAACATAGTCAACAAATCATAAGCGCTAGCCAAGTTCAATCCGTCATTTCCTGATTGAATTAAATCCACCCGCACGACCCTTAACATAGTCAACAAAGTCGTACGACTACCCTAATCCAATCGCATCTCATGCTTTAGCAGATAAGCACTAATTAGCTAACGCACACTACGCCTTAACATAGTCAATAAACGTAGCACGAATACTAAGTAGTATTTATCTGAAATGACGGAAGGCTACGACAGGTTTTAAGAAAACCTTTTGCGCAATGAACTTGATATCTTTTTAGAAACAAGTGATTTTTGAAAAGGAGTTTTTTTTAGGCTGTTTACTAGTTTTGTTAAAGAGGTCACTCCCGGTGAAGAGATCTCGGCTCTTTCCTTATCGAATAAGGTCCAAGATATTTCACAAATACCACTATGCAAAGCAAGAACTAAAAAGAAGCAATCAAAAGACAAAACCGAGTGGGTTGTAGCAGCTGCTAGTTTCGCTAAAGAGGTCACTCCCGGTGAAGGGATCTCGGTTCTTTTCTCATCGAATGAGGTGCTGGATATTCTACAAGGAATACCGCTATGCAAAGCAAAAACTAGAGCTACCCTTTTTTGAAAAAATGATTCTACAACATATTTTAGGTTTCTTTTCTTTCACTAATCTCATTAATGAAGTCTCATCATTTATGCTTCCTAAGCATCACAGAAGAAACGAAAATACAACGTACGCTTATGCCATCCGCATTCGCCACAGTGTCCCGTTATGCACCGTTAGGTTACTTAACTAACGGTATAGCGGAACGAGACTAGCGCGGGTGAAAAAGATAAGCAACGTTTATTATATATCATATATACAATAATAAGCATTCGTCTCAAGCATATAAAGTGATCACATCACAGATGATCAACAGCAGAAGATAACATATGAAATATTGGATATACTAGGAATTCCGTGTTTTAAATTAAGCCAGTATAAAATACGGATTCCACGGTCGCGATGAATAGCCAAACCCGCATCCCTAGACCCCTACGAGAGCGGCAAGCAACCCTACCAATTCTAGAGTTAGGAGACCCAGACTCGACTCCTCGAGATGGTCTCCCACTGGACCCTAGAACCCGGTTACTTGTGCTCCCCACCTTGGGTCTATCCTAATGCGGAAAAGTAAATAATATACAACAATGGTGACATCATCCTCAACCCGGAAGTGCACAAATAAAAAAATATTACATACATTGAATTTTACATGAATGAAAATGAAAAACTCTCATCTCACATAAAACCCCCGGCTATTCAAAACACGACGATCCAATATAACATATCACAGCAACACAAAACATCACATGTCATCAACGTAAGTAAATATGTGTATCACAATTTCCGTTGACATATAGCAACGAAAACGGAGATACACCGCATATTACACTTACGGTCGCAAAAAAGAAAATGTCAAACTACAACATTTGGAATCCACAATCACCTTAGACATCATAAACCCGAAATATCACATACTTCGGATTTCATGCCTAACAATATGAATTCCAAATATTGTATCGCATTCCATCAATAGCTAGACGATATTAAACATTCTGATCGAATCAACAAACACACAAAATTTCCTAAAAAGCTCAACACTTGAGCGCAGTTTAAAAATACTCAGAACATGCCAAAGTATGTAACAACCTTAAACTTTCTATACAACTTTTTGTACAATTTTCTCAAAAAAATACAGAAAGGGGTACTTTTGCCTGAGCACAAGTTATAAGTTTGTTTTGCTTTTTAATAGCAAGAAGGAGCTTGTAGCTCCTTGGTAAGACCTTGCACTGCTGAACCAAAACACCAGAGTTCAAATCTCATCCCCCACATTATTTTTAATATTGTTTTCTTTTAAATTTTTAGAAGTCCAAGGGTCTACACGTGTATAACTCGTAAAAACCCCACTTCACATATAAAACAAACTGTCCCAGGGAGTAGAGGAATTGACGAGGGACACGTGGCAGCCGACCCCGGCCCGACTCGCCGTGACTCGGCCGGCGACTCGGCCGCCGCCGGCGGCCGAACTCGGTCGGATCGCCGAGTTGTCAACATGAATCCTCTGCCTTTTGGCTTCTTAACTCCCCTTTACACTTTAAATTTCCTGCACAGTTCCATAGCCTTTTAAATTCAATTAAAACCCTATTAAACCATTTTTTAATACAAAATTTAATACGTTTTCTTCTCACCCTTTCACCTACCCTAACCCTAGTTTTAACCTATAAATACCACCACTAAACACACACCCCTCACTCACAAATTCTGTCCAAACTCTCAAGAAAACTCTCTAGATTTTTTGTGTACAAGTGGAGTTAGCGAAGGGCGAAACTCCTGCGAATTTCCGACGACGAACTGAGGAGCTCCCGGCGACGAAACGACGCACCGGAACCTACTACCAATCCCTCCCCCTCTCCTCTAATCCGAAATCCCGTAGGTCCCTCCTCCCCCTTCTCTATTCCATTCTAAAAATTGGTAAAACTAAAACCCGATGGAAGCGGAGTTAATCCGACTTCCGATTCTGTTTTCTTTAAAAAGATCAACTTTCCTCAAATACAACCATACAAAACTCTTAAATCTTGACTATTAATCATTAACAAAACATATTGAACAAGTTTCATAGTAAAATATTTATTATTGCAATTTTTATCGTACGTTTTCAGTAAAATACCATGTAGTTTAGTTTCAACTTTAAAACATCATATTTCTTGCTATACCTTTAAATAGATCACGAGGTAATGACCTACCTCTTCAAAACACTCATATTCAACATAGCACAATACCTTTTGGGAAACATAGATTCGGGAAATACCGTTATACACAAAACTACCTTTAACTTATAAAAACCATTTTCACAAGATTACGTATTTTTACACAAATCTTTGCAAAGCGCCGCTACAACCCATTTGGGGAACCCATTCGGGATGGTGCGGATTATCGCATATCCTCGGGCTTAGTAGTGCGAGATGCAGACCTCCACAATAAGCATTCGGTCTCGAGAGATTTAAAAATACAAATATCTAAAGAAAATGAGATTTCTAGAAATATAATATATTAAAATTATTTTTATATAAATATATATATATGTATGTATCACCAAAATATCTATTTTTGTGATAATATAAATATTTCAACTTTTCTAAATCAAAAGAATCACTTTACATGAAAATACCATAAATTTCATACAAGTTCAATATTACAATTAAATACCCTATATTATGAAATTAGGTTATTTTCACTAGTAATGTCACATATATAAAATCTACATATATGACAACTCTAAAGACGATAATTAAATACTTGGGGTGTATTTTGAAAATTATACAAACGTATTTTTACATATAACCCCCTCAAGTTCTATAAATTACCCTAAGGACCCTAGTAAACATAGGTTTAAGCGGAACCAATCTCTTGAGCCTCAAGAAACCGGAGAAGTGGGTGTTTGCCTATTTAAGGTAGACAACTTAATAAACGGTGTTATCAACACGGTAATCGTCTTTGAAAAAGACACAAATTCTGCCGTCCATGTGCAGCGGTTACCGATAACATCAAAACCTAACTCAAGACTTCAATTTTCTTTTCTAATTGTTCTGACTCAGACTGAGTCTCATTATAAATAATCTGACTTGAATATGATTCAAGTACAAACTACAATTCAATATGAATCAATGAATACATATATTCAATATATTCAATCTGTATTGACTGAACCGAACCATGGATATACTTCCATTTACATGATTCTCCAGTTACATCCATGATTCTCCAGTTATATCCATTTACTGATATCATGATTTCGGCAAGTCATCCAATTATACAATCTATATTACAAGACAATACAAGTTGCAATACAATACAAACAATACAATCAAGATATCGCGGGGTTTAAGGGGTAGATTGGTACAGAAGGTGTTAGAAGTGGCACGAGACTACAAGATTTAAGACACCTGACCTGAATACAAACGTCGTTGTTCCGGGCATTCTAACGGAGCCTTGTACTTCCATTTGCCTTTAGTCTCTGGCATATAGAGACTCCTCTCGTATACGCTGGCATCCTTCTGTACCAAACTACAAACAACAGCGTTAACAATAATAATACAACATTAAAAAACTACTCTATCTCTCTCTCTCTCTGTCTGTCTATTCTATTTCTCCCTTATCTTTGGGACTTACCGAGCGATTGTTCGCTAACGACATTCCTTCTCTTTTCTTCTTTGGAATGTTGTCAGGTGATTTGGACATTCCAAAGATCGAGCCTAGTACTGAAAACTTGGACCAGTTTACTGAAGATCCCGAGCTGTAGTTACACTTGTACATTTCCTTTACATTCTGTATTTTCCATTTCTGTTATGCCACTATTTAGACATTGCTTTCATTCCATATATTTACTTTTCCATGTACTGTAAAAGAATGTTAATAAATAAAGTTGTTCTTTCATTACATTTTTCTCTTATGTATATTTCTTTTATATTGCTTAGATATGCTTAACGTATTTACTTTTGAGTAAATACGTAGCGGCCTCGTCGCGTCCTCTTCCCGTATACCAGGAAGCGGGGCGTGACAGGTTTTGTTGGTGGCTCATGCAGGTCAGAGCTGTATGGAACCCTACCATGTCATGACCCGAAATATTAGCTCGTGACCAGCACTTAAATCACGCAACGTCTAAAGGCGTAACATAATCCAAGTAAGCTGAAACCCAGAAATCTAAACCTTTTAAAGAAATAAAAGAGGTGAAGTTTTGAAATAAGGTATAATGAAATCAAAGTTTTATTAAATACATAGAAAAGAGAACATGAAAAATGTAAGTTTATCCTACTTGTTGTAAAACATGTTCGTCTTTTAAAAATTTGGGCAGCACCTCCTTAATATATTTCGATCCAAAACCACAAATACATGATAATATAAAAGGCATCCCCAAGCGGGAGCTAGCTCTTCGCCAAACGGCGGATTCACAACCACGCAAGTAATAAAAAATTATGCGACGCCCAATCGGCAAAGATCAACACAAAAGGTAATAAATAAAGCAAGACATCAACCCAAAAAGCGAATATAAAACCCATCGCTCAAATCTCGGAACTACAAGTCTCACTAAGACTTACCATTATACAAATACTAGTTTTCATTGATGGAGTTGACTAGATACAACAGGAATAATAAATACAATAATGGCACGATCCGATGTGTACCACCTACCAAAGCAAATCACCAGAATGCAAACGGTGCGCCAAAGATGCCGCTACCGATCCATACGGTCAACCTGTAATAACTGTGGCACAACGGGGGTGAGTTGCCAACTCGTGAGTAGAAAACATCAACAGGTAGAAATCGAATAAACAACGATTCCTAGGTCAACTATATCATGAAGGTAATACTATGATATCTAGGGTGACCGTATGTAAATATGTGCCAACAATATAATCAATGCATATATGCATATGGATCTCGTCCACTCGAAACATCATAAAAACATATGAATGTAAATATATGAGGATATCAAAGAATGTGTGTCCATCAATGACACATCAAATCATGGAACCTGATTGTCCAACACCGACACTCGAAAATATCATGAAACCCGTGTCCAGCATCGACACGTAAATCCTCATATCTCAGGCGCAGCATCCTCATATCGGCCCTCATGTCCATCTCTCTACTCCGGTCGGTACCCTCCGGATAAACCGCCGAGTCCAAATACTATCAGTGGTAGGTAGTGCTCCCCTGCCAGGCTCAACGCTATCATCTGCGACCATCTTGCCCCAGGGTACCTCACCGGGTCCACCATGCACCCGCAGACATTTCCTCCTCCTCCTCGAATCGGGTGTCACATGCCAATCTCAGAACCGAGAAAACACATGGTGGACGCACTGAAATATCATATCAATAAAAACCGAGTTTTTAAAACAATACATACTTTCCTTTGAAATAACCATGGTTCTCAAATCAAAAAATCTCATGAAAACACCATATCTCAATGCGTAAAATCGTAAAGCATGATGTATGCGACATATAACAGAATGTAAGCATATCCGTAAATCATGCAACATGTAACAGTAATATGCATATGTCAAGGGAAAACCGCTCTTTAAAATGAATCCAGTTTTAAAATATATCATGCGGTTCCCAATTCCTCCAAGGTCAAATGCAACATCGTATAAAGGTGTATATGTAACTATAGCAAGTAAGTTATGCAAAGAGTCATTTCATGATGCAGCAATTCTACTGTGTAGTGACATGGCAATTATCGATGATGAAGTGTGTGAGCCGGCCAATCTGTGTAAGTGTGACATACGCATCATCGATAATGGTGCAGGTGTAGTAGTACAGGTATATGAAATGCGATAGTAATGACATGAATGTAGCATAAAGTAAATCGGCAGCTAAAAGGTATAAGGTATACGTATCTAACATGACCGAGTCGGTGAATCTATCAATCGTCCTCCACTAGTCAAAGGTATGGATCAATCATCAATAAACTCATCACGTACGGTAACTCATCGTAAGGCGTCATAAAAAAATTTAGGATCCTAACAAGCTATGTGACAAGGAGGGTAGGGACCTCACGTCTCGTATGGCTTATCATTCGAGATTCACAACATTATCCATATATATACCTATCTCTCAGGTCACATCCGTATCAATCTCAGATCATGGGACCGGCAAAGGTATCAATTATCACATATCGACTCATATCCATATAACCACATATCACACCAAGTCGTCACATCACAACGTAAACTCTTTTCCATCACATTAATATCTCATATCCCTCATATCTATTATATTGCAACTACATGTTTATAAGTCATATCACTAATATCATCTATAACTATCCTTTAAACAATATTCCTAGTTTCCTAATCTAGGTTTCTACGACTGTATCCTAGAGATCAGTTTCCATTTAATAAATTGCGGGGGTGCTATACGCCATCCACCCGACTTCCTCCATAGATATAGATCTACTCACCTTGATCCTTGCTCGCTAAGTCGATGCAACCATGCTCCATCGTCTCAGAATCCATACGAAGGTACCTACAATAAAATATATTCGCAATCGCTATTAAAATCAAGTTCGGAAAACAAATACGGTACACGGTGCGCTCATAGGTTAGAACCTATAGCCAACGCATGCAAAACAATCAAACAACCCTTGTTGTTGACGTACAAACGCCCAACAACCAAAAACAAATCCAAACAACAAAACCTAAGTTTACAAAATATGGAAAACATAACCAAAAGCACCCCAATGTGCTCCCAGATTCCACCCTAGGCCAAATTAGGGAATATTGCATATAGAGTTGCTCTAGATATTACCTAAGGGACTCACCAACCAAAATTCAATGCATTTCCTCCTTACATGGCCGCAAATTGCGGCCCATACCAATAAATCTGCGGCCAGAAAGTGAGGGAGGGGCTCATGTTTCTAGGGGTTCTTCATGGTTGCTTGCACGTCTCACTGTCAAGGGAACTTTATTTACAATGGTCCCGGGTCATCCCAGATCTCTAAATACCATCACTAAATCCAAAAAAAACCCGATATCGACAAATTTAAAGTTTGTATCTTGGTTTCTAATCCGGGTCTGGGCCAGTAAAAAAAGCACTAAAGGTCTTACAACAGCCACTACACATCACCACAACACAACTCAAACCCTAATCCTTCTCTTGGAATTTCCAAGTTCACAAATCCACACCTTAACCCAATTCTAACTAACTAGAATGCTAGGAAAACATAAACTAAACCAAGTGAAGGGAATTTTACCTCAATTGGGAAAATCAAGAAAAACCCTAGCTGTCCCAAGTCATCAAAATCCTACATTGATGGGTCCAAAGTGTAGAGGGTGAAGAGGGGATCAACTTTAATGAAAGGGGTATAGTGTTTGGATGAAAAATTTGAGATGATTTCTTGGGGTGAAGGTGGAGGGAAGCTTGAGGATGAAGAAGGTGAAGAAATAATGGGGAGGAAAAGATATGGCTGCTCTCTCTCTCTCTCTCTCTCTCTCTTCCTCTTATTCTCACCCATCTCTCTCAAATTTTACCCTTTTACCCTTTTTCTTTTCTTTTTCTTTTTCTTTTTAAAACCAAATCACATAATACTCCAAAAAAAATACAAGAACACAACATGTAACCAAAATGTAACATGACATGGTGCACTGGCCATGGAAAACTGTAGAAATATGGATTTGGTCTAATCGCGATTAGCAGTGCACTAATCGGGTTTTATCCAAACTACATATAATAAATTATTAAAATGCCAAATCCGATAAATATATTTTTAAATGAATAAATCATTTTAATCTCCAATTATTTCACAATTATTGGTATATATTTATACCATTTTACGAAAACCCCAATTCCGCAAATCGTGTAGTTTTCGCGAAATATATTATTTTAATATTAAATTCCAAAAATAATATTTTATATTTCTGAAATGTTACAATCTTCCCCCCTTAAAAAAATTTGGTCCCCGAATTTAAATTTAAACCCCCAAATACTAAAAAATTGCAATAATCAACTCAAATCGACGGGGCTCCGAAATCATGGAAGATATAGAAAAGTCATAGCGCATCGCGTGCGCCTGAAAACGAATATTAAACTCAAAAATCGAACTCCGTCAAGCGTCACGCAAATCATCGGATTTGCGCGTATATCATCGGAGTTACGGTGGAGATACATATCTCGAAATCCACTTCTGAAATCCAATATACATTAGTCAAATAATATAATACATATATAGTACGCATTCTTGGAAAAATCTTAAAACTGAATAAAACACATGCAAAATCTTTTCTGAATTTTTGTGTGATACGTAACTCACGGAACAAGGGGCGGACGCTCATTGTAAAGTAGTAAATATACTTATATATGTTTTTGCTTGAATTATACGTTCCACCATCTTGAAATATCCCGAAAGGTTTTTCTTTATAACGTTCGTGTCGCTCACAGACACGTAGGAAACACGTAGGAAATAGTGAGACTATAGCTCCTTTTTGAAAACCTCTTGTTAAACTTTTTAATCCATGCTAAATACTCAGGAACTGTCCTCAGATCATTCATGTTTGGCTACTACACAATATAGTGCCTAACATGAAAACAAGGTGCTCAAAAGCAAAATCAGCCTCAAAAGGCGTATCCAACAATCACGTGCGTCTGGTGCGCACGGAAATCAAATCCAAACACAGGTGCCACAATATGCACAAAGCAAAACTAAGTGCAACGGGTGTGCACGAAAGTATCTGTTCAGTGCAACGGGTGTCCACGACAATAATATCTGGTGCATCTATTGTGCACGAAAAACTCAATTGAGTGCATCCGGTGTGCACAAAATCACATCTCATATCATGCGCGAAAATCCAAATCAAACGCGTCAGGTCCGTAGAAAAAAAACATCTAATGCAAAAGCATGTACAAGCCTAGTGTAACAAATGCACAAAAATACAAATCTGGTGCATCAATGCACAAAATACAACAATAACTCCAATGCGCAAAAAAAAACCCGAGTGTACCAAGGTGTATAAAGTCATAAACGTGTGCAACTGCGTGCACAAAACACATATCAATGCACTGCAAGCACATATAAGCTATACCGAGTGCAAAATCAAATCGAGTGCATACCACACGCACAAAATCAAATCAACTGTATGAAATCCAGGAAATCATAAACATGTGCAGCCAAGGCACAAAATTAATATCAAGTGCAATAGATATGCACAAATCATAAACCAACACAACGGTGTATAAAAACATATATCAAGTGCAATAGTTATGCACGAAAATGTAAACACCCAGTAGGTGCAGCAATGGTGCACGAATCAATATCGTAAAACTCATCATCAAAACTCATCATCAAAACTCAAATCCAAGCGATATAAGCGTGATACTCGGGTCACAACGCAAATCGCAGCAAATGACATTGAGGTACACCTCCTACAATGTCAAAAAAATATTGGTGCGCCCAAAACTGGCAGAGCAAGAACATTCGCTTGCTTCCTGCTCACGGTCTGGCGTCCTCTGTCTCTGGGTCCTCATTTCTCTGAGGATTACCAATCTCGCAATCCATCGGCTCATCGGTCCGTCCGGTATGCTAAGGAAACGATTCCGCTCTGGCACTTCTCTGGTCGTCTCTTGGCCAATTAGTATGACCACTCGTAAAGCAGCACGTCACTGGCATCGGTCTCTGGTCTTCTGAATACACGTCACACATCTGATCCTGGTTGTAAACCTTATCGCAGCAGTGTCCTGGTAGGAACCTGCTCAGGGTCTTGATTTGTCTCAAAAACTATCTATTAACCGCAATCAAGAACGGCGTCGCTTTGCAGCTAGCCGGTGAGTACGGGACGGTCCACAGGGATGTTGTGAATCTCCGATTCGCGCTAACGAGTTAATTCCGAAGGGTGTTCGGATTGATTATTAAATCTAAAAACCTAATTAACCTAGGGCAATTATCTAGATCTACTCTTGCTAGGGCTAGGTTTATGGATGGTTTGGAAATGTAATTAAATCTTAACGCTTTCTATACCCGAATGAAGATCTGTGAGGAGTTATGGTAATTATCAATAAAGTGGATTAGATCCGTTCGGGAAGGTGATCCTTCCTCTAGGTTCTTGTCCTTCCTTTAGAGATCCTTACCCTAACCTCCATGGAAAACATCACACCCGGGCCTTTATACTACGGTATCACCGCTACCTCGAGGGATAGAGTGCCGTAGAGAGCGGTATGTGCATGTATGCATGGAGTCCTATTGTAAATATTTGGTGGGTAAGAAAGGGATGAGAGATCTCATCTCTCAAAATCCTTCCCCAAAGCTAACTCTAAACAAGTTCCTAGGGCATGAAATTAAATCTACCTAGGGCAAGGAATTGAAATCTACACTAGGGCAAGAAATTAAATTACTTACAGATGCATCCCTCCAATCATCCATGCAGGGTTGTCAGATCTGAATTTCTGAATGAAGAAGAAACATCGATGCTCTCCAAAAGATTTCTAAATTTTATTCATTAAAGGGAGGCATAAGAAATTACAATGAGTAGAGTTCCTATTTATAGAGAATAGGAAACCCTAGGTTACAATTGATTTGCATGTCTACATTTACCAAAATATCCTTAGGAAGACCTAGTCAAAGTAGACTTCAAGCTTTGGTAAAATTTTATGTCTCTGTCTCTTTAAAGAAAGCATTGGGCCTTGGATCTTTGGGCTTCCTTATTATTTGGTTCTTTATTAAAATAGCTTCTATGTTTCTTCCAGATCTCCAGTGAATAATTGCGGTGGACTTTTAACCGTTCGCTTTGTAATCTTGGACCTTGCATTGCCTTGTACTTTGTGAATTTTATCTTTGATGTAGGCTTGATCAAGAGTCTTCTATTTGTTGGTCAAAGTCCACTTTTTCATCGTCTTTACATCATTTTCACTGTTTTCTGTCTAAGAACCTGTAACCTGTAACATGTAGCAGACACGCGTCCAAAGCACCTGTTTATTTATAAAAAGAATAAGAATGAGGAATATAATAATGCAATATTATGGTGTGAACAGGTCTCTTCCGATCTTGCCTATGCCGAACTGTACGAAGGCTGGTACTCTTGCCTAATCTTTTCTCGCTTTCTGGACATCTGCGTTCTCAGCACAGCTTTTCCTCGGGAACTGGTCGTATCTCACGCCTCTGTATACATATCAGATCTCTGATCTCAACGGGGAGTAACAACATCTCGTTGACATCTCGCACGAACCTCTTGTTCTACTCGTCTTTATTATCGTCTGCTTCGACGTCACGTCATGCTATCTGTATACTGCAATTATTCTCGGCCACAGTCAATCCGGAATCTCTCACACGGACTCAAAATCACGAACTCGGTATCTTCATCACTCTGTAGAAGATCTCTTCTAAACACGTACTTGGGAACTCGTCCATACCATCGGAGGAATACTCAATACTTTTCCGTTCTCGATCAACTCACAACGCATCTGGGTGAGGTCCTCTATCTGAAGCTGATCCACTTACCGGTCTCCTATCACATGATATCCGGACGACGTTAAACTTTTCGTTTGATTTGTCAAAGTCCCATAATTCCCCCAAAGCTCAACTCTGAGCACAGTTTAATAATATCTAGTACACGCCACAGTACCTATGGACCAACCGTAGAAGGGCAAACCCAAGCCTCACTGAAGGCACCGCTAAACTGCCGCAAACCCTAAGGTTCAAAAGCGGTTCCATGGTCATCATGTCGAGTTAGGGTTTCATTCTTCTAGAGGGTCCAAAGAATTACTTGCATGTTCCTCTGAATACTTTAAACTTGGAAAAATGGGTTTCTGACATTCGTTCGAACTTTTAACTTCGCCTAGACAACATGTGAATACCCTTCGTCTCTCAACTCAAGATAGACTAGCTATCATCTGTCGTATCTCTTCCTGAAAACTCCAGCAATCTCAGCTCGTAAGCTCTGGAAGCGACATCACATCAATCTCAGCAACAGCTGGGTCATCTGTCCACATGGTAGACGATATCAAAATCTCTGAGGTATGTTGTACATCAACAGTCCTCTCACAACTGGCAGCCTCTATCAACGTCCCGATCATACGGTGCAACGCCGAACACTCGCCTCAAACAAGAAGTCACAACACCAATACAAAATCGAGACATTCTCGTGTCACCAGAAAACACGAAGGTCAGTCCTCGTCCATGACGAGCTCGCCCTGACCGCATCACTAGCAGCAGCTCAATCTGCGCTCAAACCATGGTGACAGGAACCTCTAGCATGTATCGATGAAACCATATCAATGGAATGAAAGGAATCAACAGATCCCAAAATGGATACATGATCATAAGGAGGAACGAAATCAATAAGGGTATGATCATGGAAACAAATAGAATCAAAGATCTCAATATATGTACATCCTAAGGTTTCTTAAGTGGAGTATTGTATCATAAATATGCCGCGGAACATACGTACGGTACGTTACTCTACTCAAGCTACCTACTCCATCAATCAGGGTCGGCCCATGTAACGAAAGTTCGGGTCTAATACCCCCCTGTCCAAGTCTAAGTTCCGTAAGGTCAAGCCTGGGTTCTGAAATATTTATGCCCCAAACTCCACATAGTCAAACCTAAACTCGAACAAAGGTTAAACCTATCGCTCCGATACCAACTTTGTCACGACCCAAAATATTAGCTCGTGACCAGCACTTAAATCACGCAACGTCTAAAGGCGTAAGGTAATCCAAGTAAGCTGAAACCCAGAAATTTAAACCTTTTAAAGAAATAAAAGAGGTAAAGTTTTGAAATAAGGTATAATGAAATCAAAGTTTTAGAAAAGGGAACATGAAAAATGCAAGTTTATCCTACTTGTTGTAAAACATGTTCGTCTTTTAAAAATTTGGGCAGCACCTCCCTAGTGTATTTTGATCCAAAACCACAAATACATGATAATATAAAAGGCATCCCCAAGCGGGAGCTAGCTCTTCGCCAAACGGCGGATTCACAACCACATATACGACGCCCAATCGGCGAAGATCAACACAAAAGGTAATAAATAGAGCAAGACATCAACCTAAAAAGCGAATATAAAACCTATCGCTCAAATCTCGCAACTACAAGTCTCACTAAGTCTTACCATTTATACAAATACTAGTTTTGATTGATGGAGTTGACTAGATACAACAGGAATAATAAATACAATAGTGGCACGATCCGATATGTACCACCTACCAAAGCAAATCACCTGAATGCAAACTGTGCGCCAAAGATGCCGCTACCAATCTATGCGGTCAACCTGCAATAACTGTGGCACAACGGGGGTGAGTTGCCAACTCGTGAGTAGAAAACATCAACATATAGAAATCGAATAAACAACGATTCCTAGGTCAACTATATCATGAAGGTAATACTATGATATCTAGGGTGACCGTATGTAAATATATGCCAACAATATAATCAATGCATGTATGCATGTCGATCCCGTCCACTCGAAATATCATAAAAACATATGAATGTAAATATATAAGGATATCAAAGAATGTGTGTCCATTAATGACACATCAAATCATGGAACTTGAGTGTCCAACACCAACACTCAAAAACATCATGAAACCCGTGTCCAGCATCGACACGTAAATCCCCATATCTCAGGCACCGTATCCTCATATTGGCCCTCATGTCCATCTCTCTACTCCGGTCGGTACCTTCCGGATAAACCGCCGAGTCCAAATATTATCACCGGTAGGTAGTGCTCCCCTGTCAGGCTCAACGCCACCATCTTGCCCCGGGGTACCTCACCGGGCCCACCATGCACCCGCAGACGGTTCCTCTTCCTCCTCGAATTGGGTGTCACATGCCAATCTCAGAACCGAGAAAACACAAGATGGGCGCACTGAAATATCATATCAAGAGAAACCGGGTTTGTAAAACAATACATACTTTCCTTTGAAATAACCATGGTTCTCAAATCCAAAAATCTCATGAAAACGGCATATCTCAATGCGTAAAATCGTAAAGCATGATGTATGCGACATATAACAGAATGTAAGCATATCCGTAAATCATGCAACATGGAACAGTAATATGCATATGTCAAGGGAAAACCGCTCTTTAAAATGAATCCAGTTTTAAAATATATGATGCGGTTCCCAATTCCTCCAAGGTCAAATGCAACATCGTATAAAGGTGTATATGTAACTATAGCAAGTAAGTTATGCAAAGAGTCATATCATGATGCAGCAATTCTACTGTGTAGTGACATGGCAATTATCGATGATGAAGTGTGTGAGCCGGCCAATCTGTGTAAGTGTGACATACGCATCATCGATAATGGTGCAGGTGTAGTAGTACAGGTATATGAAATGCAATAGTAATGACATGAACGTAGCATAAAGTAAATCGGCAGCTAAAAGGTATAAGGTATACGTATCTAACATGATCGAGTCGGTGAATCTATCAATCGGCCTCCACTAGTCAAGGGTATGGATCAATCATCAATAAATTCATCGCGTACGGTAACTCATCGTACGGTGTAACAACCTATGTGACAAGGAGGGTACGGACCTCACGTCTCGTACGTCTTATCATTCGAGATTCACAACATTATCCATATATATACCTATCTCTCAGGTCACATCTGTATCAATCTCAGATCATGGGACCCACAAAGGTATCAATTATTACATATCGACTTGTATCTATATAACGACATATCACACCAAGTCGTCATATCACAACGTAAACTCTTTTCCATCACATTAATATCTCATATCCCTCATATCTATTATATTGAAACTACATGTTTATAAGTCATATCACTAATATCATCTATAACTATCCTTTAAACCATATTCCTAGTTTCCTAATCTAGGTTTCTACGACTGTATCCTAGAGATCGGTTTCCATTTAATAAATTGCGGGGGTGCTATACGCCATCCACCCGACTTCCTCCGTAGATATAGATCTACTCACCTTGATCCTTGCTCGCCGAAGACGATGACGCCATGCTCCATCGTCTTGGAATCCACACGAAGGTACCTACAATAAAACATATTCGCAATCTCTATTAAAATCAAGTTCGGAAAACAAATACGGCACACGGTGCGCTCATAGGTTAGAACCTATAACCAACGCATGCAAAACAATCAAAGAACCCTTTTTGTTGACGTACAAACGCCCAACAACAAAAAACAAATCTCAACAACAAAACCCAAGTTAACAAAATATGGAAAACATAACCAAAAGCACCCCA
The DNA here is from genome assembly GCA_030015575.1 of Agapanthus africanus. Classification (NCBI taxonomy): domain Eukaryota; kingdom Viridiplantae; phylum Streptophyta; class Magnoliopsida; order Asparagales; family Amaryllidaceae; genus Agapanthus; species Agapanthus africanus. Next base: position 130,529,120 of record JASDDO010000012.1, on the reverse strand, counting down.
ATGTGCTCCCAGATGCCACCCTAGGCCAAACTTGGGAATTTTGCATATAGAGTTGCTCTAGATATTACATAAGGGACTCACCAACCAAAATTCAATGCTTTTCCTCCCGACATGGCCGCAAATTGCGGCCCATACCAATAAATCTGTGGCCAGAAAGTGAGGAGAGGGGTTCAGGTTTCTAGGGGTTCTTCATGGTTGCCTGCACGTCTCACTGTCAAGGGAACTTTATTTACAATGGTCCCAGGTCATCCCAGATCTCTAAATACCATCACTAAATCCACAAAAACCCGATATCGGAAAATCTAAAGTTCGTATCTTGGTTTCTAATCCTTGTCTGGGCCAGTAAAAACAGCACTAAGGGTCTTACAACAGCCACTACACATCACCACAACACAACTTAAACCCTATTCCTTCTCTTGGAATTTCCAAGTTCACAAATCCACGCCTTAACCCAATTCTAACTAACTAGAATGCTAGGAAAACATAAACTAAACCAAGTGAAGGGAATTTTACCTCAATTGGGCAACTCAAGAAAAACCCCAGCTGTCCCAAGTCATCAAAATCCTACATTGATGGGTCCAAAGTGTAGAGGGTGAAGAGGGGATCAACTTTAATGAAAGGGGTATAGTGTTTGGATGAAGAATTTGAGATGATTTCTTGGGGTGAAGGTGGAGGGAAGCTTGAGGATGAAGGAGGTGAAGAAATAATGGGGAGGAAAAGATATGGTTGCCCTCTCTCTCTCTCTCTCTTCCTCTTACTCTCACCTCTCTCTCTCATATTTTTACCCTTTTACCCATTTTCTTTTCTTTTTAAAAAACAAATCACATAATACTCCAAAAACAACACAAGAACACAACAAGTAACCAAAATGTAACATGACATGGTGCACTGGCCATGAAAAACTGTAGAAACATGGATTTGATTTAATCGCGATTAGCAGTGCACTAATCGGGTTTTATCCAAACTGCATATAATAAATTATTAAAATGCCAAATCCGATAAATATATTTTTAAATGAATAAATCATTTTAATCTCCAATTATTTCACAATTATTGGTATATATTTATACCATTTTACGAAGACCCCAATTTCGCAAATCGGGTAGTTTTCGCGAATTATATTATTTTAATATTAAATTCCAAAAATAATATTTTATATTTTCTGAAATGTTACAATCATCCCCCCTTAAAGAAATTCGGTCCCCGAATTTAAATTTAAACCCCCAAATACTAAAACATTTCAATAATTAACTCAAATCGACGTGGCTCCGAAATCATGGAAGATATAGAAAAGACATAGCACATCGCGTGCGCCTGAAAACGAATATAAAACTCAAAAATCGAATCAACAAACACCCAAAATTTCCTAAAAATCTCAACACTTGAGCGCAGTTTAAAAATACTCAGAACATGCCACAGTATGTAACAACCTTAAACTTTCTGTACAACTTTCTGTATAATTTTTTCAAAAAAATACATAAAAGGGTACTTTTGCCTAAGCACAAGTTATAAGTTTGTTTTGTTTTTTAATAGCAAGAAGGAGCTTGTAGCTCATTGGTAAGACCTTGCACTGCTGAACCAAAGCACCAGAGTTCAAATCTCATCCCCCACATTATTTTTAATATTGTTTTCTTTTAAATTTTTAGAAGTCCAAGAGTCTACACGTGCATAACTTGTAAAAACCCTACTTCACATATAAAACAAACTGTCCCACGGAGTAGAGGAATTGACGAGGGACACGTGGCAGCCGACCCCGGCCCGACTCGCCGTGACTCGGCCGGCGACTCGGCCGCCGCCGCCGGCCGAACTCGGTCGGATCGCCGAGTTTTAAACATGAATTCTCTGCCTTTTTGTCTTCTTAACTTCCCTGTACACTTTAAATTTTCTGCACAGTTCCAGAGCCTTTTAAATTCAATTAAAACCCCATTAAACCGTTTTTTAATACAAAATTTAATACGTTTTCTTCTTATCCTTTCACCTATCCTAACCCTAGTTTTACCTTATAAATACCACCCTAAACACACACCCCTTACTCACAAATTCTATCCAAACTCTCAAGAAAAATCTCTAGAATTTTTGTGTACAAGTGGAGTTAGCGAAGGGCGAAACTCCAGCGAATTTCCGATGACGATCCGAGGAGCTCCCGGCGACGAAACGACGCACCGGAACCTACTACCAATCCCTCTCCCTCTCCTCTAATATGAAATCCCATAAGTCCCTCCTCCCCCTTCTCTATTCCATTCTAAAAATTGGTAAAATTAAAACCCGACGGAAGCGGAGTTAATCCGACTTCCGATTCGGTTTTCTTTAAAAAGATCAACTTTCCTCAAATACAACCATACAAAACTCTTACATCTTGACTATTAATCATTAACAAAACATATTGAACAAGTTTAATAGTAAAATATTTCTTATTGCAATTTTTATCGTACTTTTTCAGTAAAATACCATGTAGTTTAGGTTCGACTTTAAAACATCATATTTCTTGCTATACCTTTAAATAGATCTTGAGGTAATGACCTACCTCTTCACAACACTCATATTCAACATAGCACAATGCCTTTTGGGAAACATAGATTCGGGAAATACCGTTTTACACAAAACTACCTTTAACTTATAAAAACCATTTTCACAAGATTACGTATTTTTACACAAATCTTTGCAAAGCGCCGCTACAACCCATTTTGGGAACCCGTTCGGGATGGTGCGGATTATCGCACATTCTCGGGCTTAGTAGTGCGAGATGCAGACCTCCGCAAGAAGCATTCGGTCTCTAGAGATTTAAAAATACAAATATCTTAAGAAAATGATATTTCAAGAAATATAATGTATTAAAATTATTTTTATATAAATATATATATATATATGTATCACCAAGATATCTATTTTTGTGATAATATAAATATTCCAACTTTTCTAAATCAAAAGAATCACTTTACATGAAAATACCATGAAATTCCTTATATTATGAAATTAGGTTATTTTCACTAGAAATGTCACATATATAAAATCTACATCTATGACAACTCTAAAGACGATAATTAAATACCGGGGGTGTATTTTGAAAATTATACAAAAGTATTTTTACATATAACCCCCTCAAGTTCTATAAATTACCCTAAGGACCCTAGTAAACATAGGTTTAAGCGGGGCCAATCTCTTGAGCCTCAAGGAGACGGAGAAGTGGGTGCTTGCCTATTTAAGTTAGACAACTTAATAAACGGTGTTATCAACACGGTAATCGTCTTTGAAAAAGACACAAATCATGTCGCCCATGTGCAGCGGTTACCGATAACATCAAAACCTAATTCAGGACTTCAATTTTCTTTTCTAATTGTTCTGACTCAGACTGGGTCTCATTATAAATAATCTGACTTGAATATGTTTCAAGTACAAACTACAATTCAATATGAATCCATGAATACATATATTCAATTTATTCAATCTGTATTGACTGAACCGAACCATGGATATATTTCCATTTACATGATTCTCCGGTTACATCCAAGATTCTCCAGTTACATCCATTTACGGATATCATGGTTTCGGCAAGTCATCCAATTATACAATTTATATTACAAGATAATACAAGTTGCAATACAATACAAACAATGCAATCAAGACATCACGGGGTTTAAGGGGTAGATTGGTACGGAAGGTGTTAGAAGTGGCACGAGACTGCAAGATTTAAGACACCTAACCTGAATACAAACACCGTTGATCCGGGCATTCTAATGGAGCCGTGTACTTCCATTTGCCTTTAGTCTCTGGCATATAGAGACTCTTCTCGTATACACTGGTATCCTTCTGTACCAAGCTACAAACAACAGAGTTAACAATAATAATACAACATTAAAAAACTACTCTCTCTCTCTCTCTGTCTATTCTATTTCTCCCTTATCTTTGGGACTTACCGAACGATTGTTCGCTGACGACATTCCTTCTCTTTTCTTCTTTGGAATGTTGTCAGGTGATTTGGACCTTCCGAAGATCGAGCATAGCACTGAAGACTTGGACCAGTTTACTGAAGATCCCAAGCTGTAGTTACACTTGTACATTTCCTTAACATTCTGTATTTTCAATTTCTGTTATGCCACTGTTTAGGTATTGCTTTCATTCCATGTATTTACTTTTCCATGTACTGTAAAAGAATGTTAATAAATAAAGTTGACGTTTCATTACATTTTTCTCTTGTGTATATTTCTTTTATATTGCTTAGATACGGCGTATTTACTTCTGAGTAAATACGTAGCGGCATCGTCGCGTCCTCTGCCCGTATACCGGGAAGCGGGGCGTGACACAGTACCTATGGACCAACCATAGAAGGGTCAACCCTTGCCTCACCTATGGCGATGCAGAACTACCGCAAATCTAGGGTTTGGCGGCGGTTCTTACGGTCATAGAATCGAGTTAGGGTTTCGTTCTTCTAGAGAGTCCATCGCATTACTTACATGATTTTTTAATGTTCTTTAACTTGGAAAAATCCAACTCTTGGAAAATTTCCAGCGAAGGTTAAAATGGGTATTTGATATTCGTTCGAACATTTTAACGTCATCTAAATAACCCGAAATCATGTTAGAATTACAACTATGAAACACTCTGAATTGCCTTTATAGAAAATCAACATCTCATGCAATTTTAGAAAAAAGAAGCAACGCCTGAAACACCAAAACCCAGAGACCAGAACACCAGACGAAGACAAACCCAAACAGACAATGGGGGCCAGGCCAGGCCGGATTTTAGGGGCATATGACCGGGTCAAAACCGGTGAATTTGGTTCGTATTTGTTCAGTGTTCATGTTATATCTCATATACCATTCTGCAGTTGCTTAAAAAATTTTAACGACCTAAAAAATTTGACAGAATCTAGGTTTTAGTTTCAAGTGTTTCGGAGTTGTTTCGGTTTCGTAATTCTACAAATATCGTCTAAATCTCTAGCTTGGCTCTGATACCACTGTAGGAATTCCTAGCATGACAGAAAGGGTTCGGGAGGCATCGTCCATGCCATTTTCAAAATTTTGCCATGCTAAACAATCCTAACCCTAGAATCTTAACTAGACATTTAGACAATACAAAGTGTAAACAACTTTACAACTAAGTGAACTAGAAATACAACCTTTGTAGACCGGTCCTTCACTTCAATAGCTCCGTGTAGTAGTTCTTTCACTCCAAGTAGTGATCTTCCGGACTCTAGAGTGGCTCCACAAGATGAAAGGAACAAGCTTGCGTGAAGTCTTCGAGGCTGAAGATAATCTACGTCGAGGAAACACTAACCCAAGCTATCTCTTCACTAATTAGTGATTAGTGAAGCTAACACCCTAAACTAAATGGCTAATCTCGTAGAGGATGATGAAGTAGGAATTTTGCTCACTTAGAATTAATTTTCTCACTCTTTTTCTTCTCCTCTCAAAAACCTAGAGAGCTAAGCTCTTGATGAAGAAGAAGAAGCAAATAATGGATGAAAGAGTGAATGGAAACCATGGGTGAGAAATATCTTATATAACTCATGTAGAGACTTAACCATGAGTTTAGATAATGGTTGGATTAATAAATATGTTAAGTAAAACAAAATTAGTGGACTAAGTCAATGCATCTACAAGCTTCATGCCATGTGACCAATTTCCATCTAATTTGAATTTACTTGAAATAAATAAACCTCACATTATCATGAGTATGGTGTGATTCTCATACACCCATGTAGTGTGTATCATCAAGCATGACACAAAAAAAGAAAACACAATTAATATATATCACATATATATTAAATGTGCTCATGTGAGAAAAAGAAATGCTTAAATGAGCAAATATTAGTTAATGTAAATTAGTATATCAAATATATAATTATATATTAAATCATTAAATCAACACTTGATTTAATAATCTGGTTATATCACATATAACCGACTAATATCATATGTATCATCTTATCGAATCAACACTTAATTCGATAACCCGGCTATATCACATATAATCGACCGATATCATAAATCGCGAGAATAGAATACGGTATCACATACTTATATTAATCTCGGTCCCGCACATATCACATATGTGCTCCTACTTCATTTTGCCTGAGCCAGTAAACCTCTGTGTAGGACTCTAAAGACTCGTCAATACGCCGGCAGTAGATGATGATCATATCAGGCACCCACAAGCCGTCAGCGGTACTAGCTGGACGTAACGGCTACCCGGGTATTGAGCGATCAGAAGATCAACAAGCAAACCCGCTCTAACTCCTGTAAAGCCTGTCAGTAACACTACCGTACAGTCCGGTCTCTTCGTCTGATATGTCGCATATCCAGTCTAGGGGTGGTAAACGTCAGACCCCGGTAACCGATAAGTCGTGCCGATGTAAGGCTCATAACGAGTCGAGAAACTACTGATAACACTAATCAGTAAATCTCTGTATCAGCCCTGGCCAGGGACTTCCTGTTATGGCCAATCGAGCACAGCGCAATATCAACCCCCAATACCGGGAGAGACAAATCCCCTCCTATCGCTCATTGCCTCCATGTGATTCGGGACTGTACCCAAAAGCCACCGTTTTGCACGTTCTCTTGAACGTGGTAAGGTGGAAATCAAAGTACAGTGGGAATCACACAAGACACTATGACGATCTCGGGTCTACAGACTAACCTATACCAGTGTCTCCAGAGAACTGCTATCTGACGATAGGTAAAATACCTACTAGGAGTTCTCGGCGGGTCCGTTCAGTGTACCCAGTCTCTACTGAGCACCCGTATACCATCTTTGATGTCAAACACCAATGGATGTAGGATCATCCATCGCCCATCATATGGGTCAAGAAGCGTATACGCCAGTCTACTCTGGAATATCGATGCCATGTCTCGATACACTCTCGAATAGGAACAATTATAGGATATACTTGTGGACTACCCTTGGCTCCACTAGTATGATCTCCATCATAGCCCTGGTAGTTAAGTACACATCCTAAGCGCTTTATCAACATGTGAGAGTAAGACAGTATCACAATACAAGTCAACATGTTAAGACAAAGAGCAACCAGATAGCATATTATCATGTCGATCAAGAAAGTCCTCTCTATATATATCCAAGCATCCACTATAATATACATCACATGTACAATAATGGCCTCTAGGGCATACATATAACTAACACAACCATCTCCCTAATCAGGTGACACTGTCCTCAGAATATGTCTGGATCGCTGATGGGACCGGTGTTCCTAGGCCAAAGCCACAACTCCATTGTTGTCACAATAACAGTTATTGGACGCTCAATGGTAGGAACCATGTTCATCTGATGAACAAGAATTATCCAGACATCCATTTTGGTAGCATCGTTGGTAGCAATGTATTCAGCCTTTATCGTCTAGTTTGTCACGGTATCTAGCTTGGAACACTTCCAACATATCGTCCTTCCACTGAGGGTAAAGACAAACCCCGTGACTGACTTTCAGTCGACCTTATCACTCTAGGAGCTGGAATTGGTAAAGGACTCTCACTGGAGTTCACCGTTACCAAACACCAAGAACATTTCTTTAGTGCTTCTCAAGTACTTAAGAATGTCCTACACAGCTATCCAGTGATTATCCCAAGATCCGATTGATTCCTGATCATTACACCTAGTGAATTAACTACATATGGTCTGGTACATAACATCTCATACATGATAGAGCCTATTGCTAAAGTATAGGGTATCCCTTGCACGCTAGCTCTCTCCAAATCAGTCTTAGAAGACATCTTTTTGGAGATAGTGATTCCTGAGTAAGTGGGAGAACCACCACGCTTAGAATCCTCCATACTAAACCCATTAGTATGGTGTTAATGTACCTGGATTTGGGACACTCCCAACATCCACATGGATCTATCACCATATATCATAATCCACAAGATGTAGTAGGTATCATCCAGATCTTCTATGGAGAATCCTCGTGATAAGAGGAGCTTGGCCGAGTGCAGCATAGGAAACCATTTTCTATCAAGAGTATGCCATCTACGTACAATACGTGGAAGACAACCTTACTCTCTACAACCTTCTTGTATATACAAGGTTCATCTACCTTTTTGATGAAGTCAAACTCTTTGACTGTCACATCAAAACAGATGTTCCAACTCTGCGATGCGTGCTTTAATCCTGATGGACTTAAGCATAGCCACTGGAGAAAAGGTTTCATCATAAACCACACCTGGTTATTGACAAAAACCTTTTACTACAAGTATAGCTTTGAAAGTCTTAACTTTTCCATCTACACCAAAAATCTTCTCAAGATCCACTTGCTCCTGATGGGTTTTACCCCTTCAGGTGCAACATTCAAAGTCATACTTTGTTGGTGTACATGGATTCCATCTCTGATTACATAGCATCCAGCCATTTCATAGAGTCTCCACTCGTGATGGCCTGTCTGAACCTGGTTGGGTCATTATCTACCATGATGCAATTCTCGCTCCCACCGTCACCGAGGAAACCGTAGTATCTCTCAGGTGGATGAGGAACCCTACCAGATTCGTGGAGAGGCTGAGGTTCATTGGAGACTATTGAATCCTTTGGTTTCACCAAATCATCAGTTGTTAGTTTGTTCAACCGGAACTCCTTCCAGTTCTACCTCATGACCACTAATTTCTTCATAAGAAATTCCTTTTCTAAAAAAGGTGGCATGTTGAGAAATAGAACAGCTTTTGCTCCTCAGTGGGGTAGAGGATATACCCTCGCGAATGTTCGGGATATCCAACAAACTTATACAGAACTGACCTTGCCTCGAGCTTGTCCGGATTTTTCTTTTCAACATAGACCGGACAACCCCACATCTTAACTCGTTTAAGACATGGTCTCTTCTCATTCCATATCTCATATGGAGTGGTAGGCACTGATTTGGATGGAACCACATTCAATAGATATGCATCTTCTCAAGTGCATAACTCCAAAAGGAAACATGTAACTCAGCAGTACTCATCATAGGACGCACCATATCTCATAGGGCGTGATACCTCCGCCCCAACACACCGTTGTGCTGTGGTGTATACGAAGGAGTAAGCTGAGAGAGAATCTCATTCTCCTTTTAGAAACTCCAGGAACTCCATGCGCAAGTATTCCCTTCTCTGATCACATCGAAGGACTTAATACTTCTACCCGTCTGGTTCTCAACATCAAGCTTATATTCCTTGAATTTCTCAAAAGTTTCAGACTCGTGTTTCAACAGGAACACATGTCCGAATCTTGAGAGATCGTCGATGAATGTAATGAAGTACAAAGAACCAACCCTGGCATTTATAGACATAGGACCGAATACATCATCATGTATGCGTCTCAAGAGTTCAATAGCTCTTTCTCTGTTTCCAGTAAACGGAGTATTGGTCATTATACCTTTGAGACAAGACTGGCAAGTATCATAAGATGCAAATTCGAACGGATTCAAATATTCATCCTTATGTAACTTAGCTAGTTGTGTCGCATTGATATGACCTAGTCTACAAAGCCACAAGAAGGATTCGTTCATTTCTGAACTATTCCTCTTGTGTGTGTTCTACATACTTTGAACTGTGCTTTGATTTAGAAATTATATGCCATTACATAACGTGTATGATCCAATCAACTCTTGATTAAGGAAAATGTTTACAACATTATCCTCCAATACAGAATTATATCCTTCTTTAACTCAATAAAGAAACTGATGTAATGTTGTATATCAGGTTTGGCATGTAATAACATTTTTTCAGAATCAATGTATTAATACAAGGTGATATTAGCCAACTAGTTTGGCTGCAACAATTGCTCCTTTCTCTAACACTTAGAGACATATCACCCAATCTCAGTTCTCTACCTTTCTGTAGCCCATGTAACAAATTACATATGTGGGATCCTGATCCGGTATCTCATACCTAGGACGTAGAGTATACTGAGAAACAGTTCTCGGTAACGAACACACTCGAAGAATATGCATCAACATACTCATTTCTCGATTGGGTGGCATAGGAATCCGGATATTCCCTTATTTCCTGCTCGGACTTATAACAATTATATGATAGAGCGGAACCAACGTTCCCCAGCTCAGTATAATAAGCGGGTTCGATCAATACATCCTTATTATTATCTTGATTAAGGCGTGTCACAGTTGCTACCAGGAGAGAGAAGAAAACACTCAGCGTATGCTCTTGCAAGATCATATTGGTTATCATTTTATCTAATCAGGATGGTCCCACTATTTTTATCAAATCTTCCTTAAAACCCTAAAAAGTAAGACTAGCCGGGATTAATTATACCCTACAAGTTCGCCAATCTTTCGGCCAGGCCGGTGTCGGTACATTGAGGGAGGTTCCCCGTGCTTTCGCATAGACCTAATTAAAATAAATCTCGTTTTCCCCGGGGCATAACCCCGTTAACACCCTTCTAGACACCTACTTGATCGGCTAATTGTAATGTGTAAAACTCTCTCAGGATTAACTCTTACTCGTAGTGGGTATCGGGATCCAACTATCTCATAGAAGGTATGCAATCTCATTGCAAATTTCAACACTTGAAATTCCTGATAATATTTTGCCCCTAGCGTCCTATGACCTTGATGGAGGCCAACAAACCATAGGCTGCTAGTCAAGTTCAACCCGTACATTTTATGATTGAATTAAACCCACCCGCACGACCCTTGACGGAGGCCAACAAAGTCGCACGACTACCCTAATACAATCTCATCTTATGTTGCAGATAAGCACTAGTTAGCTACCGCACACTGCGCCTTGACGGAGGCCAACAAACGTAGCACGAATACTAAGTAGTACTTATCTGAAATGACGGAGGGCTATGACTGGTTTTTAAGAAAAACTTTTGCGTAATGAACTTGATATCGTTGTAGAATCGAGTGATTTTGAAAAGGAGTGTTTTTGAGGCTTTTACTAGTTTTGCTAAAGAGGTCACTCCCGGTGAAGGGATCTCAGCTCTTTCCTCATCGTAGAACTTGAAAAAGCAGAACATCAACCTGACTCGTTTTTCTCGGCATTCATTGAGGTGGATGAGGTGCTGGATATTTCACAAATACCACTATGCAAAGCATGAACTAAAAAGCAATCAAAAACAAAACCGAGTGGGTTGTAGCATCTGTCAGTTTCGGTAAAAAGATCACTCCCGGTGAAGGGATCTCGGCTCTTTCCTTATCGAATAAGGTGATGGATATTCTACAAGGAATACCGCTATGCAAAGCAAGAACTAGAGCTACCAGTTTTTAAAACAATATTTTATAACATCTTTAGGTTTCTTTTATTTCATTAATCTCATTAATGAAGTCCCATCAAATATGTTTCCTAAGCATCAAAGAAGAAACGAAAGCAGCAATATTTATTATATATCATATATATAATATAAGCATTCGTCTCAGAATATCAAGTGATCACATCACAGAATATCAGCAGCAAAAGAACACATGGATATACTAGGAATTCCGTGTTTTAAATTAAGCCGATAAAAAACGCGGATTCCACGGTCGTGATGAATAGCCAAACCCACATCCCTAGACCCCTACGAGAGCGGCAAGCAACCCTACCAATTCTAGAGTTAGGAGGCCCGGTCTCGACTCCTCGAGATGGTCTCCCACTGGACTCTAGAACCCGGTTACTTGTGCTCTCCTCCTTGGGTCTATCCTAATGCGGAAAAGTAAATAATATACATCAATGGTGACATCATCCTCAACCCGGAAGTGCCCTAATAAAAGAATATTACATACAAGTTGTTACATGAATGAAAATGAAAAACTCTCATCTCACATAAAAAAACCCGGCTATTCAAAACACGACGATCCAATATAACATATCACAGCAACACATAACATCACATGTCATCAACGTAAGTAAATATGCGTATCCCAATTGTTGTTGACATATAGTAACGAAACAGGCGATACACCACATATTACACTTACGGTCGCAGAAAAGAAAGTGAAAAACTACAACAATTGGAGTCCGCAACCACCATAGACATCATAAACCCAATGTATCACATACTTTGGATTTCATGCCTAACCAAATGAATTCCTTAGATTTCGCATGCCTAACAATTATAAACCCCGCATTTTAGTCTCGATATTGAAAAAACTTTTCAATAACCAGCCAGGTAATTCAACAAGATTCCCGAAAACCTGATCGAATGCTCGTCGGAAACTTTAGAAGACGGCCACACCCCCGATGCCGTCGACGAAGTGCACTTAGGCGGAACACCACGGCCGTGAGCACCCGAACGGATGCTTTTGGCAACGGGGTTCTCCTACAGTCACTTGGTCGGGGTTATGGGGCATGGCAATCTAGTATGATTACCCGGCGAGTATCCGCGTACGCTACGTGATTGCGACGGACTTTTGATCCATATCAAAATTCCATGGCAACCGATCAAATGAGACTGAATTGCTAGATTTATAAAATTCAAATTAGTTTTCATAAAACTATATATTTTGGATTCCAAGTATTGTATCACAATCACAGATAGCTAGACGATGTTAAACTTTTCGATCGAATCAACAAACACCCAAAATTTCCCAAAGAGCTCAACACTTGAGCGCAGTTTAAAAAATACCCAGAACATGCCACAACACCTATGGACCAACTGTAGAAGGGTCAACCCTTGCCTCACCTATGGCGCCGCGGAACTACCATAAACCCTAGGGTTTGGTGGCGGTTCTGACGGTCATAGAATCGAGTTAGGGTTTCGTTCTTCTAGAGGGTCCATCGAATTACTTACATAATTTTTGAATGTTTTAAACTAGGAAAAATTCCAACTTTTGGAAAAATTTCAGCGAGGGAGAAAATGGGTTATTGATATCTGTTCGAACTTTTTAATGTCGTCTAAATAACACAAAACGATGTTAGAATTATGACTACGAAACACTCCGAATTGCCTTTACAGAAAGTTAACATCATATGCAATTTCAGTAAAAAAAAGCAACACCTGAAACACCAAAACCCAGAGCCTGAAGCACCAAACCAAAACGAACTCGAGAATACATGAATGGGCCGGCCAGGCCGGATTTTTGAAGCATCTCGCCGGGTCAAATCCGGCAGAAGGGGTTTGTATTCGTTTGGTGCTCATATTACATCTCATGTAACATTCTGCAATTGATTAAAAAAATTTAGACGACTTAAAAATTTCGACAGAAACTACGTTATGGTTTCGAGTGGGTTTCATAATCCTACAAATATCGTCTAATTCTCTAGCATGGCTCTGATATCACTGCAGGGTTCCTTAGGGTCGCCGCTGGGTTTCAGGAGGCATCGACCTTGCCGTTTTCAAAAAAATGGCGCGCTAAAGAACCCAAACCTAGAATCTTAACTAGAGAATTAGACGAACATGTATATAAACATCTTTACATCTATGTGAACAAGGAATACAACCTTTGTAGACCGGTCATTCACTTCAATAGCTCCGTGTAGTAGTCCCTTCGCTCCAAGTAGTGAACTCCCGGACTCTAGAAAGGCTCCACAAGATGAAAGGAACAAGCTTGCATGAAGTCTTCGAGGCCGAAGATGATCTACGTCGAGGAGACACCAACTTAAGCTACCTCTTCACTAATATGGAATTAGTGAAGAAAACACCCTAAACTAAATGGCTAATCTAGTAGAGGATGATGAAATAGGAATTTTTCTCACTTTAGAAATTATTTTCTCACTCATTTTCTTCACCTCCCAAAAAGCTAGAGAGCTTGAGGAAGAAAAGCAACCATGGAGAGAAGCAAGTGAAGAATGAATCAAGTGGTGAGAATAGCAACCATGAGTGAGATAATATCTCATACTAACTCATATAGAGACTTAACCATAGGTTAGGATAATGGTTTGGTTAATAAATATCTAATGTAAAATAAAACTAGTGGACTAAGTCAATGGTTCTACAAGCTTCCACTAAGCTTAACCATGTGACTAATTTCCAACTAATTTGGTTTACTTTAAATAAATAAAACCCATCAATATTATAAGCATGGTGTGAGCCTCATACACCCATGTAACATGTATCATCTAGCATGACACAAAATAATGTACATTAATATATATCACATATATACTAAGTGTACACAAGTGAGAAAAAGAATTCTTAAGTGAGCTTATTTTAGTTAATGTAAGATAATATATCAAATATATAATTATACATTAAATTATTAAATCAACACTTGATTTAATAATCTGGCTATATCACATACAACCGACTAATATCAAATATATCAACTTATCGAATCAACACTTGATTCGACAGCCCGGCTATATCACATATAACCGACCGATATCACATATCGCGAGAATAGAATATGGTATCACATACGCGTGTTAATCTCGGTCCCACACATATCACATATATTCTCCTACTTCGTTTCGCTTGAGCCAGGAAACCTCTGTGTAGGACTCTAAAGACTCGTCAATACTCCGGCAGTAGGTAGTGATCATATCAGTCACCCACAAGCCGCGAGCGGTCTGCTAAACGTAACGGCCACCCAGGTATTGAGCGATCAGAAGATCAACAAGCAAGCCTGCTCATACTCCTGCGAATCCAATAAGTAACACTACCGTACAGTCCGGTCTCTTCGTCTGATATGTCGCATATCGCAGCCTGGGGATGGTAAACGTCAGACCCTAATAGCTGTTCATATCATAATTTTGCATTATTATATTCCGCATTCTTATTCATTTTACAAATAAACAGGTGCTTTTGATCCATGTCTGCTACATAGTTGTAGGTTACAGGTTCTCGGAACAAAAACAGTGAAAACGATGAAAAGACGATACAAAAGTGAGACTACGACCAACAAATGGAAAGATCTTGATCATGCCTACAGTTTGAAGACTAAACGAAGATCAATGGACAATTTCACAAAGAAAAAAGGTAGCGCAAGGTTCAAGACTTCGACACGAAGCAAGCGGTAAAGTCCACGACATTATTCACTGTGGAAATCTGGAAGAAAACTAAAAGACAATCTGAGAAACCAAGTGAAGAAACAAGAAAAAATATGCAAAAAGAAGCAGCCCAGAAGAAATCAACCAACAAGCCCACTATATGGAACCGGATCCGCGGCGATGGTAAGCCCGTGTCAGTGGAAATTCGTGACGGCGTGGCGGTGCGTTGACTAGTCTTCTTAGGGGTAAAATTGTAAATGCAGATGTGTATCGATTGTAACCCTAGGGTTTCTATGCTCTATAAATAGAAATCATAAACCTCTCTTTGATGTATGCCTCTTTTTATCAAATAAAATTCAGAATTCTTGTCATGTGTTGAGAGAGCATCGAATAAAGTAAGTAGATTTATTTTATTGCCCTAGTTCTTAAATTCTTTTCTACCCTAATATAGATTTATTATCTTCCCTAGTTAATTAGTTTAGAACTTTTTATTAATCTGCCGTAGTTTAGATAGTTAATCTTTTAAAAACAAAACAAATAAAAAACATGTCTTTTATCAATCCCCTAATGAGTGAGTAGTTCCTCACTTGTTAGGGTTAGGAATAGGAAATGTTTGAGAGATGAAAATCTCTCACCCCTTTCTTGCCCATCACATATTAATTAATAGGACTCCATGCATACATACACACACCGCTCCCTACGGCACCCTACCCACGAGGTAGCAGTGATACCGTAGTTTAAAAGACCGGTTGTGCATGTTTTCCATGGAGGTTAGGGTAAGAATTAAGAAAAGACGGATAAGGACCTAGAGGAAGAAACATCGTTTATTCCCGATCATCCTAATCCCCTTTATTAATTATTACCATAACACCTAAAGAGATCTAAATTAGGGCATTGAAAGCGGTGGGAAATCTTAAATTTCCAAACTTAACCTAAACCTAACCCTAGCAAGATTCTAATCCTAGTCTAAATCAACTTAGTTTTTAGTGATAATCATCCCAACACCGTTTGGAATTAACTCGTTAGAACAATTTGAGAATACACAAAATCCCTGTGGACCGACCCGTACTCACCGGCTAGCTACCAAGCGACGTCGTTCTTGATTGCGGTTAAATATTCTTTGATTTCAAAATCTATCTTTGATCTAAAAAGCACGTAAGCAAAATCTCTAAAATCAAATGGCGTCGTTGCCGGGGATGGCGTAGTATTTTCTTTTTGCAATTTCGGGTTAATATAAAATCATAAAAACTAAAAAAATTTATATAAAATAAAATTCATCTTGTTATTTTTTGAAGGGTGTTTTGTTTGAATTGTGTAGGATCGACGAACAAGTTCGGATCTGAAAAAAATCCAGAGAGCAAAACAGAAAACCCTAGATCTGAACATTAGAGGAAAATCAAACCAGAGGAGAAGAAAAAAATTCGGGAACTGAACCGCATAGAGAACCGTGGAAACGCGGCAAAAACCCACTTCTGACGGCGGAAACGCGGTCTGTTGGTGACGTCATCATCTGAAATTTCTTCTGTAAGCTTTCTCTTCTCCTTCTCTGAACCCCATTATCTGCTCTGTAAAAATTTTCCTGCAGGATTCTTTGCGCCGCGCTAAAAAAAATTGTTTGCAAGTGATTGTCTTTACTGCTTTGCATATCTAAATTGACTTTAAGGGGCTTGAACACCAATCCAGATTGGGTGGGGATTTCATCACCCTTCCCAGGACCCCAAAAATCACATTAAGCATATTGCATTGACCATCAAGTAATTAAAAAAGATTAGACTCGGCCCTAAGGACTTCGCGCTCAATAGGACAAAGGAATAGTTGTAGGCATCGACCGTTGATCCTAACCTGACTTTGTGGTGCCTAGGCTAGACAGGTAGAGAAACGTAATTTTAAAAGGCCCGTCTCACGGTGGTTCGTGAGCGGATCCCTCCTTTCTCTACTTGTGCTTACCTGGCCACAATTGGCGGTGAAAAGGCGGTTTGAGGTCCTACTTCTTGCCCTTTGGAACAGTTAGGAGTTGTCTAGCTGACCTAGGTGACCCGAGATCTAGGCTTGATTGTGCATTTGTGATTGATTGAACGTGTGTCTAAGCCTTTTATCGAAAATCTCTTTTTTCAAAAAGTTCCACATATAAAAAAAACACAAAAACAAATAGGAAATTTTTTTACAAAAACTTGCAACTTGTCGCTAAGAAATCCGTGCACCCCACTTACACCCACTTTCTTCTCATTGACGTTTTCTTACCCCCACCTTCTGTTTTTCACCTTTTTGACAACACTACCTCTTTAGTGTATGTCCGGTTGGACTAGGGACACTAGTGCCCGATTAGTCCGTGTCCCGTTGGTACCGACCGACGACGCTTTCGACTCCGAAGTCGAAATTCCTTCCACTTCCTTACCTTCACCTTCACATTCTTCGTCTTCTAAGAAGATGTCGGGACTCAATCCTAACAACACCTTACCCACGGGACTGATTCCACCTCCGTTAGGTGCGAATAACCCACAACACCCGCCTGTTGAAGAGCCCCAACGAATCGCGCTCCAGGATCTTTTCTACCCTATCTGCACCGCCTTACCTACTTGTCTTTCACTCCTACCGGCAAATGGGGATAACTTTGAGATCAAACCCCACTTCATCAACATGTTGCCAAAATTTCACGGACTGGAATCCGAAGATGCCTATATCTTCATAAACAAATTCCAAAACGTTTGCGCAATGATGAAGACAACACAACTGTCTAATGATGCTATTAGGCTACGGGTCATTCCTTTCACCTTATGTGACTTAGCCGAGAAATGGTTATACAGCACAGCATCGCAC
This sequence comes from Agapanthus africanus, assembly GCA_030015575.1. Lineage (NCBI taxonomy): Eukaryota > Viridiplantae > Streptophyta > Magnoliopsida > Asparagales > Amaryllidaceae > Agapanthus > Agapanthus africanus. The sequence continues at coordinate 130,511,466 of JASDDO010000012.1, read as the reverse complement.
TCGATTAAAAATTGGGAAGAGTTTGTTAAAGCTTTTCTTAAAAAGTTTTATCCACATCACAAGACCGCAAGAATTCGCAATGAGATTATTCAATTTTCCCAGCTTCCTTCCGAACCCTTTTGGAAGTGTTTTGAAAGATTTAAAGACCTACTTGTTCAATTCCCTCACCACGGTATCGAGAATTGGCAACTTTGCCAAACTTTATACGAAGGATTGAACCCAGCAACAAAGCAGTTGTTGGAAACCATTTGTCAATGTCACTTTCTAACCAAATCTAGTGAGCAAGCTTGGTAGTTTCTCGACGATCTTGCTGAACAAACACTTCAGTGGGAAAGCACCAAGACCACCTCATCAATTAGATATGTCGATTGCAATGAAGGTCGAGATGGCCGCACTTACGAAAAAGCTAGAAGCAATTGAGACCAAAATCTCATCGCCTTCTCCTGCCCCTGCTTTACCCCCACGAATTGTTTGCGCTTGTTGTTCGGATCCATCACATCTTACCAAAGAGTGTCCTTACAATCCACCTGTTCAAGGACAAGATCAAGTCAATGCTGCCTTTCAGCAACGACAAAGAAATGATCCATACTCTTCGACTTATAATCCTGGTTGGAAGAGTCACCCAAATTTTGCTTGGAATCAAAATCAACAATTCCAAGGAAACAACAACTTTCAGAAGCCTCCTCCTCCACAACAACAAGCACCTCTACAAACTCAATACCAGCAACCTTTCCAACCACAACCTTACCAAAACCAAATGGACAATTTTGCGCCCAACAACTCTTACCCTCAAAACAATTTTGTTCAACCAAATAATGATAAGGTTACCTCTCTATAAAGAAGTCTAGATGCGTTTCTAAAGCAATCTACACAATCCGCAGCAAGGTTGGAGACTTCCATTCAATCTTTGGTGCAAAACAGTACTTCACATGATCAAAGTATCAAATCAATTGAGGCCCAAATTGCACAACTAAATGTTGCATTAAGCTAGCGAGAAAAGGGAAAGCTTCCATCTCAACCATTGCTAAATCCCGGTCACGCACACAATGCACATGTTGCATATGAACAGCAAAATCATAATGTGAATGATGTGACCACGTTGAGATCTGGAAAAGTGTTGCACAATAACGTGGGTATTAATAATGACACCCCTGCTTGTGGTTCTTCTTCATCTTCTTCTTCTTCATCTTCTTCTTCTTCATCTTCATCTTCTTCGTTAGAGCCTATTCTTCATTCTTCAGAAGGCTCTACTTCTTCTACTTCGAACGGACCCACTTCTCACTTCACGAACACACCCACACTGGGATCCGTTCCAACTCATCAATCTAATCCACAAACATTGGACTCAACAAATTTTCAAAATGTTCCTTTTCCAAACAGGTTGAGATCCAATAAACCAACTCCACCAATGGAGAAGATTGTAGAGTTGTTCAAACAGGTTAGCATAAATATACCTCTCTTGGATGCAATCCAACAAGTCCCTTCATACGCAAAAATCTTAAAGGACTTATGCACCAAGAAGAGGAAGTCACAAGTACCAAAGAAAGTTTTCATGGCTAGTGCTATTAGTGATGCTCTTGTACAATCTTTACCCCAAAAACATAAGGACTCCGGCTGTCCAACTATTTCGAAAACAATTGGGGACAAGAACATCAATAGAGCACTTTTAGATCTTGGTGCTAGTGTCAATTTGCTACCTTATTCAGTGTACGAACAATTAGGCGTTGGAGAGCTTAAACCCACTCATTGTACTCTCCAAATGGCCGACCGATCCATCACCCATCCTAGGGGTGAATTAGAGGATGTGTTAATTAAAGTAGGGGACTCATTTTCCCCGTTGACTTCATTGTTATGGATACACAACCTGTAGCTAACCCCCGGAGTCAAATTCCAGTAATACTTGGTCGACCATTCCTTGCGACTTCTAATGCGGTGATCAATTGTCGAAATGGTTCAATGAACCTATCTTTTGGCAATATGACAATTGAACTCAATATTTTTAAGTTGGGGAATCAGCCCTCCGAGGCTAATGCTAGTATACTTGATGTTTGCTCGATCCATGAGATCACACAGGAGAACTGTGAGCTCGAAAAATTTCTGTTCGATCACAGCAGTGTTGACGTCTCTAGTGCGTTCCTCCTAGAATCTGACACAGCTTTCACGCCGGAAAACGACTACGAGTGTTTCACTTTTTTGGATGATTTTGAATACTCACCACCCGAGTTTGAGTCTTTTGATTTTTCGGATGAGTTAGTTGAACCATCCGACTCGGTTGCTTACACTCGATTTGAACCATTGTTGGAATCCTTCGAGTTCGAGACAGTTTCACCAATGTTACCATCAATTGTTTCACCTCCAAAACTAGAACACAAGCTTTTGCCGTCACACCTTAAATATGCTTACCTAGGTGAGAATGAGACCCTTCCTGTTATCATATCGGCCTCTCTAGCTCTCGACCAAGAGAAAGCCCTTTTAATGATCTTACAAAACAACCGGCAAGCTTTTGGCTGGACTATGGTGGACATCAAGGGGATTAGTCCCCTCATAGTTGAACATCATATACACTTGATGGATGATGCCAAGCCAGTAAGGGATCCACAAAGACGCCTCAACCCCATAATGAAGGAGGCTGTCAAGAAGGAGATTGTCAAATGTCTTGATAGTGGTATCATTTACCCTATCTCGGATAGCCTGTGGGTTAGCCCCATTCATGTTGTCCCAAAGAAATCGGGCATAACGGTCATAACCAATGAGGCAAATGAGTTAATACCTACTCGCACTCAAACTTGGTGGCGAGTTTGCATTGACTATAGAAAACTCAATGCCGCGACAAGGAAAGACCACTTTCCTTTACCTTTCATTGACCAAATGCTAGAACGATTGGCTGGGCATGAATTTTATTGCTTTTTGGATGTCTATTCCGGCTATAACCAAGTCCCCATCGCCGAAAAGGATCAAGACAAGACTACATTTACTTGTCCTTTCAGTACTTTCGCTTACCGTCGCATGCCCTTTGGGTTATGCAATGCACCCGCTACATTCCAGCGGTGTATCATGGGGATCTTTTCTGACATGGTTGAAAATTTTTTGGAGATTTTTATGGATGATTTCTCCATTTTCGGTGACTCCTTCGACGAGTGTTTGCTACACCTTGACGCGGTTCTTACCCGCTGTAGAGATAAAAACCTCACTTTAAATTGGGAGAAGTGTCACTTTATGGTACGAGAGGGTATTGTCTCAGGACATGTCATCTCGCAAAATGGCATAGAGGTTGATAAAGCCAAAATTGAAGTTATTTCCAATCTTCCTCCTCCTAAATGCGTCAAAGACATCCGAGCCTTCCTTGGCCATGCCGGTTTTTATAGACGGTTCATCAAGGATTTTAGCAAGATAGCTAGACCCTTGACTCTTTTATTGGCCAAGGACACAACATTTGATTTTGACTCAACTTGCATGGAAGCATTCGAGTCATTGAAACACTCACTCATTTCTGTGCCCATTCTTTCATCTCCTGATTGGACGCATCCATTCGAAATTATGTGCGATGCATATGATTTCGCCATCGGTGTTGTTCTTGGACAGCACATTAATAAGATGCCGCACGTAATTTATTACGCTAGCCAAACATTAAATGAGGCACAACTGAACTACACAACAACAGAAAAACAATTTTTAGCCGTTGTGTTTGCACTTGAAAAATTTCGGCCTTATTTAATCGGCTCTCCAGTGATTGTGTACACGGACCATTCAGCTCTTCGCCACCTTTTTGCGAAGAAGGATGCTAAATCGCGGTTAATACATTGGATCCTCTTTCTACAAGAGTTTGACCTTGTCATAAGGGACAAAAGAGGATGTGAAAATGTAGTGGTCGATCACCTTTCACGACTTCCTTCTTCGCCTACATTTGAAATTCCAATAAAATATGTTTTTCCCGATGATCAACTCTTAACCGTGTCATGCGAACCATGGTTCGCTGATATAGTAAACTACTTGGCCACCGGACCGATACCTAAAGATTGGTCGAAACAGGATAAACTCCGATTCTTATCCCAAGTAAAGCATTTTTACTGGGATGAACCGTATCTTTTTAAATACTGTTCCGACTAAATCATTCGTCGGTGTGTACCTGAAAATGAGTTTAAGAGTGTACTGTCTTTTTGCCACGATCAAGCGTGTGGCGGGCATTTTGGCCCCAAGAAGACAGCAGAGAAAATCTTGCAGTGTGGTTTCTACTGGCCACGTCTCTTTAAAGATGCATACAAATACAACAAGACATGCTCCCGGTGCCAACACTTGGGCCGGATATCGCGGAGAAATGAAATGCCGCTCCAACCAATTTTGGTTGTGGACATTTTTGATGTTTGGGAAATAGACTTCATGGGACCATTTCCCAATTCCTTTGGGAATATGTATATTCTTTTGGCTGTTGACTATGTGTCAAAATGGGTCGAGGCTGTGCCTAGCCGAACGAATGATAACAAGCTTGTCGTTCGATTTCTTAAAGAAAACATCTTTTCTCGGTTTGGGCACCCTCGGGCGATTATAAGTGATAATGGATCTCACTTCTGCAATAGGACTTTTGAGTCCTTAATGCGCAAATATTCCATTACTCACAAATTGTCAACACCATACCATCCCCAAACCTGTGGGCAAGCCGAGGTTTCGAATCGGCAAATTAAACAAATTTTGGAGAAAACGGTTTCTAAAAACCGTAAAGATTGGTCACGCAAACTGATTGATGCACTATGGGCATTCCGTACTGCACACAAGACCAATCTTGGTATGTCTCCATACCGGCTTGTTTATGGGAAGGCTTGCCACCTCCCAGTTGAAATTGAGCACAATGCATTTTGGGCGATTAAGGAGTTGAATTTATCAATGGGAGATGCGGGCAGCAATCGAAAGCTGCAATTAAATGAACTAGAAGAGCTGCGAGATGAGGCTTACAATAATGCTGTAATTGTTAAAAACCGAACTAAGGTGTTCCATGACAAACACCTTATGCGCAAAACGTTTAAACCTGGTCAACAGGTTTTGCTTTATGACACTCGGTTACATTTTCACCCCGGCAAGCTCAAATCTAGGTGGAAAGGGCCGTTTTTGGTACGCACCGTATATCCGCACGGTGCGGTGGACCTAGAAAACCCGGAGGACGGTACTTAATTTAAAGTAAACGGACATCGACTGAAACTGTTCCTCACTGCGGACCCGTCGGAGGAGCTTCTGTTTTTGCAGGAGCCGATTTACACCGATTGATCTTCCTCTATGTTACCCCCAAATTTTCGATCATCTAGCCAAAACTTTGTTTCACACAAGTTTGGGGGTGTGTATCATTTGTAAATATATAAATACAAAATAACATTAAAAAAATTTGAAAATAAAAAAAAAATTGGGCATTTTTGTAAATTTACAGATTAAATAAATAAATAATATTTTTATTTGCAAATAAATTCCTCTTTTTAGAGGGGTTTATTTGCAAATATCCCTAACTCTTCCCCTATATAATACCCCCGACCTCTCTCTCTGCTCACAACCCTAAAATTCATCTTCAAAAAACCCTAGCGCCGCCGCCCTAAATTTCTGCAGCAAGATTCACCTGTGTCGCCGCGCTTCCGCCGCGGATCTACAGCGTCGCCCCCTGAAATTTTCAGGGGAGGTTCGTCTTTCAAAACCCATATCTGTTTTTCAATTCTTAGATCTATAGATCACCAATGGAACACAGCATGCAGCTTGAACGCGTTTTCGCAAGTTTTTTCACACGAGGTGTACGGTAGTTATTTTGCGAACGAAATCGTGCGTAGGGGTTGGAACTTTCTAATATATAATCACCCTAATGCGTATGCATTGCCGGAATTAGTCACTCGTTTTTACGAGTGTATGAAGGATGGGTGCCTCAACCAATTTGGGTTTATTAAATTTCAATGGGGTGATCGAGAAATTATCATTGATAGGGATATTATACACGAAGTCACACTAATACCTCGCATACCCACACATGACCAACCTCTGCAATTTGAGGATTACATGCCCTTGATGGGCAACGATTGATCAACGGAGCCGCTTAAGGGTATCCAAGCGAGAACCCTTTTCGCGAATGTTTTAACTGTGTGCCGGAGGGCACAAAATAATATTTTCGGTAGCTCCCACAACACAACATTTTTTACACCCTCCTTGCATATTGTGCATACTCTTATGACAAAGAACCCCATTTCGACATGTGCACGGTATTGCTAAACTCTTTAGGTGCGGGTAAACAAGCCGCAAATTACCCTTATCCCATGCTGGTTACACAACTTTGTCGATATTTCCTCCCCGTGGAGGAGTTCGAATTTGGTATGCATGGAGGCATACCGGTTAGGCCTCTTATTGAGGGCATTTCTACGTCCTATTCTCGACTGACAGATGTGTAGTCTCGAACCGAACCGGCGGAGCATGTATTTGCCCGCACACCTAGCTCTAGCTCGACAGCGAGCGAAGGAGAAATGACCCCTCTAGAATATGCACAATTGATGAGGAGAGTAGTTAGGGGCATTGATGAGTTGAGGGAGCAATTTAGGGTGACAGCGAGGGAGCACGATCGTGGGTTGACGGAGGTAGAGAGGGGATTCGAACCCTGCTGGCTAGGGAGGAGCGTTCACGTTCACGCTCGAGAGTGAAGCGCGGGGCCGAGCAGTGAGGGCACTGGTTTGGATAAGTTTGGGGGAGTTGATGGTTGTATATAGTTATCTTTTGCATTGCATACTCTTTTTTTTAAATTTTTGTATATATTTTTTTTCTTTTTTCTTTTCCATGTTTAAATTCTGCAATGCATCCTTAAATAAAAATCAAATAAAAACTGAAAAATTATAAAAATTAAAACATTCAATTTTGGCTTTAATTGACTTGAGTTTGACAAATAGGTTAACTAGATAGGAACAACTAGACCTTAGACTTAGTAAATTAAAAACCCTAAAAATAACCTTTCTTAAAATTTAACGGTAGAAAGCATATGTCTTTATAGTTTATTTAGAAATAGGCAAATTTCGAGTTGACTTCTTGGGCTAAGTTAAAACAAAGGAAAAGTATTGATATTTTTATTAAAGTATAAGTCTGATAAATAATTCCTAAGCATAAGTCTAAATTCTGAAAATATATACCCTACAAATTGCACAAACACGAACCTTGAAATTTGGAATAGTAGAAGAGACCTTGAAATAAAATAAAAATACAAGTGTGAATAAAGAAAAAAAAATGAACACTGGTTTTTGTAATTACTTAAGGCTGCATAAATAGAAAAAAATATTTAGCAAGGGTGCTTTATCACCTAGTGCCTTAGACCAACTGGTTTGGGAGTCACTGCTAAAAGCCTTATGTATTACAAGACTAGGAATTACGCCTTAGTATGCAAACATATTTTGTAATCGGTCGTTGGTACCTCAAGAAGTATTAACGGTCGCATGAAGAATGTGTGAGCAATTTCATCTAAAAATTCACTAATTAAAAAGTACTTTGGACGATGGATAAGAGTATAATAGCTTGATTTGAATTTCCAAGTGTAGGGGTGATATATACACACACGTAGGGGTATATGATGGGGGTTTGGATGAAAGATAGGAATGAAAAATATGACTAATATCTTCAGTAGAGATGATAAAAATTCCTAAGTTGAGATGGAACCTTAGAAGGAAAACTAAAAAGATGCTAAAAGCTAAGTAAATTTACAGAACATATACAATCTTAAGTTTAATGATAAGAAAGCGTGAAAAATACGGGTTGATAATTTCTGAGTCGAAGATAATAGAGTTTCTTGTTAGAAAACCTAATTGAAGAATAAAAGTCAATAGGCCAAATTGATAGGATTTTGTGGGTAGTATCCGCTGAAAACCCTCAGGAGACAACACTCCTCCTACTAGGGACACCTAAAGGTTTAACGGCTTATTGCACGAGCTCAGTGCAATTGCGTTTCCCTGCGAAAGTGAGATTAGGTCTTTTTCGAGAATAAACTAGTTTTGCTCGAGGACGAGCAAAAGATAAGTTTGGGGGTATTTATTCATATCATAATTTTGCATTATTATATTCCCCATTCTTATTCATTTTACAAATAAACAGGTGCTTTTGATCCATGTCTGCTACATAGTTGCAGGTTATAGGTTCTCGGAACAAAAACAGTGAAAACGATGAAAAGACGATACAAAAGTGAGACTACGACCAACAAATGGAAAGATCTTGATCATGCCTACAGTTTGAAGACTAAACGAAGATCAATGGACAATTTCACAAAGAACAAAGGTAGCGCAAGATTCAAGACTTCGACACGAAGCAAGCGGAAAATTCCACGATATTATTCACTGTGGAAATCTGGAAGAAAACTAGAAGACAATCTGAGAAACCAAGTGTAGAAACAAGAAAAAAAAATGCAAAAAGAAGCAGCCCGGAAGAAATCAACTAACAAGCCCACTATATGGCCACGGATCCGCGGCCATGGTAAGCCCATGTCGGTGGAAATTCGTGACGGCGTGGCGGTACGATGACTAGTCTTCTTAGAGGTAAAATTGTAAATGCAGATGTGTATCGATTGTAACCCTAGGGTTTCTATGCTCTATAAATAGAAATCCTAAACCTCTCTTTGATGTATGCCTCTTTTTATCAAATAAAATTCAGAATTCTTGTCATGTGTTGAGAGAGCATCGAATAAAGTAAGTAGATTTATTTTATTGCCCTAGTTCTTAAATTCTTTTCTGCCCTAATATATATTTATTATCTTCCCTAGTTAATTAGTTTAGAACTTTTTATTAATCTGTCGTAGTTTAGATAGTTAATCTTTTAAAAACAAAACAAATAAAAAACATGTCTTTTATCAATCCCCTAATGAGTGAGTAGTTCCTCACTTGTTAGGGTTAGGAATAGGAAAGGTTTGAGAGATGAAAATCTCTCACCCCTTTCTTGCCCATCACATATTAATTAATAGGACTCCATGCATACATACACACACCGCTCCCTATGGCACCCTACCCACGAGGTAGCAGTGATACCGTAGTTTAAAAGACCGGTTGTGCATATTTTCCATGGAGGTTAGGGTAAGAATTAAGAAAGGACGGACAAGGACCTAGGAAGAAATATCGTTTCTTCCCGATCATCATAATCCCCTTTATTAATTATTACCATAACACCTAAAGAGATCTAAATTAGGGCATTGAAAGCGGTGGGAAATCTTAAATTTCCAAACTTAACCTAAACCTAACCCTAGCAAGATTCTAATCCTAGTCTAAATCAACTTAGTTTTTAGTGATAATCATCCCAACACCGTTTGGAATTAACTCGTTAGAACAATTTGAGAATACACAAAATCCCTGTCGACCGACCCGTACTCACCGGCTAGCTACCAAGCGACGCCGTTCTTGATTGCAGTTAAATATTCTTTGATTTCAAAATCTATCTTTGATCTAAAAATCACGTAAGCAAAATCTTTTAAAATCAATAGCCTGATAAGTCATGCCGATGTGAGGCCCATAACGATTCAAGAAACTACTGATAACACTTACCAGTAGATCTCAGCAACCCTGGCCAGGGATTTCCTGTTATGGCCAATCGAGCATAGCGCAACATCAACCCCCAATACCGAGAGAGACGAATCCCCTCCTATCGCTCATTACCTCCATGTGACTCGGGACTGTACCCAAAAACCACCGTTTTGCACGATCTCTTGAACATGGTAAGGTGGAAATCAAAGCACAGTGGGAATCACACAAGACTCTATGACGATCTCGGGTCGACAGACTAACCTGTACCAGTGTCACCAGAGAACTTCTATCTGACAATAGGTATAATACCATCTAGGAGTTCTCGGTGAGTTCGTCCAGTGTACCCAGTCTCCACTGAGCACTCGTATACCTTCTCTGATGTCAAACACCTATGGATGTAGGATCATCCATCGCCCATCACATGGGTCGAGAAGCGTATACGCTAGTCTACTCTGGAATATCGATGCCCTGTCTCGATACTCCCACGACTAGGAACATTTGAAGGAAGTACTTACCGACTACTATTGCCCCACTAGTATGATCTGCATCATAATCCTGGTAGTCAAGTACTCATCCTAAGGGCTTTATCAACATGTAATAGAGAGACAATAAGTGTACATGTTAAGATAAAGGGCAATCAGATAGCATACTATCATATAGAGCAAGAAAGTCCTCCCTATATATGTCCAAGCATCTACTATAATATACATCACATGTATAATAATGGCCTCTAGGGCATACATATAACTAACAACTGGAGCATCTCATTGCTTTATGTCACAACGGTTCGTCCAAACTCATGCAATTCCAGTCAAACCCCTCGTATCCAGCTGCAATGTCAGTTCAGGGAATGGCGTTCTAAAGGCAGTAATGGGATACGATCTATGTCCAGTGGTCGTCTACAACAGAGAATTCTATGCTGACTTCAAGGTGCTGGACATACCGAATTTCGATGTCATTTTGGGTATGGATTGGCTCGGAACATTCTATGCTACCATTGACTGTCGTCAAAGGATGGTAGTATTCGAGATTCCATAACATCTGGTCTTTTATTTCAAAAGTGGAGACCGTACCCTGGAGCCAAGTACATATAAGGTGAAGCCAAAGAAGGCAGTGATTGCAGCATTTCAAGCGGAGGAAGGATCAAAACCAGAAATAGTTCGAGAGTTCGACGATGTATTTTCTGAAGACATATCAGGTTTGCCTCCCGATCAAGCTCTTGAATTCAGCATTGATTTAGTACCTGGAGCACAACTAGTGATCAAAGCACTGTATCGGTTAAGCCCTGAAGGATTGAAGGAAGTCCGAACTCAGTTGGACGAATTATTGGCGAAAGGATGGATTCGTCCCAGCACTTCAAGTTGGGGATCGCCAGTTCTGCTTGTAAAGAGGAAGAAAGGTTCATATCGAATGTGCATTGATTATAGAGCTCTGAACGATGTAACTATAAAGAACAAGTATCCACTCCTGCGCATCGATGACCTATTCGATCAGCTAAGTGGATCTTGCATTTTCTCCAAGTTAGATCTTCGTTCGGGTTATCATCAGGTGAAGGTCAAAGAATCTGATATCCATAAAATGACATTCAGAACTCGCTATGGTCATTACGAATTTCTTGTGATGCCATTTAGAGTGACCAGCACATCGGCTATATTCATGAACCTAATGAATCAAGTTTTCCGAGAGTACCTAGACAGGTTTGTTGTCATCTTCATCGACGACATCCTGGTGTATTCTAAGAGTCGGAAAGAACATGCCGAACCCTTACGAATTATCCTGGAAACTCTACGACAGCATCAACTCTATGCCAAATACAGCAAATGCGAGTTTTGGGTAGATCAAGTCGGTTTTCTCGGACATATTGTATCAGGCGATGGAATCTCTGTAGATCTAAGTATCAGCCGTAAGCGAATGACCGACACCGAAGTCAGTGAAGGACATTCGAAGTTTCTTGGGTCTAGCCGGATATTACAGAAGGTTCTGTTCACCGCCGAAAACGGGAGACGAAACCGCGTAGGTCATCTTGCCTGAATTTGGGGGCAGATGCTATTTGGTTTTATTCGTCCACCTCTCCGAAGATGCCAAGTTGATTTATGTCACCGTGTATCGGAGGTTTAGACGGATGCGGCCGTTCTAGCAGACTTCGTCAGATTCCCCATCATTGTGAGTGGTTTTTGATTGTGGGGATGCTCTTCCCTGCAGGCGCAACCCCCTGCAGTTAATTACGTTACCGCATTGCGATAACCACTTTCTCCTGCTCCAGAAGGTCACTTCGTATCGTGTGTGTTTGTTTTATTTTTGGTTGCCCATGGATTGTATACGGAGACTAATTTATGTTGTCGCCCGTAGGACGGAGATTATTCCAAATCCGTATTTTCTTAAATTTGGGTTTGAGTTGGTTTAAGGACCGTTAGTCTTGTTTTAGACTAAGGTCAACTCAAACGTTTGTTGATGATACGTTAGTCTAATTTTAGACTAAGATCTACTCAACGGGGTTTTGGGATCATTTAGATCCGACGAAGGAGTATTTGGGCTCTATCGTCTTAGTTTAGAGACGTTGCGGTCCAATGGGTTTAAGGACATCACAGTCCGTGTTTAAGGACACCATAGTCCATGAGCTTAAGGACCTCATAGTCCAGTTTAAAGACATCATAGTCTAGTTTAAAGACCTCATGGTCTGTAAAGTTGAAGGACATCATAGTCCATGAGTTTAAGGACATCATAGTCCATAAAGTTTAAGGAAATCATAGTCCATGAGTTTAAGGACCTCACAGTCCATAATATAAGGACATCATAGTCCATGAGTTTAAGGACCTCATAGTCCATAAAGTTTAAGGACATCATAGTCCATGGAATGTCTGGTTGTCGGGACCCGCCACCTCTCTGAAGACGTTGAAGAATTACAACGACACATATCAGAGTAATGAAGAGATGTACCCTCGAACCAATGTTGGTTGGGAGTTCTGTAGTCAGGTTTGGGACTAAGACCAATTAGGGAAATTATGAGCACATGGGCTCGATTGGTCTGAGCTTAGGACTTGTGGCCAACTTGGGCTCAGCCCACTCAGTTTAAATAAAATGTTGAACATTTATTTGGGTGTTGAACGTTTGTTTGGGCTTAGCCTCTTTTGTTCAATAATGCTGAGCATTAATTTGAGTGTTGAGCACTCCTTATGGCTCTGGGGCTTTATTTAAAGAACATTTTGTGTTCCCTCAGCGCCCACTTGAGGAGCACGTGGTGCACTTGGCGCTGAGCGCCAGACTTGAAGCGCTAATACGCTTCTTGCAAAATAGCGCACACATGAGGAGCACGTGGCGCGCTTGGCGCTGAGCGCAAGACTTGAAGCGTTGATGCGATTCTTACGAAATAATGCACACGTGAGGAGCACGTGGCGCCCTTGGCGTTGAGCGCCAGACTTGGAGCGCTAAGGCGCTTTTTAAGAAGTAGCGCACACGTGAGAAGCACGTGGCACGCTTGGCGCTGAGCGCCAGATTTGGATGCAGAGCGCTCTTTATCAACTCTATGCCCTGAGAACTAAGTTCTCGTTTATAAGAGACTTTGTCTCGTGGATCTAAGAACAAAGTTCTTATTTTATAGGAGATGCTACGATCTCTTCTGTTTTTTGTAAAAAAACTTTGTTTTATAGATCTGTGATCTAAAGAGAACTAAGTTCTTCTTCCTCCCTTTTTATGATGAGATGCTCCGATCTCTTTTTCTTTTATGAAAGACTTCTGTCTTTCTGGATCTATGATCTAGAAAAAGAACTAAGTTCTTCTTTTTTGATGAGATGCTTTGATCTCTCTGTTTTATTTACCTTGAAGAAATTCTTCTTCCGAGAGCTCGCTCTTCTCTTTGAAATTTCTCAAAGTTTGTGGGGGGTCCTCTGTGTAAGATTTGAAGTCTTAGGGCCTTTATATAGTAGAGGCTGATTTGTTGAATCAGTTAAAGAGATCTTTTCTCTGATTGATTTGGGAATGTTTCCCACCGTTGGATCTTTGATCCTAGGGTTTTTGTCTTACAGAATACAATCTTCTTATTTTTAACAAGATTGGGAAATATTTTCTCATACAGAGCTTATTCTGTATCTTGGTGATTTTTAATCACCATTGGATCATTGATCCAACGGTGCTCTGATTTACAGAGCATAATCTTTCCTGTTTGAAAAGATTCTGAGGAGTATTTCCTTAACAGAATTTTATTCTGGTAATTTGATGATTTATCATCTTCATTGGATCTTTGATCCAATGGTGGAGAACATTTAGTTCTAAAGCTTGGCGCTCTCGTGCCTTGCACGTGAGCGCTGTTTCAGAGTCTTTGACTCTTAGCGCTGGCGCACTTGGCGCGAGCACTCTCGTGCTTTGTACGTGAGCGCTGCTTCAGAGTCTTTGACTCTTAGCGCTGGCGCTCTCGTGCTTTGCATGTGAGCGCTGCCTCAGAGTCTTTGACTCTTAGCACTGGCGCACTTGGCGCTAACGTTCTCGTGCTCTGCACGTGAGCACTGCCTCAGAGCACTGGTGCTCTTGGCGCGAGCGCTTTAATGAAGCGCTGCTTTATTTTAAATTTTAAAATTTGAACAGAGCTTTGCTCTGATTGGGGGAAACAAATGACCCCCCCACCGCTGCGCTCACGTGGCTCACACGTGAGTGTAGCGGTGGCAGCTTTTCCATCGTTGGATTGTTCTTGGAAGTCGGATCGATTTCCCCTGCCTATAAATAGGACCTTTGGCCCTTTGAGATGACTATTTGTTCATATTCTTGATTTTTTTTTGTTTCTTGAGAATTTAATTCTCTTTCAGAGCCCAGCTCTCTGCCTTAAGAAATCTCTCAGAGTCAAAACTCTGCCTAAATTCGGTAAGAATTGACCTTATCAACAGAGCTTTGCTCTTCTTAGATCACAGATCTTAAATATTTTTAGGGTTTCTCAACCCGTTAATTAAAAACCAGAGCTTTGCTCTTTCTAGATCATGGATCAGAAAAAGAAATCCTTTTTTTAGGGTTTCTTTAACCCATTAACAAAGAACTCTAGTGTTCGCTTTACAGATCTTAAAGATCCTGAAGTTTTTAACTTCTGTAAAAAGCTTTGCTTTAGGGTTTTTTGATGGATTGTTCCATCTTCTTCGCAGAGCATGGCTCTTTAGGATTCTTGGGAAATTTTTATTCCCCTCATAATTAGAATTGACAGATATCACTCCTATCTGCAGAGCGTTGCTCTCAAGGAGTCTAACTCCTTGGCCCGAGGAGTCTCTCATTAAATGAGATTCCTTTTAATATTCCCTCCTTAATTGCACAAATTTGAATTTGTTGGGTGTCTTAATCAGCACTTGTTTTCTTCATGTGGATATCAAGAGTTGTTTAAATCCCCGTGTCTTGATCAGTCTGTCCACTAAACATTCACTGATTTTCATTTTCAGGTGCTATGGCCGCTCATCTGTACTGTCTTGACGAAATCATTTCTTATGAGGACATTCGCGCACAAGACCATTGTCAAAACCAGGAGTTCACAAACGCCCAATGTGCTGAAATTATGAATCGTTTCAATGCACACAACGGTCGACTACTTCCTCGTCGCTCCGCTCTCTTGAAGGTTATAGTGAGAGCAATTTGGGGAGCACTTCCTGGATTTTATGAAGCCATGCCGCTTAATGCACTGGATGAAGCTGAAGATAAGGTGCATTCAGTGTATTTGACGGGCCTGATCTCGAAGAAGCGGCGAGATAATATCATTGATATTTTGCATCAAACTTTCCAACAGACGACGATAATTGCTACTTATCATAGGGTGGAGGACATCAGCGAAGATCCTGACGCTTGCGATCGTGAGAGGATGCACACGAGAATGGTCAGAGAGTCCAGAAACATTTTAGACGGACTCACTTTCGAATTTCTTAATCCATGTCCCAGATTCAATGTTTTGCCATTGTAAACATTTTAATGATGCTTTTGTTTACTGTTTTCATCAATGTAAGAACTTTCTGAGGTATGAATAACAAATTTTTCCTTTCCATGCGTTTATTTTATCCTTTTCGCACATATATGAGTGGGTACGCTTCGGACGCTCAATTGGATGTAAATCAAATGTTCTCCGTATTGCCTTGCATAATATGTGATTGACGTCCGTGGGTTATGCCTTTTTGTTTTGACTTGGCGCAAAACAGTTTACGTACTCTTGAGCAGCACCTCGATTTTGATGGCATGTAATTTTGGCAAGTGTGGCTTGTAGAGAATAAGTAACAGTTCGTCCTGTACTCTTTGTAGGGTAGTGATGGCTTAGGAGACAGGTTCAGGTCTGCTGCCTAAGACTTTTCAACATTATGAGCAATGTGGGTCTCATAAAGATTTTTCTCCCTACGAGTCGAGAGGATCTCGTAAGTGTATTTTCTCCTTAGGAATCGTGAGGATTCCTAAGTGTACTTTCTCTTGAGAGTCGTAAGGATCTCGCAAGAGAATTTTCTTCTTTACAAGTCGAGTGGACTCGTAAATGGTTGATGAGTTGACTTGTTCCCGAGTCGAAGCGCTGCTTTGACGGAGAGGTCGAGGGTTGACTTTCTCCATTTTCTACGGTGTCGGGATCGACTTTCTCCGTTTTCTACTGTTTCGGGATCGACTTTCTCTGTTTTCTATTATGTCGGGGCTGACTTTCTCCGTTTTCTACGGTGTCGGGGATCGACTTTCTCCGTTTTCTACGGTGTCGGGATTGACTTTCTCCGTTTTCTACGGTGTCGGGATCGACTTTCTCCGTTTTCTACGGTGTCGGGATCGACTTTCTCCGTTTTCTACGGTGTCGGGGTCGACTTTCTCCGTTTTCTACGGTGTCGGGATCGACTTTCTCCGTTTTCTACGGTGTCGGGGCTGACTTTCGGTTGTCTGTGAACCACGGAGTCCTAGAACTAGGGACTTTGTCGTGGCTCCAATTGGTAGTGTCGCGTCCGTGTCCTGCTGGCATGAGGAGGAACGCCGTTGCTGGTCTTCTGGGATGCAGATATTGCCGCTGAGACCTGACTCTTCCTTTGACAGAGTTTGTTGGGACATGTGGTTCCCTTTTCGTTTATGCCCATGGATTGTATACAGGGGTCAGTATAGACTTACCTGCAGGGAAAAAGTCTCACTTTATACGTATTTTTGTTTTCTTTCCGTGATGCTCTAACATTTCAATTTTTTATATCGCGAAAGTCGCGATTGCCCAATCATTTCGGCTATTTTTCGCGGTGCCCAATCATTTCGGATATTTTTCTTTTTACTCGCTGCTTTTTATTGTGAGTTGCCCAATCATTTCGGCTATTTTTATATGTATTTTTCTGGCTCGCTGACTTTTTGCTGCGAGTATGGAACTTGGGTTTTGATATCAATCTTAGAATCAGCATCGCTACGACTGGAATATTGCTAGGAGCGAATCATCATTTGCCGTGAAAGGACTTGGAATTTGATACCGATTTAGGCATCAGCATCGCTACCACTTGGACATTGCCAGGAGCGAATCATCATTTGTCTCTGACTATTCGAACAAAGGTGGCTTAGCAAACAGGGTTAAGGTCATGTCGACTAAGGCTTTTGACTTTATGGGCCGTAAGGATCTCATAAAGGTATTTCTCCCTACGAGTCGTGAGGATCTAGTAGGTGTGTTTTCTCCTTAGGGGTCGTGAGGACTCCTAAGTGCGTTTTCTCTTGAGAGTCGTAAGGATCTCCCAAGAGTGTTTTCTTCTTATTAGTCGAGAGGACTTGCAAGCGTTGTTCACCATATGAGGATATCCCTCGTTACTGGTGGGACTCTGTTGGGGAGATGTTTGTTTGTGCCCGTAGATTGTATACAAGGGCCCGTATTAGACCACTTGTAGGGCAGTATTAGGATGTATGACGGCATAAGAACAGGTTCAGATCCCTGTAGCTTAAGGCTTTTGAATCCTATGAGCTGTGAGGGTCTCATAGAGGAATTCTCCTTACGAGTCGTGAGGATCTCGTAAGTGTAACTTCTCCTTAAGAATCGTGGGGATCCCCAAGTGTGTTGTTCCCTTATGAGTCGTAAGGATCTCACGCAGGTATTTTCTCCTTACAAGGTCGAGAGGACCTTGCAAGTGTCTTTTAACGAGATTGCGCCCTTTCGGGTTTTCACAAACTCGTCGGTAGCCCTGCTGTTATTACACACGGAGCCCTTTTAGGTTTTCATCCGTGCCCATTTCGCTTATGGACGTACCTTTTTTTTTGCGTCAGCCTTAGGATGCTGCGGTTTGTAGTAGTTTAAGGACGTTATGGTCCGTAGTTAGTTTTAGGACATTTCGGTCCGTTGTTAGTTTTAGGACATCTCGGTCCGTTGTTAGTTTTAGGACATCTCGGTCCATCGCACGTTTTCGAGGCGAGGTTTCGTCGGATACTACTTATAGAGTTTGGGCTTGGGAAGATAGCGAACGGACATAGGCGTCGTCATCTATCGTTGACCTAGGCCGTGACTCGTTAGGCGTAGTATTTCTTCAGGAACCGGCCGTTTATTGGCCTAAAGGGTCTTTCGCCATGCATGTCCATGAGTGAGTAAGCCCCTCCTTGGTAGACCTTGTCTATGATGTACGGGCCCTTATAATTCGGCTCGAACTTCCCTCATATGGCACGATTGGGGATTATAGGTCTCTTGACCACTAGCACGAGTTCACTTTGGCGAAATGTTCTTGGCCTAGTCAATCTTTCGTATGAGCGCGTCATCTTTGCTTTGTAATCCTCCAAGTTTTGCTGCGCCATGAGCCGGGTTTCGTCAAGGCCATCGAGCTCCTAGAGCCGAAGATGAGCATTTTCTTCATCTGTTAGCTCATAATGAACCGCCACTCGTAGAGAGGGTAGTTCTATCTCCAAGGGGAGTACTGCTTCAGCGCCGAATACCAATGCATACGACGTTGTGTTTGTGGCCGTTTTGAACGTGGTCCGATACGTCCAGAGAGCTTCATGCAGTCTCTCGTGCCAATCTTTTCTGTTTCTGGACACCGTCTTCTTTATGATCATCGTCAAGGTTTTATTGAAAGCCTCAGCTAGACCGTTAGCTCGGGGATTGTAGACCAAAGAGTATCTCCAGTCTATATTATGCTGTTGTGCGAAACGGCTGATTTTATGACTTCTATAGGCTGGCCCGTTATCGGAGATAATCCGTCGCGGAGTGCCGAACCGATAAATGACGTGTGTCTTGAAGAAATGGAGAATATTCTCCGTCTTCACTTCTCTTAGCGGTACTGCTTCTGCCCACTTGGAGAAGTAATCAGTTGTTGCCAATATGAACCGATGTCCTTTGGACGACGCTGGTTCGATGGGCCCGATTATATCGGTTCCCCACATTTTGAACGGCCAACTAGCCACCGTTGGGTGTAGCGGATTTTGATGTTGATGGATGAAATCCCCGTGAATCTGGCACGAGTGGCACTGCTTCGCATATTCGAGGCAGTCCTGAATCATCGTGGGCCAATAGTAGCCCATTCTTTTGATCTTCAGCTTCATCTTCGGCCCGGCTTGATAAGAACCGCAGAGTCCGTCGTGAGTTTCTTGGACGACTTTCCTCGCTTCTTCTGGCCTCAGGCATCTTAGCCACAGAGAGTCGAACGATCTCTTATATAGAGTATCGTTGACGAAGGCGAAAGACAGAGCTCATTTCATGAGCTGATGTCTTGAGGATGCATCTTCAGGCGTTCGACGGGATTTGAAGTAATCTATAAATGCATGCCTCCAATCCTTAGTCCTTTCTTGGTCCTCTATTTGTAGGGTTGTTGGCTTGGTCGCTTCATTTTCTTCAGACGACTCCGGAGATATTTCCGCTGTCACAAGAACCCGACGGCTTTGTACAGCGATCCTTATGTCATCGAGGTCTTCGTCAGCCAGTTCTTTAGCGAGTTTGGCTAAGGTGTCCGCTTTGCTATTTTCCGCACGCGGTATGCTTTCCAAGACGTAGGAAGGGATTTGAGTCAGTAGTTGCTGCACTCTCTCGCCGTACTTCACCAACTCTGGTTTGCACGTTTGATAATCGCCATTTACTTGACTAAAGACCAGTTGGGAGTCTCCATATATGAGGAGGTTTTCGATTCCCATGTCGACAGCGATCTCAAGACCTAAAATCAAAGCTTCATATTTTGCTTCATTGTTTGTCCTCGGCTCTGTTAAGGAGAAGGCAAAGCGCATTATTCCTCCTTGTGGAGTCACGAAGATGAGGCCTAACCCGGATTTGATTATGGGGGAGCTGTGCTTTCTCTTCTTCATGGAAGATGCTCCATCAAAGTAGAGTTCCCATCGGGTATCATTCTCTCTTCTCTCCCTGTCGATCATGTCAAACGCGTGCTCGTCTGGCAATTTGCAATTTAGGGATGAATCGGTAGGTATCGGATGCTCAGCGAGGAAGTCGGCGATGGCCCGACCTTTCACTGCCTTGAGGTCGGTATATTATCGAGAACTCCATCAAGAGAAGGGCCCATTTAGCGAGTCGTCCTGTTAGTATGGCTCTTGACATCAAATACTTGAGAGGATCCACTTTTGATATAAGATGGACCTCATGCGCCAAAGCAAAGTGTCTGAGCTTCCTTATTGCGAAGATTAACGTCAGGCAGTGTTTTTCAATGGGGGAATAGTTGTTTTCTACCCCCAGGAGAACTCGACTCAAATAGTAGATGGCTCTCTCCTTCCCTTGGTCGTTTCTTTGTGCCCATAGCGCGCCTAAGGAACCTTCAAGGGCTTTTGTGTACAGGATGAGAAGCTTTCCCTTGACCGGAGCGGTCAGTACTGGCGGATTCTGCAAGTATTGCTTGATTTCGTCTAGTGCACTTTGGCATTTGCGATCCTAGACGAACGGGGTCCCCTTCTTCATTAGATGACTGTAGGGACGGCATTTTCCGGAGAGGTTAGCTATGAACCGTCGGATATATGCGAGTTTTCCTTGGAGAGACCGCAGTTGCTTGAGAGTTCTTGGCGAAGGCATTTCCATGATCGCCTTGATCTTCGACGGGTCTATCTCGATGCCCCGGTGTCGTATGATGAATCCTAGGAATTTACCTGAGGAGACTCCAAACGCGCATTTGAGAGGGTTCATCTTCAAGTTGTATTTCCCTAGGCACTGAAACACGATTTTCAGATGCTCCCAATGTTCCTCGTACGATTTGCTTTTAACTACGAGGTCGTCGATATAGCATTCGACGATTTCATGTATGAGGTCATCGAAAATCTTTGTCATAGCCCTCTGATAGGTGGCGCCGACATTCTTCAGACCGAAAGGCATCACTTTGTAGCAGAATATGCCCAGAGGAGTCCGGAAAGCGGTATGCTTCTGGTCCTCGGGATGCATCTTTATTTGATTGTACCATGACAAGCCGTCCATGAAGGAGAATACTTCGTGAGTGGACGTGTTGTCTATCATCAACTCGGTAACTTGTATGGGAAAATCGTCTTTCGGACAGGCTTTGTTAAGGTCCCGAAAGTCCACGCAGATGCGCACCGTCCCATTTTTCTTCATCACTGAGACGATGTTAGCGATCCAATCAGGGTACTGAACCTTTTGGATGAAGCCATAGTCAATTAGGTTCTTGACCTCGGCATTGATGCTCATTTCAAGTTCGAGCCACACCCTTCTTGGCGCTTGTTTGACTGGCTTGACGTCTGGAGATATCGCCAATTTATGCACCGCTATCTCTGGATCTAGTCCCGGCATCTCGAAGTAGTTCCATGCGAAGCAGTCTTTATATTGCATGAGCACGTCTTTTAGCGTAGATACCTGTTCTTTAGACAGTAGCTCGCTGACGAACGTTGGCCGTGGGTCGTTTGCCGTCCCCAAGTCGATTTTCCTTAGGTTGTCCGCAGTAGTATGTATTCCGTCTTCCAACTCCTTTGGCGTCGGTGGAAATTCTGAGATCAATTCCTCTTCTTCCTCGTTTTCGAAGCACCAGGATAGGTCATCCATATTCTCGAGCTCTCCTTCTTCCGACATCGTTATCACGTGACAGGTGCGAGATCTCTTCCAAGACCGATGTTGATCTGGTTCTACTCTCGCTGTATATGTGGCTTTCGGTATATGCTTCCGTGGTGGGGTTACCCTCCAACTGCTGGATAGAGCGAACCTGCCTTGCTGATACTGGTCTTCTACCCAGTTTTTGATGTGAAGCAATCTTCGAGAGGATGTCCTATCGCTCAGTGATAGGAGCAATAATCTGGGTGAGTGACCTCGTCTGCTTGTTCGGGGTGTTTAGACTCCGAGAGCGTAATCATTTGATGTTTTATAACAAGATCAAATATCTTCCTTGTCTTGTCTTGGGGAAAAGAATATGCTCGGCCCATCATCTTTATAAGAGACGAATCCTGGCTGCTCAATTCTCGATCGCATGGCTTCTTGGACCCGCTTTGCCGCTGTCGAACGTTTTTTCCGTTCTTTAGTTTGTTTTTACCTCTGCGTCGGGTCTTCTGTATGACGGGCTGGCGACGAAGGGCATCGTCATTCTCCGTAACCTGCTGAAGGAGGCGCTGCGTCCTGGCTTTCTCGTAAAGAGTCATTTCACGGTTGTGGTCATCCCGGACCTTTTGACCCGCCTCCCTTATTAGCTTGTCCATCTGTTCTTCAAATGACGGACTTGGCATTTTTACAGTGGGATCTCGTTTTGGTTCAACTACAGTGTCTTCTAACAAAGCGTCCCCTTCTTCATCGAAGTTATGTATAACGTAGCAACCATAAAATCGTTCCCATTTCTTCGATTGAACATATCCAAGCCCGATCGTTTCTTTTCTCCCGTTGGGCAATTTTCGCTGAGTTCCAGGGACATTCTAGATCCTGTTGTAGAACCGAGCTTGTCGAGCAGTCTGTTTGAAGAGTACGCCTTGACGCCTCAACAGCCTTTTTAATCCTTCTGTGTAGTATCTGGGAAGACGGATGGGCTGGAGCCTGTCAAGTTGGCACCATGCCAGATTTCTTTTTCCACTTTGGTTTTCGTGAATCGATAAAAGAGGATCACCTTTTCATCTTTTCGCTTGGGAGGAACGTAGAGCGTCTGCAGTTCTTGCACATTATAGGTATCAAGTGCGTCAAGCTATTTGTAGTGCTGCCGCGGAACCATAGCGATTTACAAACTCCGTTTGTCGCCTGGCACGGCTTGTATGAATGGTCGAACAGAAAATACTGCATTGACTTCATCTTCAGAGTCGCTGCCGAAGATCAACATAGGGGGAGACGGCCCGGACTTGTTGTATTGGAGCGGCCCCGAATAGAATATTTCTTCTTCCTCCTCAGTATCACTCCCGAAGACTGGAATAGTGGTGATAGCTTTTTCCTTGTCCTCCGGTTTATGGCATCTTTCCGTGTCTTCGAAGTCTGGTAAGAAGTACTTGGCGTCTTCATATTTGCGGACTTCGTTTACGGAGAATGGGTTCAGTTCCCCCGTCACGGTATACTCGAGACCATCCTTGAAATATTTCATACACTAATGTTGTGTAGAAGGGATGATGTTGTACTCGTACAACCAAGGCCTGCCGAGCAAAGCATTGTAGCAAGTCTTGGCGTCAATGACGTGAAACTTGATGTCAGTGATGAGCAACACAAAGTGTAACATCGGTATCACAGACCCGAGCGTCCGTGATGACTGGAAGTCGAACCCGGAGATGGTGATTTTATCCCGAGCGAGGTGCTGGGCGCTCATACAGATTTCTTTTAGTACCCTCACATTTAGGAGGTTGACAGAGGACCTGTTGTCAACTAGAATCTTCCTTATCTTGATGTCATGGCAGTATCCGGTGACATACAGGGGACGGTTGTACTCGCACGTCCCGAGGAGGAGGTCTTCATCGCCGAAAGTGACGTCAGCATTGTGCACTTCTTCCTTCATCTTTTCTTCGGCAAGGAAAGCTTGAAACTGCTCGGGCTCTTGTAATGCCTTTATCAAAGAATCTCTCGCCTCTTTAGATAGCAGAAGGGCATCGAGAATGCTTAGCTGCGAGGGTATCTTCCTCAGGTGTGCCAGAATGTTGTAATCCGCCTTATTTTTCTTTGGCGGGTCCTTGGCTTCCAGCTCTTCGACGACTCGATCATCGAGGGCGATATCCTCAGGTACTTTTTCCTTCCCCTTATCGTTTCTATCGGATCCCCTGTTTGCATGTCCGAGATTCTTTTCGGGCAACGTACGGTTGCGCAGCTGAATATTCTCACAGTTCTTCGCCTCTTCTGTTTCATAGATGGATTCCTTGAAGAGAGGGCCGAAGGCTATTTCTTCATCAGAATCGCTCCAAAAGGTAAGAACTTGCGATACCCCGGAATTAACCATGTGACAGTCGCCGGCAGTTCTTTTGCGCTCATCTATCGTGCTTCTCTGCTCTCGACGAGTTTTGCGCTTCATCCGCTTGAAATGTTGTTGATGAGCAACGTATCCCTGCCATCAATTTTTAAAGGCGTTGCACTCTTCGGTAAGGTGTGTGATCCTCCGATGGTATAAGCAGTAGTTTAGATGTGGATCTAGTTCGCCGGGGAACATATTCTCTGAAATGTCTTCTTTGGAAGGTGGCAACTTCATTCCCATCGACAGGGCTTTAGCGAATTGCTTCCTTGTCCTAAACCTGCTTTTGCTGGCAGCAGAAGTTCTTCCAGCCGGTTGGGGTAATCTATGGCTTCTCAATACCGGAGCTTCTTCAACATGACGCTGACGCTTGGCCCTTTCATATATGGTCGTTTCACGCTCTCGGTCAGATTTGCTTTTTTGACGGGCCTCATTCAGCAACATGTCAATCATCTCATCTGACGGTTCTAGGAGTTCCGATTCGGGATCTGCTCCCAGTTTCTCTGCATCAGGAGCTTCTTTACCATCTATTGACGAGTGAGAGATCATGTGGCAGCTTGCCACATAATTCTCAGGTTCATCTGACGAGTCTTCTCCCTCATCATTGTCATCATTTCCGTCCTCAAGGATGTGGTTGAGAAACTCTTGGAGTGTGACCGGGATTCGCGCCTTCTGGTTATATTCTTCCAGCGCGTCTATATGTTTTTTCAGGTCTGTGCGCTTGTCATCAGGCTACACGGGCTTTTTGGTCTTCTTATTCTTCTTTGAAGACTTTGACGGTCGGGCATGGGTGTTTTGACTATCATCACCAATTCTTGGCGTCGGGCGCGGCTTCAGCATTCCCTCGATGACCTCGGGTTCCAGCGGACTTTTCCACCTGATCGCCGGGCCTGTTTGGATATCCTTTAGCATTCTTTTTGTTTTGGCTGAAAGAGCGACCTCCCATGGAGTTTCTTCTATAAAAGAGCATGATGCCCCCGGCGTGTCCACATTTTTAAGAGCGTGCGGTTGGGGCGGGTTTACCCTCCAGTTTTCAGACAACGCGAATTTGCCTTGCTGGTACTGGTCCTCAATCCAGTTTTTGAAGACAAAGCAATCTTCGATTGGATGGCCCTTTATTCGATGGTAAGGGCAATAGTTGGGACTGTTGACGTCACCGGGCTGCAGTAGGCATTTTGGATCCGGCAAGGTGATGAGCTTGTTGCGTACCGCCAGCTCGAATAGTCTCCTCGTTTTATCCAGGGGAAACGAATAAGGGTGCTTTAGCTTCTCGTTAAAGAATCGTTGTTTATCGTCTTGGCGATCAGTTGGTTTTGGACCACTGGGCTGCTGCTGAGCATTGGCGACGAAGGTCGCTTTCCCTTTCCCCTTTTCGTTTCGAAGCTCCATCTTCGAAGAAGATGGTCTATGACCCATCTGATCCATTTAGGCCAGCTTGTAAATCAAGGCCTGGAAGGTAGTCGGCTTGAAAAACATCATGAACTGGGATATGGTCGCCTGCGGATCAAGGGTACCCACGAACATGCCTACTGCAGGAGCTTCTTCGATGCGTTGTTCGCATTTCGACCATAGGTTCCTCCACCGGATTGCATACTGAACCCATGTTTCTCTCGGCTTCACCCTGGAATTGATCAATGCCGTGATTGGGGTGCGTTCGCTAGAGCTTGCGAATCTTTGTGTAAACAGTAACTCCATTTCTGCAAATGTCTTAACGGAGTCATTCGGGAGTTCAGAGTACCATTCAAACGTTGTCTCCGATAAGCTGCCAACAAACTGGCGAAGCAGCAGTTTGTCGTCACCCTCAGTATTACCGCACAAGGCTCTAAATTGAGCAACGTGCTGGTGTGGATTGCCCGTCCCCTTATATACATGGAATTTAGGGATCGTATATCCCGGCGAGTACTTTATTTGGTTGTACCAACCCGGATAGGGTCATCCAGTCTTAACAATTTAGCTGGCCGCTTCGCTCGCCTGATGAGCTCGTATCTGTTGAGCGATATAGTCATCCAGGACGTCTTTAGAGATCATCTCTTCTTTGGCTGCTGATAGAGCCGAAAGAGGGTTTGATGTCTCCCCTCTGTCGTCTTCAAGGATAATCGGGGGGTTTTCAGTTGGAGGATCCGGCTGTATCATCATCCTGACCATATCTTAGAATAAAAGAGCCATTTGTTTTATGTTGGCCGCTTGTTCCGCGGCCTCTTTGTCTTTCCTCTCGAGCATTCTTCGGAGGAATTCGGCATCAGTTTCCTGTTCTTGACGCTGTTCTGACGATGTCTCCGGGCTTACTTTTGGCCCAGTGAGTGCGGCCATGGTTGTCAGCATCTCTTGGAGCTTTTTTTGTTGCTCCTGAATTTTCGTCACAGACCGTGTGAGTGGTCGATGACCCGTAGAAGCACGGATTTCCTCTTTTCCAGAAGCCATATAAACGGTATGCACTACCATGCCCCCAGCCTTGGGGCATTTGGATTCAGTGCCCTTGCGATTCGTCGCAGACGCGGGGATCTTCTCCGGCCTTCTCCTTTTGTGGGCGATCGAAGTTGAGGGGGCCGTCGCAGCAGGCACCGAAGTAGACGACACCTTCCGTAGCGTGGCGACGAGATGGTCCTCCTCTTGCCGAACCTTCATTTTCTTCGGTCGGCGGGAGTAGTCTTGGTTAATCACGGAGTCTTGGACCTTTCGCCAGACCCTGTGGATCTTGGAGGACAACCGCTGAGGTTGTTCTTGCTCTACCTTTGTAACATTTTCCACAGGTGGAGGAGATCTTTTTAGCACGGCGGTCGGAAAGTTCTTGCGCACCCTCTTGAGTGATTCAAAGCTGTTCCCAGTTGGAACAGCGGCAATAATTTCCACCATTAGAGCTAGTGGAGTCAGTCCGAAAGGAGAGCTGCCCCCGGTTTTCCTTACTCGGTGCCAGTGGCGACGGCAAGCATGTCGTGTAAATGGTATTGGCTCGGTTACGGGGGTGGCTCCCCCATGCCTCCTGTTCTGGCGAAGGGCTGCCGTTGGTGCTAGCCTATTGAAAACTGACGTCCGCCGAGAGGAAGCGTCCAACCTGTCGAAGACTGACCCTTGGGCAGGGGAAGCAGCTTTGGTGATCTCGCCCGAAGCGGGAGTTGGAGCGGATAGTCTAGCGAAAACCGATCCCTTAGCAGGAGAAGTCTCTCTGATGATTTCGTTTATTGGAGCTGGCATGGATATCCGCTTCAGGATAACTCCTTCAGGTATTATGGGCTTTTTCACGGGCCCACCTGAGCTTCAGCCCAGTCTATTGAAAACCGAGGCGCTGGATTTGGGTGACCCGTTGAAAGGGGCCGCGGTAGTTGTAAACCGATCAAAGACCGACCTCTTCGGAGCTTCTTGCGACGGCAGTGGGGAGTTGAAGCTCATTGGTGGGAGCATGGTCCCAAAGAACAGCCCAGTGGTGGCTTGCGTCACCTGTTCCACTGGTATCGCGAAAATGGAGTCCGCTTGGGGCCCATAAGTCACTCCTCCGGTTGGGACGGAGTGGGAGTTGTTGTTGCAGCTGGAACAATTAGAAGCCATTGATCTTCTTTTCTTCTGCACGGAGCAAGACACCAAATCTTAGTACCTCGAATCCAAGGGCAACCATATCATACCGCGATTCGTTCGCGAAACACGACACACGAAGTGTAGAGTGGAAAGAGGAAGAGGTTCCACCGGGCGTGCCGGAATTTGTTCACCGCCGAAAACGGAAGACGAAACCGCGTAGGTCGTCTTGCATGAATTTAGGGGCAGATGATATTTGGTTTTATCTGTCCACCTCTCCGAAGATGCCCAGTTGATTTATGGCACCGTGTATCGGAGGTTTAGACGGATGCGGCCGTTCTAGCAGACTTTGTCAGATCCCCCTTCATTGTGAGGGGTTTTTGATTGTGGGGACGCTCTTCCCTGCTGGCGCAAGCCCCTACGGTTAATTACGTTACCGCATCACGGTAACCGCTTTCTCCTGCTCCAGAAGGTCACTTCGTATTATGTGTGTTTGTTTTATTTTTGGTTGCCCGTGGATTGTATACGGAGACTAATTTATGTTGTCGCCCGTGGGGCGGGGATTAGTCCAAATCCTTATTTTCTTAAATTTGGGTTTTGGTTGGTTTAAGGACCGTTAGTCTTGTTTTAGACTAAGGTCAACTCAAACGTTTGTTGAGGATACGTTAGTCTAATTTTAGACTAAGATCTACTCAACGGGGTTTTGGGATCATTTAGATCCGACAAAGGAGTATTTGGGCTCTATCGTCTTAGTTTAGGGACGTTGCGGTCCAATGGGTTTAAGGACATCACAGTCCGTGTTTAAGGACATCATAGTCCATGAGTTTAAGGATCTCATAGTCCAGTTTAAAGACATCATAGTCCAGTTTAAAGACCTCATGGTCTGTAAAGTTTAAGGACATCATATTCCATGAGTTTAAGGACCTCATAGTCCATAAAGTTTAAGAACATCATAGTCTATGAATTTAAGGACCTCATAGTCCATAATTTAAGGACATCATAGTCCATGAGTTTAAGGACCTCATAGTCCATAAAGTTTAAGGACATCATAGTCCATGGAATGTCTGGTTGTCGGGACCCGCCACCTCTCTGAAGACGTTGAAGAATTACAAAGACATATATCAGAGGAATGAAGAGATGTACCCTCGAACCAATGTTGGTTAGGAGTTCTGTAGTCAGGTTTGGGACTAAGACCAATTAGGGAAATTATGAGCACATGGGCTCGGTTGGTCTGAGCTTAGGACTTGTGGCCAACTTGGGCTCAGCCCACTCAGTTTAAATAAAATGTTGAACATTTATTTGGGTGTTGAACGTTTGTTTGGGCTTAGCCTCTTTTGTTCAATAATGCTGAGCATTAATTTGAGTGTTGAGCACTCCTTATGGCTCTGGGGCTTTATTTAAAGAACATTTTGTGTTCCCTCAGCGCCCACTTGAGGAGCACGTGGTGCACTTGGCGCTGAGCGCCAGACTTGAAGCGCTAATACGCTTCTTGCAAAATAGCGCACACATGAGGAGCACGTGGCGCGCTTGGCGCTGAGCGCAAGACTTGAAGCGTTGACGCGATTCTTACGAAATAATGCACACGTGAGGAGCACGTGGCGCCCTTGGCGTTGAGCGCCAGACTTGGAGCGCTAAGGCGCTTTTTAAGAAGTAGCGCACACGTGAGAAGCACGTGGCGCGCTTGGCGCTGAGCGCCAGATTTGGGTGCAGAGCGCTCTTTATCAACTCTATGCCCTGAGAACTAAGTTCTCGTTTATAAGAGACTTTGTCTCGTGGATCTAAGAACAAAGTTCTTATTTTATAGTAGATGCTACGATCTCTTCTGTTTTTTGTAAAAAAAACTTTGTTTTATAGATCTGTGATCTAAAGAGAACTAAGTTCTTCTCCCTCCCTTTTTATGATGAGATGCTCCGATCTCTTTTTCTTTTATGAAAGACTTCTGTCTTTGTAGATCTATGATCTAGAAAAAGAACTAAGTTCTTCTTTTTTGATGAGATGCTTTGATCTCTCTGTTTTATTTACCTTGAAGAAATTCTTCTTCCGAGAGCTCGCTCTTCTCTTTGAAATTTCTCAAAGTTTGTGGGGGGTTCCTCTGTGTAAGACTTGAAGTCTTGGGGCCTTTAATAGTGGAGGCTGATTTGTTGAATCAGTTAAAGAGATCTTTTCTCTGATTGATTTGGGGATGTTTCCCACCGTTGTATCTTTGATCCTAGGGTTTCTGTTTTACAGAAGACAATCTTCTTATTTTTAACAAGATTGGGAAATATTTTCCCATACAGAGCTTATTCTGTATCTTGGTGATTTTTAATCACCATTGGATCATTGATCCAACGGTGCTCTGATTTACCGAGCATAATCTTTCCTGTTTGGAAAGATTCTGAGGAGTATTTCCTTAACAGAATTTTATTCTGGTAATTTGATGATTTATCATCTTCATTGGATTTTTGATCCAACGGTGGAGAACATTTAGTTCTAGAGCTTGGTGCTCTCGTGCCTTGCACGTGAGCGTTGTTTCAGAGTCTTTGACTCTTAGCGCTGGCGCACTTGGCGCGAGCACTCTCGTGCTTTGCATGTGAGCGCTGCTTCAGAGCCTTTGACTCTTAGCGCTGGCGCTCTTGGCGCGAGAGCTCTCGTGCTTTGCACATGAGCGCTGCCTCAGAGTCTTTGACTCTTAGCGCTGGCGCACTTGGCGCGAGCGCTCTCGTGCTTTGCACGTGAGCGCTGCCTCGGAGCGCTGGCGCTCTTGGCGCAAGCGCTTTTATGAAGCGTTGCTTTATTTTAAATTTCAAAATTTGAACATAGCTATGCTCTGATTGGGGGAAACAGGTTCATTGAAGGATTTTCAAAGATTACAACACCCCTGACCAAGCTCACATGTAAATATGACGAATTCGTATGGTCAGAAGCATGCGAACAAGCTTTTGTAGAACTCAAGTCAAGATTTACATCAGCGCATATTCTCGTTATACCGGACCAATCTAGTGTTTTTTTAGTGCATTGCGATGCATCTTGTAAGGGATTAGGATGTGTTCTACATCAGCACGGAAAAGTTGTAGCTTATGCTTCAAGACAGCTGAAGATTCATGAGCGCAATTATCCGACGCATGATTTGAAGTTGGCAGCCGTAATCTTTGCTCTTAAGATTTGGCGCCATTATCTTCTTGGTGAACGAGTGAACATATACCCAGATCACAAAAGTATGAAATATGTGTTTACTCAGAAAGAGTTGAACATGCGGCAGAGAAGATGGTTAGAACTCATGGCAGACTTCGACATCAAGATGCAATATCACCCAAGGATGGTGAATGTAGTACCTGATGCCCTTAGTCGCCAACCATTGGCATTGAATCTCATCTTACAGTGGAAGCTTCAACAAGACTTGCATCAAATGGAGATTGAAGTAGTCATGACAGGTAACGCTTCAAGTTTGATGAACTTACAAGTTCAATCTACCATTGTCAATCAGATCAAAGCAGCTCAAGCAAGTGATGCTAAGTTGCAAAACATCAGAGAACAAATAGAAAGCGGACTTCGAACAGACTTCATCATCCATGAAGACGGATCTATGAGATACTGCAGTAGATTGTATGTACCAAAAGGTTCTGTGCGAGAAGAGTTGATGAAAGAAGCTCATAGCTCTCCTTATTCAATACACCCTGGAGGTACAAAGATGTACAAAGATGTGCGTAAAAATTATTGGTGGCATGGAATGAAGCGTGAAGTAGCCAGAAGAGTTGCTAAATGCTTGGTGTGTCAGCAAGTAAAGGTTGAACATCACAGGACAGCTGGTTTACTTCAACCGTTATCTATCCCAGAATGGAAGTGGCAACACATCACAATGGATTTCTTGACTGCACTTCCTCGCAGCACGAAAGTTAACGATGCGGTATGGGTTATTGTGGATCGACTCACAAAGTCGGCTCACTTTATTCCATTTCCAGTTGGTCAATCTACCGAGACTCTAGCAAAGAAGTACATGGAGGTAAGAATCTAAGTAAGATTTAAATATTCAATACGTACTATCTCTGATACCCATGAACTCATGCAGGAAATCATGAGATTACATGAAGTACTGGTCTGCATTGTCTCCGATCATGACACCAGGTTCCTATCATAATTTTGGCAAAGTCTGCAAGCTAGCTTGGGAACAAGTCTGAACTTCAACATGGTTTATCATCCACAAACAGATGGTCAGTCTAAGCGAACTATTCAGATCTTAGAAGATATGCTAAGAGCGTATATGCTATACTTCGGAGGATCGTGGGAAGATCACCTACATCTTGTGGAGTTTTCATACAACAACAGCTACCAAGCAAGTATAGGAATGGCACCTTTTGCAGCACTTTATAGAAGGAAGTGTCGATCGCCATTAAGTTGGGACAACATAGGAGATAGAGAACTCCTTGGACCTGAGATGATAGTAGAAACTGTTGAAGTGGTTCGTACTATCAGGGAAAGAATGCGCATAGCCCAAGATCAACAGAAGCACTGGGTTGATGCAAAGTACCGTCACTTGGAGTTCCAACCAGAAGAACATGTATTTATGAAGATATCTCTGAACCGTGGAGTGATTTATTTTAGAAGACGGGGTAAGCTCACTCCGAGGTACATTGGACCGTTCGACATACTCGAACGAGTCGGTGAAGTGGCTTATCGCTTGGCACTTCCACCTTCATTAGAAGGAGTGCACAATGTGTTCCACATATCCCAACTCAGAAGGTATGTGAGTGACCCCAGCCATAGTCCTGATCATTCTGAGCTCACTGTACAGCCAGACTTATCCTGTGAGCAACAACCTGTTGAGATCCTGGATAGAAAGGTAAAGTCACTTCGGAACAAGGAAGTAAACTTGGTTCGAGTGATGTGAAGAAAAGACACACCAAGAAAATCAACATGGGAAAGGGAAGATGAGATGCGTGCAAGATATCCTCATTTATTTGTAAACTAGTCCTTAAAATAAATTGTAAATTTCGAGAACGAAATTTTTGTAAGGAGGGTAGACTGTAACAATTCCAAATTCAATATACAGAAAATTGTTTAAAAGTTAATGTACAATTGGAGTATTTACAATCCTGTGTACACTATAAGTATTTGTTTTACTTTAGAACAGCAAGAAAGCACTTGTAGCACATTGGTAAAGCCTTGCACTGCTATGACGTAGCCCCTGTGATCGAATCCCCCCAGCCCACATTATCTTTTTATTAAATTTTCTTTTAATCTTTTAGAAGCCCAAGGGTTTGCACGTGCACTACACGTAATATGTTAAGTTACAGATTAATCAAACATGTGCACTAAAGCAAACCAAGCGACACAAACACGTGGCATAAATCCCACTGTCCATCGCCAGATTTGGGCCGGCGACGCTAGCATGGGGGACCGGTACCGCCGAGCCGCCCGTAAGGAAAGGCCTCCATCTTTTCACCCGAGCACCTCTTCAGCTACCCCACTACCCCCATGTTGTTTGTTTACTCTGCATTCATCCAGAGAACAATAAAATGCCCTTTAATCCCATTTTTAATGCAAATTTCAATGCATTCTTTAACCCTCTAAACCCTAATTTTTTCTATAAATACCACACCCCATTTCACACATCCTCACTCAGAAATTCCCTGCCAAAATTCTCAAAAATTCTCAAGTCCTTTTAGTGTGCAAGTGGGGTTAGCAAAGGATGAAGTTCCGGCAACGTTCCAAGGAGATTCCGGCGATGAAACGACGCCCCGACACTTCCCTAGCCTCCCCCTCTTCCTTCTCTTGTTCAATAGCCAGTAAGTCCCTTCTCCCCCTCTCTTCTACTATCTTAAAAACTTTAAATTCTAAAATCAGACGGAAACGGAGTTAATTCGACTTCCGATTCGGTTTTTCTTTAAAAAAGTTATTTTTCTTAAACAATCAATACCATACTCTCATATAATGTTTAACAAAAATTAACAAACACTTTAAAACAAGTTTCATCTCAAAATATTCTTTTATGCAACTTTTATTGTATTTTTACGGTAAAATACCACATACTTCATTCCCGGCATAAAACAACATAAAACTTGTATTATCTTTAGATAACTCACGAGGTAATGACCTACCTCATCACAACACACATATTTGACATAGCACGATGAAGTTTTGGGAATATAGTTATGGGATAATACGACATTACAAATAAATACCATCAAACTTGCAAAACCATTTCTTTAAAAAGTGTATTAATCAATTCCTTGCAATTACGCCTCTACAACCCATTTTGGGGACCCCGATCGGGATGGTGCGGATTATCGCACATTCTCGGTCCTAGTAGAGGGAGATGCAGATCCCCGAAAGGATCATTCGATATCGATGGAATTTTTAATGCATTTTTCTTTAGAAAATGAGATTTTAACAAGAATAAATAAAATTTATTTTTCTTAAATCTCGAGAAACTACTGATAACACTTACCAGTAAATCTCATCAACCCTGGCCAGGGACTTACTGTTATAGCCAATCGAGCATAGTGCAATATCAACTCCTTATACCGGGAGAGACGAAATCCCTCCTATCGCTCACTACCTCCATGTGACTCGGGATTGTACTCAAAATCCACCTGTTTGCACGACTCCTTTGAGCCATGGTAAGGAGGAAATCAAAGCACAGTGGGAACCACACAAGACACTATGACGATCTCGGGTCTACAGACTAATCTGTACCAGTGTCACCAGAGAACTGCTATCTGACGATAGGTATGGTACCATCTCGGAGTTCTCGGCGAGTCCTGTTCGGTGTACCCATTCTCTAATGAGCACCTGTGTACAATCTTTGATGTCAAACACCAATGGTTATGGGATCAACCATCGCCCCCTACAGGGTCAAGAAACATACACACTAGTCTACTCTGGAATAACGATGCCCTGTCTCGATATCCCCTCGACTAGGAACAATTAAAGGATGTTCTTGTGGACTACACAAGTCCTAGTAGTATGATCCGCATCATAGTCCTGGTAGTCAAGCAAACATCCTAAGGGCTTTATCAACATATATCAGAAAGACGGTATAATAATACAAGTGTACATGTTAAGATAAAGAGCAACCGGATAGTATACTATCATGTCGAGCAAGAAAGTCCTCTATATATATGTCCAAGCATCCACTATATCATACAATAATGGCCTCTAGGGCATACATATTCCTAACAATCTCCCACTTGCACTAAGGCCAGTTGTTGTAGTATCTCATACCCAACATCCTAAAAAGTCTCTCCCACTGCGTCTGGGGAGGGCCTTCATGAGTGGATCCGCTACGTTGTCCTTCGTGTCAACTCTCCTGACCTCGATCTCCCGTCGATCTACTATCTCCCTGATCAGGTGATACCGCCTAAGAATATGTCTGGATCACCGATAGGACCGGGGTTCCTTGGCCAAAGCCGCAGCTCCATTGTTATCACAATACACAGGTATTGGATGCTCAATGGATGGAACTACACCAAGTTCAGTAATGAACTTCTTCATCCAGACAGCCTCTTTGGCAGAATCGTTGGCAGCGATGTATTCTACCTCCATCGTTGAGTCTGTTATGGTATCTTGCTTGGAAGTCTTCCAACATACCGCCCCTCCATTGAGTATGAAGACAATACCCGATACCGACTTACTGTCGTACTTATCAATCTAGAACCACGAATCGGTAAAGAACTCCACCTGGAGTTCACCGTTACCATACACCAAGAACATCTCTTTAGTCCTTCTCAAGTACTTAAGAATGTTCTTCATAGCTGTCTAGTGCTTTTTCCCAGGATCTGATTGATACCTACTCACTACACCTAGTGAGTAAGCTACATCCGGTCTGGTACATAACATCGCATATATGATTGACCCGACTGCCGAAGCATAGGGTATCCCTTGCATGCGAGCCCTCTCCAAATCAATCTTGGGAGACATCTCTTTGGAGAGAGTAATTCCTGAGCAAGCGGGTAAATTACCATGCTTAGAATCTTCCGTACTAAACCTTTTTAGTATAATGTCAATGTACCTGGATGGGGACAATCCCAACATCCTTTTAGATCTATCTCTATAGATTTTAATCCCCAGGATATAGGAGGCATCACCTAGATCTTTCATGGAGAACTTATGTGATAAGAAGA
Source organism: Agapanthus africanus (assembly GCA_030015575.1). Lineage (NCBI taxonomy): Eukaryota > Viridiplantae > Streptophyta > Magnoliopsida > Asparagales > Amaryllidaceae > Agapanthus > Agapanthus africanus. The sequence continues at coordinate 130,476,096 of JASDDO010000012.1, read as the reverse complement.
GATTGACCGAGTGTAGCATAGGAACATCATTTCCTATCAAGAGTATGCCATCCACGTACAATACGGGGAAGACAACCTTACTCTCTACAACCTTCTTGTATATGCAAGGTTCATCTACGTTTTTTATGAAGTCAAACTCTTTGATAGCTTCATCGAAACAGATGTTCCAGCTCCGCGATGCCTGCTTTAATCCATAGATTTATTTAAGTAGCTTGCACATGCTTAGCCCTCTGGCTGTGTCATGTACACGTTCTCTTCTAAATCACCATTTAGAAAAGCGGTCTTGACGTCCATCTGCCAGATTTCGTAGTCATGGTATGCAGCAGTGGCAAATAAGATCCTGATGGACTTAAGCATGAAAACAGGAGAAAAGGTTTCATCATAGTCGACACCTGGTCGTTGACGAAAACCTTTTGCTACAAGTCTATCTTTGAAGGTCTCAACCTTTCCATCTACACCAATTTTCTTCTTAAATATCCGCTTGCTCCCGATGGGTTTTACCTCTTCAGGAGCAACTTCCAAAATCCATACTTTGTTGGTGTACATGGATTCCATCTCAAATCGCATAGCATTCAGCCATTTCACAGAGTCTCCACTTATGATGGCCTGCTCGAAACTAGTTGGGTCTGTTCCCGCCAAAATTGTCGGCCAAGAGCTACTTGTTCCTTTATAAAAAAAGGGGAAAGTCCTCAAAATCAGGCCTCACGTGTAAAACACATGAGCGCTCATATGCAAGCGTATAAGCGTTGAATAAAACAATTAATAGCAAAACAGGCTTCACGTGTAAAACACGTGAGCGCTCATATGCAAAGCGTATGAGCGCTGAATAAAACAATTAAGGGCCAAACAGGCATTACGTGTAAAACACGTGAGCACTCATATGCAAAGCATATGAGCACTGAATAAAATAAACTTAAAAGGACAAACATGCCTCACGTGTAAAACACGTGAGAGCACATATGCAAAGCATATAAGCGCTGAACATAAATCACCAATGGCCAAACAGGCCTCACGTGTAAAACACGTGAGCACTCATATGCAAAGCATATGAGCGCTGAATATAAACAAGCTAAAACCCACAGCAAGAGTCACGTGTTAAACACGTGAATTCTCTTGCCTCTCACATGCAAAGCATGTGAGCGCCCCAATTTAAAATGCTCCTATTAAATTCTAGAATTAAATTATATTTTGAGAAATATTTTCCTGATCTTCCTCAAACTAAAAAGATCTTTTCTGTTAAACAGAGGACCTTTAGATCAAATATCCAGCGATGATCATATGATAGAATAAAAATCTATCATAGGAAAATATTTTCCTAATCTTATAACAAGAATAAAATTCTATGTTAACAAGATATCCATATTAAGAAAATATCTTTCTGATCTTGTTAAACTAAAAAGATTTGATAGAATAAAATTCTAATCTTATTAAAACTAACAAGATATTCGTAATCTTGTTAAACAAACAAGAAATCATCTCTGTTAAACAGAGAGCCTTTGGATTAAAAATCCAACGGTGAATAAAATTCACCGATTGATCTAAAAGATCTTGAAATCAATCATGATCTCTCAATGAGGGATTTTCTTAACAAATTGATTCTTTTTCTTCTCATATAAATAGGAGCAAGGAGAGGAGGAAAAATACACAGAGGGAGAGGGGAAGAAAAAGAGAGAGAGAGAGAATTTAATTCTCTAAAGAAGAGGAACCCCTCCCAAAAGCCCCCACAAAAAAAAGAGAATTTAATTCTCAAACCAAGAGTTTAACTCTTCTCAAAGAACTTAGTTCTTCCTCTGGTTAAGATCTGCAGAAGCAGATCTCCACACAAGTTGAGAATTTAATTCTCATCGGGGAGATTCTGTCATGCAGATTCAAAACCTAGGGGAAAAAACTGAATCCAAAAGAGTTTAACTCTTACAAAACATATGGGAATTTAATTCCTCTGAAACTAGGGTTTAACCCTTTAAAAAGAATTTAATCCCTAAAAAGCACAAAAGGAGAACTTGATTCCTCAGAACCATAGAAGAACAGCATGGTGATTTATTAGCGTTCAACGCTACATAACAAAGCTTACGTGTTCCTACGTGAGCACCTCTGATGAACAAAAAGAATGACTGAGACTGAATCACGTGCTCCCACGTGACCCTTTAAAGCGAGCGCTCAGTAATTACATGAAAAGAGGAATAAACCCAAAGACAGTTTCAATTTTAGGGCGCCTCACGTGTTCCCACATGACCCCCGAATAGTTGTATATAAAAAAAAGGGAAAAATTCCAAGGACAGCGCTCACATTTTGAAGGTGCCTCACATGTCCGCACGTGACCATTTGATGAACCAAGTGCTTAGCACTTATAAGTGAAAGAGGAATAAAATCTAGAAAACAGTTCCTATCTCAGGCACCTCACGTGCTCACACGTGAGCCAAGTGCTCAGCACTTTTATATATATAAGAGGGAATCAACCGAAGTGAACAGCGCCAACTTTCAAGAAGCATCACGTGCAACACGTGAGCGATCTCAAATTCCAGTGTGCAATACTGCTTTAGAGCCTCACGTGCCACATGTGAGCGCCTTCAACTTTCAGTGTTTAAACACTGCCTTAGAACATCAAGTGGGAGAACGTGAGCACTAAAAATACATTAATGACAATGTAAGGAACCAGTTTCAGCCTCAAATTGGTTAAGTTCCTCCTTAGATTAAATCTCTAAATAAACCGAGCCTCCATGCTCACGACTGATGGCTCCTCAATCTAAAATCTGGTTCAAGGGTACATCTCTTCACACCTCTGATACATGTCGTTGTAATTCTTCAACGTCTTCAGAGAGGTGGAGGGTCCCAATAACCACTAACTCTTGGCGCACCCCTAAATTGATGAGCTAGAATCTCCATGGACTATGATGTCCTTAAACCTCTATGGACTGTAATGTCCTTAAATTAACTTTGGACCGTAATTTTCTTAAACTAACTACGGACCTCGACGTCCTTAAACTAACCTCTATGGACTATGATGTCCTTAAACCCAACGGACCGCAACGTCCCTAAACTAAACTCTATGGACTATGAGGTCCTTAAACTCATGGACTATGATGTCCTTAAATTTTATGGACTATGAGGTCCTTAAACTCATGGATTATGATGTCCTTAAACTTTACAGACTATGAGGTCTTTAAACTAGACTATGATGTCTTTAAACTAGACTATGAGGTCCTTAAACTCATGGACTATGATGTCCTTAAACTTTATGGACTATGAGGTCCTTAAACTCATGGAGTATGAGGTCCTTAAACTTTGCAGACTATGAGGTCTCTAAACTAGACTATGATGTCTTTAAACTGGACTATGAGGTCCTTAAACTCATGGACTATGATGTTGTAACACCTTAGGTCGTGTTTAGGGGTTAATTATATTTTGCTAGATAGTTTTTGGTAAAAAGTTTACCAAATTAAGTTTCAGATTATTTATTTTAATTAATGAATATTTTATTAGGATTTTTCTAGGCACACACACACTTGTGCATGTTAACTAGGGTTTAGATTTGGGGTTAAGACCATGATTAACAGCCATGGTGGACTAACCAATTCCTAAGCCATTTTAAGTTTTGTATTAGGTGTATTTGGGTTTTTATTATGGTGGTTGTTTTCTTTATTTTCATTATGAGAAATAGTTTGGATTTGTTGACTTGGAGAGAGAGAGAGAGAGTATGGGCAACATGGCTTGACCCATGCTCATTTAATGAGAGAGAGAGGGGGGTTGACTAGGGTATTCTCATTTCTTTTCCTCCTCTATCTCACTCCTCTCACTCTCAACACACACACACACACCCTCATACAAGCAGCAGCAGCAGAGGAAGCACCAGCAACAACAGCAGAAAAGGCAGCAGCAAGCAGCAGCATCAGCAGCAGCATGGAGTAGTAGCAGCAACAGGAGCAGTAACAGCTCCAGCAGCCTCTGTAGCAGCTCCAAACCTTCTCCTTCCTCTACTTCCTGCACTCTAAGATCTTTAAGTGAGGTATGATCTGAGCCTAATTTCCTTGCTTGCTAAACTAGTAATTGTTAAGCTTAATTAGTGTTAAAAAGAGAGATTTTGTGCTTGAAATGGTGAATTGTGTGGACTTATGGTTTAGTGCTGTTAATATTGGTTAACCTAGCCTAATTAGGTGTTATTAAGGCCATGTAAACCTAGTTAGACCCTAGATTACACCAAAATACCATAGGATTTCTAATTGTGCAAATTTAGTGTTTTTAAGTGAACTTTTTGGATTTCTGTGACCTGCTATAGGCCCGAGTAGTTCAGGTTGAAATTGAGTTAACTGGAGCTTGTATATAAGGTATAGACCACACCACCAGAGCCCGAGACCCCCACCCCATAGCGAGGCCGCCGGTTTAATCTTTCTGGCCGCAATTTGCAGCCAGATAGGGGAATTTTTGGGTGATGTTTGGATGGGTAGGAGTCTGTTGTTATTTCTAGGCCAGTGGTATGTATAGTTTTGTAAGTTGTTAGCCTGGGTAGAATCTGGGACGTTATATCGTATTTCTAGTATGTTGGTTCACGCGATACGCGCGATACGCGAGAGGGTTCCATGATACAGCGTATCGCGGCATATCGGGGTTAGTTTTAGACGCGTGCACACGTTTAGCGTATCGTACACACGCGCGTTTAGTTCGCGATGCGAGCGTATCGTTTGACTTCGATATCGCGTTTTGCGAGATAGCTGCTTATATATGGATTCTTGTGTAATTCCAGGTTCGCAGGCGGGTACGTCGGACGAAGCTAAGAAAGGGAAGCAGGTGGTCGGCTACGAGTAGCGCACGACCAGGTGAGTAGATTTAACATCTACGGGGAAATCGCCCGTATGGCGTTAAGCATCAGGGCGAGTCAGGATATTAGATTGTAGATGTTCATATGGACTGTAGTAGCATACCTTATTGTTGCATATAGAAATGATAGCATATGACACTGCACTGTCACTAACGGTTCAAGTCGCACGAGCACGATTGATATGCTACACTCACACCGTTAGTGATTGCCATGACACTCACATTATAGGATTGCTATAAATCATATATCATACTGATTCTACCTTATTGATGTTTTCATGATTTGCCGCATAACAGCATATGTTATATCCATATTTGGGCACATATGCATCACATACCCATACTGGTACTACATGCACACATATATTGATATCTTCATACTTTCTTAGATTACGCATTGAAATATGTTGTTTCCATGTTAATTCTGGATTTGGGGAACCGTGGATATTTCAAAGAGAATAGTTAATTATTTAAAAACCCGGTTTCCCTTGATATGATATTTCGGTGCGTCCACCATGTGTTTTCTAGGTACTAGAGTGATATATGCGAACCCGAATCGAGGAGTTGGATGAGGCCGATTACGGGTACATGGTGGACCCGGTATGGTACCCCGGGGCGAGAATGGTTTCGCTGTGTAGTAGACGGTGAGCCTGGCAGAGGGACTACTACCTACCGGTGATTGGTTGGACATGGCGGTTATCCGGAGGATACCGACCAGGGTCGATGGATGGATACGGGATGACTCGTACTGCCGGGGCCGAGGGCCGATACCGCAAACAGAGCCCGTGGGCTGATCCGGACTGATGGATGCCCTATACAGGAGGATTTGCGTGTCGATGCTTGGCACGAGTATTTCTTGATATTTTGGGTGCCGATGTTGGGCACTCACGGTTATATGAGATTTACAGGATTGGAGGACCGAGGAGGATGACGACGCCTGAGTAGTATTGGGATTTTGGTATATTGATGAGTACCGATTATACTTTCCACGATGACATTCCTTGTAGATGTTATATTTCCCATGCTCAGTATGTAGTAATTGATATCTCATCCTGTATCTATTATACCTGATGTAGTACACATTGCTATACCTGATCACTGCATACCCTGTTCATTCTATATAGGGTTGTTAGATTGCATTGCTATACCTGATCACTGCATACCCTGTTCATTCAATATAGGGTTGTTAGATTGCATTGCTATACCTGATCACTGCATACCCTGTTCATTCTATATAGGGTTGTTAGATTGCATTGCTATAACTGATCACTGCATACCCTGTTCATTCTATATAGGGTTGTTAGATTGCATTGCTATACCTGATCACTGCATACCCTGTTCATTCTATATAGGGTTGTTAGATTGCATTGCTATACCTGATCATTGCATACCCTGTTCATTCTATATAGGGTGGTTAGATTGCATTGCTATACCTGATAATCACATTTCTTGCTCATCACATGGAGATATTATTAGATCGCACTTGTTGCATGTTTGAGCATCCAGTTCATCATATAGATGTAATCTGTTGATATAGGTTAGAGTATCGTAGCACGTGCATTCTCGCGATTACCTTTATATGTTATCTTCTATTCATGAGTTGGCAACTCACCCCCGTTGTGCCACAGTGTTTGCAGGTTGCCTTCAGAGTATTCGCGGCAGGCTGCATTCTTGCATCTTTTGACACAGATACCCCTACAGTTGGTGTACTAGCTCTTTTGCTGATAGGTGGGTTTTGTGCGGTATCTGGTTATCTTTCAGTTATGTACATTGTTGTATCTAGTACTCTCCATCTACCACTTATGTATTGACTTAGAGACCAGTTGTGAGGACGATGTATTTTATTTTGTATTTTGGCGTCGAGCTCATTGTGAGCCGACTTTACTTATGCAGTTTATTCTATCTGTGATGTTTCCCACTTGTTGCTCTTTTTCTTCGCTACGGCGTCGTATATTGTTATCTTAGTAATTGGTTCTATTAATTGCTTGAATCACCCTATACTTTTACTGGTTTGATTTCTGGGTTTTCGGCTTACTTAGTCGCGTTACACCTGTAGACGTTACGTGGTTAAGTGTCGGTCACGGGCCAAACTTTGGGTCGTGACAAAGTTGGTATCAGAGCGTAGGTTTTACCTTCGGAGTGTAGGATGACCCTGGTATGATGGAGTAGGTAGCTGCAGCAGAGTGGCGTAGCGTGCGTATGTTCAGCGGCATACTCACGACACGGTACTCCGCCTAAGCGACCTTAGGACTTATTGATTGAATTTCCTTTATGATCGTATACATCCTTGTGATTCGATTTTCGTACCCTCATCGAATCCTACCTTCTTTTCAGCCAGTATGCCGCCAAGGACTACGAGGGTGCAGAGAGAGGCCGGGAGAGCCGAGGTTCGAGTTGATTTATCTGAGATGAGGATTGATCTGAGTAGTACCCATGTTGTACCAGAACAGATTATTTCTCCTACGACAGGTCAGATCGCTAGACTAGTGGCAGAGATGCAGAGCTTGCGCCAGACGATGAGCTCATTGGTAGAGGTCGTTCGAGCGCAGCGACAGATGGTTGTCACCCCTGTTACCCAGTTGTTCCTTACGATCATCATGCAGTATTCCGTCCCCTACATAGCACCGGTGGAGGCAGCCCCAGTTTACGAGACACGTCTTCCAGAGACCGTGAGAGTTCCGGAACAGTTATGGAATCGTACTGGTGTATCAGTCCAGAGCAGAGGCTTAGGACGAGGACAGTCGTTTGGCTTCCATCCCCAGGCAGGACAGCATTCAGCGCGTAGGTGTTTACGATGCGGAAGCCTTCAACACCTCATCAGGCAGTGTTCCTTCACAGCACGTCAGGGTCGCATTCTGAGACGTCGTGGACGCGGAGGGTTTGCACAGAGGGGTCAGGCTAGTGGAGGAGGAGTTCGATCAGTCGCAGATGAAGGACAGGCACAAGTTTTCGCTTCGACTCATCGGGACGCGCGGGCATCCAATGCGGAGCCTACAGGTACTCTTTCAGTATGTCCTTTTGTTGCACTCGTATGTTTACACACTTCGTGCCAAGTTTAGGACGAGAGTCGTGCTAGGTAGATCAGTCGTTTGTTGTGTTAACTTCTGTCAGCAATCCTTTTGTTGCGCGATACGTAAATTCGGTCGTGTGCCCATCGGATAGGAGATAGAGATTCGTCTGTCATTTTGAACCTCCTAAAGATGTTGGATTTGGCGATCTCCTAGGCACGGACTGGTTAGCTACGTGCTAGGCGTTATCGGCTACCGTGAGGAAACAGTTAGGTTTTGTTTTCCCGGGCAAGTCAGTTCTTATTGTGCAGGTGGATAGTGGCGCCGCCTCTTACAGCTTAAATTCAGCCTTGTTCGATAGTCGGCTCTGAGGAGATGTCGTGGATTCTTGGCGTTTTTAGTGATGCTGTAGCCACAGTTGGGTTGTTGGACCGGTTTTCTTTCGTGCGAGAATTTTTCCGACGTCGTTCCAAGATGAGCCGGCGATGCTTAAGGAGCTAAGGATCTGCTGCAGAGTGGACGTTGAGGGAGTTGTGCATCTGAGTGTTTCGCATTTAGGAAGCTCCTATTTCTGTTCGTCCAGGAGGAAAACGACAGATTGAGGTTGTGTATTGATGGATCGTCACTTGAATCGGCTTACGGTGCGGATAAGTATCAGGTACCTCGCATTGATGATTTCTTCGATCAGCACCAGAGTGCGAGACTTTGTCTAAGTTCGTTTGGGATCGGGTCATCATTGTTGCGGGTCCGGAGTGATGACATTCTGAAGACTGCCTTGTGCGTGCTACGGGCTTTGTGTGTTTTGGGTGTGTCACTGGACTCACCAATGCTCTAGCAGCATTCGTAGGTGTGATGAACTGGTTTTCTTCGGGTCGTTCCTCGACTAGTTATTGTTGTGTTATTTACGACAACCTAGTCTTTTTAGTGTGCATTGAGGGTTAGGGTTGTAAGTCGATGTAGTACACCCCAGTACTTCATAGGGAGGCGGAATTTTAAAAAACAATCAAGTTTAAACAACGAACATCGACTAACCGCTTGAATCGAAGCTAAACTATAAATAACCGTATCTTATGAGTTTCTTTTCACAAGTGATTAGGGATTATACCTAATGAAACCGGTCCTTCTTCTTTACGTCCTCCTTTGTTCTCCTCGACCTTCTCTAGGTAGTAGACGATCCACCCGAGAGCAAAACACCAAGCTAAACCTCTAACTTGAGGTAACTAATCAACTTTGATTGCTAATCAAAGATGAGAGGATGATATAGAGTGAAGGTTATGGATTGTTTAGTCTAACTAATCCTTTGATCTCAACACATGAGGATTAAGGATTAGGGTTTGAAGATGAGAGCTTGAGGAGAGAGAATGTGTGATATGATAATGAGAGAAGAGAGAGAGTGTATCATAATATTATGAAGCATTCTTATTTTCAAATAATCAATAAAGGAAATGAATAAGCATGCTTCACAAAATATCTTGTGATGATTCATTAACATGAGTCATTAAGCAATAAATGTGCATTAATGAAGTGAATGAATCACCACTATGACTCACTCTCTTATCCAAAAGAAACCTCCTTAGTCACATCTTCTAGAAGCTTCTCGAGTAATTACGAGAACGCCCCTCCGATCCGTAAAAATACGGAAAAACTTTAGACTGTAAAAATCCAATAACCGGATACCAGTAACTGGCTTAAACCAAAGCCGACTGGTAAAAACTGTCCGAAAGTCGTACGCGCGTAAACGCACGTATGCGTCCGAACCCTTTGTCGCAAAACCATGCAACCTCTATATCGTTTCGCCTGGAGTAGGAAACTCTCTGTGTGGGACTCTAGAGACTCGACTACTACGCTGGCAGTGGGTTTAACCACAGACCGCAAGCGGCACTAGCTGTACGTAACGGTCCCCAGGTAGTTGTCGATAAGAAGGCCGATGAGAAAACCCATCCGAACTCCTACTGAGTCTGATGTGACAATCTCTATACAGTCCGGTCCGTTCGTCCATGACTATCGCATATCGGGCCTAGGGGGGCGGCAAGCGTCAGTCCCCTAATAGCGGTATAAGTCGTGTCGGAGTGAAGCCCATTACACCCTGAGAAACTGCTGGAACCTACCAGCAAATCTCGCTTGCCCTGGCCAGGGACTTTGCGTAATGGCTCTCTGACACAGCACGATATCTACTCCCAATACCGGGAGGGACGAATCCTGTCTAACCGCCACTGCCTCCAAGTGCTCGGGACTGCACCCAACTGCTACCTGTTTGCACGACTCCTTTGAGCCGTGGTAGGGTAGCAATCTAAGAACAGTGGGACACACTCGAGGCGAAGTAGCAGTGTCAAGTCTGCGGACTACGCTGTACTCATGTCACCTGGGAACTGTTCACTGACGACTGGTATCAAACCAACCAACAGTTCCCTGTGAGTCCTGTCCGGTGTACCCGTAACCTAACGAGCACCTGTATACTATCTCCAGTACCACGTACTGACGGCTGTGGGACAGACCATCTCCCCAACTGGGATGAGAAGCGTACACACCAGTCTACTCCGGAGTATCGATGCTCTGTCTCGATAATCCAACGACCAGGGACCTGAATAAGGATGTGCTTGTAGACTACCCAGCCCCCACTAGTGTGACTGCCATCACAACGCTGGTAGACAAGCAAGATCCTAAGAGCTCTATCAATACGTATACTCACATATTAAGATAGAAAAACCAAGTAGCATACTACCATGTTTAGCAAGACTGTTATATACATGTGAATATCCCAAGCTTCCATTAAGTAATATACAAGCTAGTATGATACAGTAATGGCCTTCTAGGGCATAAACACTAACAATCTCCCACTTGCACTAGGGCCATGTACTGGCATATCGTAGACCAATGATCTCGAGTAGCCTCTCGAACTGAATCTGAGGAAGGGCCTTCGTGAATGGATCAGCAATGTTCTCTTCTGAAGCAACTCTCCGAACCTCGATCTCCTGACGATCAATGATCTCCCTGATCAGGTGATACCGCCTCAAGATGTGTCTGGACTTCTGATGGGACCTTGGTTCCTTCGCTAAAGCTATAGCTCCGTTGTTGTCGCAATACAGAGGTATTGGATCAACTATGGTAGGAACCACCTGAAGTTCTGTTAGGAACTTCTTCATCCAGACTGCTTCTTTTGCGGCATCGCAAGCAGCTATATACTCCGCTTCCATCGTCGAGTCAGCAACGGTGTCCTGCTTGGAGCTCTTCCAGCACACCGCCCCTCCATTGAGGGTAAAGACATAACCCGACATGGACTTGGAATCGTCCTTATCACTCTGGAAGCCGGAATCAGCAAAGGCCTCCAACCTGAGGTCTTTTCCGCCGTAAACCAAGAACATCTCCTTAGTCCTCCTCAGGTACTTGAGAATGTTCTTTACTGCTATCCAGTGTTTCTCCCCTGGGTCTGACTGATACCGGCTTACCACGCTCAGTGCGTAAGCTACATCTGGTCTGGTACACAACATCGCATACATTATAGAGCCTACCGCAGAAGCGTAGGGTATAATAGACATGCGTTCCCTTTCCAAATCAGTCTTGGGAGACATCTCTTTGGAGAGGGTGATTCCGTGACAAGCCGGTAGATTACCGCGCTTAGAATCTTCCATACTGAATCTTTTCAGTACAGTGTCGATATACCTGGACTGCGAAAGTCCCAACATCCTCTTGGATCTATCACGATAGATCCGGATCCCCAGAATGTAAGAGGCATCACCCAGGTCTTTCATGGAGAACCTGTGTGACAAGAATCCTTTGACAGATTGTAGCATAGGAATGTCATTTCCTATCAATAGAATGTCATCCACGTACAAGACGAGGAATACGACACTTCTGGCCACAACTTTACTATATATGCACGGTTCATCTGGATTTTTGATAAAGTCATATTCTTTGACTGTCTCATCAAAACAGATGTTCCAACTTCGCGATGCCTGCTTTAGTCCATAAATAGACTTAAGCAGCTTGCACACTTTCCCGCTGCTCCCACTCTGATTGAAACCCTCTGGCTGATCCATATAGACGCTCTCTTCTAAATTTCCATTCAGAAAAGCCGTCTTTACGTCCATCTGCCAGATTTCATAATCATGGAAGGCAGCAATAGCAAGAAGGACCCGAATGGATTTGAGCATAGCCACTGGAGAAAAAGTTTCGTCATAGTCCAAACCAGGTCTTTGACGAAAACCCTTTGCAACAAGTCTAGCCTTATAGGTTTCCACCTGTCCATCTACACCAATCTTTTTCTTGAAGATCCATTTGCATCCTATGGGTTTTACCCCATCTGGAGCAAAGTCCAAAGTCCATACTTTGTTGGTGTACATGGACTCCATTTCGGTCCGCATTGCATCTAGCCATCGTACCGAGTCGCCGCTCTGGATGGCCTGCTGGAAGTCAGTAGGTTCATCATCATCTATGATGCAATCCTCTCTATCCCCGTCTATGAGAAAACCGTAGTATCTCTCAGGCGGACGAGACGGCCTACTACTCCTGCGGAGGGGTGCGGGAATGTTCTGTTCTTCTTGAACCTCTGGTTCTACCAAACTTTCAGTAGTAGTTTGTGGTTCTGGAATTTCTTCCAGTTCTATTTCGCTCCCACTTATTTCCTTTTCTAAAAACTGATTTTCCAGAAAATGGGCATTACGAGAAACAAAAACCTTTTGTTCCTCTGCGTAATAGAAATAATATCCCTTGGAGTTCTTTGGATATCCCACAAACATACATTTTACTGATCGTGCCTCGAGCTTGTCCACATGCTGCTTTTTAACAAAAGCTGGACATCCCCAAATCTTCATATGCTGAAGATGGGGTTTCTTCCCAGTCCACATCTGATATGGAGTGGTAGGCACAGTCTTGGTAGGAGCTCTGTTCAGAAGATATGCCGCTGATTCAAGCGCATAACCCCAGAAAGATCGCGGTAACTCAGCATTGCTCATCATGGATCGTACCATATCCAATAGGGTTCGATTCCGTCTCTCCGATACACCGTTATGCTGTGGAGTGTATGGAGGAGTAAGCTGAGAGAGAATTCCTTTCTCTTTTAGGTAACCTTGGAACTCGGCACTCAAGTATTCTCCACCTCGATCAGATCTAAGTGTCTTTATACTTTTGCCGGTTTGGTTTTCTACTTCATTCTTATACTCTTGGAATTTCTCAAAAGCCTCGGATTTATGTTTCATCAGATAAATGAATCCGTATCTTGAGTAATCATCCGTGAAAGTAATGAAATAGGAAAAACCACCTCTCGCATGTGTAGACATTGGACCGCATACATCACTGTGTATGAGTCCTAAGAGCTCGCTCGCTCTTACTCCTTGTCCAGTAAATGGAGTCTTTGTCATCTTTCCTTTGAGACAAGATTGACAAGTGTCATAGGTTTGATATTCGAACGTGTCCAAATATCCTTCTCTATGCAACTTAGTCAACCTTCTCTCATTGATGTGACCCAGTCTACAATGCCATAAGAAAGCTTTATTTAAATCTGGAGACTTTCTTTTTAGTGTGTTCTGGACATTGAAAATTTGGAGTTGGTTTAATACATATATGCCGTTATTTAGAGTACCGGACCCAATCAAACCATGATTAAGGTGGATGTTGACAACATCTCTTACAAACGTGAAATCATAACCTTTATTTGATAACAAGGAAACTGATATGATATTACACGTTAAGCTGGGTACAAAATAACAGTTATGTAAAACCAAAATGTGTCCACTCGTCAATCCTAGGTGATAATCCCCGACGGACGCAGCTCCCACGCTAGCTCCGTTCGCAACCCTGAGGATCATATCACCTTCCTTCAGCACTCTACGGTTTCTCAGTGCCTGCAAAGAATTGCAAATATGAGATCCTGATCCGGTATCCAATACCCAGGAAGTAGAGTTGATCGACAGACAATTCTCAATTACAAACACACCTGAAGTCGAAGCCACAGCTTGCTTCGGTTCCTGGTTCTTGGCGTTCCACGCCTTGCAATCCTTCTTCCAGTGCCCTTTCCTGTGACAATGGAAGCACTCATCCAGGCCAACTACCGGTGCTGTAAACTTTTTCTTTCCCTTCTTTCCCACCTTACTAACACCTCCTCTAGGTCTGGGTGCGGCCTTCTTCTTCCTTCCTTTGGCCCTAGCCTTGGACCCGGAAGAAGATGAACCGCCAACAAACATAGCGGGTGTTTCCCTTGCCTTCTGCAAGGTGCCCTCTGCACTCCTTAACATGTTCAGGAGTTCCGCAAGTTCAACTTCTTTTCCTTGAAGATTGAAGTTGAGGATAAACTGGGCGTAGGTGGGAGGAAGGGACTGAAGAACAAGGTCTGTATAGAGCTCATTATCCAAAGTCGTCCCAAGGTCTGCGAGCTCTTCAATATAGCCGATCATCTGTAGGACATGTTCACCTACTGATGACCCGACAGCCAACCTCGCTCGAAACAATTTCTTAGAGGTCTCGTATCTTGCTATACGAGATTGCTCTCCATAAAGTTCCTTTGTATGGAGAAATATGCCATCTAGAGACATATCCTCGTGCCTCCTCTGATGTTCATTGTTCATCGAGGCAAACACGATGCACTTGGCTCTCGCGCAATCTAAATCCCAGGTTTTGCGGATTTCCTTATCCGCATTGCTGGATTTGGGACCAAGGACAGCAGGTGCTGTAGCGGTGAGGACGTACCCCAGTTTGTCATAGGTCAAAGCCATCTTGACATTCCGCAGCCAATCTTTATAGTTTGGCCCCGTCAGTATATTTTTCTCTAAAAGTAACTTAAGTCCAGTCATTTTCAGGGTCGCTGCAATTAGAAGAGAGAGAAGAAAACTCTTTAGCATGATGCTCTTGCAAGTTTAGAATGGTTTTTAGTTTATCTAAACTGGATGGCTCCCACTGTTTCTCGAATCCTTCCTCAAACCATAAAAGAAGAATTAGCCAAGACTATTCTCACCGTACAATACTTGCTTAACCGTTCAGCCAGGCCGGTGTCGATACTTCGAGGGAGGTTTTCCAACGCTTTCGCGAAGTTCCTTAATTAAATAACCTCTTTTCTCTGGGGGCGTAACCCCGCTGACACTTTTCTGGACACCTACTAGGTTTATAGCATTGATCGTTAAGCGACGAATATCCTGATAAGTAGCATATACTCACAGTAGGATCGGGATCCAAATATCATCGTATGATAATGTTGAAGGAATCCTACCAACATTCATCAAACTCCAAATGGTATGCATCTCTTTGCAAATTTCAGTTTCTTTAGAAATTCCCGATATAAGTTTTTGCCCCATGCTCTTATGACCTTGGCTTTGGTCAAAATGTCATAAGTCACATGTCAAGTTCTACCCGTCATTATCTTGTCAATTTGAACCCATCCGTATATACCCCTGACTTTGGTCAAATGATAATACGACTGTCCCAAACTAACTCATCTATCTTATGCAACAAATGAAAACCCAGTAGCTACCAAACACTATGCCTTGACTTTGGCCAAAATGCATAGCTTGAATACTACTGAATACCCAAATGAAACGACGGAGGGCTACGACTGGTTTTGGCGAAACCATAAACGTAGTGAACTTGATATAACCGAAGGAACCTGATAGCTTTTAAAAGGAGTGGTTAAAGCTCCGCATTTAAAAATATCTGTTTTAAAAATAACCGAGTGGTTTCTTTTAAATTGTTCCAACGATTTAAACTTTGGTTTGTTTTACTTTGCATTATAGATAATGCGTCCCATCATTAACCTATCATTGCAGAAAACAACGAAAATATAACGTCCTCTTATGCCATCCGCATTCGCCACGGGGTCCCGTCATCACCCGTTAGGTTACTTAACTAACGACAGAGCGGGGGCTGGGCTAGCGCGGGTGTAAAACATAAGTGACGTCTAAATAGCTATCATAAATATAGATATTTTACATTCGTCTGACGCAATGATATTCATTCCAGAACACAGATAAACAATATTGGATTTGCAAGCAATCTGTATTTCTTTTGAGCCTGCAAGAAAAGACAGATTACACAGTTGTGATGAATAGCCGTTACCCCACCCTCGACCCCTACGGGTACGGCAAACTACCCACCCGGCAGTCTGTGTACCCCACGTTGGGTCAGTCCTAGGAGCAAAAACAGTAAAATGAAATAATACAACGGTGGCTACGACCGCAACCTGGAAGTGCCCCGCGAAAATAATATTACAACAAATTACATTTACAACAAATGAATTAAACAATAACCCATTGCAAACCCCGGCTATACACCACAACAGTCCAATACAGTTTATATGCACAAACAGATATAACCATTTCAGAAATGTGCAACCCCCTGCCAACCGACATACTAGCAGTTGGGGGAGGTTTACGAACACATTAAACAATCACAGATATAATCGAATACGCAAATACTGTACAATTCGATCGAATAAACAACATCAATATTGCTCCAAAATCTGCTCTGTTAAACAGTAACCTGAGCAATTATTAAATATTCCAGAAAACACTAAATATCACAGGGGACCCACACAAAAAATTTGGGATCATGACTCGGCAACTCGGCGGCGGAACCGCGGCGGATCGGTGGGATCCGCCGCGCTTCCGCGGCGCTTTAGCCGAGTCATGGGCTCAATTTTCTTGGGTGTTCTCCTGGACCCATGTCAAGCTTTCTGAACATCCCTGAAAAATTTTAGGACATCATTTTGGATTCGACAGAAACTGATTTTTATTAGGGTTTTCCGGCTTCGTTTTTCCGTTCGAAATTCGTACAAATTTGCGATTAAGTTATTTAGTGTTTAGCGAGGCTCTGATACCACTGTAAGTCGATGTAGTACACCCCAGTACTTCATAGGGAGGCGGAATTTTAAAAAACAATCAAGTTTAAACAACGAACATCGACTAACCGCTTGAATCGAAGCTAAACTATAAATAACCGTATCTTATGAGTTTCTTTTCACAAGTGATTAGGGATTATACCTAATGAAACCGGTCCTTCTTCTTTACGTCCTCCTTTGTTCTCCTCGACCTTCTCTAGGTAGTAGACGATCCACCCGAGAGCAAAACACCAAGCTAAACCTCTAACTTGAGGTAACTAATCAACTTTGATTGCTAATCAAAGATGAGAGGATGATATAGAGTGAAGGTTATGGATTGTTTAGTCTAACTAATCCTTTGATCTCAACACATGAGGATTAAGGATTAGGGTTTGAAGATGAGAGCTTGAGGAGAGAGAATGTGTGATATGATAATGAGAGAAGAGAGAGAGTGTATCATAATATTATGAAGCATTCTTATTTTCAAATAATCAATAAAGGAAATGAATAAGCATGCTTCACAAAATATCTTGTGATGATTCATTAACATGAGTCATTAAGCAATAAATGTGCATTAATGAAGTGAATGAATCACCACTATGACTCACTCTCTTATCCAAAAGAAACCTCCTTAGTCACATCTTCTAGAAGCTTCTCGAGTAATTACGAGAACGCCCCTCCGATCCGTAAAAATACGGAAAAACTTTAGACTGTAAAAATCCAATAACCGGATACCAGTAACTGGCTTAAACCAAAGCCGACTGGTAAAAACTGTCCGAAAGTCGTACGCGCGTAAACGCACGTATGCGTCCGAACCCTTTATCGCAAAACCATGCAACCTCTATATCGTTTCGCCTGGAGTAGGAAACTCTCTGTGTGGGACTCTAGAGACTCGACTACTACGCTGGCAGTGGGTTTAACCACAGACCGCAAGCGGCACTAGCTGTACGTAACGGTCCCCAGGTAGTTGTCGATAAGAAGGCCGATGAGAAAACCCATCCGAACTCCTACTGAGTCTGATGTGACAATCTCTATACAGTCCGGTCCGTTCGTCCATGACTATCGCATATCGGGCCTAGGGGGGCGGCAAGCGTCAGTCCCCTAATAGCGGTATAAGTCGTGTCGGAGTGAAGCCCATTACACCCTGAGAAACTGCTGGAACCTACCAGCAAATCTCGCTTGCCCTGGCCAGGGACTTTGCGTAATGGCTCTCTGACACAGCACGATATCTACTCCCAATACCGGGAGGGACGAATCCTGTCTAACCGCCACTGCCTCCAAGTGCTCGGGACTGCACCCAACTGCTACCTGTTTGCACGACTCCTTTGAGCCGTGGTAGGGTAGCAATCTAAGAACAGTGGGACACACTCGAGGCGAAGTAGCAGTGTCAAGTCTGCGGACTACGCTGTACTCATGTCACCTGGGAACTGTTCACTGACGACTGGTATCAAACCAACCAACAGTTCCCTGTGAGTCCTGTCCGGTGTACCCGTAACCTAACGAGCACCTGTATACTATCTCCAGTACCACGTACTGACGGCTGTGGGACAGACCATCTCCCCAACTGGGATGAGAAGCGTACACACCAGTCTACTCCGGAGTATCGATGCTCTGTCTCGATAATCCAACGACCAGGGACCTGAATAAGGATGTGCTTGTAGACTACCCAGCCCCCACTAGTGTGACTGCCATCACAACGCTGGTAGACAAGCAAGATCCTAAGAGCTCTATCAATACGTATACTCACATATTAAGATAGAAAAACCAAGTAGCATACTACCATGTTTAGCAAGACTGTTATATACATGTGAATATCCCAAGCTTCCATTAAGTAATATACAAGCTAGTATGATACAGTAATGGCCTTCTAGGGCATAAACACTAACAAGGGTAGCACTTGAGGATCTGTTATACGGATACTGGGAGAGCCACAGCGGTTTGCTAGATTCTCGGAGTGTTCCCTTCAAGCTTGTTGTGTTGATTCCTAGGTTTTGTAGTTACGGAGACGAATTGGTATGGTTTCGAGGAAGATCGTGGCCGTACAGCTTAGGCCCAAATTTGTGAGCAGGACGGAGGTCCGCAGATTTTTGGCTTAGCAGGTGTTACCGCCGTCTCATGTAGGATTGCTAGTGTAATGCTGCCCCGTTGACTAAATTGGCTGGAATGGAGGTTTCTTTTCTTTGGACTGAGGCTTGTGTGCGGAGTTTCCGCAGTTGAAGACTCGGTTAACAACTGCTTCAGCCCTTTCCTTGCTTTTTGGTTCGGGCGACTTTGTGGTTTAACTGTGATGTTTCGTGAGTAGGACTCGAATGTGTTCTGAGGTGACACAACGGAGTTATCGCTTTTGCTTCTTTACATTTGGAGGAAGTATGAGAAGGATATCCCACCCATGATCTGGAGATGGCCGCGATGGTTTTGCATTGGAAATTAGAGACACCACTTGTTTGAGAGTCGTGTCAGATTTTCACGGACCACCAGAGTTAAAGGTACACCTTCCTGCGGCGGAATTTGATTGTTGTGATAGTCCTCCGCAGATTCACAGTTCTTGTGCGATCGTTGAGTACAGAATAAGTTCGTCTCATCTAAGGAGACAGCTGGCTCATGTCCGCGCTCGACCACCCTTCTTAAATCGCTTTCATGAGGCACTGCCCGCCAACACTCGTTCGTCAGAGATTTTGGAGCCTACTCGGCCGGGTAATGCAAGGGTGTGCTAGGCTAGAGAGACACTTGTGTACCTAATGTTATGGGGAAGAAACGTGGAATCCTAGGGCAGGCACATCAGTCAACTCTCTGTACTCATTCAAGCCCCACCAACTGTTAACGTGACTTGTAAGGTAGTAACGGGTGGGCAGGGATAGAAAGAGAAGTCTCGGGATTCGTTTCAAGTGTCTGTCTTGTTGTGTGTTTGAGTTGGGTGACTGAGACCGGCTGGAGAGTTGCAACCTTTAACCGTTCCGAAGAGGGAACGAGAGCAGATCTTCCCGAAATTCGTTATGGTGTCCACCCAGGTTTAGTTAAAATGTGACTCCTTTCGGATGTTTGTCATCCGGTGATACTCAGTTGTTCTTGTTAAGTTGTGTGTATGTAGAAATTGTTGTCGGCAGTTGGGGATCGTCGTTTGCCATCAATAGGGTTCTCCTTTGATAGCAGTTATCAGGAGACACTCCAATTGGTAACCTTTAGGATTAGAGGTTAGGTCATGTCGATCACCAGTCTGTTTTTCCTAACTCCGTGTTATAGGATTATTGGACCTCAGCTAGTTTAGAAATTTCGGAAATGACTCGGTTGTATTGGGTCAGGATGAGAACGGTATATTGCGGATAGAGATCAGATGCTGACCAAGTGGGTCGCAGATTCGAGCTCGCAATGGCAGATCATGTATTCCCACGGAAATTTCCGATAAATGACATGTTGAGTTTTGGGAAGCTTTCCAGGATAGTAAGTCTTTTTAGGATCCCTAAGGCGAGTTGGTTCGTTGCCTTAAGTTGGGCACTTCCACCCAGATTATTGAGTATTCACCCTGTATTCCCTATGTCGATACTTTGCAATTACCTTCATGACCTTTCTCATTGAATTCAGCGACAGACCATTTAGTTCGAGCGTGATCCTTCGTTCACCCATCAGCCAGTTGTAATATTGGACCGGTAGGTGAAGAAACTTCGATCGAAGGTCTTGCCATCAGTGAAGATATTTTGGTGCATCCCAAACGGTAAAGAGATCACTTGGGAGGCTGAGGGCGAGATGCGGAAGAAGTTCCCTCATCTCTCTGAAGGTATGCGTAGCTTTGTATTTTAAAATTCGGGGACGAATTTTCTTTAAGGGGGGAAGATTGTAACACCTTAGGTCGTGTTTAGGGGTTAATTATATTTTACTAGATAGTTTTTGGTAAAAAGTTTACCAAATCAAGTTTCAGATTATTTATTCTAATTAATAAATATTTTATTAGGATTTTTCTAGGCACACACACTTGTGCATGTTAACTAGGGTTTAGATTTGGGGTTAAGACCATGATTAACAACCATGGTGGACTAACCAATTCCTAAGCCATTTTAAGTTTTGTATTAGGTGTATTTGGGTTTTTATTATGGTGGTTGTTTTCTTTATTTTCATTATGAGAAATAGTTTGGATTTGTTGACTTGGAGAGAGAGAGAGAGTATGGGCAGCATGGCTTGACCCATGCTCATTTAATGAGCGAGAGAGAGGGGGTTGACTAGGGTATTCTCATTTCTTTTCCTCCTCTATCTCACTCCTCTCACTCTCAACACACACACACACACCCTCATACAAGCAGCAGCAGCAGAGGAAGCACCAGCAACAACAGCAGAAAAGGCAGCAGCAAGCAGCAGCATCAGCAGCAGCATGGAGTAGCAGCAGCAGCAGGAGCAGTAACAGCTCCAGCAGCCTCTGTAGCAGCTCCAAACCTTCTCCTTCCTCTACTTCCTGCACTCTAAGATCTTTAAGTGAGGTATGATCTGAGCCTAACTTCCTTGCTTGCTAAACTAGAAATTGTTAAGCTTAATTAGTGTTAAAAAGAGAGATTTTGTGCTTGAAATGGTGAATTGTGTGGACTTATGGTTTAGTGCTGTTAATATTGGTTAACCTAGCCTAATTAGGTGTTATTAAGGCCATGTAAACCTAGTTAGACCCCAGATTACACCAAAATACTATAGGATTTCTAATTGTGCAAATTTAGTGTTTTTAAGTGAACATTTTGAATTTCTGTGATCTGCTATAGGCCCGAGTAGTTTAGGTTGAAATTGAGTTAACTGGAGCTTGTATATAAGGTATAGACCACACCACCAGAGCCCGAGACCCCCACCCCATAGCGAGGCCGCCGGTTTAATCTTTCTGGCCGCAATTTGTGGCCAGATAGGGGAATTTTTGGGTGATGTTTGGATGGGTAGGAGTCTGTTGTTATTTCTAGGCCAGTGGTATGTATAGTTTTGTAAGTTGTTAGCCTGGGTAGAATCTGGGACGTTATATCGTATTTCTAGTACGTTGGTTCGCGCGATACGCGCGATACGCGAGAGGGTTCCATGATACAGCTATCGCGGCATATCGGGGTTAGTTTTAGACGCGTGCACACGTTTAGCGTATCGTACACACGCGCGTTTAGTTCGCGACGCGAGCGTATCGTTTGACTTCGATATCGCGTTTTGCGAGATAGTTGCTTATATATGGATTCTTGTGTAATTCCAGGTTCGCAGGCGGGTACGTCGGACGAAGCTAAGAAAGGGAAGCAGGTGGTCGGCTACGAGTAGCGCACGACCAGGTGAGTAGATTTAACATCTACGGGGAAATCGCCCGTATGGCGTTAAGCATCAGGGCGAGTCAGGATATTAGATTGTAGATGTTCATATGGACTGTAGTAGCATACCTTATTGTTGCATATAGAAATGATAGCATAGGACACTGCACTGTCACTAACGGTTCAAGTCGCACGAGCACGATTGATATGCTACACTCACACCATTAGTGATTGCCATGACACTCACATTATAGGATTGCTATAAATCATATATCATACTGATTCTATCTTATTGATGTTGTCATGATTTGCCGCATAACAGCATATGTTATATCCATATTTGGGCACATATGCATCACATACCCATACTGGTACTACATGCACACATATATTGATATCTTCATACTTGCTTAGATTACGCATTGAAATATGTTGTTTCCATGTTAATTCTGGATTTGGGGAACCGTGGATATTTCAAAGAGAATAGTTAATTATTTAAAAACCCGGTTTCCCTTGATATGATATTTCGGTGCGTCCACCATGTGTTTTCTCGGTACTAGAGTGATATATGTGAACCCGAATCGAGGAGTTGGATGAGGTCGATTACGGGTACATGGTGGACCCGGTATGGTACCCTGGAGCGAGAACGGTTTCGCTGTGTAGTAGACGGTGAGCCTGGCAGAGGGACTACTACCTACCGGTGATTGGTTGGACCTGGCGGTTATCCGGAGGATACCGACCAGGGTCGATGGATGGATACGGGATGACTCGTACTGCCGGGGCCGAGGACCGATACCGTAGACAGAGCCCGTGGGCTGATCCGGACTGACGGATGCCCTATACAGGAGGATTTGCGTGTCGATGCTTGGTACGAGTATTTCTTGATATTTTGGGTGCCAATGTTGGGCACTCACGGTTATATGAGATTTACAGGATTGGAGGACCGAGGAGGATGACGACGCTTGAGTAGTATTGGGATTTGGGTACATTGATGAGTACCGATTATACTTTCCACGATGACATTCCGTGTAGATGTTATATTTCCCATGCTCAGTATGTAGTAATTGATATCTCATCCTGTATCTATTATACCTGATATAGTACACTTTGCTATACCTGATCACTGCATACCCTGTTCATTCTATATAGGGTTGTTAGATTGCATTGCTATACCTGATCACTGCATACCCTGTTCATTCTATATAGGGTTGTTAGATTGCATTGCTATACCTGATCACTGCATACCCTGTTCATTCTATATAGGGTTGTTAGATTGCATTGCTATACCTGATCACTGCATACCCTGTTCATTCTATATAGGGTTGTTAGATTGCATTGCTATACCTGATCACTGCATACCCTGTTCATTCTATATAGGGTTGTTAGATTGCATTGCTATACCTGATCATTGCATACCCTGTTCATTCTATATAGGGTGGTTAGATTGCATTGCTATACCTGATCATCACATTTCTTGCTCATCATATGGAGATGTTATTAGATCGCACTTGTTGCATATTTGAGCATCCAGTTCATCTTATAGATGTTATCTGTTGATATAGGTTAGAGTATCGTAGCACGTGCATACTCGCGATTACCTTTATATGTTATCTTCTATTCACGAGTTGGCAACTCACCCCTGTTGTGCCACAGTGTTTGCAGGTTGCCTTCGGAGTAGTCGCGGCAGGCTGCATTCTTGCATCTTTTGACACAGATACCCCTACAGTTGGTGTACTAGCTCTTTTGCTGATAGGTGGGTTTTGTGCGGTATCTGGTTATCTTTCAGTTATGTACATTGTTGTATCTAGTACTCTCCATCTACCACTTATGTATTGACTTAGAGACCAGTTGTGAGGACGATGTATTTTATTTTGTATTTTGGCGTCGAGCTCGTTGTGAGCCGACTTTACTTATGCATTTTATTCTATCTGTGATGTTTCCCACTTTTTGCTCTTTTTCTTCGCTAGGGCGTCGTATATTGTTATCTTAGTAATTGGTTCTATTAATTGCTTGAATCACTCTATACTTTTACTGGTTTGATTTCTAGGTTTTCGGCTTACTTAGTCGCGTTACGCCTGTAGACGTTACGTGGTTAAGTGCCGGTCACGGGCCAAACTTTGGGTCGTGACAGATGTCCTTAAACCCAATGGACCGCAACGTCCCTAAACTAAGACGATAGAGCCCAAATACTCTGTCGTTGGATCTAAATGATCCCAAAACCCCGTTGAGTAGATCTTAGTCTAAAATTAGACTAACGTATCCTTAACAAACGTTTAAGTTGATCTTAATCTCAAAGAAATTAATGATCCTTAAACCAACCTAAACCCAAATCTAAGAAAATACGGATTTGGACTAATCCATGTCGTACGGGCGATAACACAAATTAGTCTCCGTATACAATCCACGGGCAACCAAAAATAAAACAAACACACACGACACGAAGTGACCTTCTGGAGCAGGAGAAAGTGGTTACCGCGATGCGGTAGCGTAATTAATTGCAGGGGCTTGTGCCTGCAGGGAAGAGCGTCCCCACAATCAAAAACCCCTCACAACGAGGGGGAATCTGACGAAGTCTGCTACAACGGCCGCATCCGTCCAAACCTCGGATACACGGTGCTATAAATCAACTTGGCATCTTCGAAGAGGTGGACGGATAAAACTAATAGCATCTGCCCCAAAATTCAGGCAAGACGACCTACGCGGCCCGTCTTTCCGGTTTTCGGCGGCGAACAGATTCTGGCACGCCCGGTGGGACCTTTTCCTCTTTCCACTCCACACTTCGTGTGTCGTGTTTTTCCACGATCAAATTATCGTGGTATATATGTTTGTGGTTGCCCTTAGGGGAGGGGATACTGAAGTCGGTGTTTCGTCTCTTTGAAGAATGGCGTTTGCTTCCACCCTGGCAACTCAGGCTCTGTCATATCTGGTGGAGTCAAGTATGGGCAACTTGCAGCCTCAAATCTCTGCAATCCGTTTCTTCAAGAAATCAACGGGCTTCTATTTGGGTCGATACCGCCACCTCCCACCCTCGATGCCTCAACGCCGATGGAGGAAGTCCGGAGGAAGTCTGTCTTCCACAGGATGGCTCCCCAAGATACAGTTTTGTTGATGGAATCAGTCCTCAAACAACTGGCACCTACCAAGGACCAAGGTCGACCCAGGGGGCAGAATATTCAAGCTCTCAAAAGAAACAGGGGGCATGCTCGGCAAAATCCTGAAGCTAATCAAATCCCGGCCGTAAGAAATGGTCGACGTCGATATCAACGTCATACAAAATGAGCTGGGGGCAATTCTCCGTATGGTCCTGTTTCAACCCCAGCGGTGAATGTTGTTGTTCCGACTGGGAACAGCTTCAAATTGTTGTGAAGGGTCAGACAAAATTCTTCTACCGCAATATTGAAGAAGTCTCTACAGCCTATAGAGATCCCACGATAGCAGAAACCAGTTCGCTCGCTGAGACAACTTTCCTCACCTATATATAAGGTGTGGAAGCAGGTGAAGGGGACTCACCCCAAGACGGATCCTGATACAGCGGTTCCTCCCAAAACCAAAGTGTCTTTTCACAACAAGAGGCCTAATAAAGCTCAAGTGCCCAGAGAAAACTCCAAAGGCCAAAACTCCAAACACCCCAAGCCCGGGAGCATGGTAGTTCACATAGTTTATGTGGTGAATTCCAAAGACGAAGTTCGAGCTTCTATTAGTCACCGACCTCAAACTCGGTCCCTGACAAAAGTTCGACTGCAACGTGAAAATCTGCAGGAGATGCTTTCTCAGGCGGCATCATTCGCTAATCCATCGTCTAAGGCAAATCCCGAAGACGCACCTGGAGAAAGAACAGAGCACGAGTTGGATATTGATTTCCTAAATCATGCTCTGAAAAAAACGGTATGTCCACAAGCAAAATGGGCACGGATGAAAACCCGAAAGGGCGCCGCGAGTAAAAATAGCAGGACTGCCGGCGAGCTTGTGAAAACCCGGAAAGGCGCAATCTCATTAACAAAAAAAACGGTACGTCCGCAAGCAAGATGGGCACGGATGAAAACCCGAAAGGGCGCCGTGAGTAAAAACAGCAGGACTGCCGGCGAGCTTGTGAAAACCCGGAAAGGCGCAACCTCGTTAAAATAAATACACTTACAAGATCCTCACGACTCGTAAGGAGAATTCCCCCTGTGAGACCCTCACGGCTCATAGGATTCGAAAGCCTTAAGTTACGGGGATCTAGACCTGTTCTTAAGCCGTCATATCTCTCAAATTGCCCTACAGGCAGTCCATATTGACCCTTGTATAGAATCCAGGGGCACGAATAAATATTTCTTTGCCAAGTTCTGCAAATGGCAAGAAATGTCCGCATATGGTGAATAACACTTGTAGGTCCTTTCGACTTATAAGGAGAAAACACTCTTATGAGAGCCTTACGACTTATAAGAGAAAACATCACTCAGGAATCCCCACGATTCTTAAGGAGAAAATACGCCTACGAGATCCTCACGACTCGTAGGGAGAAAACCCTTTATGAGACCCTTACGGCTCATAAAGTCGAAAGTCTTAGTCGACAGAGCCCTA
The DNA here is from genome assembly GCA_030015575.1 of Agapanthus africanus. NCBI lineage: Eukaryota > Viridiplantae > Streptophyta > Magnoliopsida > Asparagales > Amaryllidaceae > Agapanthus > Agapanthus africanus. Next base: position 130,449,664 of record JASDDO010000012.1, on the reverse strand, counting down.
ACCCTGTCTACTAAGCCACCTTTGTCCAAATCGACCGGGGCAAATGATGAGTCGCTCCTGGCGATATCCCAGTTGTAGCGATGCAGATGCCTAAACAGGTGTCAAACTCCAAGTCAACCTCTCCGGCAAATGCCGCCCCTACAGCTATCTAATGAAGAAGGGGGATCCGTTCGTTTTGGATCGTAAATGCCAAAGCGTATTGGACGAAATCAAGAAATATATACAGAATCCGCCGGTACTGACCGCTCCAGTCAAGGGAAAGCCTCTCATCCTGTACACAACCGCCCTCGAAGGTTCTTTAAGCGCACTGTGGGCATAGGAAAATGACCAAGGGAAAGAGAGAGCCCTCTACTATTTGAGTCAAGTTCTCCTTGGGGCAGAAAACAACTACTCCCTCATCGAAAAACACTGTCTGGCGTTAATCTTCGCGATAACGAACCTCCGGCATTATGCTTTAGCGCATGAGGTCCACCTTATATCAAAAGTGGATCCTCTCAAATATTTCATGTCAAGAGCCATACTAACGGGACGGCTCGCTAAATAGGCCCTACTCTTAATGGAATTCTCGATAACATATCGACCCCTCAAGGCAGTGAAAGGCCAGGCTATCGCCGACTTCCTCGCTGAGCACCCGATACCTGCCGATTCACCCCTGAATTGCGAATTGCCAAACGAACACGCATTTCACATGATCATTAGGAAAAAGGAAGTAATACCCGATGGGAACTCTATTTTGACGGAGCATCTTCCATGAAGAGGCGACAACACAACACCCCTATAATCAAATCGGGGGTAGGACTTATTTTCGTGACTCTGCAAAGAGGGATAATGCGCTTTGCCTTCTCCTTAACAAAGACGAGGACGAACAATGAAGCCGAATATGAAGCTTTGATAGCAGGGCTTGAGATCGCTGTCGACATGGGAATCGAAAACCTCCTCATATACGGAGACTCCTAACTGGTCGTTAGCCAAGTAAACGACGACTATCAAACGTGCAAACCAAAGTTGGTAAAGTACGGCGAGAGAGTGCAGCAACTGCTGACTCAAATTCCTTCCTACACTCTGGAAAGCATTCCGCGTACGGAGAATAGCAAAGCGGATGCGTTAGTCAAGCTCACTAAAGAACTGGCTGACGAAAATCTCGATGACGTAAGGATCATTGTACAAAGCCGTCAAGTTCTTGCACCAGCCGAAATATCTCCGGAGTCTTCTGAAGAAAAGGAAGCGACCAAGGAGACAACCCTACAAATAAAAGACCAGGAAAAGGCTAAGGATTGGAGAGAAGTCTTTATAGACTACTTCAAATCCCGCCGAACACCTGAAGATGCGTCCTCAAGACATCAGCTCATGAAACGAGCTCTGTCTTTCGCCTTTGTCAATGATACGCTGTATAAGAGATCGTTCGACTCTCTGTGGGTAAGATGCCTAGGACCGGAAGAATCAACGAAAGTCCTCCAAGAAACTCACGATGGACTCTGTGGTTCCCATCAAGTCAGGCCAAAGATGAAGCTGAAGATCAAAAGGATAGGCTACTATTGGCCCACGATGATTCAGGACTGCCTTGAATATGCAAAACAGTGCCACTCGTGCCAGATTCACGGGGACTTCATCCACTAGCATCCAAATCCGCTACACCCAACGGTGGCTAGCTGGCAATTCGAAATATGGGGAACTAACATAATCGGGCCCATCGAACCAGCATCATCCAGAGGACATCGGTTCATATTGGCAACAACCGATTACTTCTCTAAGTGGGCAGAAGCAGTACCGCTGAGAGAAGTGAAGACGGGGAATATTCTCCATTTCTTCAAGACACATGTCATCTATCAGTTCGGCACTCCATGACGGATTATCTCCGATAACGGGCCGGCCTACAAAAGTCACAAAATCAGCCGCTTCGCACAACAGCATAACATAGACTGGAGATACTCTTTGGTCTATAATCCCCGAACTAACGGTCCGTCTGAGGCTTTCAACAAAACCTTGACGAAGATCATGAAGAAGATGGTGTCCAAAAATAAGAAGGCCTGGCACGAGAGACTGCATGAAGCTCTTTAGGCTTACCGGACCACGTTCAAAACGGCCACAAATACAACACCGTATGCATTGGTATTCGGCACAGAAGCAGTACTCCCCTTGGAGATAGAGCTACCCTCCCTACGGGTGGTGGTTCATTATGAGCTAACAGACGAAGATAATGCCTATTTTCGGATCGAGGAACTCGACGCCCTCGATGAAACTCGTCTCATGGCACAACAAAACCTAGAAGCTTACAAAGCAAAGATGACGCGCTCCTACGAAAGATTAACTAGGCCGAGAACATTCCGCCAAGGCAAACTCGTGCTAGGGGTAAAGAGGCCTATGATCCCCAATCGTGCCAAACGGGAGAAATTCGAGCCGAACTATGAGGGCCCATACATCATAGACAAGGTCTACCAAGGAGGGGCCTATCTACTCATGGACATGCATGGCAAAAGACCCTTCAGGCCAATAAACGGCCGGTTCCTGAAAAGATACTACGCTTGACGAGTCACGAATCAGGTCAATGATAGATGACGACGCCTATGTCCGCTCGCTATCTTCCTGAGTTCAAACTCTATAAGTAGTATCCGGCGAAACCTCGCCTCGAAAACGTGTGATGGACCGAGACGTCCTTAAACTAACTACGGACCATAATGTCCTTAAACTAACTTTGGACCGTAATGTCCTTAAACTAACTACGGACCGCAACGTCCTTAAACTAACCTCTATGGACTATGATGTCCTTAAACCCAACGGACCGCAACGTCTCTAAACTAAACTATATGGACTATGAGGTCCTTAAACTCATGGACTATGATGTCCTTAAACTTTATGGACTATGAGGTCCTTAAACTCATGGACTATGATGTCCTTAAACTTTATGGACTATGAGGTCCTTAAACTCATAGACTATGATGTCCTTAAACTTTACAGACTATGAGGTCTTTAAACTAGACTATGATGTCTTTAAACTGGACTATGAGGTCCTTAAACTCATGGACTATGATGTCCTTAAACTTTATGGACTATGAGGTCCTTAAACTCATGGACTATGATGTCCTTAAACTTTACAGACTATGAGGTCTCTAAACTAAACTATGATGTCTTTAAACTGGACTATGAGGTCCTTAAACTCATGGACTATGATGTCCTTAAACCCAATGGACCGCAACGTCCCTAAACTAAGATGATAGAGCCCAAATACTCTGTCGTTGGATCTAAATGATCCCAAAACCCCATTGAGTAGATCTTAGTCTAAAATTAGACTAACGTATCCTTAACAAACGTTTAAGTTGATCTTAATCTCAAATAAATTAACGATCCTTAAACCAACCCAAACCTAAATCTAAGAAAATACGGATTTGGACTAATCCATGCCCTACGGGCGATAACACAAATTAGTCTCCGTATACAATCCACGGGCAACCAAAAATAAAAAAACACACACGACACGAAGTGACCTTCTGGAGCAGGAGAAAGTGGTTACCGCGATGCGGTAGCGTAATTAACTGCAGGGGCTTGCGCCTGTAGGTAAGAGCGTCCCCACAATCAAAAAACCCTCACAATGAGGGGGAATATGACGAAGTCTGCTACAACGGCAACATCCGTCCAAACCTCCGATACACGGTGCCATAAATCAACTTGGCATCTTCGGAGAGGTGGACGGATAAAACCCAATAGCATCTGCCCCCAAATTCAGGCAAGACGACCTACTCGGCCCGTCTTCCCGGTTTTCGGCGGCGAACAGGGTTATCATCTTCCATGATGCAATCCTCGCTCTCACCGTCTATAAGAAAACTATAGTATCTCTCAGGTGGATGAGGAACCCTACTAGATCTGCGGAGTGGCTGAGGTTCTTCGGGGACTATTGAATCCCCCGATTCTATCAAATCGTCAGTTATGGTTTGTGTAGCAGAAACTTCTTCTAGTTCTACCTCATGACCACTAATTTCTTTCACAAGAAATTCCTTTTCTAAATAGGTGGCATGTTGAGAAACAAACACCTTTTGTTCCTCAGTTTGATAGAAAATATATCCATATGAATCATTTGGATATCCCACAAACTTGCACAAAACATACCTTGCCTCGAGCTTGTCCGGATTTTGCTTTTTAACATAGGCCGGACAAACCCATTTCTTAACTCGTTTAAGAGATGGTCTCTTCCCATTCCATATCTCATATGGAATGGTAGACACGGATTTGATCGGAAATCTATTCAATAGGTATGCAGATGTCTCAAGTGCATAACCCCAAAAGGAAATAGGTAACTCAGCATTACTCATCATAGAGCGCACCATATCTAATAGGGTGCGATTCCTCCGCTCCGAAACTCCATTGTGATGTGGTGTATACGGAGAAGTAAGCTGAAAGAGAATCACATTCTCTTTTAAATAGTCTCAGAATTCCATGCTCAAGTATTCTCCTTCCCGATCAGATCGAAGGATTTTAATACTTTTACCCGTCTGGTTCTTAACCTCGTTCTTATATTCCGTGAATTTCTCAAAAGCTTCAGATTTGTGTTTCATCAAGAACACATGTCCGAATCTTGAGAGATCATCGGTGAATGTAATAAAGTATGATGAACCATTCCTGGCATGTGTAGACATAGAACCGCATACATCAGTATGTATCAGTCCCAAGAGTTCAGTAGCTCTTTCTCCGTGTCCAGTAAACGGAGTTTTGGTCACCTTGCCTTTGAGGCGTGACTCGCAAGTTTCATAAGATGTAAATTCGAACGGATTCAAATATCCATCTTTATGTAACTTAGCTAGTCTTGTCGCATTGATATGACCTAGTCTACAATGCCACAAGTAGGCATCGTTCATTTCTGAACTTTTCCTTTTGTGTGTGTTCTGTATATTTAGAACTGTGGTTTGATTCAGAACGTATATACCGTTACACAACGTACCAAACCCAATCAACACTTGATTTAGGAAAATGTTTATAACATTATCCTCTAATGCAAAGTTATATCCTTCTTTATACAACAAAGAAACTGATATAATATTGCACATTATATTTGGTACGTAATAACTGTAGGGTTCCTAGGCATACTAATGAAGTTTCACAAGTGATCAAACACGGCCAATTGATATTTTACAAGTGCCGAGAAACCCTAATACGGATCGTTAACTAGATATATAGGTGATGCGATGCAAGTAAACAACTTTAACTTAAAGGAAAGAAGCTACAACCTTTGTAGATACGGTCCTCCACCTCCTAGGCTCCATGATGACGTCCCTCCGCTGTCCAAATCGAATCCATGACTCTAGCATCGGCTTCATCGGAGAAATGGACGGGTTAGGTCATCGACTACGATGCCGAAGATGATCTACGTCGAGGCATCACAGGATCAAGCTCCCACTTCACCAAGTCATGAAACTTATGAAGAAAACACCCTATACTACTTGGCAAGAGGTAGAGGATGAAGAAATAGGAGGTGGGTTCACTTTAGAATTGGATTTCTCACTCTTTTGCTCAAGATGCCATTAATGGTGGCAAGTTTTCTTCTTTGTTGAAGATGAAGAAGAAGAAGAAAGAATATGATAAGTTATTTTCAAAATAGAAAATAATATCAATACTTATCATATGGCAACCATGATTAGGTGTAGAGAATAGACTATGGTTAGTTGAATGGTTAGGGTTAGGAGATAAAGACAAAATGGTTACTTTAGTCAAAGATGCATGAAGCTACAAGAACCTTCTAGCATGAAAGCAACCATTTAGTTTTTCTTTTCCTTTTCAACCAAAATAAATAGATAAAAGAATAAGTGAAATAAATCAAGTGAAACCCTAACCATTGACCAACCATGGTTTAAACCAAACATACACCCAAACAAGCATGTATCATCAAACATGATACAATCTTGTGCACAAAAAATATATCATATACACAATGTGCACATTTTAAGTGAGAAAGTCCATTTAAAGTGAACCAATACTAGTTAATGCAAAGTAATATATCAAATATATAATTATACATTAAATCATTAAATCAACACTTGATTCAATGATCCGGTCATGTCGCATATAACCGGCTAGTATCCAATGTATCGACTTATCGAATCAATCCTTGATTCGATAACTAGGTTATATCGCATACAACCAATCGATACATTCATCGCGAGAATGGAATATGGTATCACATACACGCATTATTCTCGGTCCCGCACATATCTCATATGCGCTCCTATTTCGTTTCGCTTGAGCCAGGAAACCTCTGTGCAGGACTCTAAAGACTCGTCAATACGCCGGCAGCAGATGATGATCATATCAAACACCCACAAGCCGCAAGCGGTCTGCTAAACGTAACGGCCACCCGGGTATTGAGCGATCAGAAGATCGACGAGCAAGCCCGCTCACACTCCTGTGAATCCAACCAGTAACACTTACCATACAGTCCGGTCTGTTCGTCTGATATGTTGCGTATCTCGCCTAGGGGTGGTAAACGTCAGACCCCAATAGCTCGATAAGTCATGCCGACGTAAGGTCCATAACATTCGTGAAACTACTGATAACTCTTACCAGTATATCACTGCAACCCTGGCCAGGGATTTCCTGTTATGGCCAGTCGAGCATAGCGCAACATCCACCCCCAATACCGGGAGAGACGAATCCCCTCCTATCGCTCATTGCCTCCATGTGAATCGGGACTGTACCCAAAAACCACCTGTTTACACGACTCTGTAGAGCCGTAGTAGGGTGGAAATCAAAGCACAGTGGGAGACACACAAGACTCTATGACGATCTCGGGTCAACAGACTAAGCTGTACCAGTATCACCAGAGAACTGCCATCTGACGTGAGATATAATACCATCTGGGAGTTCTCGGCGAGTCCGTTCAGTGTACCCAGTCTCCACTGAGCACCCGCATACCATCTCCGATGTCAAACACCAATGGATATGGGATCATCCATCGCCCATCACATGGGTCGAGAAGATATACGCTAGTCTACTCTGGAATATCGATGCCCCGTCTCAATATTCCCACGACTAGGAACAATGAAGGATGTACTCATTGACTACCCTGGCCCCACTAGTATGATCTTCATCATAGTCCTGGAAGTCGAGTACACATCCTAAAGGCTTTATCAACATGTAATCAGAGAGACAGAAAGTATACATGTTAAGATAAAGAGCAACCAGATAGCGTACTATCATGTCGAGCAAGAAAGTCCTACCTATATATGTCCCAGCATCCACTACAATATACATCCTATGTACAGTAATGGCCTCTAGGGCATACATATAACTAACAATCTCCCACTTGCACTAGGGCCATATGTAGCAGTGGTTGCAGTATCACATACTCAACCATCCCATAAAAGTCTCTCTTTGGGAAAAGGCCTTCGTGAGTGGATCCGCTGTGTTGTCCTCTAAGTCTACTCTCCTTACCTCGATCACCCTGGAGATCAACTATCTCCATGATCAGGTGATGCTGCCTCAGAATATGTCTGGGTCACTGATGGGATCATGGTTCCTTGGCCAAAGCCACACTTCCATTGTCACACAATGGTGGGAACCTAGTTCATCTTATGAACCAATATACACCCAAACTGCCTCTTTGGTAGTATATTTAATAGCGATGTTACCAGCCTTTATCGTCTAGTTTGCCACGGTATCTGGCTTGGAACTCTTCCAACATACCGTCCCTTTACTGAGGGTAAAGACAATGCATGCGACTGACATTCAGTCGTCCTTATCACTCTGGAACCTTTCCAGTGATTCTCCCCAGGATCAACTGATACTATCTCACTATTACTAGTAAGAATCCTAACATCCATTTAGATCTATCTCATAGATCCAAAACCTAGGATTTAGGAGGTATCACTTTGATCCTATATGGAGAATCTATGTGATAAGAGGAGATCGACCGATCGTAGCATAGGAAACTGCTTTCCTATCAAGAGTATGTCATCCACGTACTCTACGAGGATCATTACCATACTCCATACTACTCATTTGTACATACAAAGTTCATCTACCATTTTGATGAAGTCAAACTCTTTGACTACCACATCAAAACAGATGTTCCAACTCCGCGATGCCTGCTTTATCCTGTAAAGCAACTTGCACATGTTTCCGCTGCTCCCATTGTTTACGAAGCCCTCTGGCTGTGTACTTATAGACTTTCTATTCTAAATCAGTATTTAGAAAAGCAGTCATGACACCCAACCACCAGATATCGCAGTCATGGTATGTAGCAATGGTAAGTAGGATCTGGATGGACTTAAGTATAGTCCCTGGAAAAGGTTTCATCATTTTCCACTCTTGGTCGATGACGAAAACCTTTAACAAGTCTAGCTTTGAAAGTCTTAACTTTTCCATCTACACCAAGTAATCTTCTCAATATATACTTGCTCCTGGTGGGGATTTAACCCTTCAGATATAGCAACTAAAGTCCATACTTTGTTGGTGTATATGGATTCCATCTCAGATCGCTAAGCATCCAGCCATTCTTACAGAGTCCCTACTCTCGATGGCCTGCTCGATACTAGATGGGTCATCATCTCATGATGCATTCCTCGCTCCCACTGTCATCGAGAAACCGAGGTATCTCTCAGGCGGATGAGGAACCCTACTAGATCGGCGGAGAGGCTGAGGTTCATCGGAAACTATTGAATCCTTTGGTTCTGTCAAATCATCAGTTGCAGTTTTGTATACCTGGAACCTTTCCAGTTCTACAGAACTGACCTTGCCTCGATCTTGTCCAGATTTTGCTTTTGACATAGGCCGGACAATTCCAAATCTTAACTTACTTAAGAGATAGGCTCTTCCCATACCATATCTTATATGGAGTGGTAGGCACTGATTTGATTCGAACCTAATTCAATAGGTATGCAGCTTCTCAAGCGCATAATTCCCAAAAGGAAATAGGAAACTCAGTAGTACTCATCATAGAGCACACCATATCTAATATTGTGCGATTGCTCCACCCCGATACACCGTTATGCTGTGGTGTATTCAGAGGAGTAACACTGAGAGAGAATCTCATTCTCCTTTAGAATAGTCCAGGAATTCTATGCACAAGTATTCTCCTCCCTGATCTTATCATAGGACATAATACTTATACCCGTATTTTGGTTCTCTACTTCCAACTTATATTCTGTGAATACCTCAAAAGGTTCGGACTTATGTTTCAACAGGAACATATGACTGAATCTTGAGAGATTATCAGATAATATAATGAAGTATAAAGAACCAGTCCTGGCATGTGTAGACAGGAGACCTTACATACATCATCATGTATCAGTCCCAAGAGTTCATTAACTCTTTCTCTGTTTTCAGTAAACGGAGCTATGGTCATCTAATCTTTGTGACATGACTGGCAAGTTTCACAAGATGTAAATTCAAACTGATTTAAATATGCATCTAAAATGTAACTTCAGCCAGTCGGGTCGCATTGATATGACCTAGTCTACAATGCCTCAAGAAGGATTCGTTCATTTCTGAACTCTTCCTCTTGTGTGTGTTCTGTATACAAGGAACTGTAGTTTGATTTAGAACATCAATGCTTTTAGATAACGTGCCTGAACCGATCAACTCTTGATATAGGAAATGTTCAAAACATTATCCAACAATACAAAATTTTATCATTTCTTTAATAAATAAAGAGATTGATATGATTTTGTATATCAGGTTCGGTATCTAATAGCATTTATTCAGAATCAATGTATTGGTAATACAGGGTGACAGTGACCAACAGACTTGGCTGCAACACTTGCCCCGTTTTCTGTCTCATGAAACTTATCACCCGTTCTCAGTTTTCTACCTTTTTGTAGCCCTATGTAACAGATTACATATCTGGGATCCTGATCCGGTATCAAATACCCAGGATGCAGAGAATACTGAGAAACAGTTCTTTGTAATGAACACACCCGAAGGAGATGCATCATATGCACTTTCTTCGTTTGGGCGGCATAGGAATTCTGGTATTCCCCTATTTCCTGCTCTGTCTTATAACAATTATAAGTTGGAGCGGGACCAACGTTCCCCAGCTCAGTATAACAAGCGAGTTCGGTCAATACATCCATATTATTATCTTAATTAAGGCGTGATATGGTCGCTACCTGGTGAGAGAGAGAAGAAAACACTCTGCGTGCGCTTTTGCAAGATCAGATTGGTTATTTATTTTATCTAATCAGGATGGCTCCCACTGTTTTTATCAAATCTTCCTTCAAACCCTAAAAGGAAAGACTAGCCGGGATTAATTACACTCTACAAGTTCGCCAATCTTTCAGCCAAGCCAGTGTCGGTACTTTGAGGGAGGTTCCCCGTGCTTTCGCATGGACCTAATTGTAAGTCGATGTACTTCACCCCAGAACTTGTGGGGAGGCGGAATTTTCGAAAACGATCATGTTTAAAGAACGAACATCGACTAACCGCTTAAATCGAAGCTAAACTACAAATAACCGTACACAAAGAGTTTCATAACTATTGTGTTTAGGGATTATACCTAATGAAACCAGTCCTTCGTCTTTACGATCTCCTTGTTCTCCTCGGCCTTCTCTAGGTAGTAGACGATCCACCCGAGAGCAAAACTCCAAACTAAACCTCTAACTTGAGGTAACTAATCTTCTTGGATTGCTAATCAAAGAAGATAGAATGAAATAGAGTGATGGTTATGGATTGATTAGTCTTTCTAATCCTTTGATCTCAACACATGAGGTGTAAGGATTAGGGTTTGAAGATGAGAGCTTGAGGAGAGAGAATGTGAGAGTAAATTATGAGATAAGATTGTGAGTATCATAACATATTATGAAGCATTCTCATTAAAGAATAAATGAATAAATGTGATGAATAAGCATGCTTCATAAATGTTAAGTGGTGATTCATTAGCATGAGTCATTAATCATTTATGGTGCAATAATGACAATGATGAATCACTCTCATGACTCACAAATCTTATCCAAAGTATATGCCACCTAAACCTCCTTAGTCATCACTTCTAGAAGCTTCTCGCACAATTACGAGAACGCCCCTCCAATCCGCAAAAATACGAAAAAACTTTAGACTGTAAAAATCCAATAACCGGATACCAGTAACTGGCTTAAACCAAAGCCGACTGGTAAAAACTGTCCGAAAGTCGTACGCGCGTAAACGCACGTATGCGTCCGAACCCTTGTCGTAAAACCATACGACCTCTATATCGTTTCGCCTGGAATAGGAAACTCTCTGTGTGGGACTCTAGAGACTCGACTACTACGCTGGCAGTGGGTTTAACCACAGACCGCAAGCGGCACTAGCTGTACGTAACGGTCCCCAGGTAGTTGTCGATAAGAAAGCCGATGAGGAAACCCATCTGAACTCCTACTGAGTCTGATGTGACAAACTCCATACAGTCTGGTCCGTTCGTCCAAGACTATCGCATATCCTGCCTAGGGGGCGGCAAGCGTCAGTCCCCTAATAGCAGTATAAGTCGTGTCGGAGGGAAGCCCATTACACCCTGAGAAACTACTGGAACCTACCAGCAAATCTCGCTTGCCCTGGCCAGGGACTTTGCGTAATGGCTCTCTGACACAGCGCGATATCTACTCCCAATACCGGGAGGGACGAATCCTGTCTAACCGTCACTGCCTCCAAGTGCTCGGGACTGCACCCAACTGCTACCTGTTTGCACGACTCCTTTGAGCCGTGGTAGGGCAGCAATCTAAGAACAGTGGGACACACTCGAGGCGAAGTAGCAGTGTCAAGTCTGCGGACTATGCTGTACTCATGTCACCTGGGAACTGTTCACTGACGACTGGTATAAAACCAACCAACAGTTCCCTGTGAGTCCTGTCCGGTGTACCCGTAACCTAACGAGCACCTGTATACTATCTCCAGTACGACATACTGACGGCTGTTGGACAGACCATCTTCCCAACTGGGATGAGAAGCGTACACACTAGTCTACTCCGGAATATCAATGCTCTGTCTCGATAATCCAACGACCAGGGACCTGAATAAGGATGTGCTTGTAGACTACCCAGCCCCCACTAGTGTGACTGCCATCACAACGCTGGTAGTCAAGCAAGATCCTAAGAGCTCTATCAATACGTACACTCACATATTAAGATAGAAAAACCAAGTAGCATACTACCATGTTTAGCAAGACTGTTATATACATGTGAATATCCCAAGCTTCCATTAAGTAATATACAAGCTAGTATGATACAGTAATGGCCTTCTAGGGCATAAACACTAACAATCTCCCACTTGCACTAGGGCCATGTACTGGCATATCGTAGACCAATGATCTCGAGTAGCCTCTCGAACTGTGTCTGAGGTAGGGCCTTCGTGAATGGATCAGCAATGTTCTCTTCTGAAGCAACTCTCCGAACCTCGATCTCCTGACGATCAATGATCTCCCTGATCAGGTGATACCGCCTTAAGATGTGTCTGGACTTCTGATGGGACCTTGGTTCCTTCGCTAAAGCTATAGCTCCGTTGTAGTCGCAATACAGAGGTATTGGATCAACTATGGTAGGAACCACCTGAAGTTCTGTTAGGAACTTCTTCATCCAGACTGCTTCTTTTGCGGCATCGCAAGCAGCTATATACTCCGCTTCCATCGTCGAGTCAGCAACGGTGTCCTGCTTGGAGCTCTTCCAGCACACCGCCCCTCCATTGAGGGTAAAGACATAACCCGACATGGACTTGGAATCGTCCTTATCACTCTGGAAGCCGGAATCAGCAAAGGCCTCCAACCTGAGGTCTTTTCCGCCGTAAACCAAGAACATCTCCTTAGTCCTCCTCAGGTACTTGAGAATGTTCTTTACTGCTATCCAGTGTTTCTCCCCTGGGTCTGACTGATACCGGCTTACCATACTCAGTGCGTAAGCTACATCTGGTCTGGTACACAACATCGCATACATTATAGAGCCTACCGCAGAAGCGTAGGGTATAATAGACATGCGTTCCCTTTCCAAATCAGTCTTGGGAGACATCTCTCTGGAGAGGGTGATTCCGTGACAAGCCGGTAGATTACCGCGCTTAGAATCTTCCATACTGAATCTTTTCAGTACAGTGTCGATATACCTGGACTGCGAAAGTCCCAACATCCTCTTGGATCTATCACGATAGATCCGGATCCCCAGAATGTAAGAGGCATCACCCAGGTCTTTCATGGAGAACCTGTGTGACAAGAATCCTTTGACAGATTGTAGCATAGGAATGTCATTTCCTATCAATAGAATGTCATCCACGTACAAGACGAGGAATACGACACTTCTGGCTACAACTTTACTATATATGCACGGTTCATCTGGATTTTTGATAAAGTCATATTCTTTGACTGTCTCATCAAAACAGATGTTCCAACTCCGCGATGCCTGCTTTAGTCCATAAATGGACTTAAGCAGCTTGCATACTTTCCCGCTGCTCCCACTCTGATTGAAACCCTCTGGCTGATCCATATAGACGCTCTCTTCTAAATTACCATTCAGAAAAGCTGTCTTTATGTCCATCTGCCAGATTTCATAATCATGGAAGGCAGCAATTGCAAGAAGGATACGAATGGATTTGAGCATAGCCACTGGAGAAAAAGTTTCGTCATAGTCCAAACCAGGTCTTTAACGAAAACCCTTTGCAACAAGTCTAGCTTTATAGGTTTCCACCTGCCCATCTACACCAATCTTTTTCTTGAAGATCCATTTGCATCCTATGGGTTTTACCCCACCTGGAGCAAAGTCCAAAGTCCATACTTTGTTGGTGTACATGGACTCCATTTCGCTTCGCATTGCATCTAGCCATCGTACCGAGTCGCCGCTCTGGATGGCCTGCTGGAAGCTAGTAGGTTCATCATCATCTATGATGCAATCCTCTCTATCCCCATCTATGAGAAAACCGTAGTATCTCTCAGGCGGATGAGACGGCCTACTACTCCTGCGGAGGGGTGCGGGAATGTTCTGTTCTTCTTGAACCTCTGGTTCTACCAAACTTTCAGTAGCAGCTTGTGGTTCTGGAATTTCTTCCAGTTCTACTGCGCTCCCACTCTTCTGATTTTCTAAAAATTCAGTTTCTAAGAAGTGGGCATGACGAGAAACAAAAAACCTTTTGTTCCTCTGCGTAATAGAAATAATATCCCTTGGAGTTCTTTAGATATCCCACAAGCTTACACTGTACTGAACGTGCCTCGAGCTTGTCCACATGCTGCTTTTTTACAAAAGCTGGACACCCCCATGTCCTAAAATGTTTTAGACAGGGTTTCTTCCCACTCCACATCTGATATGGTGTGGTAGGCACAGTCTTGGTTGGAACCTGGTTCAAAAGATATGCCGCTGATTCTAGCGCATAACCCCAGAAAGATCGCGGTAACTCAGCATTACTCATCATGGATCGTACCATATCCAATAGGGTTCGATTCCGTCTCTCCGATACACCGTTATGCTGTGGAGTGTATGGAGGAGTAAGCTGAGAGAGAATTCCTTTCTCTTTTAGGTAACCTAGGAACTCGGCACTTAAGTATTCTCCACCTCGATCAGATCTCAGTGTCTTAATACTTTTGCCTGTTTGGTTTTCCGCTTCACTCTTGTATTCCAGGAATTTCTCAAAGGCCTCTGATTTATGCTTCATTAAGAAAACATATCCATACCTAGAGAAATCATCTGTAAAAGTAATGAAGTAGGAATAACCACCTCTCGCATGTGTAGACATTGGACCACATACATCGCTGTGTATGAGTCCTAAGAGCTCGCTCGCTCTTACTCCTTGTCCAGTGAATGGAGTCTTTGTCATCTTTCCTTTGAGACAAGATTGACAAGTGTCATAAGATTGATATTCGAACGAGTCCAAATATCCTTCTCTATGCAACTTAGTCAACCTTCTCTCATTGATGTGACCCAGTCTACAATGCCATAAGAAAGCTTTATTTAAATCTGGAGACTTTCTTTTTAGTGTGTTCTGGACATTGAAAATTTGGAGTTGGTTTAAAACATATATTCCGTTATTTAGTGTACCTGACCCAATCAAACTATGATTAAGGTGGATGTTGACAACATCTCTTACAAACGTGAAATCATAACCTTTATTTGATAACAAGGAAACTGATATGATATTACACGTTAAGCTTGGTACAAAATAACAGTTATGTAAAACCAAAATGTGTCCACTCGTCAATCCTAGGTGATAGTCCCCGACGGACGCAGCTCCCACGCTAGCTCCGTTAGCAACCTTTAGGGTCATATCACCTTCCTTCAGCACTCTACGGTTTCTCAGTGCCTGCAATGAATTGCAAATATGAGATCCTGATCCGGTATCCAATACCCAGGAAGTAGAGTTGATCGACAGACAATTCTCAATTACAAACACACCTGAAGTCGAAGCCACAGCTTGCTTCGGTTCCTGGTTCTTGGCGTTCCACGCCTTGCAATCCTTCTTCCAGTGCCCTTTCCTGTGACAATGGAAGCACTCATCCTGGCCAACTACCGGTACCGCAAACTTTTTCTTTCCCTTCCCTCCCACCTTACTAACACCTCCTCTAGGTCTGGGTGCGGCCTTCTTCTTCCTTCCTTTGGCCTTAGCCTTGGACCCGGAAGAAGATGTACCGCCAACAAACATAGCAGGTGTTTCCCTTGAATTCTTCAAGGTGCCCTCTGCACTCCTTAACATGTTCAGGAGTTCCGGAAGTTCAACTTCTTTTCTTTGAAGATTGAAGTTCAGGATAAACTGGGCGTAGGTGTGAGGAAGGGACTGGAGAATAAGGTCTGTATAGAGCTCATTATCCAAAGTCGTCCCAAGGTCTGCGAGCTCTTCAATGTAGCCGATCATCTTTAGGACATGTTCTCCTACCGATGACCCGACAGCCAACCTCGCTCGAAAAAAGTTCTTAGAGGTCTCGTATCTTGCTATACGAGATTGCTCTCCATAAAGTTCCTTTGTATGGAGAAATATGCCATCAAGGTCCATATCCTCGTGCCTCCTCTGATGTTCATTGTTCATCGAGGCAAGCACGATGCACTTGGCTTTCGCGCAATCTAAATCCCAGGTTTTTCGGATTTCCTTATCCTCATTACTGGATTTGGGACCAGAGACAGCAGGTGCCGTAGCGGTGAGGACGTACCCCAGTTTGTCATAGGTCAAAGCCATTTTGACATTCCGCAGCCAATCTTTATAGTTTGGCCCCGTCAGTATATTTTTTTCTAAAAGTAACTTAAGTCCAGTCATTTTCAGGGTCGCTGCAATTAGGAGAGAGAGAAGAAAACTCTTTAGCATGATGCTCTTGCAAGTTTAGAGTGGTTTTTAGTTTATCTAAACTGGATGGCTCCCACTGTTTCTCGAATCCTTCCTCAAACCATAAAAGAAGAATTAGCCAGGACTATTCTCACCGTACAATACTTGCTTAACCGTTCAGCCAGGCTGGTGTCGGTACTTCGAGGGAGGTTTTCCAACGCTTTCGCGAAGTTCCTTAATTAAATAACCTCTTTTCTCTGGGGGCGTAACCCCGCTGACACTTTTCTAGACACCTACTAGGTTTATAGCATTGATCGTTAAGTGACGAATATCCTGATAAGTAGCATATACTCACAGTAGGATCGGGATCCAAATATCATCGTCTGATAATGCTGTAGGAATGCTACCAACATTCATCAAACTCAAAATGGTATGCATCTCTTTGCAAATTTCAGTTTCTTTAGAAATTCCCAATATAGATTTTTGCCCCATGCTCTTATGATCTTGACTAAGGGGCAACAAATCATAAGTCACATGTCAAGTTCTGCCCATCATTATCCTGTTGATTTGAACCCATCCGTATACTCTTGACTAAGGGCCAAACAAAGTAATACGACTGTCCCAAACCAACTCATCTATCTATGCAACAAATGAATACCCCAGCAGCTACCAATCACTATGTCTTGACTAAGGGCCAAACAAACATAGCTTGAATACTACTGACCATTCATAAGAAATGACGGAGGGCTACGACTGGTTTTGGCGAAACCGTGAACGTAGTGAACTTGATATAACCGAAGGAACCTGATAGCTTTTAAAAGGAGTGGTTAAATCTCCGCATTTTAAAAATATCTGTTTTTAAAAATAACCGAGTGGTTTCTTTTTAAATTGTTCCAACGATTTAAACTTGGTTTATTTTCTTTGCATTATAGATAATGCGTCGCATCATTAACCTATCATTGCAGAAAACAACGAAAATACAACGTCCTCTTATGCCATCCGCATTCGCCACGGGGTCCCGTCATTACCCGTTAGGTTACTTAACTAACGACAGAGCGGGGGCTGGGCTAGCGCGGGTGTAAAACATAAGTGACGTCTAAATAGCTACAATATATATAGATATTTTACATTCGTCTGACGCAATGATATACATTCAAGAACACAGATAAACTTTATTGGATTTGCAAGCAATCTGTATTTCTTTTGAGCCTGCAAGAAAAGACAGATTACACAGTTGTGATGAATAGCCGTTACCCCACCCTCGACCCCTACGGGTACGGCAAACTACCCGCCCGGCAGTTTGTGTACCCCACCTTGGGTCAGTCCTAGGAGCAAAAACAGTAAAATGAAATAATACAACGGTGGCTACAACCGCAACCTGGATGTGCCCCGCAAAATAATATTACAACAAATTACATTTACAACAAATGAATTAAATAATAACCCATTTCAAAACCCCGGCTATACACCACAGCAGTCCAATACAGTTTATATGCACAAACAGATATAACCATTTCAGAAATGTGCAACCCCCTGCCAACTGACATACTAGCAGTTAGGAGAGGTTTACGAACACATTAAACAATCACAGATATAATCCAATATGCAAATACTGTACAATTTCGATCGATTAAACATCTTTAATATTGCTCCAAAAACTGCTCTGTAAAACTGAGACCTGAGCAAATATTAAATATCCCAGAAAATCCAAAAAACCACAGGGGACCCACACAAGAAAAACGAGTTCCTGACTCGTCAACTCAGCGGCGGAAGCGCGGCGGATCGGTGGGATCCGCCGCGGTTCCGCGGCACTGTAGACGAATCAGGAACCCAAATTTCTTGGGTGTTCTTCTGTGTTCATTTCAAGCTTTCTGCACTTACCTGAAAAATTTTAGGACATCATTTTAAATTCGACAGAAACTTGACAGTTTTAGGGTTTTCCGGCTTCGTTTTTCCGTTCGAAATTCGTACAAATTTGCAATTAAGTTATTTATTGTTTAGCGAGGCTCTAATACCACTGTAGGTCGATGTACTTCACCCCAGAACTTGTGGGGAGGCGGAATTTTTGAAAACGATCATGTTTAAAGAACGAACATCGACTAACCGCTTAAATCGAAGCTAAACTACAAATAACCGTACACAAAGAGTTTCATAACTATTGTGTTTAGGGATTATACCTAATGAAACCAGTCCTTCGACTTTACGATCTCCTTGTTCTCCTCGGCCTTCTCTAGGTAGTAGACGATCCACCCGAGAGCAAAACTCCAAACTAAACCTCTAACTTGAGGTAACTAATTTTCTTGGATTGCTAATCAAAGAAGATAGAATGAAATAGAGTGATGGTTATGGATTGATTAGTCTTTCTAATCCTTTGATCTCAACACATGAGGTGTAAGGATTAGGGTTTGAAGATGAGAGCTTGAGGAGAGAGAATGTGAGAGTAAATTATGAGATAAGATTGTGAGTATCATAACATATTATGAAGCATTCTCATTAAAGAATAAATGAATAAATGTGATGAATAAGCATGCTTCATAAATGTTAAGTGGTGATTCATTAGCATGAGTCATTAATCATTTATGGTGCAATAATGACAATGATGAATCACTCTCATGACTCACAAATCTTATCCAAAGTATATGCCACCTAAACCTCCTTAGTCATCACTTCTAGAAGCTTCTCGTACAATTACGAGAACGCCCCTCCAATCCGCAAAAATACGGAAAAACTTTAGACTGTAAAAATCCAATAACCGGATACCAGTAACTGGCTTAAACCAAAGCCGACTAGTAAAAACTGTCCGAAAGTCGTACGCGCATAAACGCACGTATGCGTCCGAACCCTTGTTGTAAAACCATACGACCTCTATATCGTTTCGCCTGGAATAGGAAACTCTCTGTGTGGGACTCTAGAGACTCGACTACTATGCTGGCAGTGGGTTTAACCACAGACCGCAAGCGGCACTAGCTGTACGTAACGGTCCCCAGGTAGTTGTCGATAAGAAGGCCGATGAGGAAACCCATCTGAACTCCTACTGAGTCTGATGTGACAATCTCCATACAGTCCGGTCCGTTCGTCCAAGACTATCGCATATCCTGCCTAGGGGGCGGCAAGCGTCAGTCCCCTAATAGCAGTATAAGTCGTGTCGGAGGGAAGCCCATTACACCCTGAGAAACTACTGGAACCTACCAGCAAATCTCGCTTGCCCTGGCCAGGGACTTTGCGTAATGGCTCTCTGACACAGCGCGATATCTACTCCCAATACCGGGAGGGACGAATCCTGTCTAACCGTCACTGCCTCCAAGTGCTCGGGACTGCACCCAACTGCTACCTGTTTGCACGACTCCTTTGAGCCGTGGTAGGGCAGCAATCTAAGAACAGTGGGACACACTCGAGGCGAAGTAGCAGTGTCAAGTCTGCGGACTATGCTGTACTCATGTCACCTGGGAACTGTTCACTGACGACTGGTATAAAACCAACCAACAGTTCCCTGTGAGTCCTGTCCGGTGTACCCGTAACCTAACGAGCACCTGTATACTATCTCCAGTACGACGTACTGACGGCTGTGGGACAGACCATCTCCCCAACTGGGATGAGAAGCGTACACACTAGTCTACTCCGGAATATCGATGCTCTGTCTCGATAATCCAACGACCAGGGACCTGAATAAGGATGTGTTTGTAGACTACCCAGCCCCCACTAGTGTGACTGCCATCACAACGCTGGTAGTCAAGCAAGATCCTAAGAGCTCTATCAATACGTACACTCACATATTAAGATAGAAAAACCAAGTAGCATACTACCATGTTTAGCAAGACTGTTATATACATGTGAATATCCCAAGCTTCCATTAAGTAATATACAAGCTAGTATGATACAGTAATGGCCTTCTAGGGCATAAACACTAACACTAATTACTGTAAACCTCGTTTTCCCAAAGGCGTAACCCCGTTGACACCTTTCTAGACACCTACTTAATCGGCTAATTGTAAAGTGCAAAACTCTCCCAGGAGTAACAATTACTCGCAGTGGGTATCGGGATCCAACTATCATATAGAAGGTATGCAATCTCATTGCAAATTTCAACACTTGAAACTCCCGATAAAGGTTTTTACCCCTAGCACCTATGACCTTAACTATGGTCAACAAATCATAAGCACTAGTCAAGTTCTACCCGTCATTTCGTGATTAATTAGACCCACCCACATGACCCTTAATTAAGGTCAACAAAGTCACGCGACTGTCCTAACTAATCGCATCATATACGGTGTAGGAAGACATCACTTAGCTACCGTACACTGTGCCTTGACTATGGTCAACAAACACAGCACGAATACTAAGTACTCTACTTCCTAAAATGACGGAGGGTTGCGGCTCGTTTTTATGAAAACCTTTAACGCTTTGAACTTGATCTTGTTGCGGAATCAAATGGTTTTTAAATGGAATGTTTTTTAGGCTTTTCTAGTTTTGCTAAAGGGGTCACTCCCAGTGAAGGGATCGTCGGCCCTTTCCTCGTCGAATGAGGTGCGGGATATATCATATATATCACTGTGCAAAGCAGAAACTATAGAAGCAATCAAAAGACAAACCGAGAGTTGTAGCATCTGCCAGTTATTTCTAAAGGAGTCACTCCCGGTGAAGGGATCTCGGTCCTTTCCTTATCGAATAAGGTGCAGGATGTTCTACAAGGAACACCGCGATGCAAAGCAAGAACTGTAGCTACCTGTTTTAATTTGAAATTCGATTCCACAACATCTTTTAGGTTTATTTTCTTTCATTAATCTCATTAATGAATATCCCATCATTTAATTCCACCTAATCATCACAGATAAATATAACGTACGCTTATGCCATCCGCATTCACCTCGATGTCCCGTCTGCACCGTTAGGTTAGGTAACTAACGGCAGAGCGGGGCAGGGCTAGTGCGGGTGTAAAACATAAGCAACGTCTATATAATATATCATATATACTATATATACTATCTATATGAACAAATCACATGATCACATCACAGATAACGCAGCAGAAAATATCATATGAATTATTGGATATACTAAGACGTCCGTGTTTTTAATACGAGCCAGTATAAAACACGGATTCCACGGTCGTGATGAATAGCCAATCCCACACCCCTAGACCCCTACGAGAGCGGCAAGCAACCCTACCAATTCTAGGGTTAGGAGACCCGGACTCGACTCCTCGAGTTGGTCTCCCACTGGACCCCAGAACCCGGTTACTTGTGCTCCCCTCCTTGGGTCTATCCTAATGCGGAAAAGTAAATAATATACAGATGGTGACAACATCCGCAACCTGGAAGTGCCCCAATAAAAGAATATTACATACAAGTTTTTACATGAATGAAAATGGAAAAACACTCGTCTCACATAAAAAAAACCCGGCTATTCGAACACGACGATCCAATATAACATATCCAGCAACACATAACATCACATGTCATCAACGTAAGTAAACATGCGTATCCCAATTGTCGTTGACATATAGCAACGAAACCGGCGATATCACATATTACACTTACGGTCACAGAAAAGAAAGTGTAAAACTACAACAGTTGGAATCCGCAACCTCTTTAGACATCGCATGCCTAGCCAAATGAATTCCTTAGACATCGCATGCCTAACAGTTATAAACCCCGCATTTTAGTCTCATTATCGAAAACTCTTTTCAATATCAAGTCGGGCAATTCAACAAGATTCCCGACATTCTGATCGAATGCTCGTCGCAAACTTTAGTAGGCGGCCGCACCCCCGATACCGTCGACGAAGTGCACCAAGGCGGAACACCGCTGCCGTGATCACCCGAACGGATGCTTTTGGTGACGGGGTTCTCCTACAGTCACTTGGTCGGGGCTATGGGGTGTAGCTGTCTATTAAGTTTATCCGGCGAGTATCCGCGTACGCTACGTGATTGCGACGGACTTTTGATCACATCAAAATTCCGTGGAAACCGATCAAATGAGACTAAACTGCTGTGTTTATAACATTCATTCAGTTATCTCATAACTATTTGTGAATTCCAATTATTGTATCACATTCCGGTAAATAGAAAATGTTAAACTTTCCGATCGAACAATCGAACACCCAAGTTTTCCCGAAACAGCTCAACACATGAAATAAGTCTAAAAACATTCAGTTCGTGCCTCAGTACTAACGGTCCAGCCGTAGAAGGGTCAAGCCAACGCCTCACATGTGGCACGCCGTACTGCCCCAAACCCGAAGGTTCAAAGAGCAGTTCAAGACGGTCACATAATCGAGTTAAGGTTTGTTGTCTTCTAGAGGGACCATCGCGTTACTTGCACTACTTAGAACGTCGTTAGACTACGGAAAAGTCCAACAATTGGAAATTTCCCGGCAGGGGAAAAAGTGGGTATTTATATCCGGTCAAACTTTTTAACATATTCAAAAATACCCGGAAAGCCACATGGACAAAGTCTGATAATCCGATCGAATCTACGAACTCCCAATACAACCCCAGAAAACTCAACTCTTGAGTAAAGTTTAAAAATTCCCAGGAAAATCTGCACTATCAATTAGGAGTTACTGTATAAAATTTATTGAACAAGGAGGCCGTACGGCCGCGGAACCGCCGCACGAGCCATGCTCGTGCCGCGGAACCGCGGCTGTTTGATGGAGTTAGGCACTCGAATTTCACAGTAACTCTTACAATCACCTGCTGATTTTTCTGCATATTTTTAATCTGGAAAAAACCCAGTTTTTGAAAAAAGTACAGAGAAGGCTATTGTATTAGGGTTTCGGGTTCGTACAGACTTCAAACTTCGTCTACGCATCGCCTAAGGCTCTAGCTAGGCTCTGATACCACTGTAGGGTTCCTAGGCACACTAATGAAGTCTCACAAGTGATCAAACATGGTCAATTGATATTTTACAAGTGCCGAGAAACCCTAATACGGATCGTTAACTAGATATATAGGTGATGCGATGCAAGTAAACAACTTTAACTTAAAAGAAAGAAGCTACAACCTTTGTAGATCCGGTCGTCCACCTCCTAGGCTCCGTGATGACGTCCCTCCGCTGTCCAAATCGAATCCATGACTCTAGCATCGGCTTCATCGGAGAAATGGGCGGGCTAGGTCATCGACTACGATGCCGAAGATGATCTACGTCGAGGCATCACAGGATCAAGCTCCCACTTCACCAAGTCATGAAACTTGTGAAGAAAACACCCTATACTACTTGGCAAGAGGTAGAGGATGAAGAAGTAGGAGGTGGGTTCACTTTAGAATTGGATTTCTCACTCTTTTGCTCAAGATGCCATTAATGGTGGCAAGTTTTCTTCTTTGTTGAAGATGAAGAAGAAGAAGAAAGAATATGATAAGTTATTTTCAAAATAGAAAATAATATCAATACTTATCATATGGCAACCATGATTAGGTGTAGAGAATAGACTATGGTTAGTTGAATGGTTAGGGTTAGGAGATGAAGACAAAATGGTTGCTTTAGTCAAAGATGCATGAAGCTACAAGAACCTTCTAGCATGAAAGCAACCATTTAGTTTTTCTTTTCCTTTTCAACCAAAATAAATAGATAAAAGAATAAGTGAAATAAATCAAGTGAAACCCTAACCATTGACCAACCATGGTTTAAACCAAACATACACCCAAACAAGCATGTATCATCAAACATGATACAATCTTGTGCACAAAAATATATCATATACACAATGTGCACATTTTAAGTGAGAAAGTCCATTTAAAGTGAACCAATACTAGTTAATGAAAAGTAATATATCAAATATATAATTATACATTAAATCATTAAATCAACACTTGATTCAATGATCCGGTCATGTCGCATATAACCGGCTAGTATCTAATCTATCGACTTATCGAATCAATCCTTGATTCGATAACTAGGTTATATCGCATACAACCAATCGATACATTCATCGCGAGAATGGAATACGGTATCACATACACGCATTATTCTCGGTCCCGCACATATCTCATATGCGCTCCTATTTCGTTTCGCTTGAGCTAGGAAACCTCTGTGTAGGACTCTAAAGACTCGTCAATACGCCGGCAGCAGATGATGATCATATCAAGCACCCACAAGCCGTAAGCGGTCTGCTAAACATAACGGTCACCCGGGTATTGAGCGATCAGAAGATCGACGAGCAAGCCCGCTCACACTCCTGTGAATCCAACCAGTAACACTTACCATACAGTCCGGTCTGTTCGTCTGATATGTTGCGTATCTCGCCTAGGGGTGGTAAACGTCAGACCCCAATAGCTCGATAAGTCATGCCGACGTAAGGTCCATAACATTCGTGAAACTACTGATAACTCTTACCAGTATATCACTGCAACCCTAGCCAGGGATTTCCTGTTATGGCCAGTCGAGCATAGCGCAACATCCACCCCCAATACCGGGAGAGACGAATCCCCTCCTATCGCTCATTGCCTCCATGTGAATCGGGACTGTACCCAAAAACCACCTGTTTGCACGACTCTGTAGAGCCGTGGTAGGGTGGAAATCAAAGCACAGTGAGAGACACATAAGACTCTATGACGATCTCGGGTCAACAGACTAAGCTGTACCAGTGTCACCAGAGAACTGCCATCTGACGTGAGGTATAATACCATCTGGGAGTTCTCGGCGAGTCCGTTCAGTGTACCCAGTCTCCACTGAGCACCCGCATACCATCTCCGATGTCAAACACTAATGGATATGGGATCATCCATCGCCCATCACATGGGTCGAGAAGATATACGCTAGTCTACTCTGGAATATCAATGCCCCGTCTCGATATTCCCACGACTAGGAACAATGAAGGATGTACTCATTGACTACCCAGGCCCCACTAGTATGATCTTCATCATAGTCCTGGAAGTCGAGTACACATCCTAAAGGCTTTATCAACATGTAATCAGAGAGACAGAAAGTATACATGTTAAGATAAAGAGCAACCAGATAGCGTACTATCATGTCGAGCAAGAAAGTCCTACCTATATATGTCCCAGCATCCACTACAATATACATCCTATGTACAGTAATGGCCTCTAGGGCATACATATAACTAACAATAACAGTCGTTCATAATCATTATATTACCATTTGGTAATATAAGGTGATATTCGCCAACTGCTTTGGCTGCAACAATTGGTCCATTCCCTACTTTTAGAGACATATCACCCTTTTCCCAGTTCTCTATCTCTTCTTAGCCCATATAACAAATTACAGACGTGGGATCCTGATCCGGTATCCAATACGCAGGATGTAGAGCAAACTCAGAAACAGTTCTCGGGAACGAACACACCCGAAGAAGATGCATCATCATGCTCATTCTTCATTCAGGTTGCGTGGGAATCCTGATATTTTCCTATTCCTTGCTCAGACTTATGACAATCATAAGAAAAAGCGAAACCAACGTTCCTCAGCTCAGTATAATAAGCGGGTTCGGTCAATACATCCATATTATTATCTTAATTAAGACTTGTCACGGTCGCTACCTGGAGAGAGAAAGAAGGAAACGCTTTAGCGTGCGCACTTTGCAAGATTAGATTGGTTATTATCTTATTTAATCAGGTTGGCTCCCACTGTTTTTATCAAATTTTCCTTCAAACCATAAAAGGTAAGAATAGCCGAGATTAATTACACCCTATAAATTCGCCAATCGGTCAACCAGGCAGGTATTGGTACTCCGAGGGAGTCTCCCCATACTTTCGCATGGAACTAATTAAATAACCTCGTTTTCGCAGGGGCTTAACCCTGTTAGCACCTTTATTAGACACCTACTGGATCGGCTAATTGTAAAGTGGAAAACTCTCCCAGGAGTAACTCTTACTCACAGTGGGTATCGGGATCCAACTATCTTATAGAAGGTATGCAATCTCATTGCAAATTTCAACACTTGAAATACCCAATATCTGTTTTTACTCCTAGCAACTTATGACCTTGGCTATGGTCAAAAAATCATAAGCGCTAGCTAAGTTCGACCCGTCATTTCGTGATTGAATTAAACCCACCCGTACGACCCTTGGCTAAGGTTAACAAAGCCGTACGACTACCCTAATCCAATCACATCATATGCGGCAGATAAGCATTAATCAGCTACCGTACACTGCGCCTTGGCTATGGTCAACAAACGCAGCACGAATACTAAATAGCACTTATCTGAAATGACGGAGGGCTACGACTGGTTTTGATGAAAACCTTTAACGTAATGGACTTGATATCATTGTGGAATCAAGTGATTTGAAAAAAGGAGTGGTTTTTATAGCGTTTGCTAGTTTTGCTAAAGAGGTCACTCTCGGTGAAGGGATCTCGACTCTTTCCTCATCGAATGAGGTGCTGGATATTCATCAAGGAATACCACTATGCAAAGCAATACCTAGAGAAGCTATAAAAACAAAACTGAGTAGGTTGTAGAATTTGCTAGTTTTGCTAAATAGGTCACTCCCGGTGAAGGGATCTCGGCTCTTTCCTCATCGAATGAGGTGCCGGATATTCATCAAGGAATACCACTATGCAAAGCAAGAACTAGAGTTACCTTTTTTAAAAATTTTGATTCTACAACATTTTTAAGTTTCTTTTCTTTCCATTAATCTCATTAATAAAGTCCCGTTATTTATGTTTCCCTAAACATCACAGAAAAGAAACGAAAATAGAACGTATGCTTATGCCATCCGCATTCGCCACGGAGCCCCGTCATGCACCATTAGATTACTTAACTAACGGCAGAGCGGGGGCTGGACTAGCGTGGGTGCAAAACATAAGCAACGTTTATTATATATATCATATAAATAGCATTCGTCTCACGCAGTTATATGATCACATCACAGAACTCAAGCAGCAGAAGTCAACATATGAAATATTGGATATACTAGGAGGTTCGTGTTTTAACTTTAGCCAGTAATGAAAAACACGGATTCCACGGTCGTGATGAATAGCCAAACCCACATCCTTAGACCCCTACGAGAGCGGCAAACAACCCTGCCAATTCTAGAGTTAGGAGACCCGATCTCGACCCCTCGAGATGGTCTCCCTCTGGACTCCAGAATCCGGTTATTTGTGCTCCCCGCCTTGGGTCTATCCTAATGCGGAAAAGTAAATAATATATATCAATGGTGACATCATCCTCAACCCGGAAGTGTCCCAATAAAAGAATAATACATACAATTTTACATGAATGAAAATTTAAAAACTCTCATCTCACGCAAAAAAAAACCCGGCTATTCAATCACGACGATCCGATATAACATATCACAGCAACACATAATATCACATGTCATCAACGTAAGTAAATATGCGTATCCCAAATGTCGTTGACATATAGCAACGAGATCGGGGATAAACCACATATTACACTTACGGTCGCAGAAAAAAAATGAAAAACTACAATAATTAGAATCCGCATTTTCCTTAGACATCATAAACCCGGAATATCTCATATTCCTAATTTCATGCCTAACATTATAAACCTTGCATTTTAGTCTCAAATTGAAAACTCTTTTCAATAAACAGTCGGATAATTCAACAAGATTCTCGACTAGGTGTTCGCGTACTATACGCGATTGCGACGGAGTTTTGATCCGAATCGAAACTCCGTGGCAATCGATCAACCGAGACTAAAACACTAAATTTATAAAATACTAACTAGTTTTCATAAAACTAATTATTGTGGATTCCAAATATTGTATCACATATCATCAAAATCTAGACGACGTTAAACATTTCGATCGACTTATCAAATACCCACAAATCTCAGAGACCTCAATAACTTGAGTCTCACTAAGAATATCTAGAAAGTGCCAAATATGTCAATAGAGCAGCACAAGAAAATAGATCACACAATATCATAAACATGCGGCGGAACTGCGGCCAAACTGGGGGTTAGGCCGTGGTTCCGCGGCACTTTAAAGGAATTAGTGCTTCGAATTTCTTGGGGCTCCATTAAATACCCTGCATAATTTTCTGACTATTTTTAATCTCGAAAATTTCAACTTTTGATAAATGGACAGAAACTTGATAAAAAAATGGGTTTCGAAGTTCGATTGAACACTTTAACGTCGTGTAAACTTCCCCTAATATTCTAGCTTGGCTCTAATACCATGAAAGTGTTTCCTAGCACCACCACAAAGTTTATAACGGCATCTAGCAAACTATTTTAAAAAATTCGGGGTGCTAACCTACACTAACCTAGAATCTAACTAGATAATTGGGGTTTATAGTATGATATAAAAAGATTTACACTAAGTGAAGAATGCTACAACCTTTGTAGACCAAGTCCTTCTCTTCTTAAGCTCCGGGTAGTAATCCCTAAGACTCCTCTAGGTTCCACTTGAAGAATGAATGGGCTTCCTTCGCGATCTCCGTGTCGAAGATGATCCACCCAAAGCTCCTCTAATTTAAGCTACCTCTTCACTAATCTCCTGTTAGTGAAGAAAACAACCTAAACTCAAGTGCTAATCAAGTGTAGAATGATGAAGTAGGGGTTTGTAAGCTCACTTAGATTGATCCAAAGCCCTATGATTCACATCACATGTGAGGGTTAGGGCTTTGAGGTGGAGGAAGAAGAAGATAATGGTGAAGAGCAAAAAGCAAAGGAGCTAATAAAATGATCAAGTGATGAAGAATGGATCTATCATCCTCACTTATTGAAGCATACCATATATTTCAATAATAAAATGGAACCATTTTTCAATAGTGCAAGAAAAACCAATAAAAAATGACCAAGCCATGCCTCACCGTTCCACAAATATCTCCTCATTTTTCCACCTCTTTTTCTATTTTCTCAAAAATAGAAAATCCAACCATACTTCATAACACACACACACACATATCATATCATATACATATATTAAGAAGAAAATAATTAGTGAGATTAATATTAGTTAATATATAATTATATCAAATATAAATATATATCAAATTATTAAATCAACACTTGATTTAATAATCCGGTTATATCACATATAACCGACTAATATCATTTATCTGTATATCACATAATCAAATCAACACTTGATTCAATAATCAGGTTATATCACATATAACCTAACCGATATCAAATTACCGCCAGATTAGAATATGGTATCACATACTCGTATTTAATCAGGCCCCCGCACATATCAGCATATGTGTCCTACTTCGTTTCGCTTGAACTATGAAACCTCTGTGTAGGACTCTAAAAATTCGTCAATACGCCGGCAGTAGGTGATGTGTAAGTCTATGTCACGCACCCCACGAACTTGCGGGGAGGCGGAATATATGAAAAACGATTATCAAAGCTTCGTAACACGGACTTGAGCGCATGAATCGTATCTAAACCGTTACTAGCAAACTACGAGAGGTTTAACTACTTGGATTCGAAGTTATACCTCACGTTACTTGTCCTTCGGGTCTTCATCGCTGTCCTCCACTCCTCATAGGCTCCTTGGAATATCGGCACCTCAACGGCCTCCTCGAGTCAAAGACGATCCACCCGAGAGCTCCTACGCCAAGCTTGATCTCTAACTTGAGATAACTAGGTTGCTCAAAGTGCTAATCTAAGCTACCTAGGGGATATAGAGTGAGGTTATGGATGTATTAGTCTAGCTAACCCTTGATCTCGACACATGAGAGGTTAGGGTTAGGGTTTGAAGAGTGAGAGCTTGAGGAGAGAGAAGGTGAGAATGAGAATCCTTTTGGATGAATAAAATCATATGTGTATATATGAAACATATCATATATATTAAATGAATAACAAATAATGATATATCATCATGTTTCATTAATACACTTAGTGATTCATCACATGAGTCATATAAATCATAAATGATTCATTAACTCCATGTATGAATCACACCATGACTCACTTATCCAATTAATGCAAATGCCACCTTAACCCCCAAGTCACCATGCTTCAAGAAGCTTCCCGACAAATTACGAGAACGCCCCTCCTATCCGTAAAAACACGGAAAAACTTTAGACTGTATAAATCCAATAATCCGATACTAGAATCTGGCTTAAACTAAAGCCGACTAGTAAAAACTGTCCGAACATCGTGCGTGCGTAAAAACACGTATGCGTCCGAACCTTGTCGTAAAAACCATACGACCTCTATATCGTTTCACCCGAATTAAGGAAACTCTCTGTGTGGGACTCTAAAGACTCGACACTACGCTGGCAGTGGGTTTAACCACAGACCGCAAGCGGCACTTGCTGTACGTAACGGTCCCCAGGTAGATGTCGATAAGAAGGCCGATGAGGAAAACCCATCTGAACTCCTACTGAGCCTGATGTGATAATCTCCGTATAGTCCGGTCTGTTCGTCTAAGACTATCGCATATCAAGCCTAGGGGGCGGCAAGCGTCAGTCCTCTAATAGCGTTATAAGTCGTGTCGGAGCGTAGCCCATTACACCCTGAGAAACTACTGGAACCTACCAGTAAATCTCGCTTGCCCTGGCCAGGGACTTTGCGTAATGGCTCTCTGACACAGCGCGATATCAACTCCCAATACCGGGAGAGACGAATCCTTTCTAACCGCTACTGCCTCCAAGTGCTCGGGACTGCACCCAACTGCTACCTGTTTGCACGACTCCTTTGAGCCATGGTAGGGTAGCAATCTAAGAACAGTGGGACACACTCGAGGCGAAGTAGCAGTGTCAATTTTGCGGACTATGCTGTACTCATGTCACCTGGGAATTGTTAACTGACGATTGGTATAATACCAACCAACAGTCCCCTTGCAAGTCCTGTCCGGTGTACCCGTAACCTAACGAGCACCTGTATACTATCTCCAGTACGACGTACTGATGGCTGCGGGACAGACCATCTCCCCAACTGGGATGAGAAGCGTATACACTAGTCTACTCTGGAGTATCGATGCCCAGTCTCGATAATCCTATGACTAGGGACAAGTATAGGATGTTGCTTATAGACTACCCAGCCCCCACTAGTGTGATTGCCATCACAACGCTGGTAATCAAGCAAAGATCCTATGGGCTCTACTAATATGTATAAGTGATACGTTATAAGAAACATATGCTCATATTAAAGTAGACACAAACCAAGTAGCATACTACTATTTTTAGCAAGACTGTATATACAACTGTGAATATCCCAAGCTTCCATTAAGTAATATACATACAAGTATGATACAATAATGGCCCCTAGGGCATATACACTAACAATCTCCCACTTGCACTAGGGCCATGAGCTGGCATATCGTAGACCTATCATCTCGAATAGCCTCTCGAACTGCGTCTGAGGAATGGCCTTTGTGAATGGATCAGCAATGTTATTCTCTGTCTCTACTCTTTTTACCTCGATCTCCCGGCGATTGACGATCTCCCTGATCAGGTGATACCACCTTAAGATGTGTCTGGATTTCTGATGGGACCTGGGTTCCTTCGCTAAAGCAATAGCGCCGTTGTTGTCACAATATAGAGGTATTGGACCAACACCGGTAGGAACCACATGAAGTTCTGTGAGGAACTTCTTCATCCAGACAGCTTCTTTTATGGCATTGCAGGCAGCTATGCACTCCGCTTCCATTGTTGAGTCAGCAACGGTCTCCTGCTTGGAACTCTTCCAACAGACCGCCCCTCCATTGAGGGTAAAGACATAACCCGACATTGATTTGGAGTCATCCTTGTCACTCTGGAAGCCGGAGTCAGCAAAGGCCTCCATCTGGAGGTCTTTTCCGCCATATACCAAGAATATCTCCTTAGTCCTCCTCAGGTACTTGAGAATGTTCTTTACTGCTATCCAGTGATTCTCCCCTGGGTTTGCCTGATACCGGCTTACAACGCTTAATGCGTATGCTATATCTGGTCTGGTACATAACATCGCATACATTATAGAGCCTACCGCAGAAGCGTAGGGTATAATCGACATGCGATCCCTTTCCAAATCAGTCTTGGGAGACATCTCTTTGGAGAGGGTGATTCCGTGACAAGCCGGTAGGTTACCGCGCTTAGAATCATCCATACTGAATCTCTTCACTATGGTGTCTATGTACCTGGACTGTGAAAGTCCCAACATCCTTTTTAATCTATCACGATAGATTCGGATCCCTAGAATGTAGGTGGCATCACCCAGGTCTTTCATGGAGAATTTCTGTGATAAGAATCTTCTGACTGACTGTAACATAGGAATATCATTTCCTATTAGGAGAATGTCATCCACGTACAAAACGAGGAATACTACAACTCTCCCTACAATCTTACTGTATATGCATGGTTCATCTGGATTTTTGATAAAGTCAAATTCTTTGACAGCATCATCAAAACAGATGTTCCAACTCCGCGATGCCTGCTTTAGACCATAAATAGACTTAAGCAGCTTGCATACTTTACCGCTGCTCCCACTCTGAATGAATCCCTCTGGTTGATCCATATAGACGCTCTCTTCCAAATTTCCATTTAGAAAGGTCGTCTTTACGTCCATCTGCCAGATCTCATAATCGTGGAAGGCAGCAATAGCAAGAAGGACCCGAATGGATTTGAAAATAGCCACTGGAGAAAAGGTTTCGTCATAGTCCAAACCAGGTCTTTGACGGAAACCCTTTGCAACAAGTCTAGCCTTATAAGTTTCAACCTGTCTATCTACACCAATCTTCTTTTTGAAGATCCATTTGCATCCTACGAGTTTTACCCCATCTGGAGCAAAGTCCAAAGTCCATACTTTATTAGTGTGCATGGACTCCATTTCGGTCCGCATTGCATCCAGCCATTTTACTGAGTCACCGCTTTGAATGGCTTGCTGGAAGCCAGTAGGCTCATCATAGTCAATAGTGCAATCCTCTCTATCCCCGTCTATGAGAAAACCGTAGTATCTCTCGGGCGGATGAGACTGCCTACTACTCCTGCGGAGTGGCATCGGGATATCCCCTTCTTCTGAAACCTCTGGTTCTACCAAGCTTTCAGTTGTAGTTTGTGGTTCTGAAATTTCTTCCAGTTCTATTTCGCTCCCACTTGTATCCTTTTCTAAAACTTGATGTTCTAAAAAATGGGCATTACGAGAAACAAAAACCTTTTGTTCCTCTGCGTAATAGAATAGATATCCCTTGGAGTTCTTTGGATATCCCACAAACTTACACTGTACTGATCGTGCTTCGAGCTTGTCCGTATGCTGCTTTTTAATAAAAACCGGACATCCCCAAATCTTCAGATTCTTAAGATAAGGTTTTTTCCCACTCCACATCTGATATGGGGTGGTAGGCACTATTTTGGTAGGAATCCTGTTCAGAAGATATGCCGCTGATTCTAGCGCATATCCCCAGAATAATCGCGGTAACTCAGCGTTACTCATCATGGAACGAACCATATCCAATAGGGTTCGATTCCTCCTTTCCGATACACCGTTATGTTGTGGCGTGTATGGAGGAGTAAGCTGAGAGAGAATTCCATTCTCTTTTAAGTAACCCAGGAACTCGGTACTTAAGTATTCACCACCTCGATCAGATCTCAGTGTCTTTATACTCTTGCCTGTTTATTTTTCCACTTCATTCTTGTATTCTTAGAATTTCTCAAAGGCCTCGGATTTATGCTTCATTAAGAAGACATATCCATACGTAGAGAAATCATCCGTAAAAGTAATGAAGTAGGAATAACCACCTCGCATATGTGTAGACATTGGACCGCACACGTCACTGTGTACGAGTCCCAAGAGCTCGCTTGCTCTTACTCCGTGTCCAGTGAACGGAGTCTTTGTCATCTTTCCTTTGAGACAAGATTCACAAGTAGCATAAGATTGATATTCAAACGGATTCAAATATCCTTCTCTATGTAACTTAGTCAACGTTCTCTCATTGATGTGACCTAGTCTACAATGCCATAAGAAAGCCTGATTTATTTCTGGAGACTTTTTTTTAAGTGTGTTCTGAACATTGAAAACCTGAGCTTGACTTAATACGTATATACTGTTATCTAATGTACCGGACCCAATCAAAACTTGATTTAGGTGGATGTTAACTATATCGCTTACGAATGTAAAATCATATCCCTCTCTTGAAAGTGAGGACACTGATATGATATTACAAGTCATACTAGGTACATACAAACAGTTACGTAGAATCAATATATGCCCACTTGTCAAACCTAGGCGATATTCTCCCATGGATTCAGCGTCCACGCTCATTCCGTTTGCAACTCTGAGAGACCAATCACCTACCTTTATAACTCTACGGTTTCTCAAAGCATGTATTGAATTACAGATATGAGATCCTGCTCCGGTATCTAGTACCCAGGAAGTAGAGTTTATTGACAAATAGTTTTCAATAACAAATACACTTGAGGCTGAAGCCACAACATGCTTCGTATCCTGGCTACTGGCTTCTAAAGCCCTGCAATCTTTCTGCCAATGCCCAGTCCCATAACAATAGGAACGTTCCTCTTTTACTACATTCAGTCCTGAAACTTTTGCCCTTCTCTTTCTTTCTTCTTCCCTGGTTTCCTTCAGGGTAGAAGGTAGAGACTGTAGAATCAAGTCAGTATCTGACTCGTTTCCCAACGTGGTCTCCAGGTCCTGGAGCTTACAGCTAATCATTGTAAGGACGTTGTCCCCTACAGATGACCCGAAAGTCAACCTCGCTTGAATTAATTCGTTCGAGGTCTCATATCTTGCGATATGAGATTGCTCTCCATATAAATCTTTGTTATGGAGAAAGATAGAAACTGAGTCCATCTTCTCGTGCTGCTTCTGGTATACACCATCAACTGAAGCTAACACGAGGCATTTGGCTTTCGCTTTATCCTTTTCCCTTGTCTGGCGGATATCCATATCCGTGACAGTGGAAACTGGACCTGGGACGGCGGGATCTTGAGTAGTAATAGGGTAGTCCAGCTTGTCATAGGCAATGGACATCTGGACAGACCTTTGCCTGTCATATAAGTCAGAATCAGTCAATTTGTTATCTAGATGTAACCTAGTCGTGGTCACATGGTCGCTGCAATTAAGAGATAGAAGAAAAAACACTTTTAGCATGATGCTCTTGCAAGTTTAGAGTGGTTTTTAATTTATCTAAACAGGATGGCTCCCACTATTTCTCGAATCCCTCCTCAAACCATAAAAGAAGAATTAGCCAGGACTATTCTCACCGTACAATTCTTGCTTAACCGTTCAGCCAGGTCAGTGTCGATACTTCGAGGGAGGTTTTCCAACGCTTTCGCGAAGTTCCTTAATTAAATAACCTCTTTTCTCTGGGGGCGTAGCCCCGCTGACACCTTTCTCGACACCTACTTGGTTTATAGCATTGATCGTTAAGTGACGAATCTCCTAATAAGTAGTATATACTCACAGTAGGATCGGGATCCAAAATATCATCGTATGATAATGTTGAAGGAATCCTACCAACATTCATCAAACTCCAAAATGGTATGCATCTCTCTGCAAATTTCAGTTTCTTTAGAAATTCCCGATATAAAATTTTTTTTTGCCCCATGCTCTTATGACCTTGGCGTTGGTCAAAATGTCATAAGTCATATGTCAAGTTCTACCCATCATTGTCCTTTTTAATTTGAACTCATCCGTACATATCCCTGACGTTGGCCAAATGATAATACGACTGTCCCAAACTAACACATCTATCTATGCAACAAATGAAATACCCAGCAGCTACCAAACACTATGCCCTGGCGTTGGTCAAATGCATAACTTGAATACTACTGAATACCCAAATGAAATGATGGAGGGCTACGAATGGTTTTGGCAAAACCGTGAACGTAGTGAACTTGATATAATCGAAGGAACCTGATACTTTTTAAAAGGAGTGGTTAAAGCTCCGCAATTAAAAATTCTGATGTTTTAAAATAACCGAGTGGTTTCTTTTAAATTTGTTCCAACGATTTATCTTTGGTTTATTTTCTTTGCATTATAATAATGCGTCCCATCAGTTATCCTATCATTGCAGAAAACAACGAAAATACCACGTCCTCTTATGCAATCCGCATTCGCCACTGGATCCCGTCATCACCCGTTAGGTTACTTAATTAACGACAGAGCGGGGGCTGGGCTAGCGCGGGTGTAAAACATAAGTGACGTCTAATAGCTATCATATATAGATATTGTACATTCGTCAGATGCAATAATAAGCATTCCAGATCACTGATGAACTTTATTGGATATACTAGCAATCCGCATTTTCTTTGAGCCTGCAATAAAAGACGGATTACACAGTTGTGATGAATAGCCATTACCCCAACCCTAGACCCCTACGGGTACGGCAAACTACCCGCCAAGTACCCGAAGTGAAGCGGTCTCCCTCAACAACGTGAGTAGGCCACTAAACACTTCAACGTACCCGGTAGTTTGTATACCCCGCCTTGGGTCTATCCTAGGAGCAAAAAACAGTAAAAGAAATAATACAACGGTGGCTACAACCGCAACCTGGATGCGCCCCGCAAAAGAATATTACATCATATTACATTTACATCGAATGAATGAATATTAAACCCATCTCAAACCCCGGCTAATCATCACAACATTCCAATCAAGTCCATATACACAAACAGTAAAACATTACAGAAATGTGCAACCCCCTGCCAACCAACATATTAGCAGTTAGGGGAGGTTTACGAACATATTAAACATTACAGATAAAAACCCAATTAGCAAATAACTTAGAACATCGATCGACAACCATTATCCGTGCCTACCCCAAAAGCAAACCTGCACTGAAGTAACCTGGGCAGAAACAGAACATACAGGAAACCAAAACACCAAAAAATATGAATTACTGAGCAAATCCGAGTCAACTCGGAGTTGACTCGGCGGCGGATCCGCGGCCACAAGCACCTTCTTGCCGCGGATCCGCGGCCGTCTTGCCGAGTTAGGGGATCGTATTTTCCCAGTATTCTTATATTTCCCTGCTGTGAATTTTAAGGCATATCATATAATTTTTTAGACATGTTTAAAATTAACAGAAACTGTTAGGGTGTTCGGGGTGTTGTTTTCGTGTTTTTCCGTCGATCGGAGTTCTAATTAGTTGCTAACAAGCTAGTAATGGTTTAGTTGGCTCTGATACCACTGTAAGTCCATGTCACGCACCCCACGAACTTGCGGAGAGGCGGAATATATGAAAAACGATTATCAAAGCTTCGTAACACGGACTTGAGCGCACGAATCGTATCTAAACCGTTACTAGCAAACTACGAGAGGTTTAACTACTCGGATTCGAAGTTATACCTCATGTTACTTATCCTTCGGGTCTTCATCGCTGTCCTCCACTCCTCGTAGGCTCCTTGGAACATCGGCACCTCAACGGCCTCCTCGAGTCAAAGACGATCCACCCGAGAGCTCCTACGCCAAGCTTGATCTCTAACTTGAGATAACTAGGTTGCTCAAAGTGCTAATCTAAGCTATCTAGGGGATATAGAGTGAGGTTATGGATGTATTAGTCTAGCTAACTCTTGATCTCGACACATGAGAGGTTAGGGTTAGGGTTTGAAGAGGGAGAGCTTGAGGAGAGAGAAGGTGAGAATGAGAATCCTTTTGGATGAATAAAATCATATGTGTATATATGAAACATATCATATATATTAAATGAATAACAAATAATGATATATCATCATGTTTCATTAATACACTTAGTGATTCATCACATGAGTCATATAAATCATAAATGATTCATTAACTCCATGTATGAATCACACCATGACTCACTTATCCAATTAATGCAAATGTCACCTTAACCCCCAAGTCACCATGCTTCAAGAAGCTTCCCGACAAATTACGAGAACGCCCCTCCTATCCGTAAAAACACGGAAAAACTTTAGACTGTATAAATCCAATAATCCGATACTAGAATCTGGCTTAAACTAAAACCGACTAGTAAAAACTGTCCGAACATCG
The DNA here is from genome assembly GCA_030015575.1 of Agapanthus africanus. NCBI lineage: Eukaryota > Viridiplantae > Streptophyta > Magnoliopsida > Asparagales > Amaryllidaceae > Agapanthus > Agapanthus africanus. Next base: position 130,411,678 of record JASDDO010000012.1, on the reverse strand, counting down.
TACGTACGTAAAAACACGTATGCGTCCGAACCCTGTCGTAAAAACCATACGACCTCTATATCGTTTCACCCGAAGCAGGGAAACTCTCTGTGTGGGACTCTAAAGACTCGACACTATGCTGGAAGTGGGTTTAACCACAGACCTCAAGCGGCACTAGCTGTACGTAACGGTCCCCAGGTAGATGTCGATAAGAAGGCCGATGAGGAAACCCTACTGAGCCTGATGTGACAATTTCCGTACAGTCCAGTCTGTTCGTCTAAGACTATCGCATATCGAGCCTAGGGGGCGGCAAGCGTCAGTCCCCTAATAGCGGTATAAGTCGTGTCGGAGCATAGCCCATTACACCCAGAGAAACTACTGGAACCTACCAGTAAATCTCGCTTGCCCTGGCCAGGGATTTTGCGTAATGGCTCTCTGACACAGCGCGATATCTACTCCCAATACCGGGAGGGACGAATCCTGTCTAACCGTCACTGCCTCCAAGTGCTCGGGACTGCACCCAACTGCTACCTGTTTGCATGACTCCTTTGAGCCGTGGTAGGGTAGCAATCTAAGAACAGTGGGATAAACTCGAGGCGAAGTAGCAGTGTCAAGTCTGCGGACTATGCTGTACTCATGTCACCTGGGAACTGTTAACTGACGATTGGTATAATACCAACCAACAGTCCCCTTGCGAGTCCTGTCCGGTGTACCCGTAACCTAACGAGCACCTGTATACTATCTCCAGTACGACGTACTGATGGCTGTGGGACAGACCATCTCCCCAACTGGGATGAGAAGCGTACACACTAGTCTACTCTGGAGTATCGATGCCCAGTCTCGATAATCCTACGACTAGGGACAAGTATAGGATGTTGCTTATAGACTACCCAGCCCCCACTAGTGTGACTACCATCACAACGCTGGTAATCAAGCAAAGATCCTATGGGCTCTACTAATATATATAAGTGATACGTTATAAGAAACATATGCTCATATTAAAGTAGACACAAACCAAGTAGCATACTACTATTTTTAGCAAGACTGTATATACAACTGTGAATATCCCAAGCTTCTATTAAGTAATATACATACAAGTATGATACAATTGTAAGTCCATGTTGCCCTCCCCGGTGCTTGTGGGGAGGCGGAAATGGTATAAAAATCGGATTTTTAGCGCTCAAGGCAACATGGACTAACTAAAGGAGGATCTTTGCTAAGCAAAAACTAACTACAAAGCTAAAAATTTTAGCTACTCAGAAAAGAGGTTATACCTAGGGCTTCTAGTCCTTCTCTCATTGCTCCTTGGAGTGAATGAAAGTGATCTCCTTATCGCCTTCTCTTGTCGAAGAAGGATCCACCCGAGAGCCTCAACCTTTGGCTTCAACTTCAAACTAGAAGTAACTAAGATGCTTGGAGTGCTAATCCTAGAACCTTAGAAAGAGTAGAGAGTATTTTAGAAGGATTTATCTCAAGCTCAAGAGATTCTCAACTCATGAGAGGGGAGAGCTAGAGAGAGAGGAAGAGGAGGAGAGAGAACCAAAATGATAGAGTGAGAATAAAATGAACCATTCTTCTCTCATATATGTGAATTATGGAAATTAGATAATTAGCTAAGATAATTATCATGGTTAATCAAGAATTGACCATTATCATTTCACATTAAATGCCTTTTGCAAGGATCAAAGAGCATCTTTCATATAGAATGATGATGGTCAACATGTCAACCTAGGTCAACAAGTCAAGTATAGTCAAATGGTCAACAACCCTAACCATGCACAATTATAATTAACTAATATCAATTAATCATAATTCACACATAAGCATTAGGGTTAAGAAAATGACAATGGTCATCAACCCTAATCAAAGTCCTCTGCCTCTGTCTCAGTCAACTGTGCATACACACCCGTATCCGTGTTCCGAGGAACACGAATACAATGAGATAAAACCAATCCCAAATCATATACTAGGATCCGGCTTAAACCAAAGCCCGCTAGTATAAGCTGTCCGGACAGCATACATGCACAAGTGCGCGGATGTGAACGAACCCTGTCGCAAAACCATGCGACCTCTACTCATTTTGCCTAAAGGCGAATAACCCTCTGTGTGGGACTCTAAAGACTCGACACTACATTGGCAGTGGGTTTAACCACAGACCGCAAGCGGCACTAGCTGTACATAATGGTCCCCAGGTAGATGCCGATAAGAAGACTGACGAGGTGAACCCATCTGAACTCCTACTGAGCCTGAATGTGACAGTCTCCGTACAGTCCGGTCTGTTCGTCTGATACATCGCATGGCGGGCCTAGGGGGACGGTAAACGTCAGTCCCCTAATAGCGGTACAAGTCGTGTCGGAGTGTAGCCCAGAACACCCTGAGATAACACTAGAAACCTACCTGTATATCTCGCTTGCCCTGGCCAGGGACTACTTGTGTAATGGCTCTCCTGGACACAGCGCGATGTCAACCCCCAATACCGGGAGAGACGAATCCTTTCTAACCGTCACTGCCTCCAAATGCTTCGGGACTGCACCCAAAAACTACCTGTTTGCACGACTCCTTTGAGCCGTGGTAGGGTAGTAATCAAAGTACAGTGGGAACACACTCGAGGCGAAGTGACAGTGTCAAGTCAGCGGACTAAGCTGTACTCATGTCACCTGGGAACTGATAACTGACGATAGGTATAATACCAACCAACAGTTCCCGACGAGTCCTGTCCAGTGTACTCGTAACCTAACGAGCACCCGCATACTATCTCAAGTATGACGTACTGACGGCTGTGGGACAGGCCGTCTCCCGCGCTGGGATGAGAAGAGCATACGCTAGTCTACTCCGGAGTATCGATGCCCTGTCTCGATATTCACACGACCAGGGACGTGTAAATAAGGATGTGCTTGTAGATTACCCAGCCCCCACGAGTGTGACTGCCATCACAACGCTGGTAATCAAGCAAAGATCCTAAGGGCACCACTAATGCGTATAGGTGATATAATAAAAGAAACACATGTACACATTAAAGCAGAGACAAACCAAGTAGCATACTACCATTTCGAGCAAGATTGTCTATACAACTGTGAACATCCCAAGCTTCCATCAAGTAATATACATACTAGTATGATACAGTAATGGCCTCTAGGGCATATACACTAACAATCTCCCACTTGCACTAAGGCCATGTACTGGCGTATCGAAGACCTATCATCTCGATCAGCCGCTCGAACTGAGTCTGGGGTAAGGCCTTCGTGAATGGATCTGCAGTGTTATCTTCTGAAGCAACCCTCCGAACCTCGATCTCCTGGCGATCCACGATCTCCCTGATCAGGTGATACCGCCTCAAGATGTGTCTGGATTTCTGATGGGACCTGGGTTCCTTCGCTAAAGCTATAGCCCCGTTGTTGTCGCAATACAAAGGTATTGGATCAACAATGGACGGAACCACCTGAAGTTCTTTCAAGAACTTTCTCATCCATACGGCTTCTTTTGCGGCTTCAGATGCAGCGATATATTCCGCTTCCATAGTCAAGTCAGCAGCGGTTTCCTGTTTGGAACTCTTCCAACACACCGCCCCTCCATTGAGGGTAAAGACAAAACCCGACATGGACTTGGAATCATCCTTGTCACTCTGGAAGCTGGAGTCAGCAAAGGCCTCAATCTGGAGGTCTTTTCCGCCATACACCAAGAACATCTCCTTAGTCCTTCTCAGGTACTTGAGAATGTTCTTTACCGCTATCCAATGTTTCTCCCCAGGGTTTGAATGATACCTGCTTACCACACTCAGTGCATAAGCCACATCTGGTCTGGTACACAACATCGCATACATTATAGAGCCTACCGCAGAAGCGTAGGGTATAATAGACATGCGATCCCGCTCCAAATCAGTCTTGGGAGACATCTCTCTGGAGAGGGTGATCCCGTGACAAGCCGGTAGATTACCGCGCTTGGAATCTTCCATACTGAATCTTTTCAGTATGGTGTCGATGTACCTAGACTGTGAGAGTCCTAATATTCTCTTGGATCTGTCACGGTAGATCCGGATTCCCAGAATGTATGAGGCATCACCCAGGTCTTTCATGGAGAACCTGTGTGACAAGAACCCTTTGACAGATTGTAGCATAGGAATGTCATTTCCTATTAAGAGAATGTCATCCACGTATAAAACGAGGAATACTACAGTTCTCGCTCCAAATCTACTATAGATGCATGGTTCATCTGGATTTTTGATAAAGCCAAATTCCTTGACCGTCTCATCAAAACAGATGTTCCAACTCCGCGATGCCTGCTTTAGTCCATAAATGGACTTAAGCAACTTGCACACCTTTCCGCTGCTCCCACTCTGAATGAAACCCTCTGGCTGGTCCATATAGACACACTCCTCTAAATTTCCATTTAGAAAAGCGGTCTTTACGTCCATCTGCCAAATCTCATAATCGTGGAAGGTAGAAATGGCAAGAAGGATCCGAATGGATTTCAGCATAGCCACTGGAGAAAAGGTTTCGTCATAGTCCAAACCAGGTCTTTGACGAAAACCCTTTGCAACAAGTTTAGCTTTATAGGTCTCGACCTGTCCATCTACACCAATCTTCCTTTTGAAGACCCACTTGCATCCTACGGGTTTTACCCCATCTGTAGCAACGTCCAACGTCCATACTTTGTTGGGGTACATGGACTCCATTTCGGTCCGTATTGCATCCAGCCATTTTACCGAGTCAACGCTCTGAATGGCTTGCTGGAAGCTAGTAGGCTCATCACAATCAATGATGCAATCCTCTCTATCTCCGTCTATGAGAAAACCGTAGTATCTCTCGGGCGGATGAGACTGCCTACTACTCCTGCGGAGTGGCGTAAGAATGTCCTGATCTTTTGAACCCTTTGGTTCTACTAAGCTTTCGATAATAGCTCGTGGTTCTGGAATTTCTTCCAGTTCTATTGCGCTCCCACTAATTTCCTTTTCCAAGAACTGGTGTCCTAGAAAGTGGGCATGACGAGAAACAAAAACCTTTTGTTCCTCTTCGCAATAGAAGAAATATCCCTTGGAGTTTCTTGGATATCCCACAAACTTGCACTGTACTGAGCGTGCCTCGAGCTTGTCCGCATGCTGCTCTTTGACAAAAGCTGGACATCCCCATATCTTAATGTGATTAAGATAGGGTCTCTTCCCACACCACATCTGATATGGTGTAGTAGGCACAGTCTTAGTTGGAACTCGGTTCAAAAGGTATGCAGCTGATTCTAGCGCATATCCCCAGAATGATCGCGGTAACTCAGCGTTACTCATCATGGACCGTACCATATCCAATAGGGTTCGGTTCCGTCTCTCCGATACACCGTTATGTTGCGGAGTGTATGGAAGAGTAAGCTGAGAGAGAATTCCATTCTCTTTTAAGTAATCCAGGAACTCGGCACTCAAGTATTCACCACCTCGATCAGATCTCAGTGCCTTGATACTTTTGCCTGTTTATTTTTCTACTTCATTCTTATATTCTTGGAATTTTTCAAAGGCCTCGGATTTATGTTTTATTAAGAAGACATATCCGTACCTTGAAAAGTCATCCGTAAAAGTAATGAAGTAAGAATAACCGCTTCGTGCATGCGTAGACATTGGACCGCACACGTCGCTGTGTACGAGTCCCAAGAGCTCGCTCGCTCTTACTCCGTGTCCAGTGAACGGAGTCTTTGTCATCTTTCCTTTGAGACAGGATTGACAAGTTGCATATGATTGATATTCGAACGGATCCAAATATCCTTCTGTATGTAACTTAGTCAACCTTCTCTCATTGATGTGACCCAGTCTACAATGCCATAAGAAAGTCTGATTGATTTCTGGAGACTTTCTTTTGTGTGTATTCTGGACATTGAAAATCTGTGGTTGGTTTAATACGTATATACCATTGTTTAATGTACCTGACCCAATCAAAACTTGATTAAGGTGAATATTCACAACATTACTTACAAATGCAAATTCATAACCTTCTTTAGATAATAAAGATACAGAAATGATATTACATGTTGCATTTGGTACAAAATAACAACTACGCAAAACCAAAAAGTGTCCATCTGACAATCCTAGGTGATAGTCCCCCACGGCTTCAGCATCCATGCTAGCTCAGTTTGCAACTCTAAGGGTCATATCACCTGCCTTCAAAACCCTACGCTTTCTCAACGCCTGCAAAGAATTACAGATATGAGATCCTGATCCAGTATCCAATACCCAGGAAGTAAAGTTTATTGATAGACAGTTTTCAATAACATACACACCTGAAGCTGAAGCCGCAACTCGCTTCAGATCCTGGGTTCTGGCCTTCCAAGCCTTGCAATCCTGTTTCCAGTGTCCACTCTTGTGACATTAAAAGCATTCTTCCTTTCCCACAAGCTTTCCCGCTACTTTTGTTGTCTTTCCCTTTCCCTTCGTATCCACTTTAGTAACACCGCCCCTTGGTTTGGCGGGGGCTTTCTTCTTCTTTCCCTTGGCTTTCGCCCTGGACCTAGAAGAGGAAGATCCTCCTACAAACAAAGTGAATGTCTCCCTACCTTTCTGTAGGGTGCCCTCAGCACTCCTCAACATGTTCAAAAGTTCGGAAAGTTCAACCTCCTTTCCTTGCATGTTGAAGTTTAGGACAAACTGGGCGTAAGTGGAAGGAAGGGACTGGAGAATCAAGTCAGTGTAGAGTTCATTCTCCAACGTGGCCCCTAGGTCTGCGAGCTCCTCTATGTAGCCAATCATCTTAAGCACGTGTTCCGCTATCGATGATCCGACGGTCAATCTTGCCGAAAACAGCTTCTTCAACACTTCGTATCTGGCGATACGAGACTGCTCTCCATACAGTTCTTTTGTATGAAGAAATATGGATTCTAGGTCCATATTCTCATGCCTCCTCTGATGTTCATTGTCCATAGAGGCAAGCACGAGGCACTTGGCCTTCGCGCAATCGATCTCCCATGTCTTACGGATTTCTATATCCGCGACGCTGGAGGTGGGACCTGGGACAGGGGGAGCTTTGGTGGTAAGGACGTACCCCAACTTGTCATAAGTGATTGCCATCTTGACATTCCTGAGCCAATCTTTGTAGTTTGGCCCTGTCAGTATTTTTTTATCTAGTAATAACTTAAGTCTGGTCATCTTGATTGGTCGCTGCAATTAGGAGAGAGAAAAGAAACACTTTAGCATGATGCTCTTGCAAGTTTAGAGTGGTTTTTAATTTGTCTAAACAGGATGGCTCCCACTGTCTCTCGAATCCCTCCTCAAACCATAAAGGAAGAATTAGTCGGGATCAATCTCACCGTACAATACTTGCTTAACCGTTCAGCCAGGCCAGTGTCGGTACTTCGAGGGAGGTTTTCCAACGCTTTCGCGAAGTTCCTTAATTAATTAACCTCTTTTCCCTGTGGGCGTAGCCCCGCTAACACCTTTCTAGACACCTACTAGGTTTATAGTATTGATCGTTAAGTGAGAAATTTCCCGAGGAGTAGCATATACTCACAGTAGGATCGGGATCCAAATATCATCGCGTGATAAAACTGAAGGAATCCTACCAGAATCATCACACTCCAAATGGTATGAAGCGCTAGCTGTAGGGTTCCTAGGCACTCTAGTGAGGTCTCACAAGGCATCAACCATGCCAATTTCAAAAATTCTAGGTGCCGAGAGACCCGACTACGGATCGTTGGCTAGATTTCTAGGCGAAAAGATAAACTAGTTAACACTTAACTAAGAGATACGGAAATACAACCTTTGTAGATCCGGTTCTCCACCTCCATAGCTCCGCAATGAAGTCTCCTCGCTGTCCATAACAAGTCCCGGGCTCTAGCGTCGGCTTCATCGGAGAATGGACGGGCTAGGTCATCGATGTCCATGCCGAAGATGATCTACGTCGAGGCATCGCTAAATCAAGCTCCGACTTCACCAAGTCAAGAAACTTGTGAAGAGAACACACTCTACTACTTGGCAAGAGGTAGAGGATGAAGAAATAAGAAGTGGGTTCACTTTAGAATTGGATTTCTCACTCTTTTCTTCAATCTACCATTGATGAAGTCAAGCTTTTTCTTCATGAAGTGAAGAAGAAGAAGAAGCTAATTATGATAAGTTCTATTTTAAAATTGGAAAAGAAATGAATACTTATCATATTAGAACCATGGTTAGGTGTCGAGAATCAATCATGGTTAAAAGAAATGGTTAGGGTTAAGCATGAGACAAAATTGGTGACAAAGTCAAACATTCATGAAAGTTCATGAAAGAATAAAAGAAAGCCACCAATTCTTCTTATGCAAAATAATTTCCAAAAAGGAATAAATGAATAATTTAAGAAAATAAAACCCTAATCATTTAGTTAACCATGGTTTAATTCTTTGCACTTAACCAAGTAGGCATGCATCATCAACCATGATACAAACAAGTGCACAAAAGTATATCGCATATACAATGCGCACATCCGAGTGAGAAAATCCATCTTAAGTGAACCGATACTAGTTAACGCAAAGTAATATATCAAATATATAATTATGCATTAAATCATTAAATCAACACTTGATTTAACGATCCGGTCATATCGCATATAACCGACTAGTATCCAATGTATCGGCTTATCGAATCAACCCTCGATTCGATAACTAGGTTATATCGCATATAACCATTCGGCACATTCATCGCGAGAATAAAATACGGTATCACATACACGCATTATTCTCGGTCCCGCACATATCTCATATGCGCTCCTATTTCGTTTCGCTTGAACCAGGAAACCTCTGTGTAGGACTCTAGAGACTCGTCAATACGCCGGCAGCAGGTGATGATCATATCAAACACCCACAAGCCGCAAGCGGTCTGCTAAACGTAACGGCCACCCGGGTATTGAGCGATCAGAAGATCGACGAGCAAGCCCGCTCACACTCCAGTGAATCCAACCAGTAACACTACCGTACAGTCCGGTCTGATCGTCTGATATGTCGCATATCTCGCCTAGGGGTGGTAAACGTCATACCCCAATAGCTCGATAAGTCGTGTTGATATGAGGTCTATAACAATTCGAGAAACTACTGGTAACACTTACCAGTAAATCTCAGCAACCCTGGCCAGGGATTTCCTGTTATAGCCAATCGAACACAGCGCAACATCAACCCCTATACCGGGAGAGACGAATCCCCTCCTATCGCTCATTGCCTCCATGTGACTCGGGACTGTACCCAAAAACCACCGTTTTGCACGCCCTCTTGGACGTGGTAAGATGGAAATCAAAGCACAGTGGGAACCACACAAGACTCTATGACGATCTCGGGTCAACAGACTACTCTGTACCAGTGTCACCAGAGAACTGCCATCTGACGTGAGGTATAATACCATCTGGGAGTTCTCGGCGAGTCCGTCCAGTGTACCCAGTCTCCACTGAGCACCCGTATATCATCTCTGATGTCAAACACCGATGGATATGGGATCATCCATCGCCCATCTGTATGGGTCGAGAAGGTACACGCTAGTCTACTCTGGTATATCGATGCCCCGTCTCGATACACCCATGACTAGGGACTTTGAAGGATGTACTTATGGACTACCATGTCCCCACTAGTATGATCCGCATCATAGTCCAGGTAGTCAAGTACACATCCTAAGGGCTTTACCAACATGTAACAGAGAGATCAGTGTACACGTTGAGGTAAAGGGTAATCAGATAGCATACTATCATGTCGAGCAAGAAAGTCCTCCCTATATATGTCCCAGCATCCACTACAATATACATCCAATGTACAGTAATGGCCTCTAGGGCATACATATAACTAACAATCTCCCACTTGCACTAGGGCCATCTGTAGCAGTGGTTGTAGTATCTCATACTCAACCATCCCATAAAAGTCTCTCTCTGGGAATAGGCCTTCGTGAGTGGATCCGCCGTGTTGTCCTCTGAGTCTGCTCTCCTAACCTTGATCACCATGGAGATCAACCATCTCCACGATCAGGTGATACTGCCTTAGAATATGTCTGGATCACTGATGGGACAGGGGTTCCATGGCCAAAACCACACTTCCATTGTCACACAATGGTAGGAACCTAGTTCATCTCATGAACCTATATATACACCCAAACAGCCTCTTTGGTAGCATCTTTAGTAGCGATGTATCCTGCCTTTATTGTCTAGTATGTCACGGTATCTAGCTTGGAACTCTTCCAACATACCGTCCCTTTACTGAGGGTAAAGACAATGCCTGCGACTGACATTCAGTCGTCTTTATCACCCTGGAACACTTCCAGTGATTCTCCTCAGGATCGATTGATACCATCTCACTACAACTAGTGAGAATCCTAACATCCATCTAGATCTATCTCATAGATCCAAAATCCAGGTTTTAGGAGGTATCATTTTGATCCTATACGGAGAATCTTTGTGATAAACGGAGATTGATCGAGCGTAGCATAAGAAACACCTTTCTCATCAAGAGTATGCCATCCACGTACTCTACGAGGAACATCACCATACTCCCTACTACCCTTTTTGTTTATACAAGGTTCATCTACCATTATGATGATGTCAACTTCTTTGACTAATCCATCAAAACAGATGTTCCAACTCCGCGATGCCTGCTTTATCATATAAAGCATCTTACACACGTTTCCGCTGCTCCCACTGTCTACGAAGCCCTCTGGCTGTGTACTTATAGACGCACTATTCTAAAACATCATTTAGAAAAGCAGTCATGGCACCCAACCGCCAGATATCGTAGTCATGGTATGTAGCCGTGGCAAGTAGTATCTGGATGGACTTAAGCATAGGTACTGGAAAAGGTTTCATCATTATCCACGCCTGGTCAATGACGAAAACTTTTAACTAGTCTAGCTTTGAAAGTCTCAACCTTTCCAAGTACACCAAGTAATCTTCTCAAGATATACTTGCTCCTGATGGGGATTTAACCCTTCAGATATAGCAACCAAAGTCCATACTTTGTTGGTGTATAAGGATTCCATCTCAGATCGATAAGCATCCAGCCATTCTTACAGAGTCTTACTCCTGATGGCCAGCTCGAAGCTAGTTGGGCCATCATCTCATGATGCAATCCTCGCTCCCACTGTCATAGAGAAACCGAAGTATCTCTCAGGTGGGTGAGGAACCCTACTAGATCGGCGGAGTGGCTGAGGTTCGTTGGTATCTACTGAATCCTTTGGTTGTACCAAATCATCCGCTGTAGTTTGTATAGCTGAAACACTTTCAGTTCTACATAACAGACCTTGCCTCGAGCTTGTCCGGATTTTGCTTTTTAGACATAGGCCGGACAACCCCAAATCTTAACTAACTTAAGATATGGGCTCTTCCCTTTCCATATCATATATGAAGTGGTAGGCAACTGATTTGATCATGACCCTATTCAATAGGTATGCAGCTTCTCAAGCGCACAACTCCCAAAAGGAAACAGGTAACTCAGTAGTACTCATCATAGAGCACACCATATCGAATAGGGTGTATCTGCTCCGCCCCGATATACCATCGTGCTATGGTGTATACGGAGGAGTAATGCTGAGAGAGAATCTCATTCTCCTTTAGAATATAGTTCAGGAATTCCATGCACAAGTATTCTCCTCCTTGATCTCATCATAGGACATAATACTTATACCCGTATTTTGGTTCTCTACTTCTAACTTATATTCTGTGAATATCTTAAAAGGTTCGGACTTGTGTTTCAACAGGAACATAGGTCTGAATCTCGAAAGATTATCAGAGAATGTAATGAAGTAAAAAGAACCGGTCTTGGTATGTGTAGACAGGGGACTTACATACATCAACATGTATCATCCCAAGAGTTTAGTAACTCTTTCTCTGTTTCCAATAAACAGAGCTATGGTCAACTTATCTTTGTGACATGACTGGCGAGTTTCACAAGATGTAAATTCAAACTAATTTAAATATGCATCTATATGTAACTCAAGCTAGTCGGGTCGCATTGATATGACCTAGTCTACAATACCTCAAGAAGGATCCGTCCATTTCTGAACTCTTCCTCTTGTGTGTGTTCCATATACTAAGAACTGTAATTTGATTTAGAACATTAATGCTTTTAGATAACGTGCCTGAACCGATCAACTTTTGATATAGGAAATGTTCAAAACATTATCCAACAATACAAAATTTTATCATTTCTTTACTAATAAAGAGAGTGATATGATTTTGTATATCAGGTTCGGTATCTAATAACATTCGTTCAGAATCAATGTATTACAATACAGGGTGACAGTGACCGACAGACTTGGCTGCAACACTTGCCCCGTTTTCTGCCTCATGAAACTTATCACCCGTTCTCAGTTTTTCTACCCTTTTGTAGCCCTATGTAACATCTTACATATCTGGGATCCTGATCCGGTATCATATACCCAGGATGCGGAGGATACTGAGAAACAGTTCTTTGTAATGAACACACCCGAAGATGATGCATCAATATGCACTCTCTTCGTTTGGGCGGCACGGGAATTCTGGTAATCCCCAATTTCCTGCTCTGTCTTATAACAATTATAAGTTGGAGCGGGACCAACGTTCCCCAGCTCAGTATAACAAGCGGGTTCGGTCAATAATCCGTATTATTATCTTGATTAAGGCGTGATATGGTCGCTACCTGGAGAGAGAGAGAAGAAAACACTCAGCGTGCGCTCTTGCAAGAATAGATTGGTTTTATTTTATCTAATCAGGATGGCTCTCACTGCTTTTTATCAAATCTTCCTTCAAACCCTAAAAGGAAAGACTAGCCGGGATTAATTACACACTACAAGTTCGCCAATCTTTCAGCCAGGCCAGTGTCGGTACTTTGAGGGAGGTCCCCCGTGCTTTCGCACGAACCTAATTAATGTAAACCCCGTTTTCCCAGAGGCGTAACCTCGTTAACACCTTTCTAGACACCTACTTGATCGGCTAATTGTAATGTGTAAAACTCTCCCAGGAATAACTCTTACTCGCAGCGGGTATCGGGATCCAACTATCTCATAGAAGGTATGCAATCTCATTGCAAATTTCAACACTTGAAATTCCCGATAATATTTTGCCCCTAGCGTGCTATGACCTTGACGCATGCCAAACAACCCATAGTCCGCTAGTCAAGTTCAACCCGTCATTTCCTGATTGAATTAAACCCACCCGCACGACCCTTGACGCATGCCAAACAACGCCGTACGAATACCCTAATCCAATTGCATCGTATGCTAGCAGATAAGCACTAGTTAGCTACCGTACACTACGCCTTGACGCATGCCAAACAACCGCAGCACGAATATTAACTAGTACTTATCTGAAATGACGGAGGGCTACGACAGGTTTTTCTGAAAACCTATTGCGTAATGAACTTGATATCGTTGTAGGATCGAATGAATTTTGAAATGGAGTGTTTCTGAGGCTTTTCTAGTTTTGCTAAAGGAGTCACTCCCGGTGAAGGGATCGTCGGTCCTTTCCTCGTCGAATGAGGTGTGGGATATATCATATATATCACTGTGCAAAGAAGAAACTCTTAAAAGCAATCAAAAGACAAACCGAGTGTGTAGCATCTGCCAGTTATTGCTAAAGGAGTCACTCCCGGTGAAGGGATCTCGGTCCTTTCCTCATCGAATAAGGTGCAGGATATATCATATATATCGCTGTGCAAAGCAAGAACTGTAGCTACCTGTTTTATTTTGAAATTCGATTCTACAACATCTTAGGTTTCTTTTATTTCATTAATCTTATTAATGAAGTCCCATCATTTAAGTACCTAAACATCACAGATAAATACGACGTACACTTATGCCATCCGCATTCGCCTCGATGTCCCCTCGTGCACCGTTAGGTTAGGTAACTAACGGCAGAGCGGGGCAGGGCTAGCGCGGGTGTAAAACATAAGTAACGCCTATATAATATATCATATATACTATATACTGTATCTATCAAAGAACATCACATGATCACATCACAGATATCGCAGCAGAAGAAATATATGAAATATTGGATATACTAGGACGTTCGTGTTTTCAATACGAGCCAGTATAAAACACGGATTCCACGGTCGTGATGAATAGCCAAACCCACACCCCTAGACCCCTACGAGAGCGGCAAGCAACCCTACCAATTCTGGAGTTAGGAGACCCGGACTCGACTCCTCGAGTTGGTCTCCCACTGGACTCCAGAACCCGGTTACTTGTGCCCTCCTCCTTGGGTCTATCCTAGTGCGGAAAAGTAAATAATATACAAACGGTGACATCTTCCGCAACCTGGAAGTGCCCCAATAAAAGAATATTACATACAAGTATTTACATGAATGAAAATGAAAAACACTCATCTCACATAAAAACCCCCGGCTATTCAATCACGACGATCCAATATAACATATCCAGCAACACATAACATCACATGTCATCAACGTAAGTAAACATGCGTATCCCAATTGTCATTGGCATATAGCAACGAAACCGGCGATATCACATATTACACTTACGGTCACAGAAAAGAAAGTGTAAAACTACAACAGTTGGAATCCGCAACCACCTCAGACATCGCATGCCTGACCAAATGAATTACTTAGACATCGCATGCCTAACAATTATAAACCCCGCATTTTAGTCTCAAAATCGAAAACACTTTTCAATATCAAGTCGGGAAATTCAACAAGATTCCCGACATCCTGATCGGATACTCGTCGCAAACTTTAGTAGACGGCCGCACCCCCGACGCCGTCGACGAAGTGCACCAAGGCGGAACACCGCTGCCGCGAGCACCCGAACGGATGCTTTCGGCGACGGGGTTCTCCTACAGTCACTTGGTCGGGGCTAAGGGGTGTAGCTGTCTATTAAGTTTACCCGGCGAGTATCCGCGTACGCTACGTGATTGCGACGGACTTTTGATCACATCAAAATTCCGTGGCAACCGATCAAGTGAGACTAAAGTGCTACGTTTATAACATTCATTCAGTTATCTCATAACTACTTGTGAATTCCAATTATTGTATCCCATTCCAGATAAACAGAAAATGTTAAACTTTCCGATCGAACATCCGAACACCCAAGTTTTCCCGATACAGATCAACACATGAAACAAGTCTAAAAACATTCAGTTCGTGCCTCAGTACCAACGGTCCAGCCGTAGAAGGGTCAAGCCAACGCCTCACATGTGGCACGCCGTACTGCCCCAAACCCGAAGGTTCAAAGGGCAGTTCAAGACGGTCACATAATCGAGTTAAGGTTTGTTGTCTTCTAGAGGGTCCATTGCGTTACTTGCACTACTTAGAACGTCGTTAAACTACGGAAAAATCCAACACTTGGAAATTTCCCGACAGGGGAAAAATTGGGTATTTATATCCGGTCGAACTTTTTAACATATTCTAAAATTTATCCGGAAAGCCAAAAAGACAAAATTTGATACCCCGATCGAAACACCGAATCCCCAAAACAACTCCAGAAAATTCAACTCTTGAATAAATTTTAAAAATACCCAGAAACTCCAGCTTAATATAATAGAAGTTACTGTGCAATCAATTGAGGATGACGTCATCAAAGTGCGGCGGAACCGCCGCAGAAGCCAGGCTTCTGCCGCGCTTCCGCCGCGGTTTGTACTGTTCATGGAAAAAAAATTGCACCGTAATTCTTATAATTCCCTGCTGAGTTTTCTGCATATTTTTAATTTTGAAAAAACCCAGTTTTTAAAAAATGTACAGAGAGCAAGTTTGTGATCGGGTTTCGGGTTCGTTCGGACTTCAAAATCCGTCTAGACTTCGTCTAAGGCTCTAGCTAGGCTCTGATACCACTGTAGGGTTCCTAGGCACTCTAGTGAGGTCTCAAAAGGCATCAACCATGCCAATTTCAAAAATTCTAGGTGCCGAGAGACCCGACTACGGATCGTTGGCTAGATTTCTAGGCGAAAAGATAAACTAGTTAACACTTAACTAAGAGATACAGAAATACAACCTTTGTAGATCCGGTTCTCCACCTCCATAGCTCCGCAATGAAGTCTCCTCGCTGTCCATAACAAGTCCCGGGCTTTAGCGTCGGCTTCATCGGAGAATGGACGGGCTAGGTCATCGATGTCCATGCCGAAGATGATCTACGTCGAGGCATCGCTAAATCAAGCTCCGACTTCACCAAGTCAAGAAACTTGTGAAGGGAACACACTCTACTACTTGGCAAGAGGTAGAGGATGAAGAAATAGGAAGTGGGTTCACTTTAGAATTGGATTTCTCACTCTTTTCTTCAATCTACCATTGATGAAGTCAAGCTTTTTCTTCATGAAGTGAAGAAGAAGAAGAAGCTAATTATGATAAGTTCTATTTTAAAATTGGAAAAGAAATGAATACTTATCATATTAGAACCATGGTTAGGTGTAGAGAATCAATCATAGTTAAAAGAAATGGTTAGGGTTAAGCATGAGACAAAATTGGTGACAAAGTCAAACATTCATGAAAGTTCATGAAAGAATAAAAGAAAGCCACCAATTCTTCTTATGCAAAATAATTTCCAAAAAGGAATAAATGAATAATTTAAGAAAATAAAACCCTAATCATTTAGTTAACCATGGTTTAATTCTTTGCACTTAACCAAGTAGGCATGCATCATCAACCATGATACAAACAAGTGCACAAAAGTATATCGCATATACAATGCGCACATCCGAGTGAGAAAATCCATCTTAAGTGAACCGATACTAGTTAACGCAAAGTAATATATCAAATATATAATTATGCATTAAATCATTAAATCAACACTTGATTTAACGATCCGGTCATATCGCATATAACCGACTAGTATCCAATGTATCGGCTTATCGAATCAACCCTCGATTCGATAACTAGGTTATATCGCATATAACCATTCGGCACATTCATCGCGAGAATAAAATACGGTATCACATACACGCATTATTCTCGGTCCCGCACATATCTCATATGCGCTCCTATTTCGTTTCGCTTGAACCAGGAAACCTCTGTGTAGGACTCTAGAGACTCGTCAATACGCCGGCAGCAGGTGATGATCATATCAAACACCCACAAGCCGCAAGCGGTCTGCTAAACGTAACGGCCACCCGGGTATTGAGCGATCAGAAGATCGACGAGCAAGCCCGCTCACACTCCAGTGAATCCAACCAGTAACACTACCGTACAGTCCGGTCTGATCGTCTGATATGTCGCATATCTCGCCTAGGGGTGGTAAACGTCATACCCCAATAGCTCGATAAGTCGTGTTGATATGAGGTCTATAATAATTCGAGAAACTACTGGTAACACTTACCAGTAAATCTCAGCAACCCTGGCCAGGGATTTCCTGTTATAGCCAATCGAACACAGCGCAACATCAACCCCCTATACCGGGAGAGACGAATCCCCTCCTATCGCTCATTGCCTCCATGTGACTCGGGACTGTACCCAAAAACCACCATTTTGCACGCCCTCTTGGACGTGGTAAGATGGAAATCAAAGCACAGTGGGAACCACACAAGACTCTATGACGATCTCGGGTCAACAGACTACTCTGTACCAGTGTCACCAGAGAACTGCCATCTGACGTGAGGTATAATACCATCTGAGAGTTCTCGGCGAGTCCATCCAGTGTA
Source organism: Agapanthus africanus (assembly GCA_030015575.1). NCBI lineage: Eukaryota > Viridiplantae > Streptophyta > Magnoliopsida > Asparagales > Amaryllidaceae > Agapanthus > Agapanthus africanus. The sequence goes on along the minus strand of JASDDO010000012.1, from coordinate 130,394,168 downwards.
CCCAGTCTCCACTGAGCACCCGTATATCATCTCTGATGTCAAACACCGATGGATATGGGATCATCCATCGCCCATCTGTATGGGTCGAGAAGGTACACGTTAGTCTACTCTGGTATATCGATGCCCCGTCTCGATACACCCACGACTAGGGACTTTGAAGGATGTACTTATGGACTACCATGTCCCCACTAGTATGATCCGCATCATAGTCCAGGTAGTCAAGTACACATCCTAAGGGCTTTACCAACATGTAACAGAGAGACAATCAGTGTACACGTTGAGGTAAAGGGTAACCAGATAGCATACTATCATGTCGAGCAAGAAAGTCCTCCCTATATATGTCCCAGCATCCACTACAATATACATCCAATGTACAGTAATAGCCTCTAGGGCATACATATAACTAACACTAGCAAGTTTCAGTACTTATGAAACTCCCGATGTGGATTTTTGCCCCATGCTCTTATGACCTTGACTTTGGCCAAAATATCATAAGTCACATGTCAAGTTCTACCCGTCATTCTCCAGGTTAATTTGGACCCACCCGTACCTACCCTTGACTTTGGCCAAAATGGCAGTACGACTGTTCCTAACCAACGCATCTATCTATGCTGCACATGGATACCCAACAGCTACCAATCACTATGCCTTAACTTTGGCTAACATACATAGCTTGAATACTTATTGACCATTCATGTGGAATGACGGAGGGCTACGAATGGTTTTGGCGAAACCGTGAACGTAGTGAACTTGATATAATCGATGGAACGAGATAGCTTTTAAAAGGAGTGGTTCAAGCTCCGCATTTAAAAGTTGGTTTTGAAAAGAACCGAGTGGTTTTCAAAGTGTTCCAACGACTTTTACTTGGTTTATTTTCTTGCATTAATTTTAATGCATCCCATCATTTAATCCTACCATTGCAGAAAACAACCAAAATATGGTGTACGCTTATGCCATCCGCATTCGCCACGGGGTCCCGTCATCACCTGTTAGGTTACTTAACCAACGACAGAGCGGGGGCTGGACTAGCGCGGATGCAAAACATAAGCAACACCTAAATAGATATCATATATAGATATATAGCAATGATAGTCAATCCAGATCACAGATGAACACTTTGGATATACTAGGAATCCGCGATTCATTCGAGCCTGCAACGAAAAGCGGATTACACGGTCGCGATGAATAGCCAAACCCCACCCTAGACCCCTACGAGTGCGGCAAACTACCCGCCAAGTACCCGAAGTGAAGCAACCTCCCTCGACAACGTGAGTAGGCCACTCGGCACTTCGAGATACCCGGTAGTTTGTGCACCCCACCTTGGGTCTATCCTAGGAGCAAAAACAGTAAAAAGAAATTATACAATGACGGCTACAACCTCGACCCGGTTGTGCGGCCATACAAATAATATTACATCAATTTACATATTACAAGAATGAAAGAAAAAAAAAAGAAACTCTCATCTCACATCCACCCGGCTATTCATCCGCGACAATCCAACGAGTTCATATACACAAACCATCAACAATACAGATCACAGATATGTATAATCCTCACTAATCGACGTATAGCGATTAGCAGACGTTCAATACATATAATAGATTGCAGATATAACCCATTAGTCAAAGTATAGGGAAGATCGATCAAAATACGGATTTATAACTACCCGGAAAACAAATTTGCTCTCTGGAAAATCTGGGCAGAAAGAAACCATACTAAAAATCCCAAAACCATAAAATAAGAACACTGCAAGAGAAACGAACCGCGGCCGAGTCAACTCGGCCGCGGAACCGCGGTGAGTTGGTCGGATCGCTGGTTCGTTTTTCTTGGGTGTACTGTAAAAACCCTGAGCCGATTTTTAAGGTGTGATTTATTATTTTTAAAGCAGATTTAAAAATCGGCAGAAACTTGGGGTTTTTGAAAAAAGTTTTGTGATTTTTTACCGATCGAAGTTCTATACACTTTACTAACTAGCTAGTTTGTATTTAGTTAGGCTCTGATACCACTGTAAGTCCACGTTGCCCACCCCGGTGCTTGCGGGGAGGCGGAAACGGTATAAAAATCGGATTTTTAGCGCTCAAGGCAACATGGACTAACTAAAGGAGGATCTTTGCTAAACAAAAACTGACTACAAAGCTAAAAAGTTTAGCTACTCGGAAAAGAGGTTATACCTAGGTCTTCTAGTCCTTCTCTCCTTGCTCCTTGGAGTGAATGAAAGTGATCTCCTTGTCGCCTTCTCTTGTCGAAGAAGGATCCACCCGAGAGCCTTAACCTTTGGCTTCAACTTCAAACTAGAAGTAACTAAGATGCTTGGAATGCTAATCCTAGAACCTTAGAAAGAGTAGAGAGTATTTTAGAATGATTTATCTCAAGCTCAAGAGATTCTCAACTCATGAGAGGGGAGAGCTAGAGAGAGGAAGAGGAGGAGAGAGAACCAAAATGATAGAATGAGAATAAAATGAACCATTCTTCTCTCATATATGTGAATTATGGAAATTAGATAATTAGCTAAGATAATTGTCATGGTTAATCAAGAATTGACTATTATCATTTCACATTAAATGCCTTTTGCAAGGATCAAAGAGCATCTTTCATATGGAATAATGATGGTCAACATGTCAACCTAGGTCAACAAGTCAAGTATAGTCAAATGGTCAACAACCCTAACCATGCACAATTATAATTAACTAATATCAATTAATCATAATTCACACATAAGCATTAGGGTTAAGAAAATGACAATGGTCATCAACCCTAATCAAAGTCCTCTGTCTCTGTCTCAGTCAACTGTGCATACACACCCGTATCCGTGTTCCGAGGAACACGAATAAAATGAGATAAAACCAATCCCAAATCATATACTAGAATCCGGTTTAAACTAAAGCCCGCTAGTATAAGCTGTCCGGACAGCATACGTGCACAAGTGCGCGGATGTGAACGAACCCTGTCGCAAAACCATGCGACCTCTACTCATTTTGCCTAAAGGCGAATAACCCTCTGTGTGGGACTCTAAAGACTCGACACTACGCTGACAGTCGGTTTAACCACAGACCGCAAGCGGCACTAGCTGTACGTAACAGTCCCCAGGTAGATGCCGATAAGAAGACTGACGAGGTGAACCCATCTGAACTCCTACTGAGCCTGAATGTGACAGTCTCCGTACAGTCCGGTCTGTTCGTCTGATACATCGCATGGCGGGCCTAGCGGGCGGTAAACGTCAGTTCCCTAATAGTGGTACAAGTCGTGTCGGAGTGTAGCCCAGAACACCCTGAGATAACACTGGAAACCTACCAGTATATCTCGCTTGCCCTGGCCAGGGACTACTTGTGTAATGGCTCTCCTGAACACAGCGCGATGTCAACCCCCAATACCGGGAAAGACGAATCCTGTCTAACAGTCACTGCCTCCAAATGCTTCGGGACTGCACCCAAAAACTACCTGTTTGCACGACTCCTTTGAGCCGTGATAGAGTAGTAATCAAAGTACAGTGGGAACACACTCGAGGCGAAGTGACAGTGTCAAGTCAGCGGACTAAGCTGTACTCATGTCACCTGGGAACTGATAACTGACGATAGGTATAATACCAACCAACAGCTCCCGACGAATCCTGTCCAGTGTACTCGTAACCTAACGAGCACCCGCATACTATCTCAAGTACGATGTACTGACGGCTGTGGGACAGGCCGTCTCCCGCGCTGGGATGAGAAGCGCATACGCTAGTCTACTCCGGAGTATCGATGCCCTGTCTCGATAATCCCACGACCAGGGACGTGTAAATAAGGATGTGCTTGTAGATTACCCAGCCCCCACGAGTGTGACTGCCATCACAACGCTGGTAATCAAGCAAAGATCCTAAGGGCTCCACTAATGCGTATAGGTGATATAATAAAAGAAACATATGTACACATTAAAGCAGAGACAAACCAAGTAGCATACTACCATTTCGAGCAAGATTGTCTATACAACTGTGAACATCCCAAGCTTCCATCAAGTAATATACATACTAGTATGATACAGTAATGTCCTCTAGGGCATATACACTAACAACAATAATGGCCCCTAGGGCATATACACTAACATGATGATCGCATCAGTCGCCCGCAAGCCGTCAGCGGTACTAGCTGGATGTAACGGCTACCCAGATGTTGAGTGAATAGAAGATCAACAAGCAAGATTGTCCAAACTCCCATGAAGCCTATAAGTAACACTTACCGTACAGTCCGGTCTCTTCTTCTAATATGTCGCATATTAAGTCTAGGGTGGAATCGTCAGACCCCAATAACTTGATAAGTCATGCCGATGTATGGCTCATAACGGTTCGAGAAACTACTGATAACACTTACCAGTAAATCTCATCAATCCTGGCCAGGGACTTACTGTTATAGCCAATCGAGCATAGTGCAACATCAACTTCCTATATCGAGAGAGACGAAACCCCTCCTATTGCTCACTGCCTCCATGTGACTCGGGACTGTACCCAAAATCCACCTGTTTGCTTGACTCCTTTAAACCGTGGTAGGGAAGAAATCAAAGCACGGTGGGAACCACACAAGACACTATGACGATCTTGGGTCTACAGACTAACCTGTACTAGTGTCACCAGAGAACTGCTATCTGGCGATAGGTATGGTACCATCTAGGAGTTCTCGGTGAGTCCTGTTCGGTGACCCATTCTCTAATGAGCACTTGTGTACAATCTTTGATGTCAAATACCAATGGTTATAGAATCAACCATCGCCCCCTACAGGGTCAAGAAACGTACACACTAATTTACTCTGGAATATCAATGCCCTGTCTCAATATCCCTTCGACTAGGAACAATTAAAGGATGTGCTTGTGGACTACACAAGCCTGATCCACATCATAGTCCTGGTAGTCAAGTAAACATCCTAAGGGCTTTATCAACATGTATCAGAGAAACAGTACAGTAATACAAGTGTACATATTAAGATAAAGAGCAACCAAATAGCATACTATCATGTCGAGCAAGAAAGTCCTCTATATATATGTCCAAGCATCCACTATATCATACAATAATGGCCTCTAGGGCATACATATTCCTAAAAACTTGAACTCGAGAACGTGGGGGCGCAAGGTTGACAAGATGATGACATTGATGGTGATGACGAAGTGGTACGGTTTTGACTTAGCAAGGACGAAGGCGCAGCGGTCTTTGGGGTTGATGATGGAGCGTGGTCGAGAGGAGGCGGCTGTTGAGTTCTTGGAGTTGGTGATGCTTGGGTCCTTACGGTTGTAAGAGGAGGGAGGGAGAGTGAGAGAACGAGGCAGGGAGAGGGAGATGAAGACAAAGAGAGGGGAGAGAGTTGTGGTTCGGTTTTGAAAAGAAAAGTGAAAAGGAATGAGGGAGAAAGAGAAGGGCTATTTGGTATTGATAGGGATTAAAAGATCGGTTACGGGAGTGATTATAGGGATTTTCCCTAGAGATTTTGAAGGAAGAGAAGAGGAGAACATGGCGATTATAGAGCTCGGTCGGTTACATGAGGGAAAAGATCTCACGAGATCTCAAGGACACGATAATTTTAAGTTGTGTCGACTCAAATTATAGTGAGCTGTCTCAAGCTAACAGAGTAGAATTTGTTATTCAAGAGGACTCATGAGCCGGCTCATACCTCTATGGGTCGTCTCATACAACCAGAGGGGAATTTGTTATTCTAAAAGACTCTTGAGCCATTTCAAACACATGTTGAGCCGGCTCAAGTTGGTTTTCAAGCTGATAAGATATCAGATGTGCTATCGGACATGATAACCGATTTGTTACATGAACATAGGATCAAGGAATACATTCAAATGATTATTTTATTGGGATTTTTGAATACTGAGGGTTACATTATAGATGTTCACAATTTTTTAGAAAAGAAACAATTTTGAATTGCAATATAACATTAACAGAAAGGGTATCAATTTTACCTAATTTGTATTCCGGCCCTTGTCGATTCCTCAGCCGCTGTCGATTTATCCGACGTCGTTAACTCCAATTCTGGAGCCACTGGTTTAGCCGACGTCTCTTTCGCCAATTTCAAGGCCTTATCATTTGATTTAGAATCCATTCTGTAGGGAGTGATGGTGATGAAGTTGTTCTCGTGACAGAAGACGGGGGTCTAGGAGGCCGACGAGAAGGCGGCGAAGGTCTGGAGTTTTGGTGTCGACTTGGGGCCGACGAGAGAATGGGCAGGGGCTCTACGGTTAGGGTTTTCGACGACGACATACGATTTGGGGCGAGAAGTTTTGGTATTGACTTGGGGAGACGGGGTTGCGACGAGGGCGACGACGTTGACAAAAGCGGGGACAATGACGATGGCAAAAAGAGGCGTGGGTTCTCGGGAGCTCGAGCGGCAAAGAGTGAGAGAGAGAGAATTTTGAATGGGGGGTATTTTCGTCCATCCACCAAAATATAATATCGGACCTTAGGCCAATGGGTGTTTAGACCAAGATTATGAACAATAGGCCCTTTCTCCTTATTTAGAAAATACAAAGGATTTTTTCACTGGTTTTTCTTGGGCCGTGGGCTTTTCAACAATTTACCTTTTTTAGAATCTTTAAATATGTCATTTTAAGGCCCAAATCGACAACCGCCCCGAACCGGTCGGTTTGGCTTATTTCGGTTTGGACCCGGTCAAGTCGGGTCGGTTGGCGGTTCTAGGGTCTAGGTTGGGTCGGGTCGGTTGTTTTTTCCTCAAGAAAATCCGAACCAAACCGAACCGATCCGTGCTCAGCCCTAGATGAAACAAGGATCATATCAATCTTTGCAAGGATCATATTATCTTGATGATTGGACCAGATAAACAACCTATCAGTGAGAGGAATCTCAACCAAGTCAAGACTATCTATAACATCATTAAACATGTTGTGATCCCTGTCACTGGAACCTCTACCCTTGTGTTCATGAAAGAACCTTGTTAGATTAAAATCTCCCCTACAACCCACAGATCATCCCACAGTGAACGAATAAGAAACAATTTCTCCAAAAATGCACTCCTAAGAGATGGACAATTTGGGCCATACGCCGGATGTAAGGCATACCACAATGCCATCGCTACGTGTGTCACACTCTAATAGTCGCAGAAAAATCCCCCACGAAATGGTCTAAGCGCTGAAACAAACGATCATTGTAACCCAAAGAAATCCCCCTAGCTAACCCCCTTGAGGGTTTATGAATCCAGGCGTTTAACAACCCCCATCCCAACAAATCTGAACGCCGGCCCCTTAGGGGCCTCAATTTTTGTTTATTAAAACCAATTATATCCGGATTAGTTCCTCTTAACGAATCTCTCACCATAAGCCGCTTTGCGCACCATATCGCTCAGTTCCTCATCCCTCGCAATTGTGGTCATGGATTCATCAACTCCACAATTTGAACACCAAGATTATCTGAGTTCAGTGCTCTTGGAGCATCCCAACCTCTCAAAATAGCAATATTTGCCATTCATTGATTCTCGTTGTCATTGTTACCCAAAGACACACCACAAATCGAAGATAATCTCAACCAAAAATTATCAGAGATAAAATCAATTGCTGTAAAATTATGAGAATTACCTTTCTGTGCAGAGGTAGATGTCTTGGCCCTAACTGCACTGTTGATAAGATCCTGAGTGTCCAAACTCTTATCTTCCCTATTTTTCTTTTGCCTCTCATGCGGATGCTCTTTGGATGTTATTCTAGTAACAGTTCAATATAAATAAACTGAACTAAGAGCCTTAATAAGTTAGAATTTTGAGTTTCAGTAAATTATGATGTAAGAAAATGATCATAACATTGTATATCAATGCATTAGGTCGATCTATCATTCAACCAAGATTTTACATCCAGATTCATCCAGATTCATGCAAGGATATATTTGGAACCTTGACTCGATGCTACATGTCGACACATTCGCTACTGTATTTGTATCTACTAGTTTTACATAGCATTAACTCTCCGGAGATGGATATTTACGCATCTTAAAAGTCTGCACTGATGAATCTACCATCTTCTCACACATTCAAACCAAATGGCCCATGCTTTCCACAAGTATACACTATTGGATTTTATGCATCGTTTTTTTCGGTGCAAAGAATCCGAATCTGACAAATACAATAATTAACTATCTAAAATTAACATTGTCACGTGGCATTCTCATCAAACAAAACCAAGATTGTTTATAGGAGATATTACTCACATCTGCATCTCTTTGATCTGTTTGGTTGCGAGATTATGAAATTTGGATTCCAAAATAATACGGTTGAAAATTTCTGGATTTGGTAATTTGTTGTTTGGTTGGTTTTGGATTTCTAGTATTGGATTTGTAGATTCTTGTAATCTTTGTTTGGTTGGTGAAAATAAAGTAGGATTTGGATTTAAGAATTTTAGAGAGAGATAGATAGAGAGAGAATTATTAAATAAATAAAGTACACGGGTCCCATCTAAAAGTACAATGAGTAGTGCCAAATCTTTGAAAATCCTTAAAAAAAATTAGGATTCAGAAATCCATGTTTCATGATGGCCCCCCATAAAAAACAAAGGAATCCTAGAAATCCAAATTCTCCAACCAAACACAAAATTATGGAATTTTAGGATTCCACGATTCAAATCCTAACAAATCCTCAAACCAAACAGGCCCTAATGCAATTCACCGGCTTCATTCATCGAAGTGTACGAACATGGTAAGACCTTCTGAAAAACAAATCTTTTGTATCCATAGTTCAACCGTCAAGACTAAGGTTTGAAAAATCCGTCTTAAAACAAAACGGGTAGCTCCGCAAAGCAAGTTGGTTATCGTAACCCATCTGAAAGTTATCTATGATCTATCCAAAATTATCAAAAAAATTCTAAAAGTTATCGACCCAACTCCTAATTGTATCATGTTTACTTTTTTAATTAAAAAACAAATTGTATTATTCAAAAATAGGTTTTTTAGTTGCAGGCTCAAAACATACTAAATTTCTTTCTACTTCAAAAACTTGGTATTTATTTTTTACCTCAAAACTAATAAAATACATCATTTTATCCCTGTTCACGATTTTTCCGTCAGAAAAAAATCCCGTTAACTTTAACTTTAATTTTTCTCCATAAATTTTAAATTTACTATTTATCCAAAGACAACAAATAAGACAGCATAATCATTCAACTTCTTCATAACTAGAGAAGTACATTGAAGATGCTCCTCACAGCTGATTCTGAGAAAGGTGCAACATAAACATAAATCCTAATTTCAATTTGAGAAAGAAATTGAGTATGTGAGAAAAAGAAAAGTTGTTGGGATATTTTAAAGGAAAAACTGATATTATGCTGTTAAAAGTTAACGGAAATTGTAAAGGGATAAAATAATATATTTTACTAGTTTTGGGGTAAAAAGTAAATTCCAAATTATTTTGGGAGAAGGTAATTTGATATGTGGGGGCCACAAGTAAAATACCCTTCAAAAAATACATTGAATTTGTGCATTTGTATTATGCACCCTATCAATACACAAATCTATTAAAGTCCGTCTCTCGTGCTTCTCCTCCTTCATCCCCGTCCTCTCCAAAACCCTAACCCTAACCCTAGCCAATGGATCCCCTCTCAGCCCTCCGCGACTTCACGATCCGCAACGATCTCGACAAGATCATCTCCGTCGGCGGCGACCTCCACTTCGCCGGTGACTACTCCTTCCCCGCCACCGCCTCCACCGCCTACCGCTCGAAGCAGGGCGGCCTCTACTCCCTCGAGGCCCTCGTCTTCTTCCTCCGCCACCAGCACCTCAAGCACACCGACTACCTCCAGGCCTCCCGCCAAAACCGCGTCCCCGCCGTCACCCTCCCCGATCGCAGGCCCCTCCTCGACTACCTCCACGGCCGCATCGCTTCCTCCGACGCCGTCGAGCTCATCCCACCCTCCTCCGCGTCCGCCGCCCCTTCCGCCGCCGACGTCGGCATCGAGGAGTACCGCCCCGACGATCCCATCCTCGATCAGACATTCCAAGAACCGAACGGCAACGATCTCAACGATCCCGATCCAGTGGTCGTCGATTACGTGTCCATGATCCATTCCTTGGAGCGGCCGCTCAAGGACCGGGAATCGCTGCTCGAGTGCAAAAGCCGCGATTTTTACACGGTTTTGGTGCAGTCGCAGAAGCGGGAGGAGGAGAGGCACCGGATCGAGTCGCAGCAGAGGAAAGACGGGCTCGTGGCAAAGACAAGACTGATCGGGAGCGATTTGGGAGGCGGAGACGATGTCGGTGGTGGTGGGTTCGATGCGACACCGAAGCCGAAGATTCATTTGAAGGGGAGCAAGGTCGGGGAAGGGGTGCCGATAATCCTGGTGCCGAGCGCCTCGCAGACGCTGATTACAATTTACAATGTGAAGGAGTTCTTGGAGGATGGGGTTTTTGTGGCGAGCGAGGTGAAGATGAAGGGAATGAAGGGCGGGGTGAAGCCAGAGTGCGTGACGGTGCAGAAGAAGCTGAGTAGGGATCGGGCGGTGGCGGCCTACGAGGTGAGGGATAAAACGGCGGGGTTTAAGGTGGAGGATTGGGAGCGGGTGGTGGCGGTGTTTGTGCTGGGGAAGGAGTGGCAGTTTAAGGATTGGCCATCGAAGGACCATGTCGAGATCTTCAACAAGAGTGAGTGGTTTTCATTTCCATACTTTTAGGCCTCGTTTGGCAAAAACCGTTTGTTTCGGTGAGGCTTTGAACGCAAAATATAAATTGAAACCTTATTGTGTTTAACAATCAAAATAGAGTTTCTGAAGTGGGAATTTGGGAAGCTCTCCATGAAACCTCGGTTTTTGAGACTCCTCATACTAGTAACTAGTAGAGTTTCGAAAAAGTTTCGACAACTTAAGCTTGAACATGTGCTGGTAAACAACATTTCAACATAACTGAAACCTTAATTTTTTAAAACAAAGATTGTAGGCATACACACACAGTGGTTGTTTAACTTTGAACATAAATGAAACCATGGTTTCAGGAAACTGTATCGCCAAACGGCGTTTAGGGTTTACTTTCATATGTAGCCCGTGTTTGGCTTTGGAGCTAGTTTAGAGTGATTACAGAGTTTTGTAAAGTAAATCCTAATTTCGTCACGCCAACTCATATATCTTAACCCTGAAGAAATGGAGATAGGATAACCCACCAAAATTCAGGAGATAACTAGTGTTCTCTCAAGGATTGGCCGCTATAGCCGAGTAGCTCGAGCAGGAAGCTGAGAAAGGGCGCTTCTAGCTCAAGAGGAATTAGACAAAGCGAGATCATGTCAATTTATTCAACAGGGATGAGCCATGTTATCATCATTTTCATTGTCCTATCCTTTCTTTGTTAAAATGGGGTCGGCTATGAAGCAAAGGCCCAAGAAAGACTTTGCAAAAGCTTTATAAATGGTTGTCCAAATATCATCCGCCCTCTCTTAATTAGTGCCTGATATATGAAGGAGAAAGTTATGGACAAGAAAGAGGCATACCATGCTACCAAATAACCAAATTATCATTGACTTGGAGGCAAAAGCATAGAAAACTGGAATAGATGATAGATTTGCTATAGGCAATCATGCTCAATTCTAAGGCATAAATAAAGCCGGGAGTAAAATAAACCACATACCCACATGAGCGAGTCATGGTAATTGCTATAGTTGTAGGCCATGATTGTGGTAGCCATGGTGTTGTTTTATCGGAAATTTGGCATTAAAGTAAACAACACAACCCTTCAATGTAGACAAAAACTTTTATCTATGCGCATCAATAATGTGTAGTTTTTACTGATAAAGTGATAATCATCTTAATTGGTAATCAAATGCCTATGCAGTTGTCGGGTTTTATGTGCGTTTTGAGGATGATAGCATCGAATCTGCACGAAATGTGAAACAGTGGAATGTGAAGATTATATCGGTGAGAAATTTTTTATTTATTTATTTATTTATTTTGTTCAATCTCTGTTATTCAATTTCCCTTACCCCGTGCATTTTTATTCATGATATTTGTAATGCAGATTAGCAAGAATAAGCGACATCAAGATAGAGCTGCGGCCCTTGAGGTGTGGGACCGGCTGGAAGGATTCATGCGGTCGCGCTCGCATACATAGGCTGCTTGAGTTTTGTATGTATGTTTCTGTTTAAATATCTCCCAGCTAAATCATTCATAGACTGCTTGAGTTTTGTAATTTATGTCTCTGTTATTATCTCCCAGCTAAATGATCAAAATATTGGATTATTTACAATTATAATCTTGTTAATTTCACATGTTTCCTTCTCCTTTAGAGTATTGAAGTAGCAGCAAAACTAATACTTGCATCCGTATAGATTCACTTTCACTTTGAATACCGATCATGCTTTGCATCAATACTCTTTCATTCTTCTAGTTTTCTTCTATGGAAAAAATACGTTGTGAACATGCATTTCTTTTCAAATGAAATCAAATATATTTAATCAAAACAAATGGTTGATAAATACAATATGATACAAATAATTCAACGCAATCTCAACTCAGAACTCTCTAAACAACAAGAAAACAGGAATAAACAAGTACACAGAGGTGATGATCACACACAATGATTTGTGCACACACAAGCAACACCACATGCTGAATTAGAAGCTAGAGAGAGCTGAAGCCAGGAAGAGGAGGAACAAAACTGAGGGCGCAAACTTTGTCGAGCTTCTAGCCGATGAAGCTGTGCCAGTCTTCGGAACCGTCTTTGATCCTGATCATGACACAAACTTATTGTTAATACACTAACGATTTTCAATAGAAAATGATAGCAGTGTATGCATTTGTTTATACCTGAAGGAACGGTTGGGACCGAAGGGGTTGTAGGAGTTGGGACGGATGATTTTGATGGTGAAGGGGCGGTGGCTGCTGATGGTGTGGTTGATGAAGATGGTGCCGGTGTTCCCTGGGGTGATCCACCTGCAGCTAAAACCACTCGGTACGGTTAATCAAGTCTTTTGTTGTATCTGACAAAAACTCCGGTGACTGATAAGATGACTTAGGATCTGCTTGGCTTCATTGTTAGATAGCCAGATTTATTTTTAGCTGAGGTCCTTTTTTTTGTTCGAGTTATAAGGTTGGATCAACGTAGGACCAGCTGCCTTTAATTCCGAATCTTAACAGTAGAAGGTGGAGTCCAGATTATTGAAATTGAGTTTATGAAGCTCTGCAAAAACTAGAGTTCAGGAGTTGAATGCTTACCATTACACTGGCTGAGGGGTGGGGCCTTGATCTTGCAAGCCCCAGGAAGAGCAAGAGCTTGTGTTTGGTTCACGGCAAATGGGAGCTGAGGGACGCCACTAATGAAAGTGCAAAGGCATTGCGACTGTGTCTGAACGACACCGCCAAGTTGCATGCAGCACGTCTGTGATGGCGTGGACGAGTTGCCAGTGATGAATCCGAGGCAAGGCGCCAGGCTGGCGATTATCGGCGCGCAGTTTGGCTGAGCCAAAGCCTGCACGAACATTGTGGCTACGATCACCATGACGACACCCATCAGGGCCATGTTGTTTAATGTTTTTTAGCTGGAGACTGAAATTTGTGTGAGAAGTGAACAGAGAGTGGGATTTATATAGGAGAGAGGGGTGACCAAACTCCTACTACAATCTTGGTTGTTTTGAACTATTGGGATTTAATGATTGAGGGTTGTTTGGGTTGGTTGAGTTGGAGATTTAGAGATATTAGATTAATTGAAATTATGTGATGAGCTTTTTTGGTTAAGCAAAGTGGTAGGGGATTGCTTGAAAGTTTTTTTGGGTGATGGATTATACAGATAAAAACCAAGTAGGCGACCAACTGCTGCTAATTCATTTTTAGTAGAGTGAGCAGCTGTGTTGCTACCAAAGACATTGGACTGATGACATATAGAGAATATCATGTGTTAGAAGCAATATGTGAGATGAGAACATGGTTCTTTTTAATACATTGCATGTTAGGACGAGTGGTGTTAAACTATTATACTATTTGGTGCTAAGAACAGCTATTAGAGTTTAGATCTCTTGGAGACCATATTTTCTGTCTCATTCTTTATCTGTACTTTCTTGAACTTGGCATGAGCTAGTATTATTCCAGGTGAAGGGTATAGTTTGGGATAAGATGTTGGTTAAAGAAAGCATTAAGGCTCTGTTTGGGAATGGAGTTAAGTTTTCTAAAGTGGAGTTTCATAGAGTTAGAAAAACTTAAATCCAAAATGCTAACTTTACCTTGTTTGTCGATCATTTTGGAGTTGAGATATCTACAGTTCGGTTATCTCAACCCCAATCTGAATTAAGTTATTTATACTCCTTTTTTAGGGTTTAGGGCTTGCAAGCTACAATTTGCATACCTCCTACCTCCACTTAATAATAAACTATAGTTATCCTAACTCCATATCCAAACAAGGCCTAGAAGTTGAAATTAAGTGTTTTTTTTGTGTGATGTTAGAGAGAGAGAGAAGATTTGTAGATGATGAGTAATACTTTTCCTACCAGGCTGCTGGTAGTTTTTGGATTTCTCACCAGTTTTCTTATTGAGTGCATGTCACTTTCAGTGACGCCATCATGTAGATGAATATGTCATTGAAAGTGACATGCACTCAATAGGAAGGCTGGTGGGGAATCAAACACCCACCAGCCTGGTAGGTTTTGCAAATTTAACTGAGTAATACTTTACCTACTAGCTTGAAATTCTACCATAATTTATCCAAGAGACAAAATAGGATCCACACCACGTAGATACTAGTGTCAAACAAGTGGACTCATGATGTTTGTCTTTTATGTAGATTGTGGTAAGATTTCAAGTCCAATAGGTTAAGCATTTTTCTTTTTCATTTGAGAGCAAGAAACGACAGAGGGAAGAACACAACAGGGGATTTGGATCATGTACTAGCTCTCATTGTGGTCATGCTTTATTAGTAGGATGAACTGCTGTCTTATTACCTAAGATGTTTGACTGCTGATATGCCATATTGAGAACTATATCTGTTAACTTGCATGCTCAGAATATATTTCATGTTAGAACGGTCATTGTCACCTATCATACTCCTTTGTTTGTTAAAAATAACAGCTAGGAGATGGATAGAATTATGTACGGGAGTAAGAAAGCCAAAAGAGTAATAGAATTTGTTTAGATTTTAAAAATTATCATGTAGGGTAAATTACGTTAATAAGCTATCCTCAACTAGGTGTGGCAAATAAGACGAGTCTTTGTTGACTCGGCCCGATTCGCCTCGCTGTGAGGCAAATTTTATTCGTCCCTTCGCTAACGTGGGCGAGTTGACTTGTTTCGTCTAGGTGAGTTGGGCAAAGCAAGGGGATTCGGAGAGCTTCCAATTTCGACCCGCTGTATTTGCCTCGTCAGACTCGCGAATCAACTCGTCTCGTCTTGTTGACTCACGGGGCAACCCATCTAGCTAGCTGTTGGCGAAGTCCAATGGTTAGATTTTTCTCGCTTCATAAATTTTCCCTGCAACGGTTGAATTCCCCTCAAATCGCTTCACAAATTTTCCTTACAACGGTTGAATTCACCTCAAATCGCTTCATCTCGTCTCGGAATCTCTCCATACGGCTACTTAACAGCTACATTCGACGCTACTCGATTTGTCCATTGATTAAAAGGCGGCTAAAAAACGATGTGGCCAAAGGTCCTGGGAGCATAGATGCCTCCTAAGCGTCTAGGCGGCCATCCAGACCACATCGACATCAATTTAGATATATTTTGAGTTAATTTTGTTATTTTCTTAAGCTTATTTGTTAAACATTGATTCCAATTTGATTGTTAATTACTTTGGTTTCTTCTTCACTTATAGAAACGGTCTAAATAAGTATTCTCAAAGATATTAACAATTAAATGCAAGTTGTCAATGAAGTAAATTTCGGCAATTTTTCAAAGATCCAAAAAAATTTAATTAAATAAATAATTAATTGTCTAAACTAAATTTCTCCATTTTTTAGTCTAAAAAAACAAAAACAAAAAAACATTGTCGTCAAAGGCTCGAATCTCGAAGGAGCTGTCTAAACTCAAAGGTGGCGTTGGCATGGTTGAAATTTGAAGTCGAAGGTGAGTTTGAAATTTGAAATCGAAGGTGAAGATAAGATCAAAATTTGAAGTGGAAATCGAAGTGGAGATTTTGGTTCAAGTTCGACTTGGAGAACTTTAAAACCAACGACCGTCGCTATCCTTCATGACCCTCAAAATTGGCGGCGGCGGCTCTTGAAATTGACGGTGGAAAGACCATCATGGCGGCGGTTTTAATAGTGCTAAAACTACTCCAATTTATTATATATTGCACACCAATTAACAAATAAAGTGAGTATACCCACAAGAATACAAGCGTAATCATAATTCTCGACTAAGCGGTCTAATGCAGTACACTGCGGTTTTTCTACAGGCATAGGCGGGCCACCTTTTAAAACACTGGACTTCCTTGCGTTCCCTCGTAGCATCTAGTTAACCCTATAAATACACCCCTCATTCTCATTTTATCTCACTAAAATTCTTACATCTCTTTATCAAAGTCTCAAGTTCAATTAGCTGCACTATATTTCCCTCGACTGTTAATCTACTGCAGCATTTTACGGCCTCCTCTCGACTGATCTATGGCTAGTTTGATCTCAACTGTTGAAATAAATATTTGTATTATAAAATTGAATATGTAATTGTATCGATGTAATCCGATTAATATTAATGAAAAAGTTTTACTTATATTTCATTTTTGGGCTATATTTGTATTTGTATTTATTTATTTTTTAAAAATACAAAGTTAGGCGAGTTAACTCACCGGACCCGACCCGCGACTCGTCTTGCTTCGTGAGTGGGTTCAGGTGATGGCCATTCCTACTTTGACTCGTTTCGTCTTGTTTTCCCGAAGAGACGAGTCGCGAGACGAGTTGGCTCAGCTCGCTCATTTGCTAGGCCTTTCCTTAACTATTGTTTTTCACTAAGATATCTTAAACAATCTTAATAATTACGGTATAATCATGGTATAATATTTCTAGGAGGCGGCCGGCATATGGTAATTTAGGTGGGAATCCTAATTCACACAACATTCTCATGTTTATTTTGACAGGAATAATAATTCTGGAAATTTAGTATTGTCCTATGAGTAAGATGCACCCAAATCGTGGTAATCTTAATTTTACTTAAATCGATATCTAACCGCTTTTCATGAATATTCCCACCTAACACAACCATTGGCATGATCGCTCATTCACTGATTGTTGTCGCCGCCAATCCTCCTCCGGTCGTCAGCTGTTGCCGTTCCTCGCCGCTAGCCATCAACCCATGACACAATCACTCATTAACCGACTATTATCCATATTCGATAGATGTATAGGATATGAAATGAATGTTGGAAAAATATAAATCAAATAAATAGAAATTACTGCTTTTGTTATCAGATACGGATACAGATATAGCGGTTACTTTATCCATATCCGGTGGCCATTGTCGAATACATATATGAATACGGATGGTCATTATGAAATTATGAAATCTACTATCCATATCTCAGTCAGCTTAGATTATTCGTTTCTCGTTTACGTCCCTAGTTCCAATAATTTCCCCCCTTTTTGTTTGCATGTAGACTCTTAGGGATACCATTTATTTTTGGAGTATTTTCTTTTAGGATTCAGCAACTAATTTTAGTGGAAATGTGGAATTAGGTCTAACCACAAATATAGATGCTGAGTGGAGTGAGAAAGACTTTGTTTTCTTAGCTTGAACACAGCGGCAATACAACGAATAAAATCCATTCACAATGGTGAACTATATTATTTACACAAACACAGCCATAGCCATCAATTACTAACAACACAATATCAATTACTAACAACACAATGCCATCTCAGACAATGCATCTCCCAAACAACAAGAACACAACTAAAAGGGGACTTAGAAGCTAGAAAACTCCGCAGCGAAAAAGCCGACGAAGAAGAAGAGAGAAGGGTTGAGAGTGGTAGAGCTTCTAGCTGATGATTTCGATTGCTGGCCTTTAGATCCACCTTTAGTTGATGGATCAACTTTACCTGGATTCGTAGTAGGGCTTGGAGGGGCCGGCCCGCTTGGGGCTGATGGTGTTGCTGGAGAAGCTGGCGATGGAGCATTCGTGGCTGACGGTGTGACCGGAGCCGATGGTGCCGGGGCTCCCTGAGGTGATCCGGCAGCAGGAACGGAGGGTCCGGATGGAGCTGCTGCAACAATACACGACATAGTACTTTAAGTTTAGTACGGCTTCAACTCGGGTCTTTACTTCAAATCAAATAGTCGTCTTGAAAAGTTTAGATTTTTTTTCTTCAAAATTTCGTTTTTAATTGTGTGCAACATTTGTTTGATTGGATATAATAGGAGCCTATTATAATTTTAAGTCGCACCAAAAGATATTTGGAACACCAAATTGATTGAGCGCATCATGTATTTGGAAAAACTTCTGATTTGAAAAATTACTATAGTTAAAATTTTGCTAAAAAACTATAGTTAATCGGACCATAAAAAAAAGACAATTACAATCTAACCGAACAGAGACATGTAGGTTCAATAACAGCAGTTGGATTTTCATGCATCAGTATCGGATTGTCTTTATAACTACAAACACCCTGCCCAAAAAATAAGTTGAAGTTAATAAAGCGGCTACATACCGTTACACTGGCTAAGGGGCCCTGCTTGGATTTTGCAGGCACCCGGCAGGGTTATCGCCTGAGTTCGGTTTATATTGAAAGGCAACGGAGGAGCCAAGTTAAGAAATGTGCATAAGCATCGGACTTGAGACTGCACCATACTCGAAAGCTGGGTGCAGCATTGTGGGCTTGGATTTGAGGCGGAGGAGTTACTTGTGATAAAGCCGAGGCAAGGCTGGAGGGTGACGATTGCTGGCGGGCAATTCAGCTGAGCCAGTGATCGAGCACACATCGCAATCAAGAGAACTAGGGCTAGAGTCATGTCGAAGCCTTTTCGTGCCATTTTTTTCTTTAATGGAAAATGTAGTTAAAATAAGTGTTTTGGTTGTAGTGGGATTAGAATAGAGAAGGAGAATGAGATGTGTATATAAATATATAGGGGTGTTGGGGGCAAAAGGGATAGGTGGCTTTGTTATGGGTGAGCAAACCCTACCTACTATCCAAATCATATATGGGTTGCTGTGAACCGCTGTGTTTGATGATTAATTGTAGTTTGAGTTGGATACAAATTGATGTCTTTGAAGTCTTGGTAACAAGGGGAAAGGTCAATTGAGGGGATCACTGCTGGATGTTTGTTGGGGTTGTGGAGCTAGCATTGTAATAATCTATGATTTGGTTGCTTTTTTTTTTTCATTTTTGCCTCGAGGTGGCAAAGGAGTACAAATAGATTCATGTCAAATGTGATCAGCTTGTTATCTATATATCTACATTCTAATTAGTTAGTGTCAAATATTGAACATTAATGGGCTTGCCTCGAATTATCTAGGCTTACTTGTATAGAACTCCCAAAAAAAGTTTCTTGGTTTCAACAAACTACCAAAAAAATTCATATCTTCGGAAAACTGCTATGACTATCAGTGTCACGTCGGCATCGTTAGTTACACACCGTTATCTACACAGTTACCATACACACCACACAGCCACATGTCTAACGTGTGACCCCGACACCTTCCGGAAAATCCCAATTGACTGTCTTAAAGTCTTATCTCTTCTTTTTTTCTTTCCCCTCTTTAAGGAAAAATAGCATTCTCTCTTTCTTCTTCTACTGGCTTGCCGCCCTAACCTTAGATCTCTCCCTTTGGTTTTGCATTAGAAGAAACATGAGTTGATAGAGCTTGTTGGAACATGTTGTCTACAATTTATAAGGATATACATTTTTATGATACTTGAGGTGTAATACTTCATAGCAGTGCGATCTTCGGACATCATGATGATCTGTCTTGTCCACACTCAGTGCGGTCTGTTGCGGACACATTATGATCTGAGTATAGAGTCGCTTCAGAACAATATGATCGGGTCCCTAAAACACATTCCGAAAGAGGACCGAACTGCATTATAAATGTAATGATGCCATTCTCAATCACAGAGGCGCATTTTAGATGAATCGGCACTCCGGATTTTGAAGAACTCTGCAGTTAAGCGTGCTCGGGTAAGGAAAATCCTATGATGGGTGGCCTCCTGAGAAGTGTGGCTCCTTCTCGAATCCGGTTCGCTCCAAAGGACAAAACCATGCGGTTTCGGCCAGAGCGGACAATATACCATTCGTACTAGGACGTTGGGCATGACATTTATGGTGGTCCATGTAGGCCCATCAGTAGTAGGTCTGTGGTTTGAGCACGAACCATTGTTTTTAGGTGGAGGGAATATAATACCCATAGCAGCGCGGTCTTCGAAGATCATAGTGATATGTTGCGGTTTCGAAATGTAATATCCACACTTGGTGCGGTCTGTTGCGGACACATGGTGATCTGAGTATAGAGCCGCTTCAGAACAATGAGATCGGGTCCTTGAAGCACATTCTGTAACAACCTTAAACTTTCTGTACATATTTTTTTTCAAAATACAGAAAGGAACACTTAAGCCTGGGCACAAATTATAAATTTGATTTGCTTTTAAACAATAAGAAAGCATTTGTAGCTCATTGGTAAGGCCTTGCACTGCTGTGATGTAGCCCCTGTGATCGAATCCTCCAGCCACATATATTTTTAATTGATTTTTTTAAAATCTTTTAGAAGCCCAAATATTTACACGTGCACTCCACGTAAAATGAAAAGTCACAAAATAATCAAACAAGTGCACTGAGTTATACCAAGCGACATGGATACGTGGCAAAGATCCAAGCCCCTACCACCGGACTTGGGTCAGCGAGATTCATCCCAGACCGGCTCCGCCAGCCCCCCGTACTAATAACTCTCCAAACTCTAAACCTAGCATCCCTTGGCCTACCCCACTTCCCCCATACTGTTTGATTTCTTTATAAATTAACAGAGAGATTAAATTCACCTTTTAAATCCAAACTTTAATGCATTTTTTATTTCATTCTTCATACCCTAAACCCTAATTTTCCCCATAAATATCATACTACATTTCACCCCTTCTCATTCAGAAATTCTATGCAAAAACTTTCTAAAATTTTCAAGTCCCAAGTTGTACAAGTGGAGTCAGCAAAGGTCGAAGTTTCGGCGACGTTTCGGGAAGATTCCGGCAACGAAACGACTCCCCGACGATTCTAATAGCTTCCACTCTCTCTCCTCTTGTTTTCCAATCTGTAAGTCCCACTTTCCCTCTTCTACTTTTATTAAAACGATGTCTATTTTCAAAACTTGTCGGAAGCGGAGTTATTCCAACTTCCGATTTTTTTCTTTACAAATCCAAATTTTTTATTAATAACAAACTTATCAATTTTACATTTATTGTTTAGAAATCATAAATAAACACAATAGAACAAGTTTCATCTCAAAATAATTAGTATTGGAATTTCTATTTCACTTTTACAGTAAAATACCATCATGTTACATACGACATTGTTTATTCAATTTAACTGTATTACTTTTAGAAAACTCACGAGGTAATGACCTATCTCATCACAACACACATTTTTGACATAGCACGATAACTCTTAGGACATTAGCTATGGGAATATACGAGTTTACGATTAAATACCATAAACATTCAAAAACCGTTTTCTTTAAAAATGTATTATTTAATTCCTTATAAATACGCCTCTACAACCCATTTTGGGGAACCCCGATCGGGATGGTGCGGGTATCACACATCCTCGGGCATAGTAGAGCGAGATGCAGACCTCCGTAAGGAGCATTCGATCTCGATGGAATTTTAATGCAATTTTGAAGAAAAATGTGATTTCTATTTAATAAATAAATTATATTTTCTTTTATATAAATAAATAAATATATATATATATATAAAATATCTACTTTAAATATTATATATATATATATTCCATGTTTTCTAAATCAAATGAATCACCAATTTCATGAAACTACTATTACAATTTAATACAATTCCATTATTACATTAAAATACCATATACAATGAAATCTAGATTATATCCACTAGAATATTTCACTTTATAAAAATTACAATTATGAAAACCCTAAAAACGATAATTAAATACTTGAGGTGTATTTTGAAAATATACCAAAAATATTTTTCATAAAACCCTCTCAAATTATATTAATTTACAATAAGGATCCTAGTAAACATAGGTTTAAGCGGGACCGGTTCTCTTGAGCATCAGGGAGCCGGAGAATATGGGTGCTTGCGGTAAAAACGGTGTTATCATACGGTAATTATCTTGGAAAAAGACTCAAATCCCGCCGTCTATATGCAGCAGTTACCGATAACTCCAAAACAATCAGGACTCTAATTCTGTTTAAAAGTCTGACTCAGTTCGAGTCAAGGTCAAATCTGGAAACAATCTGACTTAGAATTCAATTCAACTATAACTACAATACAACATGAATCCATGAATACCAAAATACAATCTATATCAATATGAACATGACCGGACCGAACCATGGATATACTCTGATTACATGACTATCCATTTATATCCATTCCGTTTACTGATATCATGATTTCGGAAAGTCTTCCATTTACTATAAGACAATACAATACAATCAGTACAATCAATACAAAAAACATTACGGGGTTTATAAAGGGATAGACTGGTACGGAACATGTTAAAGATGGCACGGGATGGTCACTAAAAGACGTAATTACATCCATGCCGTTGTTCCGTGGTTTTATCGACTGAGCCTTGTACTACGGGTTACCAAAGTCCACGGTGTAAGTTGGACTCCTCTCGTATACACTGGCATATTCTGTACCAAGCTACAACAACTACTTTAGTATAAAAAATATAACATTATCTATTTCACCTGTTCTATTCTCTGTCAATTCTTCTCCTTCTTTCTTTGGGACTTACCGAGCGATTGTTCGCTGACGAAATTTCTCTTCTTCTTTCTTTGGAATGTTGTTAGGAGGACCTGACGCTGAGGAGTTCGAGACTAGCCAGGAGCACTTGGAGCCGACAACCGAGCATCACGACCATCAGGCTTTACTTGTACATACTTTTCATTTCAGTTATGTCATTGTTTAGGCATTGCATTTCAGACTTGTATTTACTTTCCAGTTTTGTATTGTAAAGAAATGTTGAATAAATAAAATTTGCTGTTTATTTATATTCATGTCTTTTGTGGACATTTTACTTTATATTGTTTAGATTCGCTTAGCGTGTTTACTTCTGAGTAAATACGTCGCGTGACCTGTCGCATCTTCTTACCGTACATCGGGAAGCGGGGCGTGACAGGTTTTGTTGGTGGCCCATGCAGGTCCGTGCTGTATGAAACCCTACCATGCAGGTCAGTTCTGCATAGACATGCATGTCAATTCTGCATAAAGTACTAAGCAATATAACACAAGAAACGACAACTAAAAAACATTCTTTACATTTCATGTTCCTTTAATCTTACAATTTTATATACTTTGAATTTATCCCAGCCCTATGTTTTCAAGGTTATGGATTCTCCAAACAATACCAGCACCAACTTCAACAACACACCACCACCTCTACCGCTTACGCCTACCGTTGCTCCTCCGATCAATGAGCAGACGGTACTGCTTGAGGCAATCCGAAGCCTCCTGGAAGGACAGCAACAACAGACTGCTATATTACTGAACCGTCCAGAAGTGGAAGCGCCCGGGGTAAAGCAATTCCGGGCTTTGCACCCAAAGCAATTTTCAAGGAAAGAGAGCCCTCTGGAAGCTGAATAATGGGCTCAGAGCATTAAGGACGATCAGGCAGCACAAGTGCCAGAGATCGCTGGAAGCTGAAGAATGGGCTCAGAGCATTAAGGACGATCTGGCAGCAGCATAAGTGCCAGAAATCTCTTAGGTACGAGTTGCGAAGCTGCAACCAATCGACAACGCCCGAGTTTGGTGTAAGGCGGAAGAAAGCAATCTCGCGACATCTTCGACGCGAAATACTTTTCAAAGACTGCCCGATTTGACATGGAGCAGCAATTCATCCACGTACAACAGGGTTCGATGTGGACCAAATCTGTGGATGAGTATGATGCTGAGTTTACCATGCTCAGTAGGTAAGATATGTCTTAATATTCGATTTTCTAATATCACATACTACACAGCTAACACAAGACCTTAACATGTTCGTGGCACACTTGATACCGACTGCTGAGATCAGGTCCATACGATTTCTGCAAGTGTTAGATCTGGAGATCCAAGCTGCCTTAGCTACAGGGGATTTCCCAACCCACGAACTGGCCCTGAAAGCTGCCCGTCGATATGAGGCAGTAGTGAAGAGGAAGGGCAGACCCCAATTTGCCGGAGTGAAGCGCCCTGACACTCAGATGGCAGGAGGAGCCTCTTCAAGGCCAACTTTTGAACCCAGGAGACCGGAAGAAACAAATAACCGGCCAAGTCCAGATTTTTGCTTCTAGTGCAAGAGGGATGAACACCTGTGGAAGGACTATAGGTGCGCAAAAGGCCTGTGCTTAGTTTATGGCGCATCCAATCATGGAATTAGAACATGTCTTTATAGGCGCAACACAGTTCCAACTCACAACATTTATCCGCATCGGCCAGCTATCCAGGCTCCTGCACCTCATCTTACTCTTTCAGGTACACCTTCACGTGGACCTCCTGCACAGCCTAATCGCCAATTCCATCAGACACTGAGGAACATGGCTCGAGGGCAGAGAAACATGCCCCAAGGACAGAGGAATGTGCTTTTAGCTAGGAGGAATGTACCCCGGCGTCAGGCTTTCACATTAGCAGCCGTAGAAGCCAAGACTGTAGACCAAGATAACCTTGATAATTCCCTCACATCTTTTCAAAACTTTTGCATTCTTTCGTTCTTTCAAATATTTTTTACACTACCAATAGTTTTATCACCAAACTTTTCTTAAATCTGTTACACTTTCTTTCTACAAATTTCGAGAACGAAATTTTTATAAGGAGGGTAGAATGTAACAACCCTAAACTTTCTGTACAGATTTTTTTTCAAAATACAGAAAGGAACACTTAAGCCCGAGCATAAGTTATAAATTTGATTTGCTTTTGAACAGCAAGAAAACACTTGTAGCTCATTGGTAAAGCCTTGCACTGCTGTGATGTAGCCCTTGTGATCGAATCCCCCCAGCCACATATATTTTTAATTGATTTTTCTTTAAATTTTTTAGAAGCCCAAAGGTTTACACGTACACTACACGTAAAATGGAAAGTCACAAAGTAATCAAACACGTGCACTGAGTTATACCAAGCGACATGGACATGTGGCAAAGATCCAAGCCCCTACCATCGGACATGGGCCGGCGAGATTCATCCCAAGACCGGCACCGCCGGGCCTCCCGTACCCAATACTCTCCAAACTCTAACCCTAGCATCCTTTGGCCTACCCCACTTTCCCCATGCTGTTTGATTTCTCTGTAAATTAACAGAGAGATTAAATTCACCTTTTAAATCCAAACTTTAATGCATTTTTTAATTCATTCTTAATACCCTAAACCCTAATTTTCCCTATAAATACCACACTACATTTCACCCCTCCTCATTCAGAAATTCTATATAAAATCTTTCTAAAATTTCCAAGCCCCAAGTTGTACAAGTGGAGTTAGCAAAGGTCGAAGTTCCGGCGACGTTTTGGGAAGATTCCGGCGACGAAACGACTTCTCGAAAATTCCAATAGCTTCCCCTCTTTCTCTTCTTGTTTTCCAATCAGTAAGTCCCACTTTCCCTCTTCTACTCTTATTAAAACGAAGTCTATTTTCAAAACTTGTCGGAAGCGGAGTTATTCCGACTTCCGATTTCCTTTTCTTTACAAATCCAAATTTTTTCTTAATAACAAACATATCAATTCTACATATATTGTTTAGAAATCATAAATAAACACAATAGAATAAGTTTCATCTCAAAATAATTAGTATTGCAATTTCTATTTCACTTTTACAGTAAAATACCATCATGTTACATATGACATTGTTTATTCAATTTAGCCGTATTACCTTTAGAAAACTTACGAGGTAATGAGCTATCTCATCACAACACACATTTTTGACATAGCACGATAACTCTTGGGACATTAGCTATGGGAAAATACGAGTTTACGATTAAATACCATAAATATTCAAAAACCATTATCTTTAAAAGTATATTATTTGATTCCTTATAAATATGCCTCTACAACCCATTTTGGGGAACCCCGATCAGGATGGTATGGGTTATCGCACATCCTTGGGCCTAGTAGAGCGAGATGCAGACCTCCATAATGAGCATTCGATCTTGATAGAATTTTTAATGCAATTTTAAAGAAAAATATGATTTCTATTTAATAAATAAATTCTATTTTCTTTTATATAAATATATATGTATATATATATATATATATATATATATACACATACTATCAAAATATTTACATTAAATATATTATATATATATTCCGTGTTTTCTAAATCAAAAGAATCACCAATTTCATGAAACTAACATTAAAATTCAATACAATTCCATTATTACATCAAAATACCATATACAATGAAATCTAGATTATATCCACTAAAATATTTTACTTTATAAAAATTACAATTATAAAAACCCTAAATACGATAATTAAATACTTGAGGTGTATTTTGAAAATATAACAAAAATGTTTTTCATAAATCCTCTCAAATTATATTAATTTACAATAAAGACCCTAGTAAATATAGGTTTAAGCGGGACCAGTTCTCTTGAGCCTCAGGGAGCCGAAGAATATGGATGCTTGCTTATCTAAGGTAGACAACATAAAAACGGTGTTATCATACGGTAATTGTCTTGGAAAAAGACACAAATCCCGCCGTCCATATGCAACAGTTACCGATAACTCCAAAACAATCAGAACTCCAATTCTGTTTAAAAGTCTGACTCAGTTCGAGTCAAGGTCAAATCTGGAAACAATCTGACTTGAATTCAATTCAAGTATAACTACAATACAACATGAATCTACGAATACCAGAATACAATCTATATCACTATGAATATGACCGAACCGAACCATGGATATACTCTGATTATATGACTATCCATTTATATCCATTCCGTTTACTGATATCATGATTTCGGTAAGTCTTCCATTTACTACAAGACAATACAATACAATACAATCAGTACAATCAATACAATAAATATTACGGGGTTTATAAAGGGGTAGATTGGTATGGAACATATTAAAAGTGGCACGAGGTGGTCACTAAAAGACGTAATTACATTCATGCCGTTATTCCGTGGTTTTATCGACGGAGCCTTGTATTACGAGTTACCAAAGTCCACGGTGTAAGTTGGACTCCTCTCGTATACACTGGCATATTCTGTACCAAGCTACAACAACTACGTTAGTATAAAACGTATAACATTATCTATTTCACCTGTTCTATTCTCTGTTTATTCTTCTCCTTCTTTCTTTGGGACTTACGAGCGATTGTTTGCTGACGACATTTCTTTTCTTCTTTTTTTGGAATGTTGTCAGGAGGACCCGACGCTGAGGAGTTCGAGACCAGTTAGGAGCACTTGGAGCCGACCACTGTGTAACACGACCATTAGGCTTTACTTGTACATACTTTTCATTTCAGTTATGCCATTATTTAGGCATTGCATTCCAGACTTGTATTTACTTTCCAGTTTTGTATTGTAAAGAAATGTTGAATAAATAAAAGTTGTTCATTTATATTCATTTCTCTTGTGTACATTTTACTTTATATTGTTTAGATACGATTAGCGTGTTTACTTCTGAGTAAATACATCACGTGACCCGTCGCGTCTTCTTACCGTTCATCGGGAAGCGGGGCGTAACACATTCCAAAAGAGGACCGAACTGCATTATAAATATAATGATACCATCCTCAATTACGGAGTCGCCTTTTGGATGAACCAGCACTCCGCAGTTTGAAAAACTCCATAGTTAAACATGCTCAGACTAGGGAAATCCTTAGATGGGTGACCTCCTATGAAGTGACCTCTTCTCGAGTTCGGTTCGCATCAAAGGACAAAACCGTTTGGTTTTGGTCAGAGTAGACAATACCATCCGTACTTGGACTTGACGGGATGCTTCAAACAATTAATGTTAACTGGTTTTAAATATTCTAGTGTTGGTCCCACCCAAGTTAGTTTTATTTAGGGGTTGTGTAACACCCTAGAATGTGTTTAGTGGCTAATTATATTTTAATAAGTCATTTTAATATAAAGTTTACCAAATTGATTTTCAAATAATTTTCCCAATTTAATAAATATTTTTCTAGAATTTTTCCAAGCTTGCACAAACTTGTGCATGTAAACTAGGAATAAAACTTGGGTTATACCATGTTTCACAACCATGGTGAGTTAAACCCCTTGTTAAGACAGTTTTTTTTTTATTAAGGTTGGGTTTGGTTTTAATATGGAAAAAGGGGATTTAAAATTGTTTTGTTGACTTGAGAGAGAGAGGGACATGGCAAGCCCATGCTTGCAATTAATGTGGAGAGAAAGAGAGGAATGGGAGGGCTTGACCCTAAGCTCACTTGCAAACTCTCTCATTTTACACTTACTCTCTCTCACTCTCTCTCACACACACACACACAACAGAAGATCAAGCAGCAGCTGCAGCAAACACCAGTTTCAGCACCAGAGCAGCAGCAGCAGCAGCAACTGCATCAGCACTCCATGCAGCCCCAGCTCACCCCCAGCAGCCCCAGCTCCATGTAGCAGCAGCCCCCTATGCAGTAGCAGCCCCAGCAGCACCAGCTTTAGCTCCACAACCCCAATAACAGCAACATCAACCGCAATAAGCAGCAGCATCAGCAGTAGCAGTGGCAACAGCTTCTATTTAGAGGCAGTGCCTGTAGCAGCCCCCTCCTCTTCTCTTCTTCTCCTGAAACAGCGTAGTAGGGATCGAGTGAGGTATAATTTCTGAGCTCCCCTTGCTTGTGTGCTAGACTTGTGAGTTGGTTTAGTTTATTTAGTGTGCTTAGTAGTTGATTATCACTAGACTTGGTGTTTTAGCGATATTTGTGGTAATTAGTGAGATCTTTGCTTAAGTTAGGTTAATTTTAGTTAGACTAGGTTAGTGAGGAGCTTTTGAGGCCAGATGAACCTAGGTAACCCCCAGTTTACACTAAAATACCCTGAACTTCCATGTTGATGCAATTGTGACTTTTAAGCAAAATTTTAGCTTTCTGTTATCTGCTGTTACCCAGGTGACTTCAGGATAAAATTGAGTGGACCCCAGCCTACTAGTAACACCCTGACCCCACCACCAGAGCCCGACCCCACCACTCTCACCTTTGGCCGCCGAAATCATCTTTCTGGCCGCAATTTGCGGCCAGAACAGGGAGATAGGAGTTAGGGTTTTCAGGGGTGGTGTCTGCTATGTTGTGTAGGTCCTTGGTATATGTAGTTTTGTATTATTGTAGCCTGGACAGAATCTGGAGCTATATGTCGTTTTCTGGTGTTTTTAAGTTTGCGCGATACGCGCGATACGCGAGTGGGTTTGTGATTCAGCGTATCACGGCGTATCGGGCTGAGTCGTAGGCGCGTGCACACACGTTCCAACGTATCACACACACGCGCGTTGATTCGTGACGCGAGTTTCACGTTTTGTTTCGTTTTCACGCTTTGCGGGATTCTTGCTTATATAATTAGATTCCTTGTGTAAATTCCAGGTTCTCAGGCGAGCACGTCAGACGTCGCCAGGAAAGGGAAGCAGGCGGTCAGCTACACTTAGCACGCGACCAGGTGAGTAGATTTAACATCTACGGGGAAATCGTCCGTATGGCGTTAAGCGTCAGGGCGTAATAGGAATTGTAGTCATGAGTGTCCTTTTAGATATACTGGTAGCATAGAACACTGCACTGTCACTAACGGTCCAAGTTGCACGAGCACGATCTATATGCTACACTCACACCGTTAGTGATTGACATGCCACTCATAGAGTAGGATTGCTATAAACCGCATATTTTATTGATTCTGCCAACTTGATGTTGACGTGAATTGCCGCATACATCATTCACATACATGCTTGTGATATATACCTTACGCGTTCATACTTGTGACATATACCACACATATTCGTACTTGTGTCATATACCTTACCCATATTCATACTCGGGCGCATATACATCATAGGCCTACATTAGTGCACATGTACCTGCTATATTCACTTGCGTACTTATCCATTCTCACATCCATACCGTTACCACATTCATATATTGCATTCATGGATGATATTTACTTGATTTAAAAACTGAGGGACCGCAAATGATATTTTCAAAACTGGACCTCTTAAACAGCGGTTTCCCCATTCCTTAAATTATAGTGTCATACGACACGTTGCATGGATCTACGCATTGGATTTGATTTCTGTGATTTCTGGATTTGGGAACCGGAGTACTATTTTAAGAAAATACGCACTGTTTGAAAACCCGGTTTCCTTTGATATGATATTTTAGTGCGTCCACCATGAGTTTTCTCGGTTCTAGAGAGCTTGTGTGAGTATACCCGATTCGAGGAGAGGTAGGCACCGATTGCAGGTACATGGTGGACCCGGTACGGTACCCCGGGACGAGAAGACTCGTATTGTTAGACGGTGAGCCCGGCGGAGGGACTGCTACCTACCGGTGATTGGTTGGACCTGGCGGTTATCCGGAGGATACTGACCAGCGTAGCTTGATGGATACGGGACGACGCGTACTGCCGGGGCCGAGGGTCGATTCCGCAGAAGGAGCCCGTGGGCAGATCCGATGGACGGACGCCCCATGTTGGAGGATTTGCGTGTCGATGTTGGACACGGCTGTTTTTATGATATTTTGAGTGCCGGTGATGGGTATTCCCGATTCTTATGAGATTACCGGTTTGAGGACCGATATGGATGACGACGCTTGAGTTGTACTGGTTTTGGTGCATTGATTGATACCAGATATTTTCCACGAGGATATTCCGTGTAGATATTGTTCTTTTCCATACTCAGCATTCAGCATTTGACACCTCATCTTGTAGTTAGTATACCTGATAGAGTACACATGCTTGCATATTATTGCGTACCTTGCTCATCGCATATAGATGTTATTAGTTGGCATAGTTTAAAGTATCGCAGTACGTGCATACCTGCGATTACCTTTATATGTTATCTACTATTTACGAGTTGGCAACTCACCCCCGTTGTGCCACAGTGCTTGCAGGTTGCCCTTTTGAGTAGTCGCGGCTGGCTGTTCCCGCATCTTTTGACACAGATACCTTTGCTGAGGCGTGTTAGCCCTTTTGCTATTAGGTGGGTTTTGTACGGTATCTGTTTATCTTTCAGTTGTATATTGATGTATCTAGTACTCTCCATCTACTTTCCTGTAATGACTTAGAGACAGTTGTGAGGACGATGTATTTGATTTGTACTCTAGTGTCGAGCTCGCATGTGAGCCGACTTTATGTTATGCAGTCTTACCTTTTATGATATCCGCCTTTGTTTTACTGTATACTCTTGTGGTGCTCTATTCATCCCGCCTGTTATTTCTATTTCACTCGCCTTTACCTGACTTGCGGAACAAATGGTTATAAAGGAAATGTTGCCAAAATTATTCAAAATATCTCTTAACTTAAAAAGGATTTCTACTAAATTAATTAAAGTTTCCTAAACATTTATAGCTGTTTTATTTTACAAATGATTTAAATACTCTATATTTAATGGTTTTGATTTCTGGGTTTCGGCTTACTTAGCCGCGCTACGCCTGTAGACGTTACGTGGCTAAGTGCCGGTCACGGGCCAAATTATCGGGTCGTGACAAAGTTGGTATCAGAGCGTAGGTTTTACCTTCGGAGTGTAGGATGACCCTGGTATGATGGATTAGGTAGCTGCAGCAGAGTAGCGTAGCGTGCGTATGTTCCGCGGCATACTCACGACACGGTACTCCGCCTACGCGACCTTATGACTTATTGGTTGAAATTCCTTCATTCTTTGCATGCCTTCTTGAGATTCGATTTCAGTATCCTTATCGAATCCTATTTTCCTTTTCAGCCACTATGCCGCCAAAGACTACTAGGGCGCAGAGAGCGGCCGCGAGGGCCGAGATTCGTGTTGACTCGTCCGAGACGAGGACTGATCCGGGCAGTGTACCCGTCGTACCCGAGTAGACTGCTCCTCCCATGACAGAGCAGATCGCCACGATAGGGGCCAGCATGCAGGAGATGCGCCAGATGATAGGATCGCTAGTTGAGACGCTTCGAGCGCAGCGACCAGAGGTAGCTCCACCCGTCCCAGAGACCGCGATGGTACCTACCGCACAACCAGTTGCCCCTGCAGCCACAGAGGTGATTACAGTATCGCTATCAGAGTTCATGAGGCTGAAGCCTCCAGTCTTCACAGGCATAGACGCAGCCGAGGACCCGCAGTCTTTTATTGATAAGATGGCCCGGATATGCCGTTCCCTCCGATGCTCAGATGCGAGATGGGTCGAGTTCGCGAGCTTTCGCTTGGAAGGTCTTGCACAGAAATGGTGTGATTCAGTTGAGAAAGGCAGAGCGGCAGGTCTTCCTCCTATGACCTGGACGGAGTTCGTGACAGTATTCCTAGCCCGTTTCCTTCCCCAGAGTGTTAGGGATGCCCGAGCTCGCAGATTTGAGTCCTTGCGCCAGACGCCAGAGATGACAGTGGCAGAGTACGATGTGCTGTTCACCGAGCTATCAGTTTATGCTCCGTATCTAGTAGCTACAGAGGAGATGCGAGTCAAGAGATTTGTCCGAGGCTTGCTTACCCCGCTATTCCTTGCGATCAGCTCCCAGCATTATGAGACTTACGCCGCAGCGGTAGATGCAACCCTATTGGTCGAGGAACGTCTTGCCGAGACTTTAGTAGTTCCAGGGCCGAAGAGGGTTCGTACTGACACAGCAGCCCAGAGACATCCATTCAGACGCCGTGATAGACGTGGTACAGGTGGCAGAGATTCGAGGCGAGGTCAGATGTTTAGCTCATACCCCCAGGAGGGTCAGCAGTCGTACCGTGGATGTTTTGGATGTGGTAGTCCTCATCATCGTGTCAGAGATTGTACCGAGTCACGTCAGAGGAAGCCAGCCGTACCGCATGCCACCCTTCCACCTTCTCCACCCCAGAGGGCGTTGCCTATTATACCCACAGTTACTCCACGCCAGACACAGGCACAGAGAGGTCGTGGTCGCGGAGGGTTTGTTCCCAGAGGGCGAGGCGGTCGAGGCAGGGGACAGCCAGCCACCGGCAGAGTACAGCCAGCTGCTAGTAGGGGACCGCCAGTTGCAGGTGGAGGACAGGCATGAGTTTTCGCTTTGACGCATCAGGACGCGCAGGCGTCCAATGCGGTGGTTTCAGGTATTTTGTCAGTATGCTCTGTTGATGCACACGTGTTGTTCGATCCCGGATCCACGCATTCGTACGTATCCACACACTTCGTGCCGAGTTTGGGTAGAGAGTCCGGTCTGCTAGATCAGCCGCTTGTTGTGACCACTCCCGTGGGAGAGTCTTTTGTTGCTAGGTACGTGTTCCGATCCTGCGTCGTCCATATTGGCGATAGAGACCTGCCTGTCGATTTGATCCTTCTCGAGATGTTGGATTTCGACGTTCTTTTGGGCATGGATTGGTTAGCCACGTGCTATGCGTCGGTGGACTGCCGCGAGAAAACAGTGAGGTTCTGTTTTCCCGGCGAGTCGGCCTTTGTCGTGCAGGGTGACAGTGGTGCCACTCCTCACCTTTTGATTTCTTCTCTTCGCGCTGGACAGCTTTTGAGGAAGGGATGTCAGGGATTCCTAGCCTATGTTTGTGACACTAGAGCCTCAGGTGTTCCGTTGGAGCAGATTCCGATTGTGTGTGAGTTCCCTGATGTGTTCCCTGACGAGCTTCCTGGGTTACCGCCTGAGCGCGACATTGCTTTTTGTATTGATTTGATTCCCGGATCGGGGCCTATTTCTATACCGCCTTATCGGATGGCCCCGGCGGAGCTTAGTGAGTTGAAGAGTCAGTTGCAGGAATTATTGGACAGGGGACTTATTCGACCCAGTGTTTCTTCTTGGGGTGCTCCAGTTCTGTTTGTTAAGAAGAAGGACGGAAGCTTTCGTTTGTGTATCGACTACCGGCAGCTGAACCGGGTGACCGTGCGGAACAGATATCCTTTGCCACGTATCGACGACTTGTTCGACCAGCTTCAGGGGGCAGGATATTTTTCTAGGATCGATTTGCGATCAGGCTATCACCAGCTGAGGGTTCGACAGGAGGACATTCCGAAGACAGCCTTCCGTACACGTTATGGCCATTATGAGTTTCTGGTGATGTCATTCGGACTCACCAACGCGCCAACAGCTTTCATGGACATGATGAACCGTATATTCAGGCCGTATCTTGACCTATTCATCATCGTATTCATCGACGATATATTGGCGTATTCCCGGAGCAGAGAGGAGCACGAGCAGCACCTGCGGATCACACTACAGACTTTGAGGGAGCATCGGCTTTATGCAAAATTTTCGAAGTGCGCATTCTGGCTCGATAGCGTGGACTTCTTGGGTCACGTGATTACACGGGATGGTATATGTGTGGACCCAAGGAAGATAGAAGCCGTTCGGAGTTGGCCCAGACCTACATCCGTCACTGAGATACGCAGTTTTCTAGGATTGGCCGGTTACTACAGGCGATTCGTACAGGATTTTTCCCGTATTGCTGCACCCTTGACTGGATTGACCCGAAAGGGAGTTCCCTTCGATTGGACCGAGGATTGCGAGCACAGCTTCCAGCAGCTACGGACCTGTTTGACTACGGCGCCAGTTTTATCGTTGCCTTCAGGATCAGGCGGATTTGCAGTCTATTGCGACGCTTCACGAGTGGGGCTAGGGTGCGTATTGATGCAGCACGGCAGGGTGATCGCGTATGCTTCTCGACAGCTGAAGAAACATGAACAGAACTACCCTACCCACGATCTGGAGATGGCTGCAGTGGTCTTTGCACTTAAAATCTGGCGACATTACCTATACGGCGAGTCGTGCCAGATATTCATGGATCATAAGAGCCTCAAGTACATATTTCAGCAGCGAGACCTGAATCTCCGACAGCGCCGATGGATGGAGTTGGTGAAAGACTACGACTGCGAGATCTTATATCACCCGGGCAAGGCTAACGTAGTAGCAGATGCTTTGAGTAGGAGGCCCGAGGGTAGCCTAGCGTATTTGAGTGCAGTGCAGAGGCAGTCGTCGGCAGATTGGAAGATATTATGCGACAGCCGAGTGCAGTTCGAGTTCACGCGGATTGGGGGACAACTAGCATATGTTCGTGCGCGCCCACAGTTGCTTGACCGTATATGTGAGGCCCAGCGCAGGGATGACCGTTGCTCAGAGATCATGACACAGATTGGACAGGGCATATTCTCCGAGTTTGTGATTGATGAGCAGGGGGTACTACGATTTGGGTCTAGACTGTGCGTACCAGATACTGAGGGATTGCGGCGTGATATTCTTGAGGAGGCACATCGATCGGTGTACAGTGTCCATCCCGGTTCCACCAAGATGTATCATGATATGAGAGAGACCTACTGGTGGGACAGAATGAAGAAGGACATCGCGGAGTTCGTATCGAGATGCCTGACTTGTCAGCAAGTCAAGGCCGAGCACCAGAGGCCCGCGGGGGAGCTACAGCCATTACCCATTCCGGAGTGGAAATGGGAACAGATTTCGATGGACTTCGTGGTGGGTCTACCCAGGACTAGGCGAGGGTATGACTCCATTTGGGTGATCATAGATCGTCTGACGAAAGCGGCTCACTTCCTGCCAGTGAAGACGACTTTCGGATTTGCGCAGTGTGCCCAGATTTATATCGATGAGATTGTACGACTACATGGGGTCCCGACCTGTATTGTGTCCGACCGAGGCACCCAGTTTACCAGCAGATTATGGCATAGACTTCAGGAGGCTTTGGGCACGCGCTTGAGTTTCAGCACTGCATTCCACCCGTAGACCGACGGACAGTCAGAGCGGACCATTCAGACTCTTGAAGACATGCTTCGAGCCTGTGTTTTAGACTTTGGTGGTAGCTGGGATCATCATTTACCCTTGATCGAGTTCTCCTACAACAATAGCTTCCAGGATACTATCCAGATGGCACCTTTTGAGGCTTTGTATGGGAGGAGATGTAGATCGCCGGTCTGTTGAACAGAGCTCAGCGAGGGCAGTGTTTTGGGGCCACAGATAGTACAGGAGACGACTGAGAAGATACAGCTGATTCGAGACAGGATGAGGACAGCTCAGAGCAGGCAGAGATCGTATGCCGACAGGCACCGCCGCAGACTAGAGTTCGCAGTTGGCGATCACGTTTTTCTGAGGGTCTCTCCGATGAAGGGAGTGATGAGGTTTGGACGGAAGGGGAAGCTTAGCCCCAGGTTCATAGGTCCCTTCGAGATCCTCGAGCGTGTGGGCGCAGTAGCTTATCGTTTGGCTCTTCCACCCGACTTCCCAGATGTTCACCCCGTATTCCACGTGTCGATGCTTCGCAGATACCTGCATGACCCTTCGCACTTGATTCAGCACCAGGCCGTTCAGCTCGAGCGCGATCTTACGTTCACCGAGCAGCCAGTCGTGATCTTGGACCGGCAAGTGAAGAAACTTAGATCGAAAAGCTTGCCATCAGTAAGGGTGCTTTGGCGCAGCCCGAATGGTGATGAGATCACCTGGGAGGCCGAGGGCGAGATGCGGAAGAAGTTCCCTCATCTCTTTGAAGGTATGCGTTGCTTTATGTTTTAAATTCGGGGACGAATTCTTTTAAGGGGGGAAGATTGTAACACCCTAGGATGTGTTTAGTGGCTAATTATATTTTAATAAGTCATTTTAATATAAAGTTTACCAAATTGATTTTCAAATAATTTTCCCAATTTAATAAATATTTTTCTAGAATTTTTCCAAGCTTGCACAAACTTGTGCATGTAAACTAGGAATAAAACTTGGGTTATACCATGTTTCACAACCATGGTGAGTTAAACCCCTTGTTAAGACAAAGTTTTTTTTTTATTAAGGTTGGGTTTGGTTTTAATATGGAAAAAGGGGATTTAAAATTGTTTTGTTGACTTGAGAGAGAGAGGGACATGGCAAGCCCATGCTTGCAATTAATGTGGAGAGAGAGAGAGGAATGGGAGGGCTTGACCCTAAGCTCACTTGCAAACTCTCTCATTTTACACTTACTCTCTCTCACTCACACACACACACACACACACACAACAGAAGATCAAGCAGCAGCTGCAGCAAACACCAGTTTCAGCACCAGAGCAGCAGCAACAACTGCATCAGCACTCCATGCAGCCCCAGCTCACCCCCAGCAGCCCCAGCTCCATGTAGCAGCAACCCCCTATGCAGTAGCAGCCCCAGCTTCAGCTCCACAACCCCAATAACAGCAACATCAACAGCAATAAGCAGCAGCATCAGCAGTAGCAGTGGCAACAGCTTCTATTTAGAGGCAGTGCCTGTAGCAGCCCCCTCCTCTTCTCTTCTTCTCCTGAAACAGCGTAGTAGGGATCGAGTGAGGTATAATTTCTGAGCTCCCCTTGCTTGTGTGCTAGACTTGTGAGTTGGTTTAGTTTATTTAGTATGCTTAGTAGTTGATTATCACTAGACTTGGTGTTTTAACGATATTTGTGGTAATTAGTGAGATCTTTGCTTAAGTTAGGTTAATTTTAGTTAGACTAGGTTAGTTAGGAGCTTTTGAGGCCAGATGAACCTAGGTAACCCCCAGTTTACACTAAAATACCCTGAACTTCCATGTTGGTGCAATTGTGACTTTTAAGCAAAATTTTAACTTTCTGTTATCTGCTGTTACCCAGGTGACTTCAGGATAAAATTGAGTGGACCCCAGCCTACTAGTAACACCCTGACCCCACCACCAGAGCCCGACCCCACCACTCTCACCTTTGGCCGCCGAAATCATCTTTCTGGCCGCAATTTGCGGCCAGAACAGGGAGATAGGAGTTAGGGTTTTCAGGGGTGGTGTCTGCTATGTTGTGTAGGTCCTTGGTATATGTAGTTTTGTATTATTGTAGCCTGGACAGAATCTGGAGCTATATGTCGTTTTCTGGTGTTTTTAAGTTTGCGCGATACGCGCGATACGCGAGTGGGTTTGTGATTCAGCGTATCGCGGCGTATCGGGCTGAGTCGTAGGCGCGTGCACACACGTTCCAACGTATCACACACACGCGCGTTGATTCGTGACGCGAGTTTCACGTTTTGTTTCGTTTTCACGCTTTGCGGGATTCTTGCTTATATAATTAGATTCCTTGTGTAAATTCCAGGTTCTCAGGCGAGCACGTCAGACGTCGCCAGGAAAGGGAAGCAGGCGGTCGGCTACACTTAGCACGCGACCAGGTGAGTAGATTTAACATCTACGGGGAAATCGCCCGTATGGCGTTAAGCGTCAGGGCGTAATAGGAATTGTAGTCATGGGTGTCCTTTTAGATATACTGGTAGCATAGAACACTGCACTGTCACTAACGGTCCAAGTTGCACGAGCACGATCTATATGCTACACTCACACCGTTAGTGATTGACATGCCACTCACAGAGTAGGATTGCTATAAACCGTATATTTTATTGATTCTGCCAACTTGATGTTGACGTGAATTGCCGCATACATCATCCACATTCATGCTTGTGATATATACCTTACGCGTTCATACTTGTGACATATACCACACATATTCGTACTTGTGTCATATACCTTACCCATATTCATACTCGGGCGCATATACATCATAGGCCTACATTAGTGCACATGTACCTGCTATACACTTGCGTACTTATCCATTCTCACATCCATACCGTTACCACATTCATATGTTGCATTCATGGATGATATTTACTTGATTTAAAAACTGAGGGACCGCAAATGATATTTTCAAAACTGGACCTCTTAAACAGCGGTTTCCCCATTCCTTAAATTATAGTGTCATACGACACGTTGCATGGATCTACGCATTGGATTTGATTTCTGTGATTTCTGGATTTGGGAACCGGAGTACTATTTTAAGAAAATACGCACTATTTGAAAACCCGGTTTCCTTTGATATGATATTTTAGTGCGTCCACCATGAGTTTTCTCGGTTCTAGAGAGCTTGTGTGAGTATACCCGATTCGAGGAGAGGTAGGCACCGATTGCGGGTACATGGTGGACCCGGTACGGTACCCCGGGACAAGAAGACTCGTATTGTTAGACGGTGAGCCCGGCGGAGGGACTGCTACCTACCGGTGATTGGTTGGACCTGGCGGTTATCCGGAGGATACTGACCAGCGTAGCTTGATGGATACGGGACGACGCGTACTGCCGGGGCCGAGGGTCGATTCCGCAGAAGGAGCCCGTGGGCAGATCCGATGGACGGACGCCCCATGTTGGAGGATTTGCGTGTCGATGTTGGACACGGCTGTTTTTATGATATTTTGAGTGCCGGTGATGGGTATTCCCGATTCTTATGAGATTACCGGTTTGAGGACCGATATGGATGACGACGCTTGAGTTGTACTGGTTTTGGTGCATTGATTGATACCAGATATTTTCCACGAGGATATTCCGTGTAGATATTGTTCTTTTCCATACTCAGCATTCAGCATTTGACACCTCATCTTGTAGTTAGTATACCTGATAGAGTACACATGCTTGCATATTATTGCGTACCTTGCTCATCGCATATAGATGTTATTAGTTGGCATAGTTTAAAGTATCGCAGTACGTGCATACCTGCGATTACCTTTATATGTTATCTACTATTTACGAGTTGGCAACTCACCCCCGTTGTGCCACAGTGCTTGCAGGTTGCCCTTTTGAGTAGTCGCGGCTGGCTGTTCCCGCATCTTTTGACACAGATACCTTTGCTGAGGCGTGTTAGCCCTTTTGCTATTAGGTGGGTTTTGTACGGTATCTGTTTATCTTTCAGTTGTATATTGATGTATCTAGTACTCTCCATCTACTTTCCTGTAATGACTTAGAGACAGTTGTGAGGACGATGTATTTGATTTGTACTCTAGTGTCGAGCTCGCATGTGAGCCGACTTTATGTTATGCAGTCTTACCTTTTATGATATCCGCCTTTGTTTTACTGTATACTCTTGTGGTGCTCTATTCATCCCGCCTGTTATTTCTATTTCACTCGCCTTTACCTGATTTGCGGAACAAATGGTTATAAAGGAAATGTTGCCAAAATTATTCAAAATATCTCTTAACTTAAAAAGGATTTCTACTAAATTAATTAAAGTTTCCTAAACATTTATAGCTGTTTTCTTTTACAAATGATTTAAATACTCTATATTTAATGGTTTTGATTTCTGGGTTTCGGCTTACTTAGCCGCGCTACGCCTGTAGACGTTACGTGGCTAAGTGCCGGTCACGGGCCAAATTATCGGGTCGTGACAGGTTGTTTGGTTGCAAAACTCCAGACTCTCAAATCTAAAATATGTTGTCTCCAAGGAATCCACACTTTCTTGTTTGGTTGCATGGAATGATGCAAATTCTTGGATTTTAGAGTAACCATTCTTCTAGAGTTAGTGTTTGTTTGGATGGATTTGAGAAAAGAGAAAGCAATGGTAGGATACACTTGGCAATCGTTGAGTAGTCAAGAAATAAACAAAAAGTAAAATATTCAATTGTTTCATTATTTCTTCTCAACTCTATCCTAATCCACCAAAAGATCACAAACTTTGCATTCCAACTTTTGCTCATGCTGCATACTACTTTAACCCAATTCTTGTCCCGTATACATTTTGGAACCAAACACAAAACTTGCAATTCCACATGGATTTGAAGTCTTTCTCAAATCTTGTCCCCGCTATTCCTCTTCAAATCTTGCAACCTTAGGGGCTGTTTGGTTGGTTTATTTGAGTTGGAATTATGAGTTTTAGATTTCAAATCCACATGGATTAGCTAATGTTTTGTTTGGTTAGTGGATTTGGATTTGGATGGATTTTTTGCCTCATCACCCAAAATATAGATTCATGAATCCAAAAAAAAAAAAAGATTTGGGAAAACTTTCTCCACATAAGCTTTTTTATGAATAGAGTTAACATGATCAAATACTCATATATTAAAGGCTAAAATGGGGGAAACCATCCTCAAACCCCTTTAAACTTGAAAACATGCACTTTATCCCAAAAGATCCTAATGGTGTTAATTTTTCCATCCATAAGACCTTATGCCCAAAATGCCTCTTTAATAAATTTAATTGACTAATCTAATATTCTCTTTTCTTTTTCTTAATTTTTTTTCCAAATCTTTACTCTCTTAAATCTTTGCTCGCTTTTTGGAGGTGTAGAAAAAAGACAGTTGGTGTTTGAATTAGAGATTTTAAGAAAGAAATGAGGGGGTTGAAAAGAAAAAGAATTTAGAGAATAAAAATGAAAAAAAATTTGAGAAGAAAGACTTAGGGGCAGGAAATATCCAACAAAAATCTAATGGTGTTAATTTTTTGAGGTAAAGCACATGTTTTTCAAGTTTAGGAGGGTGTCCTGCTTTTTAGACAAAAGTGAGAAGGGTTTTCGGATTTTAGACTATATTAAATTTCTATCTTCTTGAGTAATTCTTGGTTTCAAAT
Organism: Agapanthus africanus; assembly: GCA_030015575.1. Taxonomy (NCBI): domain Eukaryota; kingdom Viridiplantae; phylum Streptophyta; class Magnoliopsida; order Asparagales; family Amaryllidaceae; genus Agapanthus; species Agapanthus africanus. The sequence continues at coordinate 130,352,678 of JASDDO010000012.1, read as the reverse complement.
TAACTTGATTGGTTTTTCTTTTTCAATCATACATTCTACAAAGCCATCGGTCTTTATTAGCGAGTTTGAAAATTTGTGGGCAACAAGGCCTCTGATCTATTAGAGATAATTTCCATTGGTATCATTGTAGTTTTTTGGAAAGAAGCAAGATTGTGATTGTAACCTCTTGAAAGAGGAGGTCTTAGATTATTGTAAAGATTTTGCTCCTATATGGTTAAAAGAGCATTAATAGTGAAAGGTTAGGATATCCTAGAGACGAGACTTGGGATATCAAACCTCTCTAAATTCTGGTGTTTGAGTCTGCTCTTTTAACTTGTCTACTCTATTTATCGCATAACTTGTCGACTCTATTTATCACATTCATATTTCTCTCAATTTGTTTTTAGTATAGCTTGTGCTTAATTAAATTACAAATTAGCAAGAATTTGGCGAAGACCCTATTCATCACCCTCGAGAAACCGTAGTTTGGTATTTCATTTAGCTACCTCATTTGCTTGGCTTTTCTTTCTCATTTTTGAAATAAAAAGACAATTGGTAATTCATTTCTTTGGAAAAGAAAATTTGGTAATTCATTCTTAGTTTTCTTTTCCCTTCCTTTTATGATGAAAAGAGAGGATCACACAAGGATATATTCGTTGAACTCTAAGTACTGATAATTCCATTCATAATTTCAATCTGATTTGAATAATAATAATGATATTATTTCCTAGAGAAAAAGTTACACAATCAACCTCCACAGAGGTGGTTACAGGGCAAAACAGAGCTCAAGGAAAGGAAAGAAAAAGGGGGGGAAAATGTATTCACGCACATGTGAATTATAATGCATATATGGGGTAACTAATACGGCAACCATATCAAAACTAAAATCAGAAGACGGCGATGGACGAGACAGACACGACGATGAAGAGGGCGGAGAACAACGTGGAAGATGTGGACCTGTAAGAACCTCCGGCGTCTCCTCCGGTTGCTGATGGGGTGGTCTTCGATCCGGTTCCTGCGATAGACAACTTACGATTTTTAGAAAACGGTTTTCCGACATGGTATCATACCATCAGCATTCAGAACATCAGGGGTTCGCGTATATTTCAAAAATATTGCATACCTGCGGGAACACTAGGAGCAGATGGAGCAGTTGGAGAAGAGGTGCTCGGTGTCGTCGGCGTGGATGGTGTCGAGGGAGTCGATGGAGTAGCAGGAGACACCGGTGGAGAGTTTGCCGGTCCGGCCGCCCCGGCTACACAAACACACAATCGAAATTATAAAACAAACACAACAGCACGGACATTTAAATATATGGTATCGGAGCCATCGAGATTCAAATACCTTTGCATTGGCTGACAGGCGGAGTCTTGACCTTGCAGGCGCCAGGAAGAGTCAGCGCCTGCGTCTGGTTGATGTTGATCCCGAAAGACGACGCCCCGCTGCCGCTGAGCAACGTGCATAGACACTGCGCCTGTGATTGGACGACGCTCGCCAGCTGTGTGCAGCACGAGGCCGACGGGGCCGACGAGTTCCCGGTGATGTATCCAAGGCACGGCGCCAGGCTCACGATCGCGGTCGTGCACCCTGATTGCGCCGACGCTTGGTGGGCGAGGATCGCGAAAGCAAGTGTTATCGCCAGGGTAAACCCCATGGTTCTATGAGCCATTTGAGGTTATGATTACTGCTAATTAATTAATGAAGAGCACAAGAGTTGAGTACATAGGAGAGAAAAAGGTAGGGGCTTTTTATAAGGAGGGTTGTCAAGAAAATGAAAGAGAGAGGTTGTTAACATAGGTGGCCAACCCAGTTCTAGTTTAAAACATGAAACAGCTTGGTAGATGACATTTTTTTTAAAACTTTATTCTCAAAATGATTCAAGGTCTACATTTCTAGATCCATGTATAACTAAAACTGGATAAAATAATTAATAAATAATTGAAAGTAATTTAACAACAATTGCATACGTGAAAGTGAGTTCCTTAAGTAACAAAATGAAAAGATGGTCGTTATTTGCATCAAAGATAATTAGTTTCACAACAATCTTATTCAGAAACTGATTTACACTCACTCGAGTCTATGACCAAGAAAAAGTGTGGTTTGAAATTTGGTGGTTAAATCTACATGTTGTCATAACGGAATCCTGACGGATATTTTGAAAACAACTAACATTACGGATATGGTGATCATAAAAGTTACATCAGAATTGTTGGATTTGGATCCATACCCATGAGTGGACTCAACCAATTTGGGTCTCTTTGTTGATTTGATATCTGAGACCAAGCTTAAGTCATTTGGGTTGGACCAATTTGATATATGTTAGGACTCAAAGTTAATATGGCAAGAGAGTTCTCTTTCTCAATAATCTCAATTATTTCATCATCCATTCCGAGGGTTAGGTTTTGAGAGAGAAAGAGAAGAGAAAGAGGGTAAGCATAGGGGTTTTCTTACAATAGCTCAAGAATTTGAAACTAACTATTAGATTAGAGAGTCTCAGCTGAAGGTCATTTGGGTTGAAAATTCAATATTCCACATCACTTTGAAGAATATTGTTGCCCTCTATTTGTTTGAGAAGGAGTTGTCTTTAAGTGTGTTAGTGGTTTTGGAGCTGGTAAGGTAATCTTATATTTTCTCATTATATGAGTGATCCCAAAGCTGTTATACTTTGGTGATATTATATCCTTCTTATTGTCGATTGATAATGGAAACTCTCTTTTACATCATTGTGGATTATGTTCAATCGGAGCCGAACCATGTTAAATATTGGTGTCTTTTCTTATTGCTTTTGTGCTTATTATTATTTAGTATTATTATTCGTCGTATTCTCACATAGATCCGGATGTTGGGGTTGTTTTGCCCCATCAAAGTGGTATCACAGCCAAGGTGCCCACAGGGTGTTTGTGGAATTGCTTCAAAGGGATTTTGGTTTCTTTTGTTGTATGTGAGAGATGGATAATAGTACAAACCGTATGATTAGCCTCAATGGAGGCAATTGGAATATATGGAAACCAAGAATGGAAGATCTCTTGTATTGCAAAGATTCTTAGGCATCTTTGGAAGGCGATGGTGTGAAGCCTATAGATATGCCCGACAGAGAGTGAAAGAAGCATGATCGTAAGGCCATTGGATTTATACGACAATAGTTGGATGATTCCGTTTTCCATCACGTTTCTACCGAAAGTTCGGCGCATTCTTTATGAAAGAAATTGGAAAGTCTTTATGGAAAAAAAAACTGCGGGCAACAAGGCATTCTTGATTCAAAAACTTGCAAATGTGAGGTACCAGGAAGGCTCTTCTATATCTGAGCACTTGAATGAGTTCCAAAGTGTTGTGAACCAACTCATCTCTATAAAATTGACGCTTGAAGATGAGTTGCAAATATTGTTGTTGCTCAGTTCCTTACCGGAAAATTGGGAGATATTGGTGGCGTCCCTTAGCAACTCCGCTCCGGATAGTGTTTTCACAATGAGCTTAGTGACAAGTAGTTTGTCGAATGAAAAGTTGAGAAGAAAAGATCTCGAAATCTCTCATTTGGAGACGATTGCCACAAAAAATAGAAGGAGGTCAAAATCTACAGAAAGAGGCTATCGTTCCAAATTAAGAAGCAAATCAAGATCGAAAAATGATGTCACATGCAATTATTGTTAGCAAAAAAGGCACATTTTGAAATATTATTACAAATTAAAGAATAAGCAAAAGAATGGGACAAATGAAACAAAGTCTGACTCCAAAGAGAACACCACGTCCACACTTGAGGGAGATATGGTTGTTGTCTCTATTAGTGGCGAATCGAGCCTTTGTGTTGCGTGTCATGACACCGATTGAGTGATTGACACCGGAGCCTCCTATCATGCTACTTCTAGGAGGGATTTTTTTGCATGCTACAAGCTGGGTGATTACAGTGTTGTAAGGATGGGTAACAAAGACACTTCACAAATTGTTGGTGTTGATGATATTCATGTTAAGACCGATCTTGGCTATAAGTTGGTGCTCAAAGATGTACAGCATGTGCCGGAACTTCGTCTCAATATTTTATCCATCGGAAAGATCGATGAAGAGGGTTACACTAATATGTTTAGTGGCGGTGCTTGGAACCTCACCAAAAGCTCTCTTATAGCGGCTAAAGGCAAGAGATGGTGCACCCTTTATAAAATGCAAGCAAAATTATGCATATGTGAGACGAACACAATGTTGGACAACTCTATATAGTTGTGGTATCGGTGGATAGACCATGTGAACAAGAAAGGCCTACAAGTTCTTGCAAAAATCTTATTCCTAATATGAAAGGCGAGCATCTTGATACTTATATTCATTGTTTGGCGGAAAACAACATAGAGTTTTCTTTGTGAGAAAAACTTCACAAAGAAAGTCAAATGTTTTAGATTTGGTTCATTCCAATGTGTGTAGTCCTATGAGAGAGAAAACTCTTTGTAGTGCTTGTATTTTGTCACTTTTGTTTATGATCATAGCCGGAAAGTTTGGGCCTATACTTTCAAAAGCAAAGATCAAGTTTTGGAATTTTTCAAGTAATTTCATGCTTTGGTGGAGAGGCAAATCGGAAAGTCTCTCAAGTGCATTCCTTCGGATAATGGTGGTGAATACATTGGTCCATTTGATATATATTGCAAGTTGCATGGTATTCTGCATGAAAGAACGGTTCTGAAAATTCCCGAGCAAAATGATGTTGCGGAAATGATGAATCACACTATTGGAGAGATAATTAGGTGTATGTTTTAACACGCCAAATTATCCAAACCCTTTTGGGGGAGGTATTGGGAACAGCAATGGCTTTAATTAATTTATCTCCTGCGGCTCCTTTAAATGGCGATATTCCGGAGAGAGCATGGAGCGGTAAAAATGTTTCCTATAAACACTTGATAGTGTTCGGATGCTGCACGTTTGTCTATATTCCGAAAGATGAGAGATACAAGCTCGATAGCAAAACAAAGCAATGCATTTTCTTAGGATATTCTCGTGATAAGTTTGATTATAGGTTATGGGATCCAGAAAAGAAAAGGATTGTTAGAAGTCAAGATGTGGTCTTTCTTGAAGACCAAACCATTGATGATAACAATGATGATGATGCTCCTAATTCTCCGAATGGTATTATTTATTTGGATTCGGTTCCTTCTCCGATTGTAAATGACAATGAAGAAGATTTTCTAGAAAGTATTGATGATAATGTTAGTAGTGAAGCCTCTACTTTCGATGTTACTCATGATGAAATGGAAGAGCAAGTCACTCAAGAGCTACAAATTTGGCGATCTACTAGAGACCGGCAACCTTTAAAGGGGTACTCTAGTAATGAATATATTTTGCTCGCTGATGGCGGTGCACCGGAATTTTTGATAAAGCTTGTGAATGTGATCACAAAAGTGAGTGGTTGAAAGCTATGCAAAAAGAAATTGACACTTTGCAAGCAAATCATACCTATAATTTAGTGAAGCTTCCGAATGGTAAAACGGTGTTAAAAACAAATGGATTCCATTTGAATAGCTATGGTGGTCTCCCCTTATGGGTTTGGAGGGCGAGATTGTTGGGTTTGGGTCCATACCCATGAGTGGACTTAACCAATTTAGGTCTCTTTGTTGATTTGGTGTTAGGGACTGATTAATGTGTAATCATGTGTTCTATGAAGTTCTAAATACCGCAATCATGACGGTGTCATTAGTACCTAACCGTGATGAGTACGGGTCGTCCACTGAGAGATAGAACGATTTCTATTCTTATTTTAGATGAGTTATGTCACAAAGTCCAATGGTGTTCTTTGTTAATTATGTGATATGTATTATGTCCGAGCGTATATCCAAGCGAACTTATAGGATTTCGGATTAGGTAGTTTTAGTTAGGAATTTCGTATTCTTCTTTGTGCCAAAAGTAGAGTTGATGTTGGAGTAATCGGAAATAACGTGAATTATGGTGCTTAAAAAGGGGTACTTGCAAGTTGTCACACCTTGCTAAGTATGTCTTAATTGACCATTTTCCTTCCGTTCTATGCTCTTTGTTCCAACCTTCGATCAAACAAACATACTTAATCGTCGATTTTGATCGCAACTACATGTCACATATAGCGCGCTAAAACGTAAGGGTTATGTTTCTTTGGGAAGAAATTTCAATCTAATTATGTGGGCAAAGGATAGAACAAGAGAGTTTTCCGTCTCTCGAACTACCATCTCCTTAATCCAACAAGTGATAATTATTATTTCATTATTAAGAATAAAATCAAAGAATAAGAATGGATTAAGAGATTAAGGAAAAAGGATAAATAAAAATCATGAAAACAAAACCCATCTACTTTAACAAATCAAAAGCAAGTTATCTAATGAATTAAAATTGCATAACATGATAAGAAATTGTAAGGTAATTAAAGATTAAAAAAACATTTATTAATAATATAAATTTCAAGATACAATTGGTTGAACTAAATAGTCTCAACCCAACCAAGCAAATTACAATCGAATGAAATTGCAAGATGGGGAAGAAACCATTAATTCAACCAAGATCATAACCTTCAAGCTTCTACAAATGGCTAAACTAAAAATGAAAAAGAAGAACTAATCTAAACTAAGATAATTTTAGCCTAAGGAATGATATCCCCTAAGTTCTTCTGATCCGGTCTATTTATAGACTCTCAAAAATACGTTTAGGTCTATTTTCTGAATCAATGTATAATGACCAAAACACCCAAGAAAAATCATCACGATTGACGGAATTTTGACCGCTAATCCACCGCCACTTGCTTTTGATCCACCGCTGATCCGCCTCCAAATTTTGGAATTAGTTCTCAGATTTTTTTGTGATCTTCTGATATTTGATTCTTATGTTTGGCCTTCTAACATTTACAAAATTCTTCAGAATTTTTCTTGAATAATCAGCAGTCCAATGTTACGACTAATTTTGTATTCTTATGATATCACATCTCCTTTTAATTTTTCAAAGCCTATTTAATGCGCTTCCCTTGTGTTTTGTGTTTGTTTGAGACACGAGTGGCTGCTTCTTCTGTCTTGTCTCTTCTACTGGTAGACGGCACCTGACGGATTTAATGTGGTTGAAATCCACTTTTTATCTGTTTTCGACCGTCGGCTCTAAAACGTCATTTTTACAGGGAATGTGTCACGCCCCGCTTCCCAAAATACGGAATACGAGGGGTTGACAAGGCCAGCCATGCTCCTACGGTCAAGGAAATGTCCTGCCGTAGTCACACTTCGGCTTCTAGTTTTACATGGTAAACAGTAAATAATGCGCAGGTAATGAGAAATGCAGTAACTGGAACAAAACAATATAAAGAACTGACCTGATGGGAAACAAAAGGGTATAACTCTGGATAGCAAAACAAGATGTCCGTGATGTACGTCTAGTCCTGGTCCAGGCTAAATCCTCTCCTCACACTGAGCATGCATACTCAGGTCGTCAGAGCGACACAATAGCAATATAATATATAAATCCAAGTGACAACTCTAACAGTGATAATAAATATATATAACAGTAAATCAATGACGGTATAGGTATGAACATGCAGTAATCAATGCAGTGGAACAGTAAAAGCAGTAAAATAATATGCTAAGTATGTCAACACAGTAAGTATGTATCTCGATGCTATCATCCCTATCGGTCTCTAAGTCTCAATGTACAGGTCACTAAGCCTATCGTCAGTCCAAGTGTGAGAGTCAACCACTGGCGAGTGTCCTCCACCCAAGGGTAGGACCCAAGGGCAAGGGACCACGGGCCCAACATGTAACTCACGGTAATAAACATGTACCCTGTAAATCTCCATATATCTCCATATATATATAAGCCGGCATGGGACTCCCGAGATTCTGTTGAAGTCACACTCAAACTACCCCACACCCCGTGGTCTACATCAAACGCTAACCATAACCTCAAATACTAATCGGTCTGTGACAAGTCTGCGCGAGAACTGGAGGCAGGACCTCCATCAAGCACGTCCCGACTAATATCTAAGATAAATGGAAGTGTCTGGTGCCTTATCTGTGACACCCATGCAAGAGTTTCCATAAGTGTCCCATACCACTTATAGTCACACGTATACGCGTCCCACAGACGACGACAATGCAATAGAATAATAAGGTTCACTGATTGTGTACAAGTACGTGTCACTTTCACTTATTCACTTATACACGAACACTAACGTACTTGCCACAATTATCACTAATACCTAATACCGGGTAATGCACATTATCACTAAGTTATCAATGCAGTGTCATATGTATGATATGATGCGTAAACAGTATGTAAAGCATGATTAGGATGTCATGAATCAGTAATTTACCACTTGCACAATTTATCATAAATCATACTGGTTCAGTTTAGCGAAATAATGAAAGGGGAATAAATAGTATGTTTGATTATCTATCCAGCGAATTTGGTTTCATGACAATCGGGTTTCAGGATCACTAGTTATGGCCATTTCATTTTAAGCGTTCACGGCTGGAAATCCGGTTCCAGAATCGGATGTCCGTTTCGCAACGCATTTTAATCCCAGTTGGGATCAGAATTTAGAGATGCTACAGTTGAATGAAATCTAGGGTTTTCAGTAAGGTTTTCAACGCAATAGACGGATCCTCAATCGCATCTGCACGTCTGGAGTTATTCACTGTTCAACACTAATATGTCACCTCTGAATCTGTTCTGGACTGTTATACATCTCGATCTTTTAAATTACAGGTTAAATAGCAAATGATGAGGAAACAGGGTGAAACCACTTGTGTTATCTAGATAACAGATTCACCTTTAATAAACAGCGGAGTTCCGCAACATACGGGTTAAGGAAACAAGGTAGTACCCATTACGGAACAGCACCCAGTAAACAGAGTCGCTCTGGACTGCAGTTCAGAGTCGCACTCCGATCCAAATATTGTCACAGTTTAAGTACAGAAACAATTAGAAACTTGCATAGGGTTGTAGTTCGTCGAGTCGGCTTCGATTTGGGCCCTCGAACGCATCATTCCAGTATGTATATAATTTACGATGATTTTAACGATTCTCAGATACAAGAAATTTCCAATTTTACAGGTAAACTTGGGGGTAGTCGTTTTAGTCGTTAATAGTCGTATTTTCCAGTGAAATTTGTACAAGGTATTCATCACTACACGGGCCAATATAAACAATCCAGTTCCGTCAAATTATGTGAGTATTTTCATTGGGATCATGTATCGAACAGACGTCATACAATTTATCGGGAAAAGTAACTACGGAATCTATACGATTTTAGTTTGTAACAAACATAATTTAGCATGTAGCAAGTAGAGAACTTGCCTGGAGACGTTCCGGTGATGCACGGCAGCGGCAACGACACGACGATGACAACACGCGACAAGTCTCGGCTTGGCTAGAGGTTTGGCTCAGCTTGGGTTCGAATATAAAGGGCACGGCTGCAGCTTGGGCTTGTTTGGAGAAAGTCTTGGCTGGTTAAGTCGGTGCGCACGGCCAAGTTGGAGGGGGTTTCCAGGCTGAGTGGTGAGGTAGGGAAAAGGCAAAGGAGTGGGCTCGGCTGGCGGCGATGCACGGAGGAGCTGAAGGTCGCCGATAGCAGCTCAGGCAGTAGCACGTCGGAGCTCCGGTGGTTAGAGCTAGGAGAGGAGATGAGGGGGTCGGGGTGGTGATGGCAGCCGAGGCTCGTGGATGTTGGGGCTCGTACTGTTGGTAGTCGATATGGAGGGCAGTGGTGTAGCGGGGAGATGAATTCGCCGGCTAGGGTTTGAGAGGGAGAGGCAGAGGAAGATGAAGAGGGAGAGGGTGTGAGATAGAGAGAGGGTGAGAAAGATGTTGAGAGAGAGAGGGAGAGTGCGGTTGTGAGGGAGAGTGGGGGGTTTCAGGGAGATGGGAACGGATCACAGAGGCGTTGGCTGAAGTGATTAGGGCGAGGATAAAGGAACTGGAGGAAGGAGAAAGAGAAAAAGAGTGGAGTGATGAGGGCTCAGTTGGTGGAGGGGGAAGGGAGGAGATTTGTTGTCATCGTCGTCGAGGGGAGCGGGTGAGGGAATCGGAGTGCAGGGGACACGGTTAGTGGGTGCAGGGGAGTGGGAGAGAGAGGAAGTGAGAAAGAGAGAGAGGTACAGAGAGAGAGTGAGATAGAGAAAACGAGGGGATCGCGAGGGTAACGACGCACGTCTTGGGCATGGGCGCGGGCGACGTGACTGCCGGCGTTAGCGACGTGGGCGGAGGCGCGGTAATGGGCGGGAAAAACGCAACGGGAGGGAAGATGGGAAGCGTGTGGGCCGGGTCGATTTGGGTGAAGGCAGGCTTGGGCTTGGGTTAAAAATAAATTCCTTTTATTAAAATGCTGGGTTTAGGAGATGGGGAAAGGCCTGGTTTTATTTTGAATTGAAAATTGGGCTGCAGGGATTATGAAAAGAAAATGGGTGTTGGGATGGGAAAAAGTTATGCAGTTTAATAAATAATGAAAGTGATTGGGCTGAGGTAAAATAATAAAAGAAATTATAGGGAGTTAGAAAGGGGGCCGGCTAATTGAGGAAGTAGAGGAGTGGGCTTGGTGAGCTCGGCCCGGGGAATTTAAATAATTTGGGAATAAAGAGTTGGGCCGGAAAAATGGGTTTATATAAATGGGAAAAGAAAATGAGGCATTGGGATTAGGGTTTGGGGTTTAGAAGAAATAAAATTAAATAAATTAAATAAAATTCAAGAATAACAAAAATACAGATATTGGTATAAAAAGGGGCTGGGTATTACATCATACCACCCTTACAAAAATTTCGTCCTCGAAATTTAAAGAACGACAGGCTACAAAATAATAAGTGAAAAGTTACTATATCGAAAACTAATACATAGTGATTTACTTAAAACGGGTGGATAAAATTTTGAAGGTATATATATATGTAAGAACCACATACAAAAGATAGGTCTAATAGGTATAAGGCAGGAACAACTATAAGGGCAACTACATGTATACGAGAATATAGGTAACAATAACGAACAATAATAATCAAGGCGTGTTCGATAAAAGTCGAAACCCAAATATGTGCACATATAAGTATATCAAAAATAGCAAAGCAGAAATAGTAAGTATAAGGCTCAACCATTTATAATAGTAACCATAGGCACAATACCCGAAATAAGGTAACGACAATAAAGTAGTGAAAGATTAGTCGGTAGGTTAAAACATTTTAGGATAATTTATCGATCGAATAGTTTTAAAATAACTTAGAATACCCACATAATGAAAATAAGAAACATGTAACGAAAATATACGCGGTGTAAGGTTACGCTACTGAAAATAATGGGAAAGCTAGTAGTGGAGTACTTGAAATGCGTAAAACGGGAATAGTCGATAAAACACTCTTCGATAAATATAAAATAATGAAAACCAAATTTTCGAATAATAATGTCCTTATATATATTTAAGGTAATAGGAAAAAAACACAAAGAGGTATAGGGCTAGCTAGGGTAATGATTACAAGGAAGTGTGGCTCATTCAGATGGTCGGAGTGTGGCGGCTTTAGGCTGAAGGTCAAGGAGATTGGGATCGGGTCAGCACAGGAAGTAAGGGTGAGCAACAAAGGACTACAAGGGGAAAGTATGGGGAGGATGACGGTCGGTACATTTTGTGAATCAAAATTTTTCGAAGGGTCAGTCAACTTGGAAATTTTACTATCAACATCCCCTCTCAGAAGGATTTCAAACGAGGCATATACGAAGGATGAAAGATGGCCTATTCCAAAGATCAGGGTGCGGTACTAGTTAATCTCAGTGAGGGTTAAAACAATGTAAGGAGTAGGGATGAACAGATCTCAGTAGGAAAATAATTGTATAGAAGAAATAATCAAGCATCAAGTGAATTAAGAAGATCGAAAGATTAGCGAACTCAGCAATTTATTTCATTCCAGAAGATTCTAAATAAAGTGTTCTCAACAAAAAAAACGAAAGGTGGCCATAAACTATACACAGATTTTATTTGGCCAGGAAGGACAACAGCTAAAAATTTCGTCAGTCACGGTTGTGGAGGTTCAGCAGGTTGCGGTAGGCTCGCGCGCTCAGGTAGGGACGTCCATTTCCACAGCGCCTCACGGGGGACCGCCATTGGGAGTTCTTCCACAACAAGGTCTTGTCCTTCTGGTACTTCTTCCTCGGCTGGAGCTTCTTCATCGAGGTCTGATTCCATGTGATTCTCTTCTTCTGGATTCTCTTCCATGGGATTTTCCTCCACTGGATTTTCTTCTATCGGGTCTTCCTCGGGATCTTCCTCTATCAGGTTCTCTTCAGGGTCTCCTTCCTTATCGTCGGAATCGCCTATCATGTCAAACTCGGGGGTGGCTGCTCCTTCGTCCTCTGAATCGCTGTTTCCGAAAATGACCTGGGGATCGTTGATCTCATCATCAGAACTCATCAGTGTGTGGTCTAAGGAAACGCATGACTGTGCATCCTCATCTAGATGCGGCGCTGCTCCAGGGTGGGCCATGGCCTGAAAAGTAAGAGTCATGATTAGACAACGGAACACATCAAGAAAATAGCTAAGGGTACGGAGTATAGGAAAATATGCGGTAGGCAGGAACTGAAAAAATCAGAATTAAATTGCTGTGTTAATGAATAGTATAAATAAGGGAAAAAACAAGAGAATGATACATATATTACGATTCAAAGTTTTTATTGCATTCAACTAAAAGTTCGACGGATACAAGATTCCAAATGAAAGGAAATTTTACAAAAAGGGGTAACAGCATTATTATTGAAAGCAGAAAACATAATAACTCTTCTTCGATTACTAGGCCGCTGCATTCTTGTCACGCGAGTTGAAATCTTGCGCTGGGTCCGCCTTATCCTCAAAGTTTGAACTACGCCATAATCATCACTTGGCAGAAGTGGAGAGTGTGGATGAGTCTCCTCCCTGTAGCTCTTTCCTTTTTGGGCAACCGTTGATGAGATGTTCGCTGGATCCGCAAATCAGACATTTCCCTTGGGCTCGGTGACAATCCCTCTGAAGATGTCCTAGCCTCTTACAGTACCCACAACATGGGGTCTTCTGCTGCTTCTGTCGCGGGGAAACAAATTGGCGCTTCATCTTCTTCTCTTTTCCTCGTCTAACAGGGATCCCTTTACAATTTGAGACTCTCGCTGGTGCCTGATTCACCTGCCTTCTCAGTCCTTCAGCTAACAAGTCATTCGTTCGCTCCTGGGCTTCCTTCAGACCTTGCAGTACACTCAAGATCTCAATGGTCTGATTCTGGGGAGTGGAGATAGAGAACGAGTCGTTGGACGACATGATCCTGAAACAATAATTTTGAGGATGATATAAGGCACAAGCTATAAGAATCAAAATGTAATACGGATTGGACAAAGATTCAAGAATATCAGATGTGATGAATTTCATTACAAGTGGAAAATCAACTGCATGACTCTAAGTCACTGAAACAGAGTATGGTAGTGTAACCGTGATGTAGTTCATAATTACAACCACGTAACTTTGCCAAGTCACCTGAAACCCTAGTGAATGGATAGCTGAACACACAATGTGAATGTGGATCAAGAATAACAAGTTTACAACCTAGACCGAGGGATGTCTTAGATTGTCAAGCTATACACGGAAAACTGCAATCCCAATCGAAGCAAAACCTGGCTCTGATGTCAACTAAACCAAGTCACGCCCCGCTTCCCAAAATACGGAATACGAGGGGTTGACAAGGCCAGCCATGCTCCTACGGTCAAGGAAATGTCCTGCCGTAGTCACACTTCGGCTTCTAGTTTTACATGGTAAACAGTAAATAATGCGCAGGTAATGAGAAATGCAGTAACTGGAACAAAACAATATAAAGAACTGACCTGATGGGAAACAAAAGGGTATAACTCTGGATAGCAAAACAAGATGTCCGTGATGTACGTCTAGTCCTGGTCCAGGCTAAATCCTCTCCTCACACTGAGCATGCATACTCAGGTCGTCAGAGCGACACAATAGCAATATAATATATAAATCCAAGTGACAACTCTAACAGTGATAATAAATATATATAACAGTAAATCAATGACGGTATAGGTATGAACATGCAGTAATCAATGCAGTGGAACAGTAAAAGCAGTAAAATAATATGCTAAGTATGTCAACACAGTAAGTATGTATCTCGATGCTATCATCCCTATCGGTCTCTAAGTCTCAATGTACAGGTCACTAAGCCTATCGTCAGTCCAAGTGTGAGAGTCAACCACTGGCGAGTGTCCTCCACCCAAGGGTAGGACCCAAGGGCAAGGGACCACGGGCCCAACATGTAACTCACGGTAATAAACATGTACCCTGTAAATCTCCATATATCTCCATATATATATAAGCCGGCATGGGACTCCCGAGATTCTGTTGAAGTCACACTCAAACTACCCCACACCCCGTGGTCTACATCAAACGCTAACCATAACCTCAAATACTAATCGGTCTGTGACAAGTCTGCGCGAGAACTGGAGGCAGGACCTCCATCAAGCACGTCCCGACTAATATCTAAGATAAATGGAAGTATCTGGTGCCTTGTCTGTGACACCCATGCAAGAGTTTCCATAAGTGTCCCATACCACTTATAGTCACACGTACACGCGTCCCACAGACGACGACAATGCAATAGAATAATAAGGTTCACTGATTGTGTACAAGTACGTGTCACTTTCACTTATTCACTTATACACGAACACTAACGTACTTGCCACAATCATCACTAATACCTAACACTGGATAATGCACATTATCACTAAGTTATCAATGCAGTTTCATATGTATGATATGATGCGTAAACATTATGTAAAGCATGATTAGGATGTCATGAATCAGTTATTTACCACTTGCACAATTTATCATAAATCATACTGGTTCAGTTTAGCGAAATAATGAAAGGGGAATAAATAGTATGTTTGATTATCTATCCAGCGAATTTGGTTTCATGACAATCGGGTTTCAGGATCACTAGTTATGGCAATTTCATTTTAAGCTTTCATGGCTGGAAATCCGGTTCCAGAATCGGAAGTCCGTTTCGCAACGCATTTTAATCCCAGTTAGGATCAGAATTTAGCGACGCTACAGTTGAATGAAATCTAGGGTTTTCAGTAAGGTTTTCAACGCAACACACGGATCCTCAATCGCATCTGCACGTATGGAGTTATACACTGTTTAAAACTAATATGTCACCTCTGAATCTGTTCTGGACTGTTATACATGTCGATCTTTTAAATTACAGGTTAAATAGCAAATGATGACGAAATAGGGTGAAACCACTTGTTTTATCTAGCTAACAGATTCACCTTTAATAAACAGCGGAGTTCCGCAACATACGGGTTAAGGAAACAAGGTAGTACCCATTACGGAACAGCACCCAGTAAACAGAGTCGCTCTGGACTGCAGTCCAGAGTCGCACTCCGATCCAAATATTGTCACAGTTTAAGTACAGAAACAATTAGAAACTAGCATAGGGTTGTCGTTCGTCGAGTCGTCTTCGATTTGGGCCCTCGAACGCATCATTCCAGTATGTATATAATTTACGATGATTTTAACGATTCTCAGATACAAGAAATTTCCAGTTTTACAGGTAAACTTGGGGGTAGTCGTTTTAGTCGTTAATAGTCGTATTTTCCAGTGAAATTTGTACAAGGTATTCATCACTACACGGGCCAATATAAACAATCCAGTTCCGTCAAATTAGGTGAGTATTTTCATTGGGATCATGTATCGAACAGGTACGTCATACAATTTATCGGGAAAAGTAACTACGGAATCTATACGATTTTAGTTTGTAACAAACATAATTTAGCATGTAGCAAGTAGAGAACTTGCCTGGAGACGTTCCGGTGATGCACGGCAGCGGCAACGGCGGCAACGACACGGCGATGACAACACACGATAAGTCTCGGCTTGGCTAGGGGTTTGGCTCAGCTTGGGTTCGAATATAAAGGGCACGGCTGCAGCTTGGGCTTGTTTGGAGAAAGTCTTGGCTGGTTAAGTCGGTGCGCACGGACAAGTTGGAGGGGGTTTCCAGGATGAGTGGTGAGGTAGGGAAAAGGCAAAGGAGCGGGCTCGGCTGGCGGCGATGCACGGAGGAGCTGAAGGTCGCCGGTGGCAGCTCAGGCAGTAGCACATTGCAGCTCTGGTGGTTGGAGCTAGGCGAGGAGATGAGGGGGTCGGGGTGGTGATGGCAGCAGAGGCTCGTGGATGTTGGGGCTCGTGCTGTTGGTAGTCGATATGGAGGGCAGTGGTGTAGCGGGGAGATGAATTCGCCGGCTAGGGTTTAAGAGGGAGAGGCAGAGGAAGATGAAGAGGGAGAGGGTGTGAGATACAGAGAGGGTGAGAAAGATGTTGAGAGAGAGGGGGGGAGAGTGCGGTTGTGAGGGAGAGTGGGGGGTTTCAGGGAGACGGGCACGGATCACAGAGGCGTTGGCTGAAGCGATTAGGGCGAGGATGAAGGAACTGGAGGAAGGATAAAGTGAAAAAGAGTGGAGTGGTGAGGGCTCAGTTGGTGGAGGGGGAAGGGAGGAGATTTGTCGTCATCGTCGTCGAGGGGAGCGGGTGAGGGAATCGGAGTGCAAGGGACACGGTTAGTGGGTGCAGGGGAGTGGGAGAGAGAGGAAGTGAGAAAGAGAGAGAGGAACAGAGAGAGAGTGAGATAGAGAAAACGAGGGGATCGCGAGGGTGACGGCGCACGTCTTGGGCATGGGCGCGGGCGACGTGACCGCTGGCGTTAGCGACGTGGGCGGAGGCGCGGTAATGGGCGGGAAAAACGCAACGGGAGGGAAGATGGGAAGGGTGTGGGCCGGGTCGATTTGGGTGAAGGCGGGCTTGGGTTAAAAATAAATTCCTTTTATTAAAATGCTGGGTTTAGGAGATGGGGAAAGGCCTGGTTTTATTTTGAATAGAAAATTGGGCTGCAGGGATTATGAAAAGAAAATGGGTGTTCGGCTGGGAAAAAGTTATTCAGTTTAATAAATAATGAAAGGGATTGGGCTGAGGTAAAATAATAAAAGAAATTATAGGGGGTTGGAAAGGGGGCCGGCTAATTGAGGAAGTAGAGGAGTGGGCTTGGTGAGCTCGGCCCGGGGAATTTAAATAATTTGGGAATAACGAGTTGGGCTGGAAAAATGGGTTTATATAAATGGGAAAAGAAAATGAGGCATTGGGATTAGGGTTTGGGGTTTAGAAGAAATAAAATTAAATAAATTAAATAAAATTCAAGAATAACAAAAATAGATATTGGTATAAAAAGGGGCTGGGTATTACAGAATGTGTGTGATTCGTGCTGTCTTGGACTGAATTCTCCGAAGAACCTATAACCTGAAATTATGTAACAGACACGGATCAAAAGCACTTATCTACATGCAAATGTGAATAAGAATGAGCGGTATTAAATGCAATATTCTGATGTAAACAAATACTCCAAAACTTATCTTTTGCTCATCGCGAGCAAAACGTTTTATTTTAAAGAATACAAAAAGTCCTGAGCTCACTATCGTGGGAAATACGATTGCACTTAGCCCGTGCAACAAGCCGTTAATGAAAGTTCCTAGTGCCCTCGTCGGGGCAACCGTGGCCAATGCGAAACCAAAAAACAAAATTATCGAGAGGACAATATTACCAGATCTCTAGTGATCTTTCCAAACACCAATACTAGCAAACTAGCATACATGGTTTAAGGAATACAACCTTTGACGCATGTCCACCCAATTGTAGAAGACCTCTCCAAGCTCCTCGCGGGCCATCGGGAACAAGCTTTAATGATGACCGCCCTTACCGAAGATGATCCACCTGAGGGAACCGATCCAAGTTCCAGCTTCACCTAGTGAATCAACCGATACTCCAAGCTCATTAGGAACGGAGAGTGGGAATGTAGGAATTTTCCACTATCATTTTCTCTCTAATGTGAAGCTCAAGAGAGCATGCAAGATGAAGGAGGAGGAGGTGAAGAAGCACCCATAATACCAAATTGAGCAAGTGTTGAAAGAATGAGAATGAATGAATGTACAAAGAATGGCTCTATCATTTTTTCTAACCATACAAAAAATATCATAACCGATTTTTTAACAAACAAATAAAACTCCATTCCTCTCTGCATGTCTTCAACCATGCTCAAAGCCATCTCACCCTCCACCTCATTTAATGAATATTCATAAATGAATATTCACAAATGAGGTGTCATTCTTCTAGACCAAATTCCGTATAAATACAGAATAGAACCCGGTATACGTATTGAAATACATATAAGCATATCCGTATAAAAATACAAATAGCCAAGAGAGAGAAAATGAATAGTGAACAATAATACTAGAATACATATATTCAATATATATATATATATATATATATATAAATTATTAAATAAAAACTTGATTTAATAATCTGGCTTAATCCTAAGTCGCTTATATTATCAACCATCCGATTAAAATCCGTGTAGCCTGTATACATATTTAATCGGACACCTATATGTACCAACATACGTCATCTACAACATATCGCCTAAACCGGAAAAACCCTCTGTGTGGGACTCTAAAGGCTCGACAATATGATGGCAGTGATTTACTGGATAAATCCAAAAACCACAAGCACGTCGGCGACATTAGCTGTACGTAACGGCTACCCAAGTATATGTCGAAAGGGAGGTCGATAATCAAGTCCGTTCATACTCTACTGAGCCTCAATGTGACAATCTCCGTACAGTCCGGTCTTTTCATCTAAGAGTATCGCATACCGGGTCTAGGGGTGAATAATGTCAGACTCCTAATAACCTGATAAGTCGTGTCGGAGTCAAACTCATCACCAATCGAGAAACTATTGAACTCATATCAGTAAATCTCATTCACCGTGGCCACGGATTTAGGGTGATGGCCAGTCGAACACAACGCGACATCGACTCCTAATACCAGGAGATGAATTCCTGATAATCGTTCACTGCCTCTGTTCAGTTGATAAAACTGCACATTTAATATGACATTTTTCCTACTATTTCTATATAAAGAAAGGTGTTTATTGTAATATATGATACATATGAGGGTTTATCTGTAAAAATACTATTTTCATGTGTTTATATATTATAATTAACATTTGGGAGGAAAAAGTAAGCATATAATATCTATGTAACATTTGGCTCATTTAAAATATGCTTACTTTATTAAATACCTTTGACCGAGTCTTAATGGTTAAGTTAATATCTCTACTAATATTATTTGTTGAGTTTGTTGTGCAGAATTTTCAGGGCTGAAATCAAGGAAATCAAAGCTGTTAGAACAAACCTGCCTAATTAAGAAAGTAAACTAAAGAAACCAAGTCTGGAAGTGACGTAGAAAAGATTTTCAGTTTCCAGAGATTAAAAAGATCACCATGTGTCATAAAGATAGAGTTCCAGAAGAGCAAATCCTGTGATCCACCTATAAGGCCGCGGATCCGTGGCCAAACCCACCTATTGGCCACGGATCTGCCTCATATTGAAAGATTTGGGAGTTGTGATTTTTCTGTTTGGATCATAACTACTGGTTTCCAAATTTGGAGACTAGGGTTCCGGCTCTGGGACTATAAATAAGGACCGAGAGCCTCTTGGAAAAATCATCAAGCTGAAGAGATCACGAAGTCCACGATAGGCTCACGCATCCAGGCTGATCATCAACTGTTCGTCTACCTCCTTAGAAGAGATCGAGAAGCAAACTAGCATTTTTGTAATCATTTTCTAAGGGAATAAAGTATAAATGAATTTTGTTGATTAATAAAGGTAGTTCTTTTTCTTATTCTATTTCTTTGTAGTTTTAATACGATTTCTCTCTCCATCTCTTTTTCTCCCAACATGCGTGAGTAATTCTCCGCTTGTTAGGGTTCATAGGATTAGGGTAGGTTAATGGATGATGAAGATCCTTAAACTCTTTTTAAGTCCTATAAAGTTTATAAACTTTACCAAAAGAATAGTTAACATCCTAATCGGGCGCTCTACCAATTCATTGCTAGTCTCGACCGCGATTAGAGATTAGATTAACAATTGTTTTGGTAAAGGCTAGATATGAACGGAGTTCCATGTCGAGATAGGGGTTAAGAGTGGGAACCTTTTTTCCCTCCAGAAACCCTAATCTACATGCATCACTGTCGTTCTAGTTTTAAATCTATTAAAGGATAAAAAAAGTAATCTTTAATTAATCATCTATAACTACTAAATCCCAATGAACCCTACAAGCCCCCTTTTATATTAAATTTACATCCATAATTAATCTAGATATATATTTTGCATCCGTGTTTAACATAAATCTAGAACCTACAACCATTCTTTATTCTTCCTCCTTTCTTTCTCAACACGCCTAAATTAAGAATAAAATATTCAACGTTTCCCAGAGGACTCATCTCGGTCTAGCTACGCGCGACACCGTTATTGATTACGGTTAACTACAAACACATAAATTCTAGATCAATCAAATGGCGTCGTTGCCGGGGATACGTGCGTAATATTTTCTTACTATTCGTGTTGAATTCTTATTCGATCTATATCATAAAAATAAAACAAAACTGCAAATTGTATATTTAACGAATTGTATGAATTTTGCAATGAGATCTGGAGTCACAGACTTGAGGAAACAGAAAGACAGAGACATTCATCGAGATCCAGAGGAGTACAGAAGGCCACAGAGAAAAACTTCATCAATTGATCCTTCCTTCTCGCGGCGGATCCGCGGCAAATAAGACACATTCGCGGCGGAAGCGCGGCGGGATTGAGGATCTAGGGTTCCAAACTTCTCTGGTGAAATTTTCAACTCATTCTCTCTCCTCTGAAATCCAATAAAATATCTTTTCTGCAGGATTCTTTGCAAAATATCGCCGCTCAAAAATCTTTTTGCAAAGTTTTGTGATTGGTTTGTTTTGCATATTTTAATACGGACTTTAAGAGGCAAAGACCAAATCCATATTAGGTGGGGATTTTATCACCCTTCCTAAGCCCCACAAATCACAAACCGAGCATCTGCCTCAACCCTACATTAATTTAAAAAATATCTAGACAAGACTCAAAGGACTGTCGTGCTCAATAAGGACAGAGGAAGGTCGTGGGTAATCTATCGCTTATCCGCATTACTTTTGTGGTGTCTAGGCAAGTGTGTCTAAGGCAAGTGGTTACTTAATTAGGCCCACTACTTACGTAGTGGATACCTCCCACTTACCTGGCAACAAGAGTAGTAAAGAGGCGGTAGAGGATTGATCCTGCGGCTTGTCCTTTGGAAGTCTAGGAGCGGTCTAGAGACTTGACCTAGGTAACCTTAGTTCTATGGTTGTTTGTGCATTTTTGTGTGATTTGTCTTAAGTCCCACCTTTTCAAAATAGACCAATTTTAAATCACACACACGCTGTCACTTGCGCTAAATCCGCTTAGTGCATGCTTGGCTGGATACGGGATTCTAGTGCCCGTCTTGTCCGCGTTCCTGCTATCGACTCCGAAGTCGGTGCTTCTTCATCTTCTTTTCCCCTACCACACACCACATCGACCGAGATGGACGGTACTCCATCAGATTATAACACCACGCTGCTACCGCCTGTAGGTGAGCAGAATCCACCACGCATCTCTCTCCAAGAAAGATGCTATCATATCCGTGGTCCACTTCCCACTTGTCTATCTATTCCACCAGCTAACGGGGATAATTTTGAAATTAAACCCCACTACATCAATCTGTTGCCTAAATTTCACGGGCTTGAGTTCACTAAATTCGAAAACGTATGCGCAACGATGGGTACTTCACAACTGACTGTGGATGCTATGCACTTGCGTCTTCCCCCATTCACTCTGTGCGACTTGGCAGAAAAATGGCTTTATAATACCGCCGCACACTCTATCACTAACTGTGATGAATTCGTAATTGCATTTCTTAAGAAGTTTTACCCAAACCATAAGACCGCCATATTAGGAGCGAGATCAACCAGTTCACCCAGCTTCCCAATGAACCATTTTGGAAGTGCTTTGAACATTTCAAGGATCTTCTTGTCCAATGTCCTCATCATGGAATACAAAGATGGGATTTGTGCCGAATTATATATGAGGGCATTAATCCAGCGACAAAGCATATACTTGAAACAATGTGTCAATGCAATTTCATGTCCAAAGACGATGGTGAAACTTGGAAATAGCTGGAAGACCTCGCTGAAAACACTTTGCAGTGGGAAAGTGTAAGACCACCTTCATCTAGGGGAGGTATTCATCAGCTCGATGTTTCCATCGCAGTAAAAGCCGAAATGGCAGCGATGCAGAAGAAACTCGACGCTATTGAGAACAAATTCTCATCAGTCTCCCTAAATCAGGTAACGCTTCCCAAGACCGTGTGTGGTTGCTGTTCAGATCCTTCACACTTGACGGAAGAATGCTCTATGAATGCATCGTTTCAAGGTCACGAGCAAACTAATGCTGCTTTTCAGCAGCGATCTAGAAACGATTCTTATTCTTCCACGTACAATCAAGGATGGAGGAATCATCCTAACTTTGCTTGGAACCAAAACCAACCCCAAAATCAAAACCAGTTCCAAAGCAATTATCAAAGACCTCCTCCACAACAACCACACCTACAAAGTCAGCACCCTTTTCAGTCACAAAATTTTCTAAATCCGGCCAACACTTCTGCACCGCAACTGGACGGTACTGATAACTCTTCACTCGCACAAACTTTGGATTTGTTTATGAAACGTTCCATTCAAATGTCGGCTGATATGAAGTCTTCTATTAATACCATAAAGAAAGACTCCGCCTCCCACGGTGAGAGTATTAAATCAATAGAAAACCAAATTGCATAATTGAACGCCGCAATGAGTGCGAGAGAGAAAGGGAAACTCCCATCTCAACCCCTACCGAATCCTGGCCACTCACAAAATCATAATGTGAATGCCGTTACTACGTTGAGATCGGGAAAAGTGCTGAATAACCGAGTGGGTGAGCAATTTGATGATATTAGTGACACCAATGATACCCCAGCTTCTACTTCTTCCCCTAATTCGTCTAGTCTCCCACCTTCATCCGAGCCAATTCTCCGTTTTCCCCAAGGCTCGAACACTTCGCCCAATCTATCTAAGACGATTCCCACTCCAATTTTGGGATCGAATCCGTCCCCACAATCTTCTCCACAAATGTTGGACCCAAAACCTATTGATCATGCTCTATTTCCAAACAGATTATGGGCCAACAGACCTAACCCATAAATGGAGAAGATTGTGGAAATATTTAAGCAAGGTAACGTAAATATTCCTCTCCTAGATTCTATTCAACAAGTCCCATCTTATGCAAGAATCCTTAAAGACTTGTGCACTAGGAAGAGAAAAACTCAAGTGCCTAAAAAAGTTTTCATGACGAATAATGTTAGCACAACTTTTACCCAGCAAATACCAAAGAAACATAAGGACCTTGACTGTCCTACCATCTCTATTTCTATTGGGGGTAAAAATATTAATCGTGCTTTACTCGACCTTGGCGCTAGCGTTAACTTACTTCCTTATTCAGTATACGAGCAGTTAAGGATTGGAGAGTTGAAACCTGCCCATTGTACTCTCCAGATGGCAGACCGATCAATCACCAAACCATGGGGTGAACTAGAGGATGTGTTAATTAAAGTCGGGGAATTCATATTCACTATGGACTTTATTGTTTTAGACACACAGCCTGTGGCAAACCCACGCAATCAAATCCCGGTGATACTCGGTCGACCCTTCCTAGCAACTTTTAACGCTGTAATTAATTATCGTAACGGTCCTATGAACTTATCCTTCGGGAAGATGACAATCGAGCTTAATATTTACAAGCTAGGAAGTCAACCATCGGAACCTTCTGCTCATTTGCTTGATGTTTGTTCCATCCACGAGATAGCTCCCGAAAGCTGCATGGATGAGGAACTTTGCTTTGATGATCTCGACAACACTAGTGAGACATCGTTTGATCTTGCACAACTTCATAGTGAGGATATGTTCAATGAGTCTGTCCCTGAGTTTGAATCCGTTGACTTGTTGCAAAAGTCAGTAGCACTTTCCGAGTCAATATCCTATGCAAGTTTTGAACCTCTTAGGGAGTCCGAATATCATTCCCTTATCCCACCTTCTATTGTCTCTCCGCCAATACTTGATCTCAAACCGCTACCTTCTCATCTTAAATATATATATTTAGGTGAGAATGAGACTTTTCCAGTGATTATATCCGCTTCTCTAGCCTTAGAGCAAGAGAACGCACTTTTGGCAGTGTTGAGATCGAATCGGCAAGCATTTGGTTGGACAATGGCTAACATCAAAGGGATTAGTCCCTTAATTGTTGAACATTATATACATCTGATGGATGAAGCCAAACCAACCCGAGACCCACAAAAACGGTTAAATCCCGTTATGAAGGAGGCGGTAAAGAAAGAAATCGTCAAGTGTCTTGATAGTGGAATAATTTACCCTATATCTGATAGCCAATGGGTAAGTCCTATTCATATGGTCCCTAAAAAGTCTGGCATCACGGTCATAACTAATGAGGCTAATGAGTTAATCCAAACACGCACCCAAACTGGGTGGCACGTATGTATTGATTACAGAAAACTCAATGCCGCGACGAGGAAATATCACTTCCCTCTACCTTTTATTGACCAGATGTTAGAACGATTAGCTGGACACGAATACTATTGTTTCTTGGACGGATACTCTGGCTATAACAAGGTCCCCATCGCCGAAAAGGATCAAGATAAAACCACATTTACTTGTCCTTTCAGTACTTTTGCTTATAGACGCTGTAAGTGCACGGCGGCGCCCCGGCCGTCAATCCGACGGCCAAATGCGGAAACGGTGATAAACTTTAATTTTGCGAACTTAGCAAACCGGCACCACCGCGCACTAAACACCCGGATCGAACCATTAACTAGTCTAAGCTAACAAGAGGATGGGTTAGAGATATACCGAGTGATCCGAATTCTCCGGTCTTCTCGTCGTCATCCCGATCCTCTGCGGAAACTCCGGTCGTCGCCTCCTCGCCGGAAGGGCACCACATCGCCTGCATCTTTTATGGGCTCCCACCTCAATACCGAGGCAACTCGGGCGCGAAGTAGGCTAGCCGACGCGTCCAAGATTTGCTGTAGAATGTGTATAGGCTATGTCTCACTTGGGTTTTGGTTGCCATGGTGATGGAGGGATAGAATGGAAATCAACTTATCAAGTAGAGCTAGAATGTTTTGTAGCAAGAAAAATGAGATAGGAATTCTTCTTCTCACAAAAATGAACCTCTCATTTTTCCTCTCCCCTCATCCAAAATTGTGGCCGGCCCCTTGCTAATGTGAGAATGGTGGAGGGAAAATAGCATCATGTATAAGGAAGGTGAGTGTAGTAAAAGCAAGTGGTAACCACATCCAAAAAGAAATGATCACTAAATCAAATCAACCCTCATTTCATTTCTAATCACAAAAGCAAGCCATCATGAAAAGCAAAGATGCTTAATCTATCATAATGCCACAAGTGCAAGAAACCCCCTCCACAAAATGTTATTTGCAAACTTGCAAATAACACCCTCCATCGAAAAAGTCCGGCCGGGAAAGAACAAAGAAAAACCGGCCGGAACGGAATGCAAACTGGCAACTCCAGAAAACTGGTCCCGTAATAAATTACAGGAAAACCCCCATACTGTGCATACACACCCGCATCTGTATTCCGTCCGGATACAAATGCAATGAGACAAAATCTACACTGTACTATACTAGGATCCGGCTTAAACCAAAGCTGGCTAGTAATATCCGTTCGATCCTGATCCGTGCAATACCGCACGTATCTGATCGAACCCTGCCATATATCCATACGGCCGCTAGTACAAACCGTCCAATCCTGATCCGTGCAATACCGCACGTATCTGATCGGACCCTGCCATATCTCCATACGGCCTCTACAGCGTTTCGCCCGAAACTTGAGTAACTGAAAGTGTGGTGGACTCTAAAGACTCGTCAATACTATGGCTGTGGATTTAACCACTAGCACGTCAGAGGTATAAGCCAATACGTGACGGGCCACCAGCTATTGACCAAAAGGGATGTCGATGAGCGAACTCATCCTGACACCCTACTGAGCCTGTCAGTGACAATATCCGTACAGTCCGTTCCGTTCGTCTATGAGCATCGCATGGAGGGCCTAGGGGGTTG
Organism: Agapanthus africanus; assembly: GCA_030015575.1. Taxonomy (NCBI): domain Eukaryota; kingdom Viridiplantae; phylum Streptophyta; class Magnoliopsida; order Asparagales; family Amaryllidaceae; genus Agapanthus; species Agapanthus africanus. The sequence continues at coordinate 130,326,617 of JASDDO010000012.1, read as the reverse complement.
GTAAAAGTCAGACCCCCAAAAGCGGTACAAGTCGTGTCGGAGTGTAGCCCAGAACACCCTGAGATACTACTGGAATACCTACCAGTAAATCTCCTGCCTTGGCCAAGGACTTCGTGTAAAGGCTCTCCTAGACACAGCGCGACCTCACCCCCAATACCGGGAGAGACGAACCCCTGAAGATCCGCTCACTGCCTCCATGTGGCTCGGGACTGTACCCAACTAAAACCTGTTTGCACGACTCCTTTGAGCCGTGGTAGGGTAGTAATCAAAGTACAGTGGGAACTCACACGAGACAAATGACGATCCCCAGGTCGATGAACTAACCTGTACACATGTCACCAGGGAACTGCTATCTGACGTCAGGTATAAGACCAACTAGCATGTTCCCGGCGAGTCCTGTCCGGTGTACTCATAACCCAATGAGCACCTGTATACATCTTAGGTGAACCAACTGACACCAGTGGCTTGTGAGACCGGCCACCGCCCCTCGTCGGGGTCTCGACTGTATACACTAGTCTACTCTGGAGAATCGATGCCCTGTCTCGAAACTCCCACGACTAGGGACCTTTTAAGGATGTGCTTATAGACTCCAGCTCTCACTTATATGATCGCCCTCATACTGCTGGCAGTCAAGCAAGAATCCTAGGGGCTCTATCAACGTGCAATAGCGACATGTCAGGTCACCTAAAACAGTACATGATGATAAAGGTAAACCAGATAGCATACTATCATCTCGAGTAAGACTGTTCTACCGGGATAGGTCCTCCCTCAATCATTGCAATCACGCGCCTGTGATCCAATAATTGACTCTGAGGGCACTATCTCCAACAATCTCCCACTTGCACTCAAGGCTAATTATCGCGATGTCGCATACTCATAGCCCGTGTGATACCGAACACCCAACTCCTCTACTAGTCAGTCTCACAAAATCCGTTTGTTAAACTATTGCGTTCGAGGAATAGCCTCAGTGAGTGGATCCGCCTTGATGTTTCTTTCTATGTCTCTCTCTATCTCAAGTTCGCGGAGAAAGCCATCTCCCGTAATGAGCAATACCTGTCTTAGAATGTCTGGATGTTTGATGGGACCTAGCTCATAAGTGAACTCCAAATCCAAACTTCTTAGACTATATCGTCAACTGAACTTAATCAGTATCCTGCGCCATGCCACCCTCAGTATTGCCTTGGACCACCTGTCCAAAATACTGCCCCTCGTCAGAAGGAAAAATATAACTCTGACAACCTCCTTGTCGTCCATGTCACCTTGGAAGCCTGGAATGATAATTGTCTCCCAAATGAGGCTGTCGTTATCATATCCCTAGAACATCTACTTATGTTCTAAAACTGCTTTCGACTGTTTCTGCAGGATTGGATCAATGTCAACTTATTGCATCTAGTGCAAGAACAACATCTGGTGTGGTACTTGACATCTCATGATTGACTCAATTGCCTAAGCAAGTGATCTGCCAATCATGCACATCCCTCTCTACTTTAGTCTATAAGACACCTTTAGAGAGGGTGACTCCATCACCTGCAGGCACACTACCGTGCCAGGAGTCGTCCATTCTAAATACTCTTAGAATGCTGTCAAAGTACCCTGATTGGGAAACCACCCAAATCTAGATCTAAAACCATAGATCTAGTAACCAGTATGTCTGATATAATGTCCAAGTCCTTTGTGGAGAAACCACTGTGTGACGACCAAAGTATAACCGATTGTAGTATAGGAGTTTCCTTTCCTACTCTGTGTATGTCATCCAAATACCAGGATATCACACCCTACTACCTTCTCAACAGATCCATCCCCTATTCTGATGACGTCAAACCTATGACTGTCACATCAGAAATAGATGATCTATCTCCGCTATATCTGCTTTAGTCTATAAATAGACATAAGCCTGATGTCCACCAATGCTTCCGCTGCTCCACTGACTACGACAACCCTCTGGCAGAGTCATATAGACGTGCACTTCTAAAGCTAGTTTAGAACGACGCTATACTCATCCTCCTGCCGGGTCTCGCAGCCTGGAACAACAACAATGGCAAGTGTGGGTAAACAAGAACTTCCCTGTCACCGTCCTTGAGGCTACCGGAGTACCTCTCGGGTGCCTGAAGTTACCCACCTTATCTGCGGAGTGGCTAATGGAATGTCAAATCAGATTGAATCTTTAGGTTCCTTATCAAATCTTCAGTAATCGTTTGCGGTTCTGGAATCACTTCCAGTTCTACCATACTCCCACTACTGTTTTTGAAAAAATCCATTTTTAATAAAACTGTGGCGAGTCTAGAACAATATTTCTATTGATCTGCCAGATGGTAGAAAGTCAACCCTCGTCATAGCCTGGGTCAACCCACAAACAGCCATTACAGAAACGTGCCTTGAGTTGTCCAGTGTCTGGTTTTAATCATAAGTCGGACAACTCCCCGTACCTTAACAACGTTAAGATATGAACTGTTCTATATCCAATATAGAACCAGAGGCACTGATTTAATTTAACCAGATTCAAATCATGCAGCTGTCTCCAGTGCATGTCAACAAAATGGAGAGAGGCCGATCATCGTTACTCAACTTAGGAATGCTTCCAATTATGAGTAACCTGAAAGAGAAGCAATTTCTCTTTATCATTACTATCAATTGAATACCATACACAAGTATCTGTATCTTCGATCACTTTGAAGAATCCCGATACTTGCTACACCTGGTTCTCTACTCTATTCAAATACCTATAACTCCTCAAAACTTAGACCCTGTATTTCTACGAAACACATGTCTAAGAACTAGAGAAGTTAAAAGTAAACAGAATATAGTATGAGGACCAACCCGTCTGTCCTAATGGACACTGGACAACATACAATACTCTGTATAAGTCCGCTGAGTCTAACAACTCTTTCACTGTGTGTCGTAGGTTGAAAACTGTACTTATGGTTAAGAAGAATTACACCGCTGTTTAATGCTCCTTACCTAACTATCCACTGATATAGGTAAATGTCATCGACATAATATCAAAAGGTACATCTCACTCTATGAAAATAGACGTACAGATATATCAATTTGAAATTGGTGTACAACAGCAGATATTCAAAACCAAATATTTGCCGACCGGCAAACAGCCCAGGTGATCTCCTCAAATATCACCGATTACAACGAATCCCGATATAATGAGGATGATTACCCTATTCCCAATAACTTACTCCCACTCATCATCTGTAAAACCATACAGATGTGAGAATCAAACCTGGTAAATACATACCCTGGAGCAAGTGTCTAATCGGGAAATCAGTTTCCTTTTAACAGTACACAGTTGAACTGAAACATTGAAATATTTCGATGGGGTATCCTGGTATTCCTAGCAATGCCTCTACCATTATCCAGATTCACAACTATAACCGTATAATTCTTTGCCACCTCTCCAAATCCCTTTATATGTCTTTAGTCATTACCTTCTGCACACCCTTTTAGGCCAATTGGTTTTCTTCCTTCCCTACCGTTCGGCACCAGCCTATGGTTTGGAAGAAGACTATCCAATAAGCATAAAGGGTGTACTGTCCTAATCCTAGGAGCACTCGCAACGCGAGAGAAGGTGAAGATAAAAGACAACCGAATAAACCTTATTCCTATTTCTCCTGGACCAGAATCCATCCCCGAACTGGAACAAGTTCCTTTCGAGTTCGTATATAACCATACGATAGAGTATCCAATAAACTGTGGATCTTCGTAGTGATACGGAGTGTCCTGGAGAAATACAAAGGTGATTTTAGGATTGGCGAAGAAATACTTGGTTTGGTCGTGAATATCAGTCGCAATTTACTTTGCCCTCTTACTAATCCCTTGCTTTGTCTTAACTTAATACCTTCTGCACACCATCGTTATGCTAATTGGTTTTCTTCATTCCCCACTGTTCGGCACCAGCCTAAGGTTTGGAAGAAGACTATCCAATTTGCGTAATAGGTGTACTATCTCCTAAACCAAGGAGTACTCACAACCTGAGAGAAGGTAAAAGGAAAAGACAACTGAATAATCCTATCCGTTTTCTCCAGAACCGGAAACCATCCTCAAATTCCTTCGAGTTCGTATCTAACCATACGATGGTTTTGTCCAATGGAAGTGGACGTTCGTAGTAATACGGGGTGTCCTGGAGAAAAGGGTAAAAGTAGGAGTGGCAATGAGGTCTGCAACTCTGACAATCCAAAAGCCAGTGTTAAGAAGGTTCGGTCAACTTGGTCACTGAGTCATAGTCTTAGGGTTGGGTCAATGGTCGCTGCCAGAGAGAGAGAGAAAAGAAACACTCAGCGTGCACTCTAATCTAGATCAGAATGGTTACCAATTTATCTAATCTGGAAACCTCCCACTGTACCTCAAATTCTCCTCCAAACCTGAAAGAAGAATTAGTCGGGGTCACCCGAGGAGTAAACCAACTAATAAGTGGGAATCAGGATCCAACTATCATCGCATGATAACGTGACGGAATCCGCTCACGGTATCACACTCCAGAAGGTATGCGCATATCTGGCAAGTTTCAGTTCTTTTGAAACTCCCGATGTGGATTTTTACCCCATGCTCTTATGACCTTGACTTTGGCCAACAAATCATAAGTCACATGTCAAGTTCTGCCCGTCATTCTCCAGGTTAATTTGAGCCCACCCGTACAAGCCCTTGACTTTGGCCAACAAGGCTATACGACTGCCCCAAACCAACGCATCTATCTATGCTGCATATGAATAACCAACAGCTACCAAACACTGTGCCTTGACTTTGGCCAACAAACACAGCTTGAATACTATTGACTACCCATATGAAACGACGGAGGGCTACGAATGGTTTCTGGCGAAAACCTTTAACGTAATGAACTTGATATCGTTGAAGGAACTGATAGCTTTTTAGAAAATATAGTGACGAAAACCTTTACTAAAGAGGTCACTCCCGGTGAAGGGATCTCGGCTCTTTCCCCGTAGAATGGGGTGCAGGATATTCCAAATGAATACCACGATGCAAAGCAAAAGTAATCGGCTATAGTGAAGTTAATGCCCTGACGCAAACTTCTGTCCAAGGGGTCACTCCCGGTGAAGGGATCTCGGCCCTTGCCTCGTCGACTGAGGAGCAGGATATTCCAAATGAATACCACGATGCAAAACAAAAGTGAACGTCCTTGCAATAACAACTTTTTGAAAAGTGTTCCAACAACATCAGAATAGGTTTGTTTTAACTTGCATTGATCCGAATCAATGTAGTCCCATCAATTGATCACACCACAAAGAACGAAAATATACTGATGTACGTATATGCCATCCGCATTCGCCACTGGGTCCCGTCATTACCCGTTAGGTTAGCTAACTAACGACAGAGCGGGGACTGGACTAGCGCGGATGCAAAACATATACAACATCTACTAATATATATACCAATATATTATATTCGCTCAAGGCGTGATAAAAATGCAACATCACAGAAATGTACAGCATCACAGAACAATACAGATATCTGGGATCCCCGGGTTTCACAGAGCCACTACTGAAACCCGACGTTCCCCTGGTCGTGTGGATAGCCTGCGCAATGAAAACCTAGACCCCTACGGGCGCGGCAAGTTACCCGCCAAAACCTGAAGCGAGGCAGCCCCCTTCAGCGCCGTGAATGGACCACCCAGCACTTCACGGAATCCGGTAACTTGGGCACCCCTCCTGGGTCAACCTGTACCCCCTACGAGTGCGGCGAATAGCCCGCCAATTCTAGAGTGAAGCCCCCTCCGTCTCAATGCCATGAGATGCGGGCTTGTTGCCCTCCAGAACCCGGCTATCCGTGCACCCCACCGCGGGGTAATCCTAGTACAGAAAGTAAAATATACATACAACGGGTAAACCGACCGCAACCAGGTCGTGCCCCAAAAGAATAATACAATCAGGCAGTGACGGCAGTCCACATGTCGGACGCTCGCCCCGCAATATCAAATGTACATAATACAACAGCACTGTACTAGCATTGCATCCAGGCTATCCCCACGACCGATCCGCAACATCACAGCAAAATCACAAAACATCAACGTGAAAGTCACGTTCGCAAATCCGTCTAACCAGGCTATAGCAGTTAGACCGGATTTACCGATCGAGTGACATTCACGGTCGCAGATATAATGTAAATACTGTGAAATAATGTGTTTAAAATATCCGATCAATCAAAACTATAATAAGTGGGCCCCAAGTACTACTGTAGCAGATCAGGAAATTCTGGGCCCAATGTTATTATTCCAAAACCCCTATTTTGATCCCAGAAAGAAACTGAAGAAATATGATAACTTAATCTCACTACAGTGCGGCGGAACCGCGGCCCAATGGGGGTTTTGGCCGCGGTTCCGCGCTCTGGCAGACGATTCACTTTATCGTATTTCTGCAGAATTCTTATATCTTCTGGTAGATCACTTTTCTGTAACCTGAAAAATTTTTGGACACCAAAATATTTTAACAGAAAACTGATGTGAACAAAAATGTAGATTTTGGAATTTTGGTCGATCGGAAATGCAAAACACATTAGACAAAGCTAGACTAAGTTAATGGCGAGGCTCTGATACCACTGTAAGTGCACGGCGGCGCCCCGGCCGTCAATCCGACGGCCAAATGCGGAAACGGTGATAAACTTTAATTTTGCGAACTTAGCAAACCGGCACCACCGCGCACTAAACACCCGGATCGAACCATTAACTAGTCTAAGCTAACAAGAGGATGGGTTAGAGATATACCGAGTGATCCGAGTCCTCCGGTCTTCTCGTCGTCATCCCGATCCTCTACGGAAACTCCGGTCGTCGCCTCCTCGCCGGAAGGGCACCACATCGCCTGCATCTTTTACGGGCTCCCACCTCAATACCGAGGCAACTCGGGCGCGAAGTAGGCTAGCCGACGCGTCCAAGATTTGCTGTAGAATGTGTATAGGCTATGTCTCACTTGGGTTTTGGTTGCTATAGTGATGGAGGGATAGAATGGAAATCAACTTATCAAGTGGAGCTAGAATGTTTTGTAGCAAGAAAAATGAGATAGGAATTCTTCTTCTCACAAAAATGAACCTCTCATTTTTCCTCTCCCCTCATCCAAAATTGTGGCCGGCCCCTTGCTAATGTGAGAATGGTGGAGGGAAAATAGCATCATGTATAAGGAAGGTGAGTGTAGTAAAAGCAAATGGTAACCACATCCAAAAAGAAATGATCACTAAATCAAATCAACCCTCATTTCATTTCTAATCACAAAAGCAAGCCATCATGAAAAGCAAAGATGCTTAATTTATCATAATGCCACAAGTGCAAGAAACCCCCTCCATAAAATGTTATTTGCAAACTTGCAAATAACACCCTCCATCGAAAAAGTCCGGCCGGGAAAGAACAAAGAAAAACCGGCCGGAACGGAATGCAAACTGGCAACTCCAGAAAACTGGTCCCGTAATAAATTACAGGAAAACCCCCATACTGTGCATACACACCCGCATCTGTATTCCGTCCGGATACAAATGCAATGAGACAAAATCTACACTGTACTATACTAGGATCCGGCTTAAACCAAAGCCGGTTAGTAATATCCGTTCGATCCTGATCCGTGCAATACCGCACGTATCTGATCGAACCCTGCCATATATCCATACGGCCGCTAGTACAAACCGTCCAATCCTGATCCGTGCAATACCGCACGTATCTGATCGGACCCTGCCATATCTCCATACGGCCTCTACAGCGTTTCGCCCGAAACTTGAGTAACTGAAAGTGTGGTGGACTCTAAAGAGTCGTCAATACTATGGCTGTGGATTTAACCACTAGCACGTCAGAGGTATAAGCCAATACGTGACGGGCCACCAGCTATTGACCAAAAGGGACGTCGATGAGCGAACTCATCCTGACACCCTACTGAGCCTGTCAGTGACAATATCCGTACAGTCCGGTCCGTTCGTCTATGAGCATCGCATGGCGGGCCTAGGGGGTTGGTAAAAGTCAGACCCCCAAAAGCGGTACAAGTCGTGTCGGAGTGTAGCCCAGAACACCCTGAGATACTACTGGAATACCTACCAGTAAATCTCCTGCCTTGGCCAAGGACTTCGTGTAAAGGCTCTCCTAGACACAGCGCGACCTCACCCCCAATACCGGGAGAGACGAACCCCTGAAGATCCGCTCACTGCCTCCATGTGGCTCGGGACTGTACCCAACTAAAACCTGTTTGCACGACTCCTTTGAGCCGTGGTAGGGTAGTAATCAAAGTACAGTGGGAACTCACACGAGACAAATGACGATCCCCAGGTCGATGAACTAACCTGTACACATGTCACCAGGGAACTGCTATCTGACGTCAGGTATAAGACCAACTAGCATGTTCCCGGCGAGTCCTGTCCGGTGTACTCATAACCCAATGAGCACCTGTATACATCTTAGGTGAACCAACTGACACCAGTGGCTTGTGATACCGGCCACCGCCCCTCGTCGGGGTCTCGACTGTATACACTAGTCTACTCTGGAGAATCGATGCCCTGTCTCGAAACTCCCACGACTAGGGACCTTTTAAGGATGTGCTTATAGACTCCAGCTCTCACTTATATGATCGCCCTCATACTGCTGGCAGTCATGCAAGAATCCTAGGGGCTCTATCAACGTGCAATAGCGACATGTCAGGTCACCTAAAACAGTACACGATGATAAAGGTAAACCAGATAGCATACTATCATCTCGAGTAAGACTGTCCTACCGGGATAGGTCCTCCCTCAATCATTGCAATCACGCGCCTGTGATCCAATAATTGACTCTGAGGGCACTATCTCCAACAGACGCATGCCCTTTGGGTTATGCAACGCTCCCGCTACATTTCAGCGGTATATGATGGGGATATTTTCAGATATGGTGGAGAATTTTCTGGAAATTTTTATGGACGATTTCTCCATTTTTGGGGACTCCTTTGAGGACTGCCTTCGTAATCTTGACGCGGTTCTTACCCGCTGTAAGGATAAGAACTTAACTTTGAATTGGAAAAAATGCCATTTTATGGTCCAAGAAGGTATTGTCCTTGGACATATAATTTCACGAAAAGGCATTGAGGTTGACAGAGCTAAAATAGATGCCATCCATAACCTCTCTCGTCCCAAATGCGTCAAAGATATACGATCCTTCCTTGGTAATGTAGGATTTTATAGGAGATTCATTAAGGACTTTAGCAAAATTGCTAGACCCTTAACTCTTCTATTGGCCAAGGATACTACATTTCACTTCGATTCGGATTGTGAGGCTGCTTTTGAATCGCTTAAAGGATCGCTCACTACAGCCCCCATTCTATCATCTCCGGATTGGAACCACCCGTTCGAGCTTATGTGTGATGCATCAGATTTTGCTATTGGTGCGGTCTTAGGACAACACATTGATAAGATGCCACATGTAATTTACTATGCAAGTAGGACCTTGAATGATGCACAAATAAATTACACAACTACCAAGAAAGAACTCTTGGCAGTTGTATTTGTATTAGAAAAATTCAGGCCCTACTTGATTGGCTCGCCAATAGTGGTTTACACTGATCACTCCGCCCTACCACACCTTTTATTGAAGAAAGATGCTAAGGCCAGGCTAATAGGTTGGATCCTATTGTTACAAGAATTTGATGTTGTCATCCGAGATAAGAGTGGATGTGAAAACGTTGTAGCCGACCATCTTTCACGCATCACTTCTTCACCAACTTTGACCGTGCCAATAAATGACTCATTCCCTGACGAACAACTCTTGACTGTATCCTACGAACCTTGGTTTGTGGATATTGTGAACTATCTTGCGACGGGACTTATTCCTAGCGATTGGTCGAAACAAGAAAAACTTCAATTTCTATCCCAAGTAAAATACTTTTACTGGGATGAACCTTATCTGTTTAAGTATTGTTCTGATCAAATCATTCGCAGGTGTGTCCCTAACGATGAATTCAAGAGTGTGTTATCATTTTGTCATGATCAGGCATGCGGCGGTCATTTTGGTCCTCGAAAAACGGCGGAGAAAGTTTTGCAATGTGGCTTTTATTGGCCAACATGATTTAAAGATGCATATGAACATTGCAAAACTTGTCCGTGATGTCAGCACTTGGGTCGGATTTCACGAAGAAACGAGATGCCGCTCTAACCTATATTGCTTGTGGAAATATTCGATGTTTGGGGTATTGATTTTATGGGCCCTTTTCCCAACTCTTTTGGGAATTTATATATCTTGTTAGCGGTTGATTATGTCTCGAAATGGGTGGAAGCAATACCGTGTCGCACTAATGACAACAAAGTTGTCATTAAGTTCCTTAAAGAAAATATCTTTTCGCGATTCGGACACCCCCGCGCTATAATTAGGGACAACGAGATACATTTCTGTAATCGGTCTTTCGAGGCCTTGATGCGGAAATATTCAATCACTCACAAACTTTCTACGCCCTATCATCCCCAAACAAGCGGGCAAGCTGAGATCTCAAATTGGCAGATCAAACAAATTTTAGAGAAGACGGTTTCTAAAAACCGTAAAGATTGGTCAACCAAATTGACGAATGCTCTTTAAGCATTTCGCACCGCTTATAAGACCGATCTTGGTATGTCTTCATACCGCCTTGTGTTTAGGAAGGCATGCCACCTTCCTGTCGAGATCGAACATAAAGCAATGTGGGCTATTAAAGAGCTTAACTTCGATTTTGATCATGTGTACAGCTATCAGAAGCTGCAATTGAATGTGCTAAGCGAACTCCGCGATGAAGCTTACGATAATGCGGTGATAGTAAAGAACCGGACTAAAGTGTTCCACGATAAAACCTTTTTAGAAAAACTTTCACATCGGGGCAACAAGTCCTTCTTTACGATTCCCGTCTCCATCTTCATCCGGGTAAGCTTAAATCTCGTTGGAAAGGACCTTTTGTAGTGCGGTATGTACACCCGCACGGGACAGTAGAAGTTGAAAATTTGAAAAACGGTTCAATTTTTAAAGTAAATGGGCATAGATTAAAACCGTATTTCTCTGCTGACCCAGCGGAGGAGCTCCTGTTTTTACAGGAGCCGCTTTATCAGAACCGAATTTCCTCTTCCTCACCTCCATATTTTGGTAACATTTTCTCATTTTAAGAATGGAGGTGAGTGAAAATGGACTTAACTGAATATTTGTGCGTGCCAAAGAATAAGTTTGGGGGTAGTTTTCATTTAACTATTATTTTACCCCTTTTTGTCTCTCCCCAAGTATATAGGTCCATGCTCTCAAAAGACAACATCAGTGAGGACACTGCTGAAAAAAGGTTTGGGGGGAGGTTTGTATTCATTGAATTATCTTTGACACTGGACATTCAAATTTGTTTTTTATAACAAAAGAGTAGAAAGTGAAAAATTATATTTAAAAGATAGGAATAGTTTAAGAAAACCAAGAAAATTAGAAGTTTTCTTAAAGGAAATAGTAATAAGTAGTTATGAGCCGTTGTCCTAAGAGTTAGTAAGATGAAAAATTCACTAATCTGAGGATAAAAATAAGTCTGAAAATAGTTCCTATTCTGGAAGCCAAACATTTGAATGTTGATACCCTACTATACGCACTTACACACGTCTTGAAACTCGGGATAGTAGAGGATACCTTGAAATGCTCTTGTCTAAAAGCCAAAGTATGAAGGAAGTAAAAAAAATGAATAAAAGATAAAATGGTGAATAAAAATGAACACTGGTTTTGTTATCACCGAGGCAGCAATAAAAAATATAGCGAGGGTGATTCATCACCTAGTGCCTTAGACCAACTGGTCTGGGAGTCACTGCTAAGCCTTAGGTGGTGCAAGAAGAGAAAAATACTAATACACCTAATCAGCAAGCACATGAGTAATCGGTCGGTTAGTACCTCAAGAAGTATTAACGGTCGCATGAAAAATGTGCGAGCAAATCCATCCAAATATTCATCAAATTAAAAGTACTGAGGTAGATGGATAAGAGTATGATAGCTTGAATTGAATTCTCCGAGTGTAGGGATGTTCTATACACACACGTAGGGGTATATGATCGATATTTGGATGAAAGGTAGGAATGAAGAATAAAGACGATGTTTTATTGAGGGGTGATGTGATCTCTAACATCTTTTCATGACTATTAAGATAGGGCTCATGACAACTGAAAAGCTAGTGTAGTTGGAAACTCTAAGTTTTCAAAGTATTTCTTTTATGGTTCTTATCTTTATATGTAACTTTCACCATCTCTCTTTAATTATAGGATTTTGTGGGTGTAATCCGCTGAAAACCCTCAGGAGACAACACTCCTCCTACTAGGGACACCTAGAGGTTTAACGGTTTGTTGCACGTGCTCAGTGCAATCGTGTTGCCTACGAAAGTGTGCTTAGTTTTCTCCTTTCTTTTTCTCCTTCTCTTGAATAAACTAGTTTATTCGGCACGATCAAAGATAAGTTTGGGGGTATTTGTTCAGTTGATAAAACTGCATATTTAATATGATATTTTTCCTACTATTTCTGTATAAAGAAATGTGTTTATTGTAATATATGATACATATGAGGATTTATCTGTAAATGTCATATTAAATGTGGCCCGGGACTTTACCCAACTAAAATCTGTTTGCACGACTCCTTTGAGCCGTGGTAGGGTAGTAATCAAAGCACAGTGGGAACTCACACGTGACAAATAACGATCTCGGGTAAAAAGACAAACATGTACTCATGCCACTAGAGAACTTCTATCTGACGATGGATATAATACCATATAAAATTTCTTGGCGAGTCTGTCCGGTGTACTCACTTCTAGTGAGCACCTGTATACTATCTTAGGTGACACAACACTAATAGCTTGTTCGTCGGGGTCTCGAAACGTATACACCAGTCTACTCTGGAGTATCGATGCCTAATCCCGATACTCCCACGACTAGGGACATTTAAGGATGTGCTTATAGACTACCCAGCTCTCACGTATATGATCGCCATCATAATTGTGGTAGTCAAGTAAGAATCCTACGGGATTCATCATTATATATTAGCGACACATAATAACAAGTAAAATGTATACACATCAATGATAAAGACAAACCAGATAGCATACTATCATCTCGAGTAAGATTGTTCTACTTGTATAGATCCTTCCTCAATTATCATAATCGTGTTTCTGCAATTACAATAATTGCCTTGAGAGCACTATATCTAACAATATCCTACTTGCACTTAAGGTTAATTATTGCGGTATCACATACCCACATCCCGTGTGCTACCAAATACCCAATTTCTCTACTAATCAATTTCGCAAAACTCGTTGGAGAAACACCCGTGTTTGAGAAATAGCCTCAATGAGTGGATCCGTTACAATGTTCTAACTTCCTCTCTCTATATCTCAACTTCGTGGAGATCAACAATCTTCCGAAGTAAGAGATACCCCACCTCAAGAATTTGTCTGAATATTTGATGGGACCAGCTTCATAAATGAACCACTTTATCCAACAAACTTATTGGACTGTATCCTTCGTTGAGTCATAACCAGCATCTTGCACCATGTCAACTTCAATATCCCTATTAGAATCCTATCCAATAGACTGCTCCTCAGAAGAGGCTAAACTCAAAACACTAACAACATCTCTGTCATTCATATCACCATGGAAGACTGAACCGACAATCGCCTCCTGAAAGAGGCTGCCATTATCATATACCAAAAACATCCTCTTATGATCATTACTGATTCCCTTTGTTTCTCCAGGATTGGATTAATATCATCTTACTACAACAAGTATATAAGCATCATCTAGTTTTGTACAGGACATTGTATGATTGACTCAATTGCCTAAGCAAATGATATGTCATTTATGCCAGTCCCTCTCCTCATCAGTCTAGAAGACATCTCTTTAGAGACGGAGACTCCATCACGTGCGGGTACACTACCACGCCAGGAGTCGTCCATTCTAAACCATTTTAGAATGCTGTCTAAGTACCCGGATTGGGACACTTCCCAAATCAAGATCTAAAACCATAGATCTAGGCACCAGAATCCTTGATATATTATCAATATCCAATGTGGAGAGACACCCGTGACAACAAAAGTTTGACCGATTGTAGTATAGGAACACCACTTTCTATCCAGAGTATGTCATCCAAATCCCAGGACAGTATTCCTTACACCCTTCTTACTAGATTCACCCATTGTTTTGATGAAGTCAATCACCTTGACTGTCACATCAAAATAGACTATCCGTCTCCGCTATGCATGCTTTAGTCTACGAATAGACATAAGCCACTTTCACACCTTCTGTTGCTTCCACTGATTACGATAACCCTCTGGTGGAGTCATATACACGTACACTTCCAAATTTCCATTTAGAAAGACGTTATAGTCATCCTCTTGCCAGATATCATAGTTTAGAGCAGCAGCAGTGTCAAGTCATATCCGTTATGGACTTCAGCGTAAACACTGAAGTAAAAATCTCATCATAATCCATAACGGGTATTTGATGAGAATATTTACATCAAGTCTGCCCATATTAGGTTAATACCTTGCTACCTGCACAGATCTTGAAAGATCTACTTACTCCTAATGGGTTTTACCCCTTCAAGAGCACCCAACAAAGTCCAAAATCCAATATTTGCTAAAGTGCGTGGAGTCCAATTTTGATATAAAGCATCTAATCACCTGGAAGTTACTACTTCCTATGACCTACATATAATAAGTAGGGCCATCATAACTATGATGCTGACCTCCCTACCACCGTCTACGAGGAAACCGAAGTATCTCTTAGATGGCTGAGGTCACCTACTAAAATCTGCGGAGTGGCTAATGGTTTATCAAGTCCAATTGAATCTATAGGTTTTACTCAATTTTCGGTAACCGTTTGTGGTTATAGAATCACTTCTAGTTCTACCATACTCCCACCAGTTTCTTTTGCAAAAAAATTCCTTTTATAAAAAGGTGGCGAGTCAAGAACAATATAACTATTGATCTTGAAAATGGTAGAAGAAAAACCCTAACGAATGCTTGGGATAATCCACAAACTGCCATTACCAAAACGTGTCTTGAGTTTGTTTGGATTCTGCTTTTAAACAGAAACCGGATAACTCCATATCTTAACAATCTCAAGATATGCAACCAATCTATATCCATATAGAATCAAATGCACTAATTTAGATGGAACTAGATTCAAATGTCATGCAGCTGTTTCCAGTGCATATCACCTAAATGGAAAAAGACCAATACCACATTACTCATCAAGGATCGCACCCACGGATGAGTAACCTATGAGAGAATCAAGTTCTCAATATTACTATGATGGAATACCTGGCACGAGTATTTTCATCTTCAATCACTTCGAAGAATCCTGATACTCCGAACATGGTTCTCTACTTTATTCTTATACCTATAAACTTCTCAAAATCTTTGGACCTTGCATTTCAATGAATGCGTGCCTAAAACCAGAAAACTCATAGGTAAATCTGAATGAAATAAGACTACCAACCCCTTATCCCGAAAGACACCGGACAACATATATTTTCATATATAAGCCCCAAGAGTTCAATAACTCGAACTCCGTGTGTTGTAAGTTGAAAACTGTATTTTGGTTAAGAATGTCTTACACCGTTATTCAATGCACCTTACCTTATTCCCAACTGATAAAGGTAAATGTTTGTAACACAATTTTCAAAAAATTATATCTCAGTTTATAAAATAAAGATACGGATATATGGTGCTGATTAGTTTAAAATATTGCACATTTGTATGGACATTTTCCCTACTATTATTAGTTACTAAAAGGTGTTAATTGTAAATAAAGAACATATCTGGGTTTATTTGTAAAATTTATTGTCATATGTTTCTTCATTTATAATTAATATAATTAAGGAAAATATATACATATAGTAATTAAATGAAATATTAGCAATTAAAATATGCATATCATATCAAATATTCCTAATCAATATTCTTAAGATGTTATATCATATAAATAGTTGGAATAATATATCAAAAATACCAAATGCTACTAACAAGATGATTTTGAGATATTGTACAGGTATTAGCTCAGGTCTGAAATCTATGTAGCAGATCCAAATCAAATCGGAACATCGAAACCAAATCTACCAAATTTTAGAAGCAAATCGAGAAATCTAGCAACGACAGAGACTCAGAGAAATATTTTCAGAATCTATATATTAAGAGGATCTCTAAATATCGAGACTAAAAGCCATAAAAAATCTCAACACCTAATCCAACTGAAGGACAGCGGAACCGCGGTCAACAAGGGGTAAGGGCGGCGGAACCACGGTCATCCTTGGGCCGTTGGATCTAAGATTTTGGGGGCATGATTGTAATCACACCTAATCCAATATGGAATCTAGGGTTTGTACTTTCAGTGGCTATATAAAGGACCGAGAGCTGTGCATTCAAAACGATCCAACAATTCAAGATCCTAAACTCAAAGTTCAAGAGAGAGATCTACGAGCGAATCTAGGGTTCTTGTAATCTACGTTTGAAGAAGAAAAATTTGTAATGCAATAGTGGATTAATAAAAATAGTTTTTGTTTTAATTCTTTTGGCATTTACTTTTCGCATTTACTTTTTCTGCATTTACATTTACGCATTATTTTTTCTGCATTACTTTCTGCACTTCTAATATGATTTCATTCATCTTCCACCTCTCTTTTAAATCGCCAATAACCATGAGCAAGTAATTTCTTACTTGCTAGGGTTTGTAGGATAGGGTAGAATAATGGATGAAACTAAAACTCAAATTCTTTTTAAAAGTTTTAATATTTATAAACTTTAGCAAAATAAATGTTAACCTTCTTATCGGACGTGCTATCAATTAATAATACTCACGACCACGATTTGAGATTAGTTAACATTTGTTTTGTTAAGGACTTGAGATAAATAGAGATCAATGGAAGGACAAGGGGCAGTAGTGGGAAACCCTAATTCCCTCCAAGAACCCCTAATCCACATTCATCGCTATCTCTCTAGTTTTAAACAATTAAAAAATAAAAAGATTCATTTCTAATATTCATCCATTAACTACTAAGTCCTATAAACCCTACAAGATCTTTTCTTATAAATTTTCTATCCATTTTAAAATAAAATGACAACAATCCATCATCTCTTTTATCAACTCGTTTAAAACAAGAAAAGAAGTTCATGTTTCCCTGCGGACGACCCGTACTCATCGTGGCTAGTTATCTGCAACACCGTTTTGATTGCGTTTATTTACAAACATACATACAAATGCCTTTTTGCATGACCCAATCAAATGGCATCGTTGCCGGGGAAACGGTCGTAATTATTTTTCTTGTTATTCGGGTTGATTTCTTATAAAAACCATAAACATAAAATAAAAGAGAACTAAAACCGCATCTTGTGTTTTTAACGATCATTGTGCGAGTTTTTCAAGGACATTTGGAGTAATTAGAGCAAGCCAACAGAGAGTCAGAGACTTTAAACTTGGACCAAGGGAGCATAGGGGTGCTCTGAAGAAATTTTAGCAGAAGATCTTTCCACACGGTGGCGGAACCGCGGTCTCCTTGAAGAGTTGGGCCCCCAATCATCTGTGGTATTTTCCTATATACTTTCTCTCTCATCTAAAGTTCCAATAATTTAATTTTACCTGCAGGATTCTTTGCAAACAGCGCCGCTAAAAAATCTTTTTGTGTGTTTTAGATTTTGGCTTGTTTTGCATATTTAAATCGGACATTAAGGGGCAATAAACCCAAATTCAGATTATGTGGGGGATTTCATCACCCTTCTTAGGCCCCATAAATCACAAACGAGCATATTATCACCCTATATTAATAAAAAATATCTAGACCAAGCCTCTAAGGACTGTCGTGCTCAATTAGGACAGAGGAAATCCGTGGGTAATCTATTGCTTATCCGTATTTATCTTGTGGTGTCTAGGCAAGTGTGACTAAGGAAAGTGGTTACTTAATTAGGCCTGCTATTTCGGTGATTCGTATAGCAGATACCTCCCACTTACCTAGCACTTACCTGGATGCAAGATTGATAAGAAGGTGGTAGAGGATTGATCATATGTCTTGTCTTTTAGAAGTCTAGGAGCGGTCTAGTAACTTGACCTAGGTGACCCTAACTCTAGGGATTGATTTTGCATTTTGTGATTGGTCGAGTCAAGCCTCACGTCCGACATCTTTTTCAAAACAAGCCTTCTTAAAATCTTTCTCACACATATAACACACTACCACGTGCACTAAATCCGCTTAGTGCATGATCGGCTGGACACGGATTCTAATGCCCGTCTAGTCCGCGTTTTTGCTGTTGACTCCGAAGTCGATACTTCTTCATCTTCTACTTCTCATCCACCCGCCACTTCTCCCGAAATGGACGGATCTTCATCGGGTTTTAACAATACCACCTTGCCACCACCTGTAAGTGCGAAAAATCCACCACGCATCGCTCTGCAAGACAGATGCTACCCTATACGCGGACCCCTTCCTACGTGTCTGTCTCTTCCACCAGCCAATGGGGATAATTTCGAAATTAAACCCCACTTCATCAACTTATTGCCCAAATTTCACGGGTTTGAATCTGAACATGCATACATTTTTATAACCAAATTCGAAAACGTATGTGCGATGATGAGTACCACCCAAATTTCAGGGGATGCTATGCGATTACGTCTTCTTTTTTTTACCTTGTGCGATCTCGCAGAAAAATGGCTTTATAACACCGCCGCACATTCTATCACTAAATGTGATGAATTCGTTAAAGCATTTCTTAAGAAATTTTATCCTCATCACAAAACCGCCCGTATTCGGAGCGATATTAGCCAGTTTGCCCAACTTCCCAACAAACCCTTTTGGAAATGCTTTGAACGGTTTAAAGATCTCTTTGTCCAATGCCCTCATCACGGAATCGATAGATGGCAACTATGCCAAATCATGTATGAGGGTATTAATCTAGCTACAAAACAAATGCTAGAAACCATTTGTCAATGTCATTTCATGTCAAAAGACGACGGCGAAGCATGGCAATTTCTGGAAGATCTCGCCGAACAAACATTACAGTAGGAGAGCACTAGACCAATAATATTGTCTTCATCTCGGGCAGGTATCCATCAGCTCGATGTTTCCATCGGAGTGAAAGCCAAAATGGCTGCGATACAAAAGAAACTCGAATCTATGGAAAGGAAATTCTCTTCAGCCTCCCTAAACCAAATTACGCTCTCCAAAACCGTATGTGGTTGCTGTTTTGACTCATAACATTTAACGGATGAATGTCCTTTGAATCCTCCGTCTCAAGGTCAAGAACAAAATAATGTTGCTTTTCAGCAACGACCCAGAAATGATCTTATTCCTCCATATATAATTAGGGATGAAGGAATCATCCTAATTTTGCTTGGAACCAAAACCAAAATCAAACTCAAAATCAATTCCCAAGCCAAAATAACTATCAAAGGTTTCCCTCACAGTAACAACAGCCACCACAACAAATTCAGCAGCCCTTTCAACCGCAACCTTTGAAAAATCCAGCCAACAACTTTTCCCCTCATAATTCTTTCCAACCACAGATTAATATTCCAACGGCCGACACCGATAAAATCTCTACACTCGAAAGAAACTTAAAAATGTTTATTAAACAATATGCACAAATATCGGTCAATTTAATGTCTTCTATCCAAACGCCAGTGAAAGCATAAAATCTATCGAAGCGCAAATTGCACAGTTAAATGCCGCGATGAGTGAGAGAGAGAAAGGGAAACTTCCATCGTAAGCTCTACCAAATCCCGGCCACTCAAAAAGCGCAAATATCGTCCTTAACCAACAAAATCATAATGTGAGTGCCGTAACTACGTTGAGATCTGGAAGAGTGCCGAATAACCATGAACAAGTTGATGATTCAGATGAAACCCCGGCTACTACTTCTACTCCTACCTCGTTTAGTCCACCATCTTCTTCTGAGCATATTCTTCGTTCTTCACTAGGCTCGTACCCTCAGCCCACTTCCTTGAATGAATTACCATCTAAGACAATCCCAAATCCAATTTTGGGATCCATTCTATCCCCACAAGCTTCTCCTAAAGTGTTGGACCCGGCCCCTGTCGATAAAGCTCCTTTTCCAAACCGGTTGAGGCCCAACAAACCAAGTCCACAAATGGAGAAGATTGTGGAAATGTTTAAGCAAGTTAACATAAATATTCCACTCTTAGATGCTATCCAACAAGTTCCATCCTATGTGAAAATTCTAAAGAACTTGTGCACTAGGAAAAGGAAAACTCAAGTGCCTAAAAAGGTTTTCTTAGTGAGCAATGTGAGCGATGCTCTTACCCAACATTTGCCCAAGAAACGTAAGGACCTCGGTTGTCCTACAATTTCTATAACTATTGGGGGTAAAAACATCAATCGTGCTCTATTCGATTTAGGTGCTAGTGTTAACTTGCTCCCATATTCTATTTATGAGCAATTAGGCATAGGAGAGTTGAAACCTACGCACTGCACTCTCCAAATGGCCGATCGATCTATCACCCATCCTAGGGGTGAGCTAGAGGACGTGTTGATAAAAGCCGGGGAATTTATATTCCCTGTGGACTTTATAGTATTAGATACACAGCCTGTGGCAAACCCACGGAATCAAATCCCGGTGATTCTTGATCGACCTTTTCTATCAACTTCCAATGCAGTTAGTCGTAACGGTTCCATGAACCTATCCTTTGGGAAGATGACAATTGAACTTAAAATTTTTAGGATAGGAAGTCAACCCTCCGAACCTTCTACTCATATAATTAATATGTGTTCTGTCCATGAGATAGCTTCCGACAGTGGTGAATTTGAAGAGCTGTACGATAATGATCTCGACGCCACTAGTGCGTTATTGTTTAATCCAGCTATTTATACGAGTGAGGACCCTTCTGTCGACAAGTCCACCCCCAAGTCAGAATCCTTTGACTTGTCGCATAAGTTAGTTGAGCTTTCCGAGTCAATCTCTTACGGTAGCTATGAACCTCTTATGGAGTCCGAGTATCATTCCATTACCCTACCGTCTATCGTCTCTCCGCCGACACTAGATCTCAATCCGCTGCCATATCATCTTAAATATGCATATTTAGGTGAGAACGAGTCTTTGCCCATTATCATATCAGCTTCTCTAGGTTTAGAGCAAGAAAGATCTCTTCTGTCTGTCTTGAGATCGAACTGACAAGTTTTTAGTTGGACAATGGCAGACATCAAAGGGATTAGTACCTTGATTGTTGAATATCACATACATTTGATGGATGAAGCCAAACCAGCCCGAGACCCACAAAGACGGTTGAATCCCGTCATGAAAGAGGCGGCGAAGAAAGAAATCATTAAATGCCTAGATAATGGTATAATTTACCTAATATCTGATAGACAATGGGTAAGTCCTATCCATATGGTCCCTAAAAAGTCTGGTATCACGGTCATAACTAATGAGGCTAATGAGTTGATACAAACACACACCCAAACTGGGTAGCGGATATGTATTGATTATAGAAAACTCAATGCCGTGACGAGGAAAGATCACTTCTCTTCATCTTTCATTGACCAGATGTTGGAACGTTTAGCCGGGCATGAGTACTACTATTTTTTTGATGGATACTCAGGTTATAACCAGATTCCTATCACCGAAAAGGATCAAGATAAGACAACTTTTACTTGTCCTTTCGGTACCTTTGCTTATAGATGCATGCCCTTTGGGTTATGTAATGCTCCCTCTACATTTCAGCGGTGTATGATAAGGATATTCTCAGACATGGTCGAGAATTTTCTGGAGATATTTATGAACGATTTCTCCATATTTGGGGACTCCTTTGAGGAATGCTTATGTCATCTTGACGTTGTTATTACCCGCTGTAAGGATAAGAATTTAACTTTGAATTGGGAAAAATGTCATTTCATGGTTCAAGAAGGTATTGTCCTAGGGTATATCATTTCACGAAAAGGCATTAAGATGGACAAAGCTAAAATAGATGTCATTTCCAACCTTCCTCCTCCCAAATGCATCAAAGATATACGATCTTTTCTTGGTCATGAAGGATTTTATAGACGATTCATTAAGGACGTTAGTAAAATTGCTAGACCCTTAACTCTTCTTTTGGCCAAGGATACAACTTTTCACTTCGACTCGGATTGCGTGGTTGCTTTTGAATCACTTAAACATTCTCTCACTACAGCCCCAGTTCTATCATCTCCGTACTGGAATCACCCTTTTGAGCTTATGTGTGATGCATCCGATTTTTCTATTGGTGCGGTCTTAAGACAACACATTGATAAGATATCACATGTAATTTACTATGCAAGTAGGACCTTGAATGATGCCCAAATAAATTATACAACTACCGAGAAAGAACTCTTGGCAGTTGTATTTGCATTAGAAAAATTCATGTCCTACTTAATTGGCTCTCCAGTTGTAGTTTACACCGATCATTCCGCTCTAAGACATCATTTATCGAAGAAGGATGCTAAATCCAGGATAATATGTTAGATCCTGTTGTTACAAGAATTTAATCTTGCCATACGAGACAAGAGTGGATGTGAAAATGTCATAGCCGACCATCTTTCACGACTTTCTTCTTCGCCAATGTTGACCTTACTAATAAACGATTCTTTTCCAGACGAACAGCTCTTGACCATATTCTGCGAATCTTGGTTCGCGGATATTGTGAATTATTTAGCAATGGGACTTCTACCCAGCGAATGGTCAAAACAAGACAATCACCGATTTCAATCCCAAGTAAAACACTTTTACTGGGATGAACCCTATTTGTTGAAGTATTGTCCCGATCAAATCATTCGCTGATGTGTCCCTAATAATGAATTCAAGAGTGTATTGTCTTTCTGCCATGACCAAGCATGTGGTGGTCACTTTGGTCCTAGAAAAACGGCGGAGAAAGTTTTGCAATGTGGCTTTTATTGGCCAACGTTATTTAAAGATGCATATGATTATTGCAAAACTTGTTCACGGTATCAACACATGGGTCGAATTTCACAGAGAAATGAGATACCAATCCAACCTATCTTGGTTATGGAGATATTTGATGTATGGGGAATTGATTTTATGAGCCCATTTCCCAACTCTTTTGGGAACTTGTACATTTTATTAGCGGTTGATTATGTCTCAAAATGGGTGGAAGTAATACCGTGCCGTACTAATGACAACAAGGTTGTTATTAAAGAAAATATCTTTTCTCGATTCGGGCACCCACGCTTTATAATTAGCGACAATGGGATGCATTTCTGTAATCGGTCTTTCGAGACTTTGATGCGGAAATATTCAATTAACCACAAGTTTTCCACGCCCTATCATCCCCAAATAAGCGGGCAAGCTGAGATCTCCAATATACAGATCAAACAAATTTTGGAGAAAACGATTTCTAAGAACCGTAAAGATTGGTCCACCAAATTGATGGATGCTCTTTGGGCATTTCATACCGCCAATAAGACCGATCTTGGTATGTCTCCATACCGATTAGTGTTTGGGAAGGCTTGCTACCTTTCTGTCAAGATCGAACATAAAACAATGTGGGCTATTAAAGAGCTTAATTTTGATTTTAATCAATCCAGCAGCTATCGAAAGCTGCAATTAAATGAGCTAAGCGAATTTCGTGATGAAACCTACGATAATGCGGTTATAGTAAAAAACTGGACAAAGGTGTTCCACGATAAAAATCTTTTGCGAAAAAACTTTCACACCGAGACAACAAGTCCTTCTTTACGATTCCCGTCTCCATCTTCATCCAGATAAGCTACAATCTCGTCGGAAATGACCTTTTATGGTGCGGTATGTGTACCCGCACGATGCAGTGGATGTAGAAAATGTCAAAAACGGTTCTATTTTTAAAGTAAATGGGCATAGATTAAAACCGTACTTTTCCGCTGACCCATCGGAGGAGCTCATGTTCCTACAGGAGCCACTTTATCATGATTAATTTTCCTCCGCCTCACCTCCATATTTCGGTAACATTGTTTCATCTAAGAATGGAGGTGTGTAAAGAAAAATATAACTGAATATCTGTGCGTGCCAAAGAACAAGTTTGGGGATGGTTTTTCATTTAACTATCTTTTGCCCATATTATTCTCCTTCCAAGTCTACAGGTTTATGCGCTCAAAAAACAACATCAGTGAGGATACTGCTGTAAACAGGTTTGAGGGGAGCTTTGTATTTACTGAAATATCATTTGGCACTAGGCACTGTATATAAAAAAATGAATGAAATTTTTTTTTTAGAAAATAAAAGTTAGAAAGTGAAAAATGCATATAAAATAGAGGAAGAGTTCTAAGAAATACAAGAAAAATAGATGTTTTAAAACGAAAATAGTAATACGTAGTCATGAGCTATTGTCCTAAGGATTAGTAAGATGAAGAAAATTACTAATCTGAGGATAGAAATAAGTCTGAAAAATAGTCCCTATTCTTGAATCCAAACTTCTAAACGTTGATACCCTACTATACGCACTTGCAAACATCTTGAAACTTGGAATAGTAGAGAATACCTTGAAATGCTTTTGTCTAAAGCCTTAGTATGAAAAAAATTAACAAAATATAAATGACACATAAAATATAAATGGTGAAGAAAAATGAACACTGGTTTTGTAATTATTTAAGGCGGCATAAAAAAATTATAGCGAGAGTGCCTTATCTCCTAGTGCCCTAGATCAACTGATTTGGGAGTCACTGCTAAGCCTTAGGTGTTGCAAGACTAAAATATTGCTAATTACGCTTTAATAAGTGAGCACATTTGGTAATCGGTTGGTTAGTACCTGAAGAAATATTACCGGTTGCATGAAGAATGTGTAAGCAAATCCATCTAAAACATTCACCGACTAAAAAATACTAAGGTATATGGATAAAGGGTATGATAGCTTGAATTGAATTCTTCACGTGTAGGGATGCCTTTATACACACGTAGGGGTATATGATCGATGTTTGGAGGAGAGATAGAAATGAAGACTAAAGACGATATTTTATTGAGAGATGATGTGATTTTTGACATCTTTTCAAAACCATTAAAATAGGGCTCATGACAACTAAAAAGCTAGTATAGTTTAAAACACTTATTTTCAATTTCTTTCCTTTATATGTTCCTTATTTTTGCATGTAATTTTTATCTTCTTTCTTTTATTATGGGATTTTGTGGGTGTAATCCACCGAAGACCCTCAGGAGACAACACTCCTCCTATTAAGGATACCTAGAGTTTTAAAGGCTTGTTGCACGTGCTAAGTGCAATCGTGTTGCCTACGAAAGTGTGCTAGGTTTTTTTTTATTTTTTTTAATAAATAGTTTGCTCGGGACGATCAAAGATAAGTTTGGGAGTATTTGATTAGTCTAAAATATTGCACATTTGTATAGACATTTTCGCTATTATTATTAGTTACTAAAAGGTGTTAATTGTAAATAAAGAATATATCTGTGTTTATTTGTAAAAGTTATTATCATATGTTTCTTCATTTATAATTAATATAATTAGGGAAAATATATGCATATAGTATTTAAATGAAATATTAGTAATTAAAATATGCATATCATATCAAATATTCCTAATCAATATTTTTAAGATGTTATATCATATAAATGGTTGGAATAATATCTCAAAAATACCAAATGCTACTAACAAGATGAATTTGAGATATTGTGCAGGTATTAGCTTAAGTCTAAAATCTATGTTAGAGATCCAAATCAAATCGGAATATCAAAACCAAATCTACCAAATTTTAGAAGCAAATCGAGAAATCTAGCAACAGCAGAGACTCAGGGCAATATTTTCAGAATCTATATATCAAGAAGATCTTTAAATATCGAGACTAAAATCTATAAAAAATCTCAACACCTAATACCACTGAAGGCGGCGGAACTGCGGTCAACAAGGGATAAGGGTGGCGTAACCGCGGTCATCTCTGGGCCGTTGGAGATCGTCGGTGAGTAATCTGAACTAAATACTGGGTTAACTACTCTCAATTCTGTGAAATCAATTTAATGAATCATTGATGTAACTCAATAGTATCCCGTGCGTACCCGGGACCACGGTCAAGACTCTCGGGGCTGAATCCGAGACATGTCGCTAAGCATAAACAGGAAACATGTACAGACGAATGATGTCAGCAACATCATTCCGGGACTGGCCTAGCCCCCAAAACTGATTAGTATAAGCATCAAACTGTTGAGTTACAAGTCAGGCTTCATCATTGATTTCCCTTTACCCTCAAGTTATGTATTCAAGTCAGGTATTGATAAATCTGAAGTTAATGCCAACACAGGATCAAGCAGGAACATGTTTGTCTATACAGAAACATGATATGTTCATCGGGACAACATGTCAGGATTGTCGGCATTAGAAACAGAATCAGGTAACATGTCAAGTAGGGATATATCGGGTCATGTTAGCTAGTGTACATGTATCAAGTCATGTCAAGTAGTGGTGTATCAAGTCATGTCAAGTAGTGGTGTATCAGGTATCAAGTGGGTGCTCATAATCAAACTGTATCAAGTACGGGTGCACAAATCAAAGCATGGATGCACAATTATTGATCAGGGTTACATCATGACTAAGTAGGATGCACAATATCAAGCATGACGTGTCAATATAAGAACAATATGTAATAATGTGACATGGTATGCGAATAGACATAGAATTAATGGTATGGATGCACAAATATCGATTAGGGGTTACATTTACAGTTCCAATACTAATTAGAATGCACTTTATTAAGCATGGGTGTTACTACAATAATAATATGAATTAATGTGATATATAGATGCGGTTATATATATTTTAAATGATATGGATGTAAACGGGTATCCGAAAACAGTAAAACTTTAGTATGGATGTACAATGTGATAAATGGGTAACATTTTACTCATATGGATGCATAATACTATACCTAGCATGTGGAAAGATGATTTAGCATGCGAATACTTATGTAAATACTGATATGGATGCATGCGGATGTCATATAACCGTAAAATAATAAACTGGTAAATGCGGGATGCACAACTAAATAATATGAAATGGAAATATTCAATTGGATGCAGTATATTGTAGTATAGTATGTAATAAGATAAGTTTGTATGCACTAAATAGGAAATAGATTGTACGGACGCATACGGATGTCCGAAAACGGTAAAACATGCCGAAATGATAATATAGATGCATAACTAATCATTATGGCGTGTTATTATTCAAATGGATATAGAATATAGTAATATAGCATATAGCAAGATTAACTTGCCTCGATGGATCACGATACGGATACGCACGGCACGTCCGACATCGGTAACACGTCGCAACACACGCACGGCACACGGGACGGGTCCAAGCAATGCAAGAGGGTGATCACGCAGGTAAGGTAAGTCCACACGGGCGGCGCGACTCCGGCGACGCTGGAAAAATACAGAATTCAAGAACAAGAAAAAGAAAAGAAAAGAAGAAGAGGAAGAAAAAGGGAGAAGGGATTGCTCACTGGGTTGTGCACAGAGGTCAGGGATACGAGGTGGTGGTGTCGGGGTCACCGGCGGTGAGGTGCCGGCAAGGGTGCAGGATGCAAGCCAGGGTTCTGTTGGTTGTGGGGTTTAAGAAAGAAGAAGAAAAGGAAAGAAGGAGGAGAAGAGAATGAAGAGGAAGAGGAGAGGAGAAGAGGGTGGTGATGGTGATGATGAGTTGAGGATCGTCGGCGGTGGAGATCGGCGAAGTGAGGAGCTAGGGTTTGGGTGTGCAGGGTTCTGTGGGTGCTCGGGAAGGAGGAAGGAGAAAGAAGAAGATGATGACGAGGAGGAGGAGGAAGAGATGATGATATGGAGGTGGTGACGAGGTCGGGTTTTGAGGTCGAGGGGCTGTAAGGCACAGGGAGCTAGGGTTTCATGGAGTGGGTTCTCGTGGGCACCGGGGTTTTAAAGAAGAGGGAGAAGAAAAGAAAGAAGGGAGGTGAGCATAGCGGGGAAGGCGGTGACCAGAGCCGAGAAGCGTACGCTGAATGCAAGAGGAGAGAGAAAGGAGAGAGAGAGACTCGGCGAGGGGGGGGGGGAGAGAAAAAGGAAAAGAGAGAAAGAAGAAAGAGAGAGAGAGAGAGGGTTGTTAATTTAGTTAAGATTTTAATTTTAAAAAAAATATGTTTAGTTAAAAAATATAAACCGTGTTAACTTTTAAATAAAATATTATATTAATAAAATTTGATTTTTCTGGTAAATACAAACTTAGTCCAAAATGCGCCCAGGTCGGGTCTAAAAATCCAGTTTTAAAATATGAAAAATATACATGTCGACCAAAATTAAAAATGAATGTCCGGGTAATGAAAATGCATACCCCCAAGAACGGATGCACGTACGTGCGCGTAGCCATCCAAACAAGTCCGTTTCACCGAACGGGACGAGAACAAGATGCGCGGATGCTACCACATGATTAGGGGTATCATGCAGACCATGCAATGTATTTTAAAATATTTTACGTGACTTAAAATGTTATATTGTAAAATGAAAATGCCAGATAAATGCCAATATGCAGGATGTATAAATGAAAGTGCACGAGTCCACGTAACAAGTCAGGATAAATCATAAACATGAATCAGGACAGGTTTCAAGCATGCGGGTCGGGTCTAATGCAAATACAAATGTCAAAACACTATTCGCACCCAAAGCACAGTAAATCAGGAAAATACCATTACTAAAGAAATACTTGACTAGAAATGGTATAAATGAACTAGGGTGTTACACAATTCATGATCCCAAACTCAAAGTTCAAGAGAGAGATCTACGAGCGAATCTGGGGTTTTTGTAATTTACTTTTGAAGAAGAAAAATTTGTAATGCAATAGTGGATTAATAAAGCTAGTTTTTGTTTTAATTCTTTTCGCATTTACTTTTCGCATTTACTTTTTCTGCATTTACTTTCATGCATTACTTTTTCTACATTACTTTCTGCGCTTCTAATATGACTTCATTCATTTTCCACTTCTCTTTTAAATCGCCAATAACCATGAGCGAGTAATTTCTTGTTTGATAGGGTTTGTAGGATAGGATAGAATAATGGATGAAACTAAAACTCAAATTCTTTTTAAAAGTTTTAATGTTTATAAATTTTAGCAAAATAAATATTAACCCTCTTATCGGGCGCACAATCAATTAATGATAGCCACGACCACGATTTGATATTAGCTAACACTTGTTTTATTAAGGGCTTGAGATAAATAGAGATCAATGGAAGGACAAGGGGAAGTAGTGGGAAACCCTAATTCCCTCCAAGAACCCCTAATACACAATTATCGTTATCTCTCTAGTTTTAAACAATTAAAAGATAAAAAGAACCATTTCTAACATTCATCCATTAACTACTTAGTCCTACAAACCCTACAAGCTTTGTTCTTATAAATTTTCTATCCATTTTAAAATAAAACAACAACAATCCATCCACTCTTTTATCAACTCGTCTAAAATAAGAAAAGAAGTTCACGTTTCCCTGCGGATGACCTATACTCATCGCGGCTAGCTATTTGCGATACCATTTTGATTGCGGTTATTTACAAACATACATACAAACGCCTTTTCGCACGACCCAATCAGGTGCATAATAACGGTTATTCGAAACCAAATATTTGCCGTTAGGCAAAACCAGACGATTTGATCCAATATCATCAATGGCAACGAATTCCGATATTGAGGAACAAATCACTAATTTCCCAATATTCTACTCCTACCCAGCATCTGTAACGCTGTACCGATGTGATATCCAAATCCGATAAATACATAACTTGGAGTCAGAATTAATTGGGAAAATAGTTTTCATTACAAGTACACAGAAAATCTGAAATATAAATGTTTCAAGGGGATGGCCGGGTATTCATAGTAATGCCTTTTTCACTATCCAGATTCATGACAGTAATCGCAATTTCCTTTGCCTTCTCTTCAATCTCTCTATATGTCTCTATATCTTATCTTCTGTACACTGCACTTAAGCTAATTGGTTTTCTTCCTTCCTTACCTTTCCGCACCAACCTAAAATTTAGAAGAAGACTCTCCAATAAGCATAATAGGTGTACTCTCTTAATACAAAGAGATCTCACAACCTGAGAGAAGGTATAGTGAAGATATAACCGAATAATTCTATTCAATTTCTCCAGAACCGGTGGCTATCCTCGATTGAAATAATTTTTCTGAGTTATACGATGATTTTTCTAAGCAATATGGATTATCATAGTGATACGAAGTGTTCTGGAGAAAAGAAAAGGGATAGTAGGAGTAACAGGGAAATTTGTGACTTTGTCGTGAATCATGACAATCTGAAGCCAAAGTGTGTATAAAGTTTCGGTTAACTTGGTTCATGAGTTTTAGTTTAAGGTAAGTCATAAGTCGCTGTAACCAGAGAGAGAGAAAAGAAACACTCAGTATGCACTCTATCAAGATTAGATTGGTTATTATTTTATTAATCAAGATGGCTCCCACTGTTTCCTCGAATTCTCCTTCAAACCCTAAAAGGAGAACTAGTCATCATTTACACTTTACAAGTTCGCTAACCGTTCAGTCAAGTCGGTGTTGGAGCTCCGAGGGAGGTCTCATGTGCTTTCGCACGGACCTAATTAAATAATCTCGTTTCCGCAGAGGCGTAATCTCGTTAACACTTTCTAGACATCTAATAGGTTAGCTAATTGTGAAGTGAAAATCTCCCAAAGAGTAATACCTATTCATCAGTGGGAATCGGGATCCAACTATCAACGTGTGATAACTTTGACGGAAGCCGACCAAAACTACCACACTCCAGAAGGTATGCGCAAACTTGACAAGTTTTCCTTATATTTGAAATTCCTAATATGGTTTTTGCCTCAAGCGGCTTATGACTTGACAGAGGTCAACATACCATATTTCGCAAGTCAAGTTCTACCCGTCATTGTCCTAGATTAATTAGACTCACTCGTACGAGCCCTTGACAAATGTTAAAATGACCGTACGACTGACCAATCACATCACCAGGCAACAGAAAAGCATTACAGAACTACCGGACACTACGCCTCGACAGAGGTCAACATACATAGCACGAATACTAAACAATACCAATCTGAAATGACGGAGAGCTACGACTAGTTTTTGGCAAAAAACCTTTAACGTAATGAACTTGATATCGTTGATGGAACTTGAGTGGCTTCGAAATGGAGTGGTTTAGGCTTCGCTTTTAAAACTAGTAACACAAACTTTTGCTTAAGAGCGAACTCTCCGTGAAGAGATCAAGGCACTTTCCTCATAGAATGAGATGCAGAATATTCCTAACCGAATAGCTCTATGCAAAGCAAAAGAATACGACTATTTTTTTGAAGAAAACCGAATAGTTTTAAAAATTGGTTCTGATTAAATCAAATAGGTTTGTTTACCTTGAATTAAAGATATAATGCAGTCCCATCATATTTAGTTTCTAACGCACACCAGAAATAACCAAAATAGCATGCTTTTATATGCCATCCGCATTCACCATGGGATCCCGGGTCTTCACCGTAAGGTTACTTAACTTACGGCAGGACGAGGACAAGGTTAACGTGGATGCAAAATATATAGAAGCATCTACTAATATAATATATATATGAGAATAATGGAGGAAAGATGCCATAGGAGGGAATTTCCTCCTATGACTTCGAAAAAGTACGTCGTCCATCGTATTTTCCGATGATCGGCACCCATTATCTTCATCTTTATCATCTAAAATATGGGTACACCAAATTTCATGTGATTCTACAACTTTTTCACCATTGAATTAGTGGGTTCAAAATTAACGGTTTACCGACAATAGAACTTTTTACATTGCTAAATCAACGGTGAAAAAGTTGTAGAATCACATGAAATTTGGCGTACCCCCATATTAAATGATAAGGATGAAGATGATGGATTCCGATCGTCGGAAAATATGACGGAGGGCGTACTTTTTCGACGCCATAGGAGGAAATTCACTCCTATGGCCTCTTTCCTCCATTATTCTCTCTCTCTCTCTCTATATATATATATATATATGTCAACATCGCAAGAAGATAATAGTCATCACAGGCAGATAATAATCATCACAGGCATGCGAACAATAATATGGAATAGCATATAAACTAGGAGCCTCGCGTTTCATTTGAACCGCAAATAAAACACGACATTCTCCGGTCATGTGGATAGCCCGTACAAAGTCGATCCTAGCCCCCTACAAGAGCGGCAAGCCACCCGCCAATGTTAGAAATAGGCAGCACGATCTCAACTCTATGAGATGGCTACCCTCTGAATTATGGAATCCGATGACTCGTGCGCTCCTCCGCGGGGTAATCCTAATACAGAAATGATATATATATATATATATATATATATATATATATATATATATATATATATATATATATATATATATATATATATAAGGGTGACAACGACCGCATCCTGGTCGAGCCCCCAATAAAAGAATATACATAATACGGAAACGGTGGCCACAAGTTGGTGCTCGTCCCGAACAAATGAATACATCAATTATAAAACAAAAATGTACAAGCAATCGCACGAGGGGCTATCCATCACGACAATCCGTGTAAACCATAAACAAGATACACACACACACACACACCACAACAAGCAACATCACAATATGTGCAACCCGTCTAATCGAACATATAGTAATTAGACGAAGTTTAACAACACATAAACATCATAATGGGATGTATAACGAAAACTATGACCGTATAATTCATCATCCGTGAAGCTAACGCTCAAATTTTCCAAGCGATGAAAATTGAGTGCACTTCGCCATCCTAAAACCAATCACTTTGCCAAAACTAAGAGTCCGAACGACTCGACTAAGGCCTTCCTGGAACTCCCCGAGGTTCCCCCTATCCTCCTCGCGGGTTCACAGTCCGAACTAAGAGCTCATGGGGATCGCAAAATGCAAATAAGTTCATTTTTGGGACTGTTATGGACATCCATCAAAATCAGTTTTGACCCATTGAAAAACAACGACAAAATACGATAAAACTTTGAAAAAATGGCTTCTCGAGACACCCCGGGTCACCAAAGAACCTTTATAGAGTCGACGTTTCAAAACGAGAGCTCCGGGGATCGAAAATAAGTATGAAAACTCAGTTTTAAAACACAATATGCCGGCTGATTTTTTTCAATGGCGTTTGCGATGCATTCTTCGGTTATGCAAGCTAGTTTAGAGTGTTTGGTTGGCTCTGATACCATTGAAAGCTCCTAGTGCCCTCCCCGCGACAACTGTGGCCGATGCGGAACCGAAAAACAAAAATTATTGAGAGGGCAATAGAACCAAATCCCCAGTGATCTTTCTAAACACCAAAACTAGCAAACTAGCATACAAGGTTTAGGGAATACAAACTTTGACGCGTGTCCACCCAATCGTGGAAGACCCCTCTAAGCTCCTCATAGGCCGTTGAGAACAAACTTGAATGGCGTCCGTCCTTACCAAAGATGATCCACCCGAGAGAACCGATGCAAACTCCTGCTTCACCTAGTGAAGCAACCGATGCTCCAAGCTCGATAGGAATGGAGAGTGTGGATGTAGAAATTTTCCACTATCATTTTCTCTCTAATATAAATCTCAAGAGAGCATGCAAGATGAAAAGGAGGAGGTGGTGAAGAAGTAGCCATAATACCAAATTGAGCAAGTGTTGAAAGAATGGCTCCATCATTTTTTCTAACCATACAAAAAATCATAACCGATTTTTTAATAAACAAATGAAACTCCATTCCTCTCTGCATGTATTCAACCATGCTCAAAGCCATCTCACCCTCCACCCCATTTAATGAATATTCATAAATGAATATTCACAAATGAGGTGTCCTTCTTCTAGAACAAATTCCGTATAGGTACGGAATAGAACCCGATATACGTATCGAAATACATATAAGCGTATCCGTATAAAAATACGAATAGCCAAGAGAGATAAAATGAATAGTGAACAATAATACTAGAATACATATATATAAATTATTAAATCAAAAGTTGATTTAATAATCTGGCTTAATCCTAAGCCGCTAATATTATCAACCGTCCGATTAAAATCCGTGTAGCATGTATATATATTTAATCGGACACCTGTATGTACCAACATACGTCATCTACAACATATCACCTAAACCGGGAAAACCCTCTGTATGAGACTCTAAAGACTCGACAATATGTTGGCAGTGATTTACTGGATAAATCCAAAAACCACAAGCACGTCAGCGGCACTAGCTGTACGTAACAACTACCCAGGTATATGCTGAAAGGAAGGTCCACAATCAAGCCCGTTCGTACCCTACTGAGCCTGAATGTGACAATCTTTATACAGTCCGATCTCTTCGTCTAAGAGTATTGCATACAGGGTTTAGGGGTGGATAACGTCAGACCCCTAATAACCCGATAAGTCATGTCGGGGTCAAGTTCATCACCAAACTAAAAAGTACTGAACTTATATCAGTAAATCTCATCCACCGTGGCCACGGATTTAGGGTGATGTCCAACCAAACACTGCGCAACATCAATTCTTAATATTAGAAGAGACGAATCTCTGACAATCGCTCACTGTCTCCATGTGGCTCGGGACTGTACCCAACTAAAAACATGTTTGCATGACTCCTCTGAGTCGTGGTAGGGTAGTAATCAAAGTATAGTAGGAAATCATATGGGACAAATGACGATCTCAGGTCAAAAAAATAACATGTACTCATGCTACTAGAGAACTTCCATTTGACGATAGATATAATACCATCTAGAAGTTCTCGAAGAGTCTGTCTGGTGTACTTATCTCCAGTGAGCACATGTATACTATCTTAGGTGACACAACACCAATGGCTTGTGAGACCGATCACCGCCCCTTATCGGGGTCTCGAAACGTATTCACTAGTCTACTCCGGAGTATCGATGCCCAATGTCGATACTCCCATGACTATGGAAATTTAAGGATGTGCTTATGGACTACCCAGCTCCTACGCATATGATTTCCATCATAATTCTGGTAGTCAAGAAAGAATCCTGCGAGCTTCATCATTATGTATTAGCGACATATAATAATAAGTAAAACATATACACATCAATGATAAAGATAAACCAGATAGCATACTATCATCTCTGTTAGTTATATGTATGCCCTAGAGGCCATTACTGTACATACGTTGTATATTGTAGTGGATGCTTGGACATATATAAGGAGGACTTTCTTGCTCGACATGATAGTATGCTATCTGGTTACTCTTTATCTTAACATGTACTCTGATTGTCTTTATGTCACATGTTGATAAAGCCCTTAGGATGAGTACTTGACTACCAGGACTATGATGCATATCATACTAATAGGGACAGTGTAGTCGCCAAGTACATCCTTCAAATGTTCCTAGTCGTGGGAGTACCGAGACAGGGCATCAATACTCCAGAATAGACTAGCGTATGCGCTTCTTGACCCATATGATGGGCGATGGATGATCTCATATCCATTGGTGTTTGACATCAGAGAAGGTATACGGGTGCTCAGTAGAGACAGGGTACACTGGACGGACTCGCCGAGAACTCCCAGATGGTATTATACCTCACGTCAAATGACATTTCTCTGGTGACACTGGTACAGGTTAGTCTGTAGACCCGAGATCGTCATAGAGTCTTGTGTGATTCCCACTGTGCTTTGATTTCCATCATACCACGTCCAAGAGGGCGTGCAAAAAGGTGGCTTTTGGGTACAGCCCCGAATCACATGGAGGCAATGAGCGATAGGAGGGGTTTCGTCTCTCCCGGTATAGGGAGTTGATGTTGCTCTGTGTTCGATTGGCTATAAATGGAAATCCCTGGCCAGGGTTGCTGAGATTTACTGGTAAGTGTTATCAGTGGTTTCTCGAACTGTTATGGACCTCATATCGACACGATTTATCAAGCTACTGGGGTCTGACGTTTACCACCCCTAGGCGAGATATGCGACATATCAGACGAAGAGACCGGACTGTACGGGAGTGTTACTGGTTGGATTCACGGAAGAATGTATAGGCTTGCTTGTTGATCTTCTGATCGCTCAATATCTGGGTGGCTGTTACGTTTAGCTGACCGCTTGCAGCTTGTGGGTGTTTGATATGATCATCACCTACTGCCGGCGTATTGACGATTCTTTAGAGTCTTACACAGAGGTTTCCTGGCTCAGGCAAAACGGAGTAGGAGCACATATGTGATATGTGCGGGACCGAGAATAATACGTGTATGCGATACCGTATTATATTCTCGCGATATGAGATATCGGCCGGGTATATGTGATATAGCCGGGTCATCGGATCAAGTGTTGATTCGATGAAATGATACAGATTATATTAGTCGGTTATTTGTGAAATAGCCGGATTATCGGATCAAGTGTTGATTCGATAATTTAATGTATAATTATATATTTGATATATTAAATTATATTAACTAATATAAGCTCACTTAAAGATTCTTTTTCTCACTCGGGTAATACATTGATATATATGTGATATATGTTAATTGTATTATTTTATTTTGTTACAAAATATATATGTGATATATAATATTGTAACAAGTTAAGGTTACAAATGCAATATGTTTTGTGGAGTTTAAACATGGTTAGGGTTTGGATTAGGGTTAATCTTTCTTGAAGCTTCTAGAAGCTTTGTTTTTTGTTTTTAAGCAAAGATATTTTGTAATGATATTTTGTAGATATTTATTAACCAAACCCAAACCCTTCACCATGGTTAATTCTCTACATGGATTAAGTCTTCATTCTTAACCCATTGTTGCATTTCTAACCTCACACACAAGTTTCATTATTCATCACAAAAGAGATTCTTCTTCTTCTTCCTTCTTCTTTTGATGAAAAGCTTTCTAGCTTTTTGACATGTGATGATAATGAGTGAGAAATTGAAAACAAATGAGAGATAAATTCCTACTTCATCATCCTCATCTATTCTTACCACTTAGATTAGGGTGTTTGCTTCGCTAATACTTGATTAGCAAAGCAAGAGATTGGGTTTGAGTTTCTTCAAGGTAGATCATCTTTGTTTTTGAAGATCGGAAGCAAGATTGCATCTTTCTCTTCATGGAGCCTCTCTAGAGTCCGGGTACTCGATGATCGCAGTGAAGGGACCTCAACACAGAGCTTTAGAAGTGAAGGAACGGACTACAAAGGTTGAAATCCCTAACTCTTAGAAGTAAAGTTGTTTACTTGCTATGTTTCTCCTAATCTCTAGTCTAAGATCTTGGTTAGGGTTGTTCGGCACATGAAAAATTTGATTTTGGCATGGTTGATGCCTTGTAGAACTTTGTTCTAGTGCCTAGTAACCCTACAGTGGTATCAGAGCCTAGCTAGAGCATTAGGCGACGTATATACGAAGTTAATAGTACGATCGAACCCCGAAACGTCGTATTTTGACCCCTCTCTGGAAATTTTTTAAAAATATAATTTTTTCCGTATTAAAAATACTCAGAAAATTCAGCAGGCAATTTTATGGATTACTGTGAAATACGGGTCACTGTATCCCTAAAGTAGCCGTGAAACCGCGGCCTTAACATTCTTTTGGCGGCGGTTCCACGGCAGTACTTGGGTGTTAGTGATTGTTGTTTCTAGGGTTCATCCATAGCTATTACTACATGCTTCTGGAAATTTTTAATCTTACTCAAGTGTTGAGTTTTCTGGAGATCTTTTGTATTCGTTGATTCGATCGGAAAGTTTAACTTTGTTTAAGTTTTTCCGGGTAATTTAGAACATGTTAAAAAGTTCAAACGGATATCAATAACTCACTTTTTCCCCTGCCGGAAAATTTCCAAGTGTTGGATTTTTTCCCCCTTAATCAAAGAACATCATAGTCGTGCAAGTAACGCGGTGGACCCTCTAGAAGAACACAAACCTTAACTCGATTATATGACCGTCTGAACCGCCTCTAAACCTTAGGGTTTGGGGCTGTACGGCATTGCCACATGTGAGGCGTTGGTTTGACCCTTCTACGGCTGGACCATTGGTACTGTGACATGTGATGGATACTTTTTGAACTCCGCTCAAATGTTGAGCTATTTAGGAAATCTTGGGTGTTTGTTTATTCGATCGGAAAGTTTAAACATTGTCTATTTATCTGGAATGTGATACAATATTTGGAACCCACAAGTAGTTATGAGATAACTAATTTGAATGTTATAAATCTAGCAATTTTTAGTCTCTTCTGATCGGTTGCCACGGGATTTTGATGTGATCAAAAGTCCGTTGCAATCACGTAGCGTACGCGGATACTCGCCAGTTAAAATTAATAGACAGCCACACCCCATGCCCCGACCAAGTGACTATAGGAGAACCCCGTCGCCAAAAGCATCCGTTAGGGTGATCGCGGCAGCGGTGTTCCGCCTTAGTGCACTCCGTCGACGGCATCCGGAGGTGCGGCCGTCTACTAAAGTTTCCGATGAGTATTCGATCCGAATGTCGGGAATCTTGTTGAATTTCCCGACTAGATATTGAAAAGTGTTTTCGATATCGAGACTAAAATGCGGGGTTTATAATTGTTAGGCATGCGATGTCTAAGGAATTCATTTGGTTAGGCATGAGATGTCTAAGGAGGTTGCAGATTCCAACTGTTGTAGTTTTACACTTTCCTTTCTGCGACCGTAAATGTAATATGTGGTGTATCGCCGGTTTCGTTTCTATACATCAACGACAATTGGCATACGCATATTTACTTACGTTGATGATATGTGATATTATGTGTTGCTGTGATATGTTATATTAGATCGTCGCGTCTTGAATAGAAGGGTTTTTTATGTGAGATGGGATTTTTTCTTTTTCATTCATGTAAAATTCATTGTATGTAATATTCTTTTATTGGGGCACTTCCGGGCTGAGAATGATGTCACCATTGTATATTATTTATTCTTCCGCATTAGGATAGACCCAAGGCGGGGAGCACAAGTAACCAGGTTCTATGGTCCAGTGGAAGACCATCTCGAGGAGTCGAGACTGGGTATCCTAACTCTAGAACTGGCAGGGTTACTTGTCGCTCTCGTAGGGGTCTAGGGATGTGGGTTTGGCTATTCATCGCGACCGTGGAATCCGCGTTTTATACAGGCTTGCATAAAACACAAAATTCATAGTATACCCAATATTTCATATGTTATTCTTCTGCTGCAATGTTCTGTGATGAGATCATATTACTTCCTGAGACGAATGTTTATATTATATATATGAGATATATGTTATATTACTGATTTCGTTTCAAATGTGATGCTTGTGAAGTATAATAAAATGGGACTTCATTAATGAGATTAATGAAACTAAAAGAAACCTAAATATGTTGTAGAAACTTGTCTCAAAAAATGGTAGCTCTAGTTCTTGCTTTGCATAGCGGTGTTTCTTATAGAATATCCAGCACCTTATTCGATAAGGAAAGAGCCGAGATCTCTTCACCGGGAGTGACCTCTTTAGCGAAACTAGCAGATGCTACAAACTCGGTTTGTCTTTTGATTGTTTCTATAGTTTTTTCTTTGCATAGTGATAGTTGTGAAATATCCTGCACCTTATTCGATGAGGAAAGAGCCGAGATCCCTTCACCGGGATTGACCTCTTTAGCAAAACTAGAAAAGGACTCAAAAACATTCCATTCAAAATTAATCGATTCTACAACGATATCAAGTTCATTACGCAAAGGGTTTTCTTAAAAACCTGTCGTAGCCCTCCGTCATTTCAGATAAGTACTACTTAGTATTCGTGCTACGTTTGTTGACCTTTGCCAAGGCGTAGTGTGCGTTAGCTAATTAGTGCTTATCTGTATAAGCATATGATGCGATTGAGTTAGGGTAGTCGTGCGACTTTGTTGACCTTAGCCAAGGGTCGTGCGGGTGGGTTTAATTCAATCGGGAAATGACGGGTTGAACTTGGCTAGCGCTTATGATTTGTTGACTTTAGCCAAGGTCATAAGTTGCTAGGGGCAAAATATTATTGGGAATTTCAAGAGTTGAAATTTGCAATGAGATTGCATACCTTCTATGAGATAGTTGGATCCCGATACCCGCTGCGAATAAGAGTTACTCCTGGAAGAGTTTTACACATTACAATTAGCCGATCAAGTAGGTGTCTAGAAAGGTGTCAACGGGGTTATGCCTTTGGGAAAACGAGGTTTATTTTAATTAGGTCCGTGCGAAAGCGCGGGGTACCTCCCTCAAAGTACCGGCACTGGCCTGGCTGAAAGATTGGAGAAATTGTAGAGTGTAATTAATCCCGGCTAGTCTTTCCTTTTAGGGTTTGAAGGAAGATTTGACTAAAATAGTAGGAGACATCCTGATTAGATATATTAATAACCAATCTAATCTTGCAAGAGCATACGCTGAGTGTTTTCTTCTATCTCTCTCCAGGTAGTGACCATGTCACGCCTTAATCAAGATAATAATACGGATGTTTTGACCGAACCCACTTGTTATACTGCGCTAAGGAACGTTGGTCCCGCTCCAACTTATAATTGTTATAAGACAGAGCAGGAAATAGGGGATTACCAGAATTCCCGTACCGCCCAAACGAAAAAAGTCCATGTTGATGCATCATCTTCGGGTGTATTCATTACCGAGAACTGTTTCTCAGTATCCTTTACGTCCTGGGTATGGGATACCGGATCAGGATCCCGCAAATGTAATATGTTACATGGGCTACAGAAAGGTAAAGAATTGAGAACATGTGATAAGTTTCAAGAGTTGGAAATGATGCAAGTGTTGCAGCCAAGTCTGTTGGCAGTTATCACCCTGTATTACTAGAATACATTGATTCTGAACGAATGTTATTAGATATCGAACCTGATATACAACATCATATCAGTCTCTTTATTAGTAAAAAGGGATATAATTTTGTATTGTTGGATAATGTTTTGAACATTTCCTATATCAAGAGTTGATCGGTTCAGGCACGTTATCTAAAAGTATAGACGTTCTAAATCAAACCACAGTTCTTAACGTACAGAACACACACAAGAGGAAGAGTTCGGAAATGAACGAATCCTTCTTGAGGCATTGTAGACTAGGTCATATCAATACGACCCGATTAGCTGAAGTTACATAAAGATACATATTTAAATTAGTTTGGATTTACATCTTGTAAAACTTGCCAGTCATGTCACAAAGATAAGATGACCACAGCTCCGTTTATTAGAAACAGAGAAAGAGTTAATGAACTCTTGAGATTGATACATGCTGATGTAAGAAAGTCCCCTGTCTACATATGCCAGGACCGGTTCTTTGTACTTCATTACATTCACTGATGATCTCTCAAGATTCAGACATATGTTCATATTGAAACACAAGTCCGAAACTTTTGAGATAATCACATAATATAAGTTAGAAGTAGAGAACCAAAAACGGGTATAAGTATTATGTCCTTTGATGTGATCAAGGAGGAGAATACTTGAGCACGAAATTCCTGGACTATTCTAAAGGAGAATGAGATTCTCTCTCAGCATTACTCCTCCGTATACACCACAGCACGTCGGTGTATCGGGGCGGAGCAATCGCACCCTATGTGATATGGTGTGCTCTATGATGAGTACTACTTGTTGGAGATAGTGCCCTCAGAGTCAATTATTAGGTCACAGGTACGTGATTGCAATGATTGATGGAGGACCTATCCCGGTAGGACAGTCTTACTCGAGATGATAGTATGCTATCCGGTTTACCTTTATCATCGTGTACTGCTTTAGGTGACCTGACAAGTCGCTATTACACGTTGATAGAGCCCCTAGGATTCTTGCTTGACCACCAGCAGTATGAGGGCGATCATATAAGTGGGAGCTGGGGGTCTATAAGCATATCCTTAAATGGTCCCTAGCCGTGTGAGTTTCGAGACAGGGCATCGATACTCCAGAGTAGACTAGTGTATACATTCGAGACCCCGACGAGGGGCGGTGGCCGGTCTCACAAGCCACTGGTGTCAGTTGGATCACCTAAGATGTATACAGGTGCTCATTGGGTTATGAGTACACCGGACAGGACTCGCCGGGAACATGCTAGTTGGTCATATACCAGACGTCAGATGGTAGTTCCCTGGTGACATGTGTGCAGGTTAGTTCATCGACCTGGGGATCGTCATTTGTCTCGTGTGAGTTCCCACTGTACTTTGATTACTACCCTACCACGGCTCAAAGGAGTCGTGCAAACAGGTTTTAGTTGGGTACAGTCCCGAGCCATATGGAGGCAGTGAGCGTATCTTCAGGGGTTCGTCTCTCCCGGTATTGGGGGTGAGGTCGTGCTGTGTCTAGGAGAGCCATTACACGAAGTCCTTAGCCAAGGCAGGAGATTTACTGGTAGGTATTCCAGTAGTATCTCAGGGTGTTCTGGGCTACACTCCGACACGACTTGTACCGCTTTTGGGGTCTGACTTTTACCAACCCCCTAGGCCCGCCATGCGATACTCATAGACGAACGGACCGGACTGTACGGATATTGTCACTGACAGGCTCAGTAGGGTTGTCAGGCTGAGTTCGCTCACAGACGTCCCTTTTAGTCAATACCTGGTAGCCCGTTACGTATTGGCTTATACCTCTGACGTGCTAGTGGTTAAATCCACAACCAAGGTGTTGATGAGTCTTTAGAGTCCCCCACATTCAGTTACTCAGCTTTCGGGCGAAAAGTTGTAGAGGCCGTATGGAGATATGGCAAGGTCCGATCAGATACGTGCGGTATTGCGCGGATCAGGATCGGACAGTTTGTACTATAGGCCGTATGGTTATATGGCAGGGTTCGATCAGATACGTGCGGTATTGCACGGATCAGGATCGAACGGACATTACTAGCCGGCTTTGGTATAAGCCGGATCCTAGTATAGTACAGTGTAGATTTTGTCTCATTGCATTTGTATTTCGGTCGGAATACAAATGCGGGTGTGTATGCACAGTATCGGGGTTTTCCTGTAATTTATTACGGGACCAGTTTTATGGAGTTGCCAGTTTGCTTTCCGTTTCGGCCGATTTCCTTTGTATCGTTCATTAGCCGAAGATTGGTGGAGGAGGGCTTATTTGCATTGTTGCAAATAAGTATTTGTGGAAGGGTTCTTTGCATATTCTGGTTTCATGATGGAGCCCATCCCTTAACCTTTCTTGCTTGACTTTGTGAGGTGATGATGGTGGTGTTGGAGTGTTGATTTGTTTACTATCATGGTTGTTGGTTGAGTGTTGGTGTCATTGGAATGATGATTCTTTGCATGATAGCTTTCTTTTTCTCTCCCTTGGATTATTGCATATCTCTCTCATGCTTTGCCATTCCCTCCACTCTCTCACTCACTCCCCCCATTCAAGAGTAGTGGCCGGCCTCATAGAGGAGAGGGGGCTGTCCCAATTTTGAGAGGAGGTATTTTTGATTCATTTCATGTTGGAAAATCCCACAATACCATCT
The DNA here is from genome assembly GCA_030015575.1 of Agapanthus africanus. NCBI lineage: Eukaryota > Viridiplantae > Streptophyta > Magnoliopsida > Asparagales > Amaryllidaceae > Agapanthus > Agapanthus africanus. Next base: position 130,283,358 of record JASDDO010000012.1, on the reverse strand, counting down.
CCAAAAAGCTTGTATCAATCCTCCACCACAAAGGCAATTCCTACAACCCCAAATGAGACTTGCTCACTAGATATTCTACAGCAAATCTTGGGCACGTCGACTAGCCAGCTTCGTGCCCGAGTTGCCTCGGCATTGAGGTAGGAGCCCGTAAAAGAAGTAGGCGATGTGGTGCACTTCCGGCGATGAGGAGAAGACGGGACATTCCGCAGGAGATCGGGACGACGAAGAGAAGACCGGAGGACTCGGATCTGTCGGTATATCTCTCTTCCCTTTCTTGTAGATAGCTAGGACTAGTTAGTGGTTCGATCCGGGTATTAGTGCGCGGCGGTTTGCCAGTTCAAGTAAAAATTAAAGTTTATCACCGCTTCCGCATTTGGCCGTCGGATTGACGGCCGGGGCGCCGCCGTGCACTTACAGTGGTATCAGAGACTCGCCATTAACTTAGTCTAGCTTGGTTTAATGTGTTTTGCATTTCCGATCGACCAAAATTCCAAAATCTACATTTTTGCTAGCGACAGTTTTCTGTTGAAATGTTTTGGTCTCCAAAAATTTTTCAGGTTGTATAAAATTAATGTACTGGAGACTACTAGGCTACTGTAGAAATTCGACAGGGTGAATCCACAGTGGAGGCGCGGAACCGCGGCCAAAACCCCCTTTGGGCCGCGGTTCCGCCGCACACTGTGGGGATCCCTGCACCAAATTTCTACAGTATCTTTCTGGGGTTAAAATTGGGGTTTTGGAATATTAATATTGGGCCCAGAATTTCCTGATCTGCTACAGTAGTACTTGGGGCCCACTTATTATAATTTTGATTGATCGTATATTTTAAACACATTATTTCACAGTATTTACATTATATCTGCGACCGTGAATGTCACTTGATCGGTAAATCCGGTCTAACTGCTATAGCCCGGTCAGACGGATTTGCGAACGTGACTTTCACGTTGATGTTCTGTTTTTGCTGTGATGTTGCGGATCGGTCGTGGGGGATAGCCTGGATGCAATGCTAGTACAGTTGTGGTTGTATTATGTACATTTGATATTGCAGGGCGAGCGTCCGACATGTGGACTGCCGTCACTGCCTGATTGTATTATTATTTTGGGGCACGGCCAGGTTGCGGTCGATGTACCCGTTGTATGTATATTTTACTTTCTGTACTAGGATTACCCCGCGGAGGGGTGCACGGATAGCCGGGTTCTGGAGGGCAACAAGCCCGCATCTCATGGCATTGAGACGGAGGGGGCTTCACTCTAGGATTGGCGGGCTATTCGCCGCACTCGTAGGGGGTACAGGTTGACCCAGGAGGGGTGCCCAAGTTACCGGATTCCGTGAAGTGCTGGGTGGTCCATTCACGGTGCTGAAGGGGGCTGCCTCGCTTCAGGTTTTGGCGGGTAACTTGCCGCGCCCGTAGGGGTCTAGGATTTCATTGCACAGGCTATCCACACGATCAGGGGAACGTCGGGTTTCAGTAGTGGCTCTGTGAAACCCGGGGATCCCAGATATCTGTATTGTTTCTGTGATGCTGTACATTTCTGTGATGTTGCATTTCTTTCACGCCTTGAGCGAATATAATATATTGGTATATATATTAGTAGATGTTGTATATGTTTTGCATCCGCGCTAGTCCAGCCCCCGCTCTGTCGTTAGTTAGCTAACCTAACGGGTAATGACGGGACCCAGTGGCGAATGCGGATGGCATATACGTACATCAGTATATTTTCGTTCTTTTTGGTGTGATCAATTGATGGGACTGCATTGATTTGGATCAATGCAAGTTAAAATCAAACCTAATCTGATGTTGTTGGAACACTTTTCAAAAAGCTGTTATTGCAAGGACGTTCACTTTTGTTTTGCATCGTGGTATTCAGTTGGAATATCCTGCTCCTCAGTCGACGAGGCAAGGGCCGAGATCCCTTCACCGGGAGTGACCCCTTGGACAGAAGTTTGCGTCAGGGCATTAACTTCACTATAGCCGATTACCTTTGCTTTGCATCGCGGTATTCATTTGGAATATCCTGCACCCCATTCTACAGGGAAAGAGCCGAGATCCCTTCACCGGGAGTGACCTCTTTAGCAACGGTTTTCGTCACTATATTTCTAAAAAGCTATCCGTTCCTTCAACGATATCAAGTTCATTACGTTAAAGGTTTTCGCCAGAAATCATTCGTAGCCCTCCGTCGTTTCAGATGGGTAGCAAGTAGTATTCATGCTATGTTTGTTGACCTTCGTCAAGGCATAGTGTATGGTAGCTGCTTGTTGCCTTTCTGCAGCATAGATAGATGTGTTGGTTTGGGACAGTCGTATAGCCTTGTTGACCTTCGTCAAGGGCTTGTACGGGTGGATTCAGATTAACCTGGAGAATGACGGGTAGAACTTGACATGTGACTTATGATTTGTTGACCTTCGTCAAGGTCATAAGAGCATGGGGCAGAAATCTCATCGGGAGTTTCAAAAGAACTGAAACTTGCCAGCTATGCGCATACTTTCTGGAGTGTGATACCGTGAGCGGATTCCGTCACGTTATCATGCGATGATAGTTGGATCCCGATTCCCACTGATGAGTTAGTTTACTCCTCGGGTAACCCCGACTAATTCTTCTTTCAGGTTTGGAGGAGAATTTGACGGTACAGTGGGAGGTTTCCAGATTAGATAAATTGGTAACCATTATGATCTAGGTTAGAGTGCACGCTGAGTGTTTCTTTTCTCTCTCTCTTTGGCAGCGACCATTGACCCGACCCTAAGACTATGACTCAGTGACCAAGATTGACCGAACCTTCTTAACACTGGCTTTTGGATTGTCAAAGTTGCAAACCTCATTGCCACTCCTATTTTTACCCTTTTCTCCAGGACACCCCGTTTTACTACGAACGTCCACTTCCATTGGACAAAACCATCGTATGGTTAGATACGAACTCGAAGGAATTTATTCGAGGATGGTTTCCGGTTCTGGAGAAAACGGATAGGACTATTCAGTTGTCTTTTCCTTTTACCCTCTCTCAGGTTACGAGTACTCCTTGGTTTAGGGGTAGTACACCTATTATGCAAATTGGATAGTCTTCTTCCAAACCATAGGCAGGTGCCGACCGGTAGGGAATGAAGAAAACCAATTAGCATAACGATGGTGTGCAGAAGGTATTAGGTTAAGACAAAGCAAGGGATTAGTAAGAGGGCAAAGTAAATTGCAACAGATATTCACGACCAAACCAAAGTATTCCTTCGCCAATCCTAAATCACCTTTGTATTTCTCCAGGATACTCCGTATCACTACGAAGATCCACAGCTTATTGGATACTCCATCGTATGGTTATATACGAACTCGAAAGGAACTTGTTCCAGTTCGGGGATGGATTCTGGTTCAGGAGAAATAGGAATAAAGTTCATTCAGTTGTCTTTTATCCTCACCTTCTCTCGCATTGCGAGTGCTCCTAGGATTAGGACAGTACACCCATTATGCTTATTGGATAGTCTTCTTCCAAACCATAGGCTGGTGCCGAACGGTAGGGAAGGAAGAAAACCATTTGGCCTAAGGGGTGTACAGAAGGTAAAGACTAAAGACATATGAAGGGATTTTGAGAGGTGACAAAGAATTACACGGTTACAGTTGTGAATCTGGATAATGAAAGAGGCATTACTAGGAATACCAGGATACCCCATCGAAACATTTCAATGTTTCAATTTCACTATGTACTGTTAAAGGAAAACTGATTTCCCAATTATATACTTACTCCAGGGTATGTATTTACCAGGTACGATTCTCACATCTGTATGGTTTTACAGATGATGAGTGGGAGTAAGTTATTGGGAATTGGGTGATCATCCTCATTATATCGGGATTCGTTGTAATCGGTGATATTTGAGGAAGTCACCTGGGTTGTTTGCCGGACGGCAAATATTTGGTTTTGAATATCCGCTTTTATGCACCAATTTCAAATTGATATATTTGTACGTCTATTTTCATAGAGTGAGATATACCTTTCTGAAATTATGTCTATGACATTTACCTATATCAGTGGATGGTTAGGTAAGGAGCATTAAACAGCGGTGTAATTCTTCTTAACCATGAGTACAGTTCTCAACCTACGACACACAGTGAATGAGTTATCAGACTCAAGGGACTTATACAGAGTATTGTATGTTGTCCAGGGTCCATCAGGACAGAGGGGTTGGTCCTCGTACTATATTCGGTTTACTTATGACTTCTCTAGTTTTTAGACAGGTGTTTCGCGGAAACACAGGGTCTGAATTTTGAAAAGTTATAGGTATTTGAATAGAGTAGAGAACCAGGTGTAGCAAGTATCGGGATTCTTCAAAGCAATCAAAGATGTAGGTACTTGTGTATGGTATTCAGTTGATAGTAATGATTAAGAGATCTTACTTCTCTTTCAGGTTACTCATGATTGGAAGCATTCCTAAGTTGAGTAACGCTGATCGTCCTCCTTCCATTTAGTTGACATGCACTGGAGACAGCTGCATGATTTGGATCTGGTTCAATTAAATCAGTGCCTCTGGTCCTATATGGGATATAGAACAGTTCGTATCTTAACGATGTTAAGGTACGGGGAGTTGTCCGGCTTATGATTAAAACCAGACACTGGACAACTCAAGGCACGTTTCTGTAATGGCTGTTTGTGGGTTGACCCAGGCTATGACGAGGGTTGACTTTCTACCATCTGGATGAACAATAGCAATATTGTTCTAGACTCGCCACAGTTTTATTAAAAAATGGATTTTTTCAGAAAACAGTAGTGGGAGTATGTTAGAACTGGAAGTGATTCCAGAACCATAAACGATTACTGAAGATTTGATAGGAACCTAAAGATTCAATCTGGATTGACCTTCCATTGACCACTCCGCAGATAAGGTGGGTAATTTCAGGCACCCGAGAGGTACTCCGGTAGCCTCAAGGACGGTGACAGGGAAGTTCTTGTTTACCCACAATTGCCATTGCTGTTGTTCTAGGTTACGAGACCCGGCGGGAGGATGAGTATAGCGTCGTTCTAAACTAGTTTTAGAAGTGTACGTCTATATGACTCTGCCAGAGGGTTGTCGTAGTCAGTGGGAGCAGCGGAAGCATTGGTGGACAGGTAGCTTATGTCTATTTATAGACTGAAGCACCAGTAGCGGAGATAGATCATCTATTTCTGACGTGACAGTCATAGGTTTGACTTCATCAGAATAGGGAATGGATCTGTTGAGAAGGTAGTAGGGTGTGATGTCATGGCATTTGGATGACATACACAGAGTAGGAAAAGAAACTCCTATACTACAATCGGTTATATTTTGGTCATCACACAGTGATTTCTCCACAAGGGACTTGGACATTATATCAGACATTCTGGTTACTAGATCTATGGTTTTAGATCTAGATTTGGGTAGTCTCCCAATCTGGGTACTTAGACAGCATTCTAAGGGTATTTAGAATGGACGACTCCTGGCACGGTAGTGTACCTGCAGGTGATGGAGTCACCCTCTCTAAAGGGGTCTTACAGACTAAATTGGAGAGGGATGTGCATGATTGGCAGATCACTTGCTCAGGCAATTGAGTCAATCATGAGATGTCAAGTACCACACCAGACATTGTTCTTGCACTAGATGCAATAAGCTGACATTAATCCAATCCTGGAGAAACGGTCAGAAGCAGTTTTAGAACATAAGTGGATGTTCTAGGGATATGATAACGACAGCCTCATGCAGGAGACAATTATCATTCCAGGCTTCCAAGGTGACATGGACGACAAGGAGGTTGTCAGAGTTATAGTTTTTCCTTCTGACGAGGGGCAGTATTTTGGACAGGTGGTCCAAGGCAATACTGAGGGTGGCATGGCGCAGGATACTGATTAAGTTCAGTTGACGATACAGTCTAAGAAGTTTGGATTTGGAGTTCATTTATGAGCTAGGTCCCATCAGACATCCAGACACATTCTAAGACAGGTATTGCTCATTTCGGGAGATGAGTTTCTCCGCGAACTTGAGATATAGAGAGACATAGAAAGAAACAACAAAGCGGATCCACTCACTGAGGCTATTCCTCGAACGCAACAGTTTCGCAAACGAGCTTTGTGAGACTGACTAGTAGAGGAGTTGGGTGTTCGATATCACACGGGCTGTGAGTATGCGACATCGCAATAATTGGCCTTGAGTGCAAGTGGGAGATTGTTGGAGATAGTGCCCTCAGAGTCAATTATTAGGTCACAGGTACGTGATTGCAATGATTGATGGAGGACATCTCCCGGTAGGACAGTCTTACTCGAGATGATAGTATACTATCCGGTTTACCTTTATCATCGTGTACTGCTTTAGGTGACCTGACAAGTCGCTATTACACGTTGATAGAGCCCCTAGGATTCTTGCTTGACCACCAGCATTATGAGGGCGATCATATAAGTGGGAGCTGAGGGTCTATAAGCATATCCTTAAATGGTCCCTAGTCGTGTGAGTTTCGAGACAGGGCATCGATACTCCAGAGTAGACTAGTGTATACAGTCGAGACCCCGACGAGGGGCGGTGGCCGGTCTCACAAGCCACTGGTGTCAGTTGGATCACCTAAGATGTATACAGGTGCTCATTGGGTTATGAGTACACCGGACAGGACTCGCCGGGAACATGCTAGTTGGTCATATACCAGACGTCAGATGGCAGTTCCCTGGTGACATGTGTGCAGGTTAGATCATCGACCTGGGGATCGTCATTTGTCTCGTGTGAGTTCCCACTGTACTTTGATTACTACCCTACCACGGCTCAAAGGAGTCGTGCAAACAGGTTTTAGTTGGATACAGTCCCGAGCCACATGGAGGCAGTGAGCGTATCTTCAGGGGTTCGTCTCTCCCGGTATTGGGGGTGAGGTCGTGCTGTGTCTAGGAGAGCCATTACACGAATTCCTTGGCCAAGGCAGGAGATTTACTGGTAGGTATTCCAGTAGTATCTCAGGGTGTTCTGGGCTACACTCCGACACGACTTGTACCGCTTTTGGGGTCTGACTTTTACCAACCCCCTAGGCCCGCCATGCGATACTCATAGACGAACGGACCGGACTGTACGGATATTGTCACTGACAGGCTCAGTAGGGTTGTCAGGCTGAGTTCGCTTACAGACGTCCCTTTTAGTCAATACCTGGTAGCCCGTTACGTATTGGCTTATACCTCTGACGTGCTAGTGGTTAAATCCACAACCAAGGTGTTGATGAGTCTTTAGAGTCCCCCACATTCAGTTACTCAGCTTTCGGGCGAAAAGTTGTAGAGGCCGTATGGAGATATGGCAAGGTCCGATCAGATACGTGCGGTATTGCGCGGATCAGGATCGGACAGTTTGTACTATAGGCCGTATGGTTATATGGCAGGGTTCGATCAGATACGTGCGGTATTGCACGGATCAGGATCGAACGGACATTACTAGCCGGCTTTGGTATAAGCCGGATCCTAGTATAGTACAGTGTAGATTTTGTCTCATTGCATTTGTATTTCGGTCGGAATACAAATGCGGGTGTGTATGCACAGTATCGGGGTTTTCCTGTAATTTATTACGGGACCAGTTTTATGGAGTTGCCAGTTTGCTTTCCGTTTCGGCCGATTTCCTTTGTATCTTTCATTGGCCGAAGATTGGTGGAGGAGGGCTTATTTGCATTGTTGCAAATAAGTATTTGTGGAGGGGTTCTTTGCATATTCTGGTTTCATGATGGAGCCCATCCCTTAACCTTTCTTGCTTGACTTTGTGAGGTGATGATGGTGGTGTTGGAGTGTTGATTTGTTTACTATCATGGTTGTTGGTTGAGTGTTGGTGTCATTGGAATGATGATTCTTTGCATGATAGCTTTCTTTTTCTCTCCCTTGGATTATTGCATATCTCTCTCATGCTTTGCCATTCCCTCCACTCTCTCACTCACTCCCCCCATTCAAGAGTAGTGGCCGGCCTCATAGAGGAGAGGGGGCTGTCCCAATTTTGAGAGGAGGTATTTTTGATTCATTTCATGTTGGAAAATCCCACAATACCATCTCCAAAAAGCTTGTATCAATCCTCCACCACAAAGGCAATTCCTACAACCCCAAATGAGACTTGCTCACTAGATATTCTACAGCAAATCTTGGGCACGTCGACTAGCCAGCTTCGTGCCCGAGTTGCCTCGGCATTGAGGTGGGAGCCCGTAAAAGAAGTAGGCGATGTGGTGCACTTCCGGCGACGAGGAGGAGACGGGACATTCCGCAGGAGATCGGGACGACGACGAGAAGACCGGAGGACTCGGATCTGTCGGTATATCTCTCTTCCCTTTCTTGTAGATAGCTAGGACTAGTTAGTGGTTCGATCCGGGTATTAGTGCGCGGCGGTTTGCCAGTTCAAGTAAAAATTAAAGTTTATCACCGCTTCCGCATTTGGCCGTCGGATTGACGGCCGGGGCGCCGCCGTGCACTTACACTACTGAGTTGCCTATTTTCTTTTGGGGTTATGCACTTGAGAAGTTGCATACCTATTGAATAGGGTTCTAACCAAATCAAATGCCTACCACTCCATATGTGATATGGTATGGGAAGAGCCCATCTCTTAAAGATGTTAAGATTTGGGGTTGTCTGGACTATGTCAAAAGCAAAATCCGGACAAGCTCGAGGCAAGGTCAGTTCTGTGGAAGCTTGTTGGATATCCCAAGCATTCGCAAGGGAATATCTTCTACCACACCGAGGAACAAAAGATGTTTTATTTCTCGGCATACCACTTTTTGAGAAAAAGGGAATTTCTTGTGAAGAAATTAGTGGTTATGGGGTAGAACTGGAAGGAGTTCCAGCTATACAAACTGCAGCTGATGATTTGGTAAACCCGGAGGATTCAATAGATCCCAACGAACCTCAGCCTCTCTGCCGATCTAGTAGGGTTTCTCATCCACCTGAGAGACACTTCGGTTTCTCTATGACAGTGGGAAAGAGGATTACATCATGAGATGATGACCCAACTAGTTTTGAGCAGGCCATCAGGAGTGGGGACTCTGTGAGAATGGCTGGATGCTTAGCGATCTGATATGGAATCCTTATACACCAACAAAGTATGGACTTTGGTTGCTTTATCTGAAGGGTTAAATCCCCATCAGGAGCAAGTATATCTTGAGAAGATTACTTGGTGTACATGGAAAAGTTGAGACTTTCAAAGCTTTGCTTAAGTCCATCCAGATCCTACTTGCCATGGCTACATACCATGACTACGATATCTGGCGGTTGGGTGTCATGACTGCTTTTCTAAATATTGATTTGGAAGAGAGCGTCTATAAGTACACAGCCAGAGGGCTTCGTAGACAGTGGGAGCAGCAGAAACGTGAGCATGATGTTTTATGGGATAAATCAGGCATCGCGAAGTTGGAACGTCTGTTTTGATGAAGTAGTCAGAGAGTTTTACTTCATCAAAATAGTAGATGAACCTTGTATATACAAAAAGGTAGTAGGAAGTATGGTGGTGATCCTCGTATAGTACGTGGATGACATACTCTTGATAGGGAAGGAGTTTCCTATACTACGCTCGGTCAATCTCCTCTTATCACAAAGATTCTCCATATAGGATCAAGGTGATACCTCCTAAATCCTGGATTATGGATCTATGAGATAGATCTAAATGGATGTTAGGACTCTCACTAGTTGTAGTGAGATGGCATCAATCGATCCTGGGGAGAATCACTGGAAAGGTTCCAGGGTGATAAGGACGACTGAATGTCAGTCGCAGGCATTGTCTTTACCCTCAGTGGAGGGACGGTATGTTGGAAGAGTTCCAAGCTAGATACCGTGACTTACTAGACGATTAAAGGCAAGATACATCGTTACCAAGGATGCAACCAAAGAGGCAGTCTAGATATATATAAGTTTATGAGATGAACTTCGTTCCTGCCATTGTGTGACAATAAAGTTATGGCTTAGGCCTAGGAACCACCGTCCCATCAGAGATCCAGACATATTCTTAGGCAATATCGTCTGATCATGGAGATGGTTGATCTCCAGGGAGATCGAGGTTAGGAGAGTAGACATAGAGGACAACAGCGCGGATCCACTCACAAAGGCTTATTTCCCAGTAGAGACTTTTATGGGATGGTTGAGTATGAGATACTTCAACCACAGCTTATTGTTGGGTATGAGATACTACAACAGATAGCCCTAGTGCAAGTGGGAGATTGTTAGTTATATGTATGCCCTAGAGGCCATTATTGTACATACGTTGTATATTGTAGTGGATACTTGGACATATATAGGGAGGACTTTCTTGCTCGACATGATAGTATGCTATCTGGTTACTCTTTATCTTAACATGTACTCTGATTGTCTCTATGTCACATGTTGATAAAGCCCTTAGGATGAGTACTTGACTACCAGGACTATGATGCAGATCATATTAGTGGGGACAGTGTAGTCGCTAAGTATATCCTTCAAATGTTCCTAGTCATGAGAGTACCGAGACAGGGCATCGATACTCTAGAGTAGACTAGCGTATGCGCTTCTTGACCCATATGATGGGCGATGGATGATATCATATCCATTGGTGTTTGACATCAGAGAAGGTATACGGGTGCTCAATGGAGACTGGGTACGCTGGACGGACTCCCAGATGGTATTATATCTCACGTCAGATGGCAGTTCTCTGGTGACACTGGTACAGGTTAGTTTGTAGATCCGAGATCGTCATAGAGTCTTGTGTGATTCCCACTGTGTTTTGATTTCCATCACACCACGTCCAAGAGAGCGTGCAAAAAGGTGGCTTTTGGGTACAGTCCTGAATCACATGGAGGCAATGAGCGATAGGAGGGGTTTTGTCTCTCCTGGTATAGAGAGTTGATGTTGCGCCGTATTCGATTGGCTATAACTGGAAATCCCTGGCCAGGGTTGCTGAGATTTACTGGTAAGTGTTATTAGTAGTTTCTCGAACTGTTATGGACCTCATATCGACACGACTTATCAAGCTACTGGGGTCTGACGTTTACCACCCCTAGGCGAGATATGCGACATATCAGACGAAGAGACTGGACTGTACGGGAGTGTTACTGGTTGGATTCACGGGAGAATGTACAGGCTTACTTGTTGATCTTCTGATTGCTCAATACCTGGGTGGCTGTTACGTTTAGCTGACCGCTTGCAGCTTGTGGGTGTTTGATATGATCATCACCTACTGCCGGCGTATTGACGATTCTTTAGAGTCCTACACAGAGGTTTCCTGGCTCAGGCAAAACGGAGTAGGAGCACATATGTGATATGTGCGGGACCGAGAATAATACGTGTATGCGATACCGTATTAGATTCTCGCGATATGAGATATCGGCCGGGTATATGTGATATAGCCGGGTCATCGGATCAAGTGTTGTTTCGATGAACTGATACAGATTATATTAGTCGGTTATTTGTGAAATAGCCGGATTATCGGATCAAGTGTTGATTCGATAATTTAATGTATAATTATATATTTGATATATTAAATTACATTAACTAATATAAGCTCACTTAAAGATTCTTTTTCTCACTCGGGTAATACATTGATATATATGTGATATATGTTAATTGTATTATTTTATTTTGTTACAAAATATATTATATATGTGATATATAATTTTGTAACAAGTTAAGGTTACAAATGCAACATGTTTTGTGGAGTTTAAACATGGTTAGGGTTTGGATTAGGGTTAAGCTTTCTTGAAGCTTCTAGAAGCTTTGTTTTTGATTTTAAGCAAAGATATTTTGTAAAGATATTTTGTAGATATTTATTAACAAAACCCAAACCCTTCACCATGGTTAATTCTCTACATGGGTTAAGTCTTCATTCTTAACCCATGTTTGCATTTCTAACCTCACACACAAGTTTCATTATTCATCACAAAAGAGATTCTTCTTCTTCTTCTTCCTTCTTCTTTTGATGAAAAGCTTTCTAGCTTTTTGACATGTGATGATAATGAGTGAGAAATTGAAAACAAATGAGAGCTAAATTCCTACTTCATCATCCTCATCTATTCTTGCCACTTAGATTAGGGTGTTTGCTTCGCTAATACTTGATTAGCAAAGCAAGAGCTTGGGTTTGAGTTTCTTCAGGGTAGATCATCTTTGTTTTTGAAGATCGGAAGCAAGATTGCATCTTTCTCTTCATGGTTCCTCTCTAGAGTCCGGGTACTCGATGATCACAGCGAAGGGATCTCAACACAGAGCTTTAGAAGGGATGGAACGGACTACAAAGGTTGTAATCTCTAACTCTTAGAAGTAAAGTTGTTTACTTGCTATGTTTCGCCTAATCTCTAGTCTAAGATCTTGGTTAGGGTTGTTCGGCACAAGAAAAATTTGATTTTGGTATGGTTGATGCCTTGTAGAATCTTGTTCTAGTGCCTAGTAACCCTACAATCTCGTGTAAGATTGTTCTACATGTATAAATTCTCTCTCAATTATCATAATCGCGTTCCTGTAATTGCAATAATTGCCTTGAGGGTACCGTATTCAATAGTTAAACCCCTAGGTTGCCTTAAGGGAGGAGTGTTGTCTCCTGAGGGTTTTCAGCGGATTACACTCACAAAATCCCGTCAAGATAGTTTTGCAAGTTAACCATCAACTCTAATTTTAAGGTTTCGTATCTAGGCTAGAAATTCCATTACCCTAAATTAGAAACATCCAACCCTTATTTTTCATAACTCACTCTTTATTTAACTTAAGCTCATATACGTCTTTACGTGCTCATGCGATAGCGTTGTTTTGCCTCAAGAGTTTCGATTAAAGTCTTCATGCCTCAAATACGGACTGGAAAAAACTTCAAAAGGACCACGTGAGTTTTTAAAGACTTAAGATTTTCTTAAATTCCATTCTCCAGCCAAGCCTCATATCTCCATTAAATATATTTTTATAAAAAAACTCGTTTTCAGCCAAGATTATTCTCACACAAAAAATCGTGAGGAATTTTAACTCGAAAAGAACACTTGCTTGACTTTGTTTATATCAGAATTTCTAGGTTTCTTAGCGAGATTTGGGACAATGCACCCAAACCAGATGTTTTAGGGTATTAGATGTAAAAACACCCAGCGGACTTAATTTCCCAATTCGTCTAGGTCCTAAAACAAAAGACTTATTTTATGCGTGAAAATCATAAGAATTCAATGTGAACGGAGATATTGCCAGTTGTTCATTTTATTTTTAAGATCAAAGACGTGTTTGCGTATTTCAGGTGTGTAATCACTCCAATCAAATTTCAGATGGGTTAATTTTCAGACTTAGCCTCCATTAAAGTTTTCAATAATACATTTTCATATCCACTTCACTTTATAAACCATTATTAATATTATTTATTTCAGAACAAATATGTTTGATCCTAAAGAACTTTATCAATTTTAAAAAGTTTTAAGACATTTCAAACTTGTCATTTAATTCTCAAAACTCACGACACGTGTAGTGTGATGTAAAAACGTATATTAGTTACGGTTAAACTCAAAGGAGGGTTATCTTTCGGCTTTTTAATTTCTAAAGATAGGTTTTAATTGTTTCTATATTATCAAACTATACTGTCGGATTTCAAGTATAAGTTTCCCACTGGCTAACTTGACGGCAAAGTTTTTATATTTTTGAAAAAAATTTCAATTTTTAAGGGTTTTAAAGTTTTGCGATTTTTTTTTGGATTTTTCATATCTAAATGCAATGCGGAATTAACATGATGCAATGCAGAATTTTAAACATGCAAAAGAAAAGAAAAAGGGAAACGTGATAATGCATGCGAAAAATAAATATGAATGCAAAGATAGAAAGCTCATCGATACGCCCCAAACTTAAAATTTACAGTGTCCTCACTGTCATGCCACACAATGAAGTCACCAAAATTTCGAGTCTACAAGATGTTCGGAGAGTTGTTTTTTTTTCTTTCTAGTATATATTTATTTTATTTTATTTTATTTTTATGAAAAACAAAATATGTACAAAAAAAATAAATATACAAGAATAAAAACCCCCCCTCCCGAAAACTTAAGTAAAACAGTATTTCCACTATTATGCGTTGAAGTTCAAGGTTTAGAGGGGAGAGAAAATCATCAATATGTAATGGGCTTTACAAAGACCAAACGTTAACACCAACCATTCAAATATGCGAGCGTGCTAACTCCACGGTTGGTGTAAGAAAGTGGAGAGAAAAGAAATGAAAAATATGGGAGACTGTATATGGACGTAGATGGTATGAAGTCTCGGTAAATATGAATGAGATGACGAATGAAGGGGCGGAAGAAATGAAGCGGGTGCACAAAATGGCTTGCGAACTTGAGATTTTAAATAGGTTGAATAAATTAGTACAGTTTGTAATGATCGAAGTTTAAATCTGGAATTTTCCAACTGCACTAATTTATCAACGTTTTTAGAAATGGAGTCAAAATTCTCAAGATTTGTAAGAAAATATGGGACGATCGAACTTGGTGACTAGATATGGAAAGTGAAATATCATCTTGCAATTTGGATGGATCAATGAAAATGACGGGAGAAGGTAGATGAAGAATAAAATCGGTTGAAGGCTTAGGAGGATGTTTATACTCAATGGAAGGGATATGATGAGTCGTGGATTCCAATTCATTCAATAAAGCAAATTCATCCCCAAAAATATCTTCAAAATTACCCTCAAGATTAATCATATCCACGCAGTCATTGTCATCAAGATTAACCGTATTTTCAAATTCATCGTAAAAAATATCAGGATTAATCTGATCTTCAAATTCATTGTTGACAATATGTAAATCAATCTTTTCCATAAATTTATCATCAACAATATCAAAATTAATCTGATCTTCAAATTCATCGTCAATAATATCAAGATTAATTTGATCCACGATTTTATCATCAAGGCTAACCTTTTCCACAAATTTATTATTATCATCATCAAGGTTAATCTTGTTCACCAAATCGTCATTAATATCAAGAAGCAAATGAGGTTCGGGAAAAACAGTTAAAAGTTTGGGATCCCAGCAAGGAAGGTGATGAACTGGTGAGGACAACTCAATCAAAATTGTGGGTTCATCTTCAAAAATATCATCACCATTTATATTCTCAATCAAGTCAAACATCAAATTCTCGGACACCTCATCAATTACATGATTTTCAATCGGTGGATTACCAATCTCAATCGATTTGTTTTCTAAATTGAAGATGTAGAGATAAAAAAAAATGGAGTTGGTTTTACTTGAATGGGTTCCTTCACAATCAAACACATCATAGTCGCACAACTCATCAAACATATTATCCTAAAAAAATGTATCATTTGGTTTACTCGATGGATTTTTAAGATTGGAGATGTGGAGTTCAATCGGAGAAAGGTAGGTTTTATTTGGAAGGGTGGATCGCTCTTTTTCATCAAAATGTCATATTGCCACATCATGCATTATAAAATCATGAACTATTTTTTTTTGGAAACTAGTCGATGGTTCAGTAGATTGCATGAGTGCGACAATGGAAGAATTTAATCTCTCTAATTTTTTACAACTTTCTTGAAATTCTTCCATTCTTTTTTCAAGACTTGACATAGTTTGTGAAAGAGTTCATTAAAATCTCCAAATCATTTGGTATGTGGAACTCCCTATTTGATATTCAGAGACAATATCCGGAGGAGGTGTAAATGTTGGATTTGATTGGAAATGGTTGAACTGTTGGCTACGGGCTCTTTCAATATGTTTAGAGATAGACATGAGTTTAGGAGATATCACATTAGCCTCAAAAGGAATATCAACTTGAGATGGTGTGAATGTTTGGTGTGTTTGATAAGAGTGGAATAGTAGAGTCCAACTGTTATTTCTGGAAGGTTCGATCCGATCTCTCAAAGAAATGGTGGGTGTGAATTCATCGTTAGACCTTCTCCCTATGCAAGGACGATAGAATGAAATATCTGGTTCTAAGTACCAAAGTTCAGCAAGAGTTGGTCATTTTGTACTGCCTATGGTAAAAAGAGTGAAATGTAGAGAGGGTGGAAAGTGAGCGATTTTTTATAAATTTTTGAAATTTTGATTTTTTTTTGAAAATTTTATTATTTTAAAAATGTTTTAAAATGTTTTTTTTTAAAAAACGGATACAAGGGAATACAAATAATCACAAGCAAATGCAACGAATAATCCCTAAAACTAGGGTCACCAAAGTTCAATATAGACTGCTCCTAGACTTGATTGTTGAAGTTTAATTATGTCGAGAAGCAAACTCAAGAGAGTCTGGTCAAGAAGCCAGGTCAGTGCAGAGTGCGGGAAGGCTTTTCACCGCTTACGTGAAGTTCCTTAATTTAGAGTAACTCTCACTCTTTATTTTTTTAGATATCCCTTGAATAGAATATCTTTAACTAAGATTCAAAACACAATCAATTTTCCTTAATGAGCGCAAATCTTAGAGTCTTAAGTCTAATTGATTTTAGTTAATGAAGGTGATGTGTATGCTCTTTGGTGATTTCTGGGGCCTAGGAAGGACGATGAAATCCCCATCTAATCTTGATTTGGTTGCTTGCCCCTTAATTCCATATTTATTGTATGTAAAGCAAATAAACAAACAAATTTTATTTTGGTGGCGTAAATTTGTAAAGAATCCTGCAGCAGAGAACAGTTTATTGGAGCCTTTAGAAAGAGTTTTTATGGAGAAAGAAAACTTACCAGAAAATTGGCTCCTGACCCGTCAAAAGTGGACGTGAAAACGCAGACTCCCTTAGGCCAAACTTCCTAAATCTTTGGCACCGTTCTCCTTCTTTCTTTCTTTTCTTTTTTGGATCTCTCTTTTGCTCTATATGTTGCTCAAGATATCCCTGCAAACTTGCACACAAATTGTAAAAAAGAAAAAAATGATTGAATTTTTTTTATGATTTTGTTTTTTTTCTTCAATTTTTATATTTTTTTATAATAACCTGAATATCAAGAAAGAAATACATTACCATCTCCCCGGAAATGACGCCATTTGATTGATGTGTAATCATGTGTTATATGCAGTTCTAAATACCGTAATCAGGACGGTGTCAGTAGTAGCTAGCCGTGATGAGTACGAGTCGTCCACTGAGAGATGGAACGATTTTCGTTCTTATTTTAGACGAGTTATGTCATAAAGTCCAAGAGTGTTTTTTGTTAACTATATGATATGTATTATGTCTAAGCATATGTCCAAGCGAACTTGTATGATTTCGGATTAGGTAGCTTTAGTTAGGAATTCCGCATTCTTCTTTGTGCCAAAACTAGAGTTGATGTTAGAGTAATTGGAAACAACGTAGATTAGGCTGCTTAAAAGGGGTATTTGCAAGTTGTCACACCTTACTAAGTATGTCTTAATTGACCTTTTTCCCTCCGTTCTATGTTCTTAGTTCCAACCTTTGATCAAACAAACGCACTTAATCGTCGATTTAGGTCACAACTATATGTCACTTATAGCACGCCTAAAAGCATGTGTTACGGTTTTTTGGGACGAAGTTTCAATCTAATTATATGGGCAAAGAATAGAACAAGAGAGTTTTCCGTCTCTTGAACTACCCTCTCCTTAATCCAACAAGTGATAATTATTATTTTATTATTAAGAATAAAATCAAAGAATAAGAATGGATTAAGAGACAAAGGAAAAGGATAAATAAAAATCAAGAAAACAAGACTCATCTACTTTAACAAATTAAAAGCAAGTTATCTAATGAATTAAAATTGCATAACAAAATAAGAAATTGCAAGGTAATTAAAGATAAGAAACAAATCTTTATTAATAATAGAAATTTCAAGATACAATTGGTTGAACTAAATAGTTTCAACCCAACCATGCAAATTACAATCAAGTGAAATTGCAAGATGGGGAAGAAACCATTAATTCAACCAAGATCATAACCTTCAAGTTTCTACAAATGGCTAAACTAAAAATAAAAAAGAAGAACTAATCTAAACTAACATAATTTTAGCCTAAGGAATGATATTCAATAAGTGCTTCTGATCCGGTCTATTTATAGGCTGTCAAAAATACGTTTAGGTCTATTTTCTGAAGCAATATACAATGACCAAAACACCTTAGAAAAATCGTCACGGATGATGAAGTTTTGACCGCTGATCCGCTGCCATTTGCTCTTGATCCACTGTTGATCCACCGCTAAATTTTGGAATTAGTACTCAAATGTTTTGTGTATGATCTTCTGATATTTGATTCTTATATTTGGCCTTCTAACATTTACAAAATTCTTCAAAAATTTTCTCGAAATTTTAGCAGTCCAATGTTACGACTAATTTTGTCTATGACATCGCATCTCCTATTAATTTTTCAAAGCCCATTTAATGTGCTTCCCTCGTGTTTTGTGTTTGTCTGAGACATGAATGCCTGCTTTTTCTGTCTTGTCTCTTGTACCGATAGACTGCACCTGACGGATTAGATGTGGCTGAAATCCATATTTTATCTCTTTTCGGTTGTCTGTTCTGAAAATGTCATTTTTGCAGGGAGTGTGTGATTTGCGCTGTTTTGGATTGAATACTCCTGAGAACCTATAATCTGAAATCATGTAGCAGATACAGATCAAAAACACATATCTACATGCAAATGTGCATAAGAATAAGCAGTATTAAATGCAATATTCTGATGTGAACAGGGACCAAGCTTGAGTCATTTGGTTTGGACCCATTTGATATGTGTTGGGACTCGAGTTAATATGGAAAAATAGTTCTCTTTTTCAATAATTTCAATTATTCCATCATCCATTCCAAGAGTTAGGTTTTGAGAGAAAGAGAGTAAGGAAAGGGTTTTCTTACAGGAGCTCATTTGGGTTGAAAATTCAACATTTCATATCATTTTGAAGAAAATTGTTGCTTTCTATTTGTTTGTGGAGGAGTTGTCTTCAAGTGGATTAGTGGGTTTGGAGCTAGTGAGGCAACCTTATATTTTTTCATTATATGAGTGATCCCAAAGTTGTGCTTTGGTGATGCTGTATCACTCTTGTTTTTGATTGGCAGTGGAAGCTCTCTTGAATCATTGTGTATTAGGGCCAGTTGGAGCCGAACCACGTTAAATCTCAGTGTCTTTTGTGCTTATTATTATTCAGCATTATTATTTGTTGTATTCTCACATAGATCCGGGTGTTGGTATTGTTTTACCCCATCAAGAATCATGGTTCTTAGTAAATTCTTATTTGATGGGGGTTTGGAGGGGTGTGTGTGTGTGCGCGTGTGTTGTGGGTAGGAGTTTGATATGTCAAATAGAACTTGTTTTGTTTCCAAGGTGGCAATGATCATGTCAAAGTTCCATCTTGGAAGGAGACTTGGGTTGAGTATTCAAATGAGAAAAATGTGTTCCTAATGGCTGATCACTTAAGTAGGTAAAAACAAGTATGTATATTAATAAGCATAAGTTTTGGTTTTGGTTGGCCAACCTCTTTTAACTGAATCTGCCACCAAATATACCATGTGGCAACAAGTTATCCAAATGTTAACAACGAGACAACTTGAGTGCGAACTTGGTTGTTGCATGATGATTGATGCACTCTCCCTTAACATTTTTTTATTAAACCGTGTTATAAATGTCTCTTGATCTGTGTTAGAACTTTGAAGTTGTGAGAAGGGTTGAAATATTAGTCATTATGTTCTAACATATTCCCTCATTTTCCCTCATGTCGAAAGTGTAGGCCGAAATCTTGGATATTTTGTATAGGCATTTTTATTCTAAAGTAATATATTTTTATATGCGTGACAGCAGGGATTACACCTAGTATGCCATGATGCCATGTTAAATGTATCTTCCACTGCATCCGATTTTATGAAATTGTGAAAAATGTTCAGATTATTCAAATATGTCCTTCTGTTGGGGGGCTTTTGCCCGCCTTTTATCTCAATTTTTTTTGTCCTTCTGTAATTGCAAGCGTACTTATTTTGTAAGGTCAAATTTATTTGTTGGGAAACACCACTACAATTGATAGGAAATTACATAGAAATGTTAGGCTAAATTACAGGCAATACCCCTAATTTTCTGCTTAATAGCAGTAAACACCCATAATTTTCTAAAACATATATTTTGCTCCTCTCAATTTTTAATTTATTCCAAAAATGTCCTTAAATGAAATAAGAAAAAGATAAAAAGAGAGATTTTTTTAATAAAAATTAAAATGAAGAACATTTTGGAATAAATTAAAGCACTTGAGGGGTGTGATGATACTCATAAGTAAGAATTCCTCAGATCACGACACGTGGCGAATGACGCGTCATCCACGACAGCTCATTAGATTACTGGGGGACTACTGAGGCAAAATCAGTGTGGAGCACTAATGACATTCTTCGGTTCGTCTCCGAGCTTATACTCCGGCTCTTACCCAAGAGCGACCTAGCCACCGAACTGGCGCTCATCCTCCTGTGCTCGTCTCTGAGCTATTGCGGACCTGAGCTTCCTCGGCCTCCCGGCTCGTCTCCGAGCCTTACGCCGAGCTAAGCCTCCCCAACTCTCCCGGACAAACGAGAACGCGAGGCCATAGCGCTTCCGCAACGGCTCCGCGTATCTCGCCAAAACGAGATACCTGCTGCCCCGCGTCCCGCGTCCCACGCTGGCGTATCCCCCCATTAATGGGTGTATCCCGCCATTAATAGAGAGATCCCGTCTTTCACGCTAGCGTAACGTTAGGGGCATAATCGAAGACGAAGATCCCGTGCATGCTCGCTCCATGCGACCGCTATAAAAACCCCTCTCTTAGACAACTCAGGTAAAACAATTTTAATCCAATAAGCCGCTACTCTGCTTATTTTTCTCAGCTAACTTGATCGTCGGAGGGTCCTACGGTGGTCACCCACCCTGTGACTTCTTTGCAGATAGCTCGGCTTTACCTCAAAATCAACCCATTTATATCTATACGCCCAAGGAGACAACCTTCAAGCCAAATCTCATCCGTTCAACAGCGCTCGCTACAGATTGACGGAGGACAGCATTTGAAGGAGATGCGACCTCCATCAGGGTGCAAAATGTAGGTTTTAAAAAGTTAATGATATATTCTGCTTTTGGTTGGGACAAAAGTAAAAGGTATTCCCTTCAAATTTAGCCGAGATGTTATCAATTGGGACCGTAGTTGTCATTCTTAATATAAGCCCACATGTTTCCTAGGGACTCAATAAGTCACCCTAGTATACATTCATGATACTACCATAAAGAAACTAATCTCTGCATTTACGTGTGTTGTTATGAAAAAGAATACCTGAGAAAGAAAACAAAAGAAATATTGAGATTGAGTTTTACGATTGTGTCGGCTCGTTTAGTGAAAGATATAAAATACAGGGATAAAAGCAGACAAACCCACTCTTAAACTCTTTTAAAATTATATGTATCATTATTGTATTCCATTTGGAAGTGATGGAGATCCTTTTCAGATCTCCTTCAGATGTTGTCTTCTGTCGATCTTCCGGCGGATTCTGGAGGGGATCCTCTGTTGTGTGTGGGTCTCAATGGGTTTTGAGGAGATTTGGTGATTGGAGGAGTTGGACGCCAAGTACCTGCAGAGAAGTTCCGGGATGGTTTGATGCCACCGAGGACCCTTCGACGATCAAGTTAGTACTAGATCCGAGCAGCGTAATGGGTAAGTGGAGTCAAAAATGGCTTACTTGACTCCTCTGTGATGGGGGTTTATATAGCGGTGATGGTATGCAGCAGCAGACGCGAGAATCTCGCCGGCAGTTACGCTCCCGACGTCACGCCCGCGTAGAGAGCGGATCGCCCATTAATGGGGATCGCGGAGGCGTGGAACGTGGGATGTTGCTGGCGGAGAATCCGCGCATGGCGAGATTCGCGGAGCGGCGGTTACGCCTGTGAACGGTGGAGCTGGTCGGAGGACCGAGGAAGACGGCCTCGGCCGGGGGGCTCGGAGACGAGCGAGAAGGCCGAGGAGACTTAGTCTTGTGGCAGCTCAGGGCGAGCTGAGGGGCCGAGGAGGCCAATCTGCAGGGAGCCCCGAGAAGGGCTAGCTTGTGATTGCAGGTCGGGTACAGGGGAGGCCTGGTCGGCCTCTGTGGGCCCTTTCTTCCGAGTTATGGGACATGCCATCCGCCACGTGTCTTGATCCTAGGGGTCGCCAATATTGAGCATCATCATTAGCCTCTCACTCTTGTCCCGACCAGCCAGCGGGTCGGGTCAGGAGTGGATCGCCGGGCCGTCCGGGGTGAGCTCCCTCCTAAGGTTTCGTCGGGACGCGTCCCTGGGCCGCGAGCTGTCTTTTCTGCCAGCGAATCATGACGAGATCTCCTCATTTAAGGAAGGTGCGTCAGTTCGTGTATCTTGCCTTTGAAGTGACGGCCCACGTGTCGAGCGTCGGTTGGATGACGCGACGTGTGCAGACCTGCGACGTCTGAAAGGGTGCGGTCCAGTGTGGGGACGACAAGTGGAGAAATCGGGGCCGTCAGATGCGAGGAGGCGTCTTGGCGGGAGATGAAGGGCACCGTTGGATGAGGTCTCTTGTGGCGATAAAATAGGGGTGGGGCCCGTTCCAGGGCCTATACTCCTTCATATTTCCCGTTCCAAGTCTCAGTTGCTCGGCGCTCGTCTTCTTCCTTCCACTTTCTTTCCCCGAGGATCATTCTTCCCAAGGTTAGATGTCTTCTCTTTTCGAGTCGGTAGATGTCGTTGGGGTAGGTTCTAGGAACCCTTTAGGTGAGCCTGAGTCCTCCCGGAGGGCAGGGGTTGGACCCTCTCCCCGGGATCATGTGGCGGGGGCAGCCCCTAGGGAGGAGGCGGTAGATGCTGCCCCCAGTACCTTGTGTTGGATAAGGCATAAGGACGAGCTTGCCAACGCGCAGGCTCGCTTCCACATCCCCTCACGCTATACGCTCCTCCTAGCCAAGGAGGGAGAGAGGACAGACCAAGTACGGGGCATGGAGATCGCCCCGTATTTGGAAGCATTTTAGGGTGGAATGCGTCTGCCCTTCTCTCCTGAGGTCGTTGAAGCGTTGAACTTCTTCGGGTTAGTCCCCGGTCAGTTGGTGCCAAACTCGTAGAGGATTCTCCTCGGGTTTCTGGTCCGCCTGAAGTTACAGGCGATCCCCTTCAGCCTTTCCCTCCTTGATTCTTCCCTCGTCTTCAAAAATCACCCCGGTGGTCGAGCGGGCGACCCGAGGTGGGTTTATCTCTATTTCAGAAAGCGACCAGGGGGCGCCGCTGGGACGGGGGTTGTGGCCCTTCCTTCTTCCATTCACGACTTGAAGAAGAAGTTCTTCTTCGTTTCCCCTCCCGAGGGCAAGGACTGGCCCGTGCCTACAGAATGGTTGAGAGAGAAGCACTTGCTGGGGAACCAGTCCAGTGACCCCATTGCGGTGAGAGTGGCGTCGTGGGAGCCCATCCCCCGTTTCGACGTGCTGTTGTCTGAGAGGGTTCTGAGTTGGGCCGGGCTCAGCCCCGTTGAGTTCGTCGGTAAGTTTAGGTTTTCCATTTTGGTTCGTATATTACCCGTATCGCTGACTCCCTCTACATTTGGTTCTGTGCAAGACCCATGGACATAGACTCGCTCCGGGCTTCAATGCGCCAGCCGAGGCCGGCTGCGAAGGTTGGGGGCGCCTGCTCTTCCCGTTCACAGCTTGCCCCGGCTCCTTCTCCCCCGGCGGTAGTGCCCCGCGAGCGCTCGGAAGCGAATCTCGCCCCGGGGCCCAGCAGAACGTCGGGTCGGAGGCGGGCTCGGATTCTGGAGGACCCGGCCTCGGAGGAGGAGACCGGCTCTCCCTCGAGGCCGCTCAATAGGAGATCTACTCGGGGACCGTCTTCGCCGATCACGGTGGAGGAAGGCGGTCTCCAGTTCGCCGTGCCTTCGGGGTTATCCGGCGCAGATAGCCTGCTGCATGAGATAGAGGCATCAGCCAGGGGTAGAGTCCCCGGGGGGGCCTTCAGGGCTTAGCTGGCGTCCATCGCCCAGGAGTCCGTGTAGGTAAGCGCTTGTCTTTCATTATTATTATTCTTTGAGGTTTGGTGCCTCTCTTATGTTCCTGATCTCTCTTCTGCCTTTCAGGTCCTTCAGCACGTCGCCCTCGCCTTACGCATGGAGGCCGAGGTGGTAGCCCCGGCGATGAAAGCTGCGGGCCAGCTCGTCTCGCTGGAAGAGAGCTCCAAGCGGGAGCTGGAGGCGATGAAGGCGAGGGTCGTCGCCCTGGAAGGTGAGGTGGAGGCCGGGAAGTGGGAGGTTGCCCGGCACCGCGAGGCCGCCGCGGTCGCTGAGGCTAAGCTGAGGACGCTCAGGTGCTGGCCGGCAATCTGAAGAAGACAGTGAAAACCCTCCGGAAGGAGCTGGGGGCGGCGGCCGAGTGGGCGAAGTCGACCGACTTGACGGCGGCCAAGTTGGCCGACCTCTCGGCGGTGAAGGTGGTGGAGGGATACAAGAAGTCGAAAGACTTCTACGATGACTTGGCCGTCGCCACAACCCTCATCTGGCACGAGGCCTTCGACGCTGTTAAGGCCCGAGTGCCGGGGTTCGCCGATGAAGAGCTCCGGGCCCAGTACCCCCTCGCGGACACCAGCGGGCAGGGGCAGGAGATTAATGACGAGGAAGTCTCCGAGGACCCAGCTCGCCTCATGGTGGATGTCGAGGGCCCCAAGGTCGCTCCTGGCCCCGAGGCCTAAAGCCCTTGTCTTCCTCCTCTTTTTATTTTGCCGCGTCTAGAACTATGTAAGCCTCCGTGCATTTTGTTAGGCTGGGGAGCCAAAAATACCCTCTGTAAAGACCGCCTTTTAGTAATAAAACTTTTTCTTTCTTTGGTTTCCTTGATTTGCACTTTTGTTCATGAAGAATTCTTGTAAAATTTTTCTTCTTGCGCCGTTGGGCCTCCATGTCAGGTCGGCTATCTGCCTAGCGACCGTCCGTCGAGTTGATTCAAGTGCTGCTGAGGAGAAGGAGTCTCCATGCGTCTCCATGGCCCCGAATTTGAGAGGAGATCGCTCGAGACTTGGATGGACCTGATGCCCCTGGTTGGCAGCTCGGGCCGTCTGCGGGTGGTGGATGGAGGGTTGTCCGCCTTATTTGGACCGAGCAGGGTAGCTGCCCGGTTGCCTCTTGCGAGGGCTTTTGATCCTTCAGGACGGGGACCGAGCAGGGTTACTGCCCAGTGCATCTTGGCAAGGACTTTGATCCCTGTCGGTTGTGGTAGGAAGCTACCAGCCGGGGATAGCCGAGCAAGGACTCGACTGCCTCTGAGAGGACTTTGGTCCTTGCCGCGGGAGGGGCTGTAGAAGCCTACCAAGGGCCCTTGGCCGGGCAGGGTTACTGCCCGGTGCCTCTTGGCGAAGGCTTTTGTTGTCACGCCCCGCTTCCCAGAGTACGCTAAGATGGGCACGTGACATAGCCAACCATGCTACCTGTGGGTAGGAAGTATCCATCCACGGTCACATTACGGCTGTAGAGATATCAAGAATAAAAAAATAACTATCTAATACATGTCCATAAGCCAAGATAACATGAGTCAAGAATAATAAAAGTGTGGAAGCAAAAGATCCAATACAAAATAACTGGAATGTATGTCCCATAATGCGGGCTCACATCAGGAATAAAATGCAGAAAGTAAGAGAACTAACTACTACTGAATCCTCACTGCTCAGCCTGCTGGCTGAAGTACTCCTGCTCGGAATGCAGCAAAGGTACGGAATCTGGGCCATGCAAAACCCAGACGTCAGCGCGTCATGTCATCAAGTAATAAAATATAAACAGGGTAACAGGCAATGCAAATACAATCATGAATGGTAAAACAGGTATAACAGCAATATAAATCAGGGCGGTGAAGGGTAGTGTGCAGTGAGTAAGCTAAACTGGTCTATTGAGTTATCTACTCTCAAATCTTTGAAATCAATTTGATAAATCATCGATGTAACTCAATAGTATCTCATGCATGCCCGGGACCACGGTCTAAGACTCTCGGGCTGAAACCGAGACGTGCCGCTAGGCACTAACAGAAAAAGGGTACAGACCAACGATGTCAGCAGCATCGTCACGAGGCGGGCCTAGCCTCAAAAATGATCAGTAAAAGCAAGCAACTGTCGAGTTACAAGTCAGGTTTCATCATTGATTTCCCCATACCCCCAAGTTATATGTGTCAAGTCAAGTGTTCCGTAATCAAGAACTAATGCCAACACAGGATCAGGTAGGTGCAGGTTTGTCTGGATAGACAACAGGAACGGTCCGTAAGGACTACATGTCAGGTTTTTGGCATTAGACACAAGATCATGTAACAGGTAAAGCCATGGTACATCAGGTCAAGTCGAGTAGTGTATTTAGATGTCATGTCATGTAAAGAGTGTACGGTACCATGTCAGGTCAAGTAATATGTGTAGCAAGTCACGTCATGGTGTACAAGATAACATGCGGATGCTCATAATCGACTAACATAATCATGGTTATGAATAAACAAGCATTGTACTATCATAGCAATAAACGGGCACAGTAACATGATAGCAATAGGTGCAGATTAAACTACTCAGTTGCACAGTTATCAGTTTGGTTTAAGGAATAGTTTTAACGTTTCAGGGATGCAGTATAACACATGTGGATGATAAAATCATATTAATATGTATTAAAACAATCTAGAGATGCAATTGAATGTGAATAAAGCTAAAGGTATGCAATAGGTCGTCCGATAGGGTAAAACTACAAAAAGGGTAATATGGCTATAAAACAATTGTGATTATTTGATCTAATATATACATGTGATTACTAGGTATAATCAACTAGATGCAACAATTAAGCTTCAAGTTCTAGACTAGAAAATATGTAAACGGAACGTTATGCGGTTAACTGGAAATTCAAGACTTTCGATTCTATCTAGAGATTTAATAGGAAAATAGATAAATTAATATAAGAATAGTTTGAATAGCATGTAGCAAGTTTCACTTGCCTCGATGGATCGCGATACGGGAAACAGAACGTCTCACGTCGGCGAGAAAGGTTGTGACGCGTGCACGGTACACGAAATGAGTCCAAACGACGAACAGTGGAATCACACGGGTCAGATGTCCTCGCTGGGTCGTCGGGATCGTCGACGTCTCGGCCAACTTCGACAATCTTGTTAAAACAGCGAATACAAGAAACAAGGATTTAAGAAAAGAAAAAGGAAGGCAAGAAGAAAGAGAGTAGAGGAGGAAGGCGTGTACGAAGGCTTACTTGGTTGCAGAGGGGTGTGCCAGCAATGACGGCGAGATCGACGGCGGTGAGGAACTCCGGCGAAAGGTTTCTGAAGATCTAGGGATTAGTTAGGGTTTGGGCTCGGGTAGAAGTTGCTGGGGTTTTGGTGTGCAGGATTTGGTTGCTGGAGGGAGATCAGAGGAGAGGGGAGATGGCGATGACAATAGGAAGTGGTCGGCGATGCTGGGAGTCGGCGTTGGGTTCCCAGGTCTCGCCGGGTGTGATGTGCAGGGGAAGAGAGACTCGGGGAGAAAGAGAGGAAGAGAATAGAATGGAGACGAGGAGGAGGATGAGAAGAAGATGAGGTGAGGGTGACGAGGAGGCGAAGCTTTTAGGGTTAGGGTTTCGTGGGAGGTGCTGGGTTTCATGGGAAGGAGCTGCGGGGGTTTTTAAAGGAGGGAGAAGAAGGAAATATGAAGGGAGGTGACGGGATCTCCAACGCGGTGACAGGACTCGAGAAGTATACGGTGTTTGCGAGATATGAGAGAGTGGGTGCGAGAGGAGAGAGAAAGATAAGGTGGGGAGAGAGAGAAAGAGAGCTGCGGAGGAGAGAGAAGGAGAAAGAGAAAGGGATTAACGCTCGTAGAGCCCAGGTGCAGGCAGAGGAAGGACCTGATTGGTTCGTGGTGAATAAAAAATATAAGGAGATGGGAAAGAAAGATTGTCTGGGGTTTTGATTGGCTAAGAAAAAATTTAAAAGGATTTTTAAAATAGGAAAGATTTTCTGGTTGGTTGGAGAGAAGATTAGGAAAATAATAAATAAAGATTTACTAATAGGTTTTAAGATATTGCCAGCTTAAAACTGTAACAGAAATAGAAGAGGTAAAATTATACCTCGACTTTGAATTTAAAATTCGAGTAATTGAATTTTAGCGGGATGTAAAACATTTCAGAAAAGCGCCCGGGTTAGGTCCAAAAATATGAATTTGAAACATGAAAATTATTAGCAAGTTCCAAAAATTGAAATGAAGCATTTTGTACTGAAAAAGCATACCCCCAAGAACGGAGGCACGTACGTGCGCGTAGACGTCCAAACACGTCCGTTCCACTAAACGGGACGAGAACACGATGCAAGGACGCTACCACAGGGTTAGGGTATCGAGCAGGCCAAGACAAGTATATTTTAAATTATTTCAAATGAATTAAATTGTTATATGCAAGAATATGAAATGTCGGGGTAAACTATAACTAGTAACAGCCAAAGCATGATAAATGAAATAAATACTACAACAACCCATACGGTAACAGAAATTTGTAGAACTGGACTCGGTTGTTACATTATACCCAACTACAAAAAGAATTTCGTCCTCGAAATTCCAAGAATACAAAGATAGACGACAAACAAACTACAAGAAAAGATAAGAAAACTTCTGCTGGATTTCATCTTCTCGTTCCCATGTGGACTCTCCATGTGAGCGACTACCCAAAGAAACAAGTACAAGGGGGATAACTTTGTTCTTAAGAACCTTTTCCCTTCGATCCACAATTTCAACCGGTCACTCCTCAAAAGTCAAATCTTCTCGTACAGTCAGCTCCGAATGATCCAATACATGCGTTTCATCCCGAACATACTTACGGAGTTGAGATACGTGAAACACATCGTGCACATTCGCCAAGGACTGCGGTAACGCCAAACGATACGCTACCTCGCCAACACGTTCCAAGATCTCGAAAGGTCCAACCGAGGACTGAGCTTTCCTCGACTTCCAAAACGAATCACCCCTCTAGTCGATGATATCTTCAAGAATAACAAATCACCCACGGCAAACTCTAGAGGTCTTTTCGACGTATCTGCCCAACTCTTCTGTCTGTCTTGTGCTGCTTTCATATGATTCCGGATAGCATTAACTTTATCAACGGTCTGCACAACCAAGTATGGTCCCAACAATCTTCGTTCACCGACATCTTCCCAACAAACCGGCGAACGGCACTTGAGACCATACAAAGCTTCAAATGGAGCCATCTGAATCGTCGCCTGAAAACTGTCGTTGTAAGAAAACTCCACCAAATGTAGATGATCTTCCCATGAACCCTTGAAGTCCAACATGCAAGCTCTCAACATATCTTCAAGAGTTTGGATCGTTTTCTCCGACTGGCCATCTGTTTGAGGATGATAAGCTGTACTCAACTTCAATCGAGTCCCCAAATTTTCCTGTAAACTCCTCCAGAAGTGTGATAAAAACCGAGTGTCATGATCGGACATGATGCTCACCGGTACTCCATGCAATCTTACAATCTCCTGCATGTACCGCTCCGCCAAAGTTTCTGTTGATTGACCAACCCGAAAAGGAATGAAATGAGCTGCTTTGGTCAAACGATCAACAATCACCCATACTGCATTGTTGCCTTTTGGACTCCACGGTAAAGCTGTCACGAAATTCATGGTTATATGTTCCCACTTCCAATGAGGAATCGGAAGTGGTTGCAATAAACCAGCAACCCTTTGATGTTCAGCCTTAACTTGCTGACACACCAAGCACTTTGCTACAAAGCGAGCAAACTCCTGTTTCATACCTTCCCACCAGAAATGCTGTCGTATGTCTCGGTACATCTTCGTGCCTCCTGGATGTACGGAATAAGCTAAGCTGTGCGCCTCCTTCATAAGTTCTTCACGAATATCTCCCTTTGGCACACATAAATGGATAACATATCTCAACGAACCATCTTCATGGATCATTAAATCCGTTCGAAGTCCAGCTTCAACCTGTTCTCAAAACTTTTGCAATCTAGGGTCCTGCGGTTGCGCTGCTTTAATATTCTCGATCAACGACGAATGTACCTGCAGCTGCATCAACTGTCCCGAAGAATGCGGTAGCACAACCTCCAAATCAAACCTCCGAAAGTCTTCAACGAGTTCCTTCTGCGCAGTCAATATCTGAATAGCTGGTAACCGACCGAGCGCATCCGGCACGACATTAACCTTCCCCGGATGGTACTTAAGATCAAGATCGCAGTCAGCCATCAGCTCCAACCATCTACGTTGCCTCATATTAAGCTCCTTCTGCTTGAACACATACTTCAAGCTCTTATGATCAGTGAACACCTCGACCCTTTCGCCCAAAAGGTAGTGTCTCCAAATCTTCAAAGCGAAGATCACGGCCGCAAGCTCCAAGTCGTGAGTTGGGTAATTCTTCTCATGGGTCTTCAACTGTATCGATGCGTACGCTACAACCTTCCCATGCTGCATCAAAACACATCCCAATCCTTTCCCAGATGTGTCGCTGTGAATCACCAATCCTCCGGAATTGTCTGGCAGGGTCAGAATAGGAGTGGTTATCAATCTCTGCTTCAACGTATCGAAATCTGACACACCCCTATCCGTCCATACAAAAGGTACCTCCTTGCGCGTAAGCTTGGTCAACGGCTCCGCCAGACGAGCAAAGTTCTCCATAAATCTTCTGTAATACCCGGCGAGTCCAAGAAAACTTCTTATCTCCGCAACATTCTTCGGAATCGGCCAATCTCGAACTGCTGCAATCTTTTCTGGATCGACGGCGATTCCATCGCCAGACACGACATGCCCCAAAAACTTTACTTCTTCCAGCCAAAACTCGCACTTGCTCATCTTCGCATATAACTTCTCTTATCTCAACGTCTGCAGTGCGATCTTCAAATGTTCTGCATGCTCTTCAATAATCTTCGAGTAAACCAGAATATCGTCAATGAATACCACAATAAACTGGTCCAAGAATGGTGAAAAGATTCGGTTCATCAAGTCCATGAATATCGCCGGTGCATTCGTTACTCCGAAGGGCATCACTAAGTACTCTTAATGTCCATACCGAGTTCGGAACGCCGTATTGCAAATATCCTCTGCTTTCACTCGGACCTGATGATATCCGGATCGCAAATCCAGCTTCGAGAATACCCTCGCGCCACTAAGCTGCTCAAATAGTTCTCCAATACGAGGGATCGGGTACTTGTTCTTAATAGTCACCCGGTTTAATTCTCGATAGTCGATGCACATCCTTCTTATGCCATCTTTCTTCTTGACTAGAAGAACTGGAGCTCCCCAAGGCGAGTTATTGCTTTGAATCCAACCCTTCTCGAGTAACTCAGTAACCTGCTTCTTAACTTCCTCCAATACCACTGGTGCCATTGGATAATACGCTTTAGAAACTGGCACTGCACCAGGAATAAGATTAATTGCGAACTCCACGTCTCGCTTCGGCGGTAATCTTGATATATCTTCAAACACGTCCATAAAATCGCGAACAACAGCTGGTTCCTCACCTTTATCAACCTCCATTGATGCAAGAATATTAGTTGTCGGCCTAGCCCTAAACTCGACTGGCCCGACAGAACTGCTTTCTCCAGTGAAGGTAAACTCGGGATGTCCGGGAATCTAGAAAATTACTTTCTTTGCCCTACAATCGATGTGAGCGTGGAAAGTTCCAAGAAAATCCATTCCCAAGACGACTTCGTAGCTGCCTGTATCAATTACCAAGAAATCTACAAAAAGCTCCCGTCCGCAAACAACAACTGCACAATCTTTACATTCTCTACTAGATATGATTTTCCCATTCCCAGTGTGTATGTCCCAGAAACTAGACAGGGGCGTGCAGGTAATCGAGTGTGTAGCTATAAACTTGGACGCCATAAAACAATGGGATGCACCAGAATCAAATAACGCTAATGCGGGAAAACCATGAACGAGTAAAATACCTGAGACAACTTCTCCTGAAGCCTTAGCTTCCTCAGCCGTCAATGTAAAAACTCGAGCCTGATTGGGTCCTTGAGTCAGCTGCTTCTGTCCCTGAAACGGTTTCTGCGGAGGCTTCTGAATAAGCTTCGACAGACAAGCATTAACAGTATGATCCGCCGATCCACAAACCAGACAAAGTCCCCGCATCATGCGACATTCTCCTTGCAAATGTCTGGGTAAGTGGCAATAGCTACAAACCACGTGCTTCCTCTGATCAACGACAGCAGGCTTCTTCATCGGTGTTACACCACAACGGTCCATTGGAATACCTCTGCATCCAAGAGCTCGGCTTGGTACAAATGCCGGCTTCCTAACCGTAACTGCTGTCTGCTGTGAACTCCCAGTCTTCCCAGATAGGCTCTGCTGTTCTCGGGCTGCCGTAAGTACCAGTGAGAAAGTGGTCAAACTCAGGGAGACAATCTGCCTCTGGATGTCCACATCCAAACTGCGCATGAACCTCCTTGCCCTGTCTGCATCGTTGGAAACTAAAGGTCCAGCGAAACTACTGAGCCGTGTCCACTCGGCTGCATGTACATCAACAGGTGCACCGTTCTGCCTTAGACTGATGAACTTCTCTTCCATTTCCTCCCGTGCAATCCGCGGGAAGAACTTCTCCAGGAAACTCTTCGAAAAATCCGCCCACTTGATCGACTTGGGCAAGCGGGTCTCCTCCACAAGCCACCATTCACGGGCGTAGTCCACTAACTGAATGCGCACCACATCCACCCTTTTATCATCTGGGATCTGCGACGCAATAAGTAAGTTCTCCGTGTCAACTAGCCACTGCTCCGCTGGCAACGGCTCCTCCAAACCAGTAAAGACAGACGGACCCAAACGCCTGAAATCTGCTACGGTCCCCACTCGATCCACTGGTCTGGCTCCAACATTGTTCACGGACTGCTGAACGGTCCGCAAAGCTTCCTGAAACGATTCAGCTTGCCGTTGGATCAGCTCGGTCCGCCTCTTTTGATTCTCCAACATCCCACGTATTACTCCAAGCATAGCGGCTTCGTCAACACGCCTTTGGTACATCTTCAGATTCTTGTCTGCCATGTTCCTGAAATCAAAACACCCAAGTATTAGCATGATAACAGATTCAAAATATAGATCAAAGCTAGAACTCCGAGTTACTTAAATAGATTACCGCATTGTAACTATGCCGCGGTATCATAGCTACAATTACATAACTCCACCCAAGTCGCCTAAGTTCTAGAGATAAACAAGGATCAGGTTTCGAGTCGATATGCAAAGGAAGTTTGCA
Source organism: Agapanthus africanus (assembly GCA_030015575.1). Lineage (NCBI taxonomy): Eukaryota > Viridiplantae > Streptophyta > Magnoliopsida > Asparagales > Amaryllidaceae > Agapanthus > Agapanthus africanus. Next base: position 130,250,340 of record JASDDO010000012.1, on the reverse strand, counting down.
CACCGTAAAAGATATAATCGGGAGGAGGTTAGATTCAAGAATGGTGAAATAGCAAGGTGGCAGGACATGTTTCCTAAACACGGGTATTCTGATTCGTGTATTGGGTACAATACCCAACTACAAAAGAATCAAACCCGATTATCTTATGGCTTTGATACCAAAAGAACCATGCCACGCCCTGCTTCCCAGAGTACGCTAAGATGGGCACGTGACATAGCCAACCATGCTACCTGTGGGTAGGAAGTATCCATCCACAGTCACATTACGGCTGTAGAGATATCAAGAATAAAAAAATAACTATCTAATACATGTCCATAAGCCAAGATAACATGAGTCAAGAATAATAAAAGTGCGGAAGCAAAAGATCCAATACAAAATAACTGGAATGTATGTCCCATAATGCGGGCTCACATCAGGAATAAAATGCAGAAAGTAAGAGAACTAACTACTACTGAATCCTCACTGCTCAGCCTGCTGGCTGAAGTACTCCTGCTCGGAATGCAGCAAAGGTACGGAATCTGGGCCATGCAAAACCCAGACGTCAGCGCGTCATGTCATCAGGTAATAAAATATAAACAGTGTAACAGGCAGTGCAAATACAATCATGAATGGTAAAACATGTATAACAGCAATATAAATCAGGGCGGTGAAGGGTAGTGTGCAGTGAGTAAGCTAAACTGGTCTATTGGGTTATCTACTCTCAAGTCTTTGAAATCAATTTGATGAATCATCGATGTAACTCAATAGTATCCCGTGCATGCCCGAGACCACGGTCTAAGACTCTCGGGCTGAAACCGAGACGTGCCGCTAGGCACTAACAGGAAAAGGGTACAGACCAACGATGTCAGCAGCATCGTCACGAGGCGGGCCTAGCCTAAAAAATGATCAGTAAAAGAAAGCAACTGTCGAGTTACAAGTCAGGTTTCATCATTGATTTCACCATACCCCCAAGTTATATGTGTCAAGTCAGGTGTTCCGTAATCAAGATCTAATGCCAACACAGGATCAGGTAGGTGCAGGTTTGTCTGGATAGACAACAGGAACGGTCCTTAAGGACTACATGTCAGGTTTGTAGGCATTAGACACAAAATCATGTAACAGGTAAAGCCATTGTTGGAGATAGTGCCCTCAGAGTCAATTATTGGATCACAGGCACGTGATTGCAATGATTGAGGGAGGACCTATCCCGGTAGGACAGTCTTACTCGAGATGATAGTATGCTATCTGGTTTATCTTTATCATCGTGTACTGCTTTAGGTGACCTGGCATGTCGCTATTACACGTTGATAGAGCCCCTAGGATTCTTGCTTGACTGCCGACAGTATGATGGCGATCATATACGTGAGAGCTGGTGGTCTATAAGCACATCCTTAAAAGGTCCCTAGTCGTAGGAGTTCCGAGACAGGGCATCGATACTCCATTAGTAGACTAGTGTATACAGTCGAGACCCCGACGAGGGGCGGTGGCCGGTCTCACAAGCCACTGGTGTCAGTTGGTTCACCTAAGATGTATACAGGTGCTCATTGGGTTATGAGTACACCGGACAGGACTCGCCGGGAACCTGCTAGTTGGTCATATACCAGACGTCAGATGGCAGTTCCCTGGTGACATGTGTACAGGTTAGTTCATCGACCTGAGATCGTCATTTGTCTCGTGTGAGTTCCCACTGTGCTTTGATTACTACCCTACCACGGCTCAAAGGAGTCGTGCAAACAGGTTTTAGTTGGGTACAGTCCCGAGCCACATGGAGGCAGTGAGCGGATCTGCAGGGGTTCGTCTCTCCCGGTATTGGGGGTGAGGTCGCGCTGTGTCTAGGAGAGCCATTACACAAAGCCCTCGGCCGAGGCAAGGAGATTTACTGGTAGGTATTCCAGTAGTATCTCAGGGTGTTCTGGGCTACACTCCGACACGACTTGTACCGCTTTTGGGGGTCTGACTTTCACCAACCCCCTAGGCCCGCCATGCGATACTCATAGACGAACGGACCGGACTATACGGATATTGTCACTGACAGGCTCAGTTGGGTGTCGGGGTGAGCTTCCTCATCGACGTCCCATTTGGCCAATACCTGGTGGCCCGTCACGTATTGGCTTATACCTCTGACGTGCTAGTGGTTAAATCCATAGCCATCGTATTGACGAGTCTTTAGAGTCCACCACACTCAGTTACTCAGGTTTCGGGCGAAACGCTGTAGAGGCCGTATGGAGATATGGCAGGGTTCGATCAGATACGTGCGGTATTGCACGGATCGTGATCGGACAGATTTTACTAGCCGGCTTTGGCTTAAGCCGGATTCTAGTATTTGATAGTGTAGTTTTGTCTCTTTGCATTTGTGTTCAGTGGGAATACAAATGCGGGCATGTATTTGCAGTAGTGGGGTTTTCCCGTATTTTATTACGGGACCAGTTTTTCTGAAGTTGCCAGTTCGCATTCCGTTCCGGCCGGTTTTTCTTCATTCCTTCTCGGTCGGACTTTCTTGATGGAGGGTGTTAATTGCAAGTTTGCAATTAACATCTAGTGGAGGGCTTTCTTGCATATGTAGCTTTTTGATGAGACTAGCCTCATGATGATATTCTATTTTGGTCATTTCCATTTCTTATCTTATGAGTGGATTTGTGATGAGAGAGATGTGTGACTTTAATCTTTATTATTCTTTTCCTTGGAGATATATTGAGATAGGTTTTCTTTTCTCTCTCCAATCTTCTTCATTCTTGGAGAGGGGCCGGCCACATAGGAGAGGAGAGAGGGTGAGATCATTTTGCAAGAGGAAAAACTTTGTTCATCTCATTTTTCCCTTTGCTAAGTTGAGAGCATCATATTCCTCCATACTTCTTTCTCTCATCACCACCTCCACATCCATGGCAACTTCAAGAACCCTAAAGAGACAAGTTCACTACACTATTCTATAGCAAGCCTTGGACGCGTCGGCTAGCCAACTTCACGCCCGAGTTGCCTCGGTCAAGAGGCAGGAGCCCGTAAAAGATTCCGGCTACGTGGTGCCCTTTCCGACGAGCGAGGAGGTGACGGAGATTCCGCGGGAGATAGGAGTGGAGACGAAGACCGAAGGACACGGATCGCTTGGTATATCTCTCACCCCATCTCTAGTTAGCTAGTATAGGTTAATGGTTTACGATCCGGGTTTTCTTTGTCCGCGGTAGCGCCGGTTTCCGAGTAAGGAAAAATTTTGATTCCGCATTTTGGCCTCGGTATGACGGCCGGGGCGCTGCCGTGGCGCAACATGGTATCAGAGCCACGCCATTAACCTTACCTAGCTTGTTCTAATGTGTTTTTCAGTTCCGATCGACCAAAATTCCAAAAACCGTATTTTTCCTTCACATCAGTTTCTGTTGAAATTTTTTGAAGTCTAAAAATTTTTCAGGTGGTCTCAGAAAGATGTGCAGGGAGTTCTAAGAACTCTGGGAAAAAACGAGACAGTGAACCCTTACCTCGAGCGCGGAAGCGCGGCACTAACCCCATTTCTGCCGCCCTTCCGCCGCAAGTTGGTGGGGTCAATGCTTCGTATTTTTCCAGTGGGCTTCTGGGCTTATATTAGGGGTTTTGGAATATTAAAGTTGGGCCAATTATTTCTGTGAGTGCTACAGTTTTCTTTGGGGCCCACTTGTTAATTGTTTGATCAATCGGAAAATTTTAAACACATTTTTCACAGTATTTACATTATATCTGCGACCGTGAATGTCACTCGATCGGTAAATCCGGTCTAACTGCTATAGCCCGGTTAGACGGATTTGCGAACGTGACTTTCACGTTGATGTTCTATGTTTATGCTGTGTTGTTGCGGATCGGTCGTGGGGGATAGCCTGGATGCAATGCTAGTACTGTTTTGTTGTATTATGTACATTTGATATTGCGGGGCGAGCGTCCGACATGTGGACTGCCGTCACTGCCTGTTTGTATTATTCTTTTGGGGCACGACCTGGTTGCGGTCGATGTACCCGGTGTATGTATATTTTACTTTCTGTACTAGGATTACCCCGCGGAGGGGTGCACGGATAGCCGGGTTCTAGAGGGCAACGGGCCCGCATCTCATGGCATTGAGACGAAGGGGGCCTCACTCTAGGATTGGCGGGCTATTCGCCGCACTCGTAGGGGGTATAGGTTGACCCAGGAGGGGTGCCTAAGTTACCGGATTCCATGAAGTGCTGGGTGGTCCATTCACGGGGCTGAAGGGGGCTGCCTCGCTTCAGGTTTTGGCGGGTGACTTACCGCGCCCGTAGGGGTCTAGGATTTCATTGCACAGGCTATCCACACGACCAGGGGAACGTCGGGTTTCAGCAGCGGCTCTGTGAAACCCGGGGCTTCCAGATATCTGTATTGTTCTGTGATGCTGTACATTTATGTGATGTTGCTTTTTATCACGCCTTGAGCGAAAATAATATATTGGTATATATATTAGTAGATGTTGTATATGTTTTACATCCGCGCTAGTCCAGTCCCCGCTCTGCCGTTAGTTAGCTAACCTAACGGGTGATGACGGGACCCAGTGGCGAATGCGGATGGCATATACGTACGTCAGTATATTTTCGTTCTTTGTGGTGTGATTAATTGATGGGACTGCGTTGATTCGGATCAATGCAAGCTAAACAAACCTATTCTGATGTTGTTGGAACACTTTTCAAAAGCTGTTATTGCAAGGACGTTCACTTTTGTTTTGCATCGTGGTATTCAGTTGGAATATCCTGCTCCTCAGTCGACGAGGCAAGGGCCGAGATCCCTTCACCGGGAGTGACCCCTTGGACAGAAGTTTGCATCAGGGCATTAACTTCACTATAGCCGATTACTTTTGCTTTGCATCGTGGTATTCAGTTGGAATATCCTGCACCTCATTCTACGGGGAAAGAGCCGAGATCCCTTCACCGGGAGTGACCTCTTTAGCAAAAGCTTTCGTCACTATATTTTTATAAAAACTATGCAGTTCCTTCAACGATATCAAGTTCATTACGTTAATGGTTTTTCGCCAAAAACTAGCCGTAGCCCTCCGTCATTTCTTACAAGTATTACTTAGTATTCGTGCTGCGTTTGTTGACTGTGTCAAGGCGTAGTGTGCGGTAGCTAAGTAGTGTTTGTTTGCAGCATATTAATGGGATTGGTTAGGACAGTCGTGCGGCCTTGTTGACTGTGTCAAGGGCTCGTACGGGTGGGTTTAATGCAATCCAGGATAATGACGGGTTGAACTTGACTGGGACCCTTTGATTTGTTGACTGTGTCAAGGTCACTTGGGCCCTAGGGGTAAAAATCACATCGGGAGTTTCAAAAGAACTGAAACTTGCCAGGCATGCGCATACCTTCTGGAGTGTGGTGACTTGAGTGGATTCCGTCAAGTTATCATGCGATGATAGTTGGATCCCGATTCCCACTGATGAGTTAGTTTACTCCTCGGGTGACCCCGACTAATTCTTCTTTCAGGTTTGGAGGAGAATTTGAGGTACAGTGGGAGGTTTCCAGATTAGACAAAGTGATAACCGTTCTGATCTAGGTTAGAGTGCACGCTGAGTGTTTCTTTTCTCTCTCTCTTTGGCAGCTACCATTGACCCGACCTTGGACTATGACTCAGTGACCAAGTTGACCGAACCTTCTTAACACAGGCTTTTGGATTGTCAGAGTTGCAAACCTCTTTGCCACTCCTACTTTTACCCTTTTCTCCAGGACACCCCGCATTACTGCGAACGTCCACTTCCATTGGACAAAACCATCGTATGGTTATATACGAACTCGAAGGACTTCGAGGATGGTTTCTGGTTCTGGAGAAAACGAATAGGATTATTCAGTTGTCTTTTCTTTTCACCTTCTCTCATTGCGAGTACTCCTTGGTTTAGGAGTAGTACACCTATTATGCAAATTGGATAGTCTTCTTCCAAACCATAGGCTGGTGCCGACCGGTAGGGAATGAAGAAAACCAGTTAGCCTAAACGGTGTACAGAAGGTATTAAGTTCAGACAAAGCAAGGGATTAGTAAGAGGGCAAAGTAAATTGCGACTGATATTCACGACCAAACCAAGTATTTCTTCGCCAATCCTAAATCACCTTTGTATTTCTGCAGGACACTCCGTATTACTACGAAGATCCCAGTTTATTGGATAATCCATCGTATGGTTATATACGAACTCGAAAGAAACTTGTTCCAGTTCGGGGATGGATTCTGGTTCAGGAGAAATAGGAATAAAGTACATTCAGGTGTCTTTTATCTTCACCTTCTCTCGCATTGCGAGTGCTCCTAGGATTAGGACAGTACACCCTTTATGCTTTTTGGATAGTCTTCTTCCAAACCATAGGCTGGTGCCGAACGGTAGGGAAGGAAGAAAACCATTTGGCTTAAAGGGGTGTACAGAAGGTAATGACTAAAGACATATAAAGGGATTTGGAGAGGTGGCAAAGAATTATACGGCTATAGTTGTGAATCTGGATAATGGAAGAGGCATTACTAGGAATACCAGGATACCCCAAACGAAACATTTAAATGTTTCAGTTTCACTGTGTACTGTTAATAGAAAACTGATTTCCCAATTATACACTTGCTCCAGGGTATGTATTTACCAGGTGTGAGTCTCACATCTGCATGGTTTTACAGATGATGAGTGGGAGTAAGTTATTGGGAATTAGGTGACTATCCTCATTATATCGGGATTCGTTGGAATTGGTGATATTTGAGGAAGCCACCTGGGTTGTTTGTCGGTCGGCAAATATTTGGTTTTGAATATCCGTTGTTGTGCACCAATTTCAAATTGATATATCTGTACGTCTATTTTTATAGAGTGAGACATACCTTTTTGAAATTATGTCTATGACATTTACCTATATCAGTGGATGGTTAGGTAAGGAGCATTAAACAACGGTGTAATTCTTCTTAACCATAAGTACAGTTTTCAACCTACGACGCACAGTGAAAGAGTTGTTAGACTCAGCGGACTTATACAGAGTATTGTATGTTGTCCAGTGTCCATTAGCACAGAGGGGTTGGTCCTCGTACTATATTCTGTTTACTTTTAACTTCTCTAGTTCTTAGACATGTATTTCGTAGAAACACAGGGTCTAAGTTTTGAGGAGTTATAGGTATTTGAATAGAGTAGAGAACCGGGTATAGCAAGTATCGGGATTCTTCAAAGTGATCGAAGATGTAGATACTTGTGTATGGTATTCAGTTGATAGTAGTGATAAAGAGAACTAGCTTCTTTTTCAGGTCACTCATAATTGGAAGCATTCCTAAGTTGAGTAACGCTGATCGGCCTCCTTCCATTTAGTTTACATGCACTGGAGATAGCTGCATGATTTGAATCTGGTTCAATTAAATCAGTGCCTCTGTTTCTTGGATATAGAATAGTTCATATCTTGACATTGTTAAGATACGGGGAGTTGTCCGGCTTATGCTTAAAACCAGACTCTGGACAACTCAAGGCACGTTTCAGTAATGGCTGTTTGTGGGTTGACCCGGGCTATGACGAGGGTTGATTTTCTACCATCTGGAAGATCAATAGAGATATTGTTCTAGACTCGCCACAGTTTTATTAAAAATGGATTTTTTTCAAAAACAGCAGTGGGAGTATGGTAGAACTGGAAGTGATTCCAGAACCACAAACGATTACTGAAGATTTGATAAGGAACCTAAAGATTCAATCTGTTTTGACATTCCATTGGCCACTCCGCAGATAAGGTGGGTAACTTCAGGCACCCGAGAGGTACTCCGGTAGCCTCAAGGACGGTGACAGGGAAGTTCTTGTTTACCCACAATTACCATTGCTGTTGTTCCAGGCTGCGAGACCCGGTGGGAGGATGAGTATAGCGTCGTTCTAAACTAGTTTTAGAAGTGTACGTCTATATGACTCTGCCAGAGGGTTGTCGTAGTCAGTGGGAGCAGCGGAAGCATTGGTGGACAGGTAGCTTATGTCTATTTATAGACTAAAGCAGATATAGCGGAGATAGATCATCTATTTCTGATGTGACAGTCATAGGTTTGACGTCATCAGAATAGCGGGTGGATCTGTTGAGAAGGTAGTAGGAAGTGATATTCCTATACTACGATCGGTTATACTTTGGTCGTCACACAATGGTTTCTCTACACAGGACTTGGATATTATATCAGACATTCTGGTTACTAGATCTATGGTTTTAGATCTAGATTTGGGTGGTTTCCCAATCTGGGTACCTTGACAGCATTCTATGAGTATTTAGAATGGACGACTCCTGGCACGGTAGTGTACCTGCAGGTAATGGAGTCACCCTCTCTAAAGGTGTCTTACAGACTAAAGGGGAGAGGGATACTCATGATCGGCAGATCACTTGCTTAGGCAATTGAGTCAATCATGAGATGTCAAGTACCACACCAGATGTTGTTCTTGCAGTAGATGCAATAAGTTGATATTGATCCAATCCTGGAGAAACAGTCGGAAGCAGTTTTAGAACATAAGTTGATGTTCTAGGGATATGATAACAGCAGCCTCTTTTAGGAGACGGTTATCATTCCAGGCTTCCAAGGTGACCTGGATGGCAGAGTGGCTGTCAGAGTTATAGTTTTCCCTCTGACGAGGGGCAGTATTTTGGACAGGTGGTCCAGTTGGATACTGAGGGAAGGCATGGCGCAGGATACTGATTAAGTTCAGTTGACGATACAGTCTAAGAAGTCTGGATTTGGAGTTCATTTATGAACTAGGTCCCATCAGACATCCAGACGTTCTAAGACAGGTATTGCTCATTTCGGGAGATGGCTTTCTCCGCGAACTTGAGATATAGAGAGACATAGAAAGAAACTTCTCTGCGGATCCACTCACTGAGGCTATTCCTCGAACGCAATAGTTTCGCAAACGAGCTTTGTGAGACTGACTAGTAGAGGAGTTGGGTATTCGGTATCACACGGGCTGTGAGTATGCGGCATCGCAATAATTAGCCTTGAGTGCAAGTGGGAGATTGTTGGAGATAGTGCCCTCAGAGTCAATTATTGGATCACAGGCACGTGATTGCAATGATTGAGGGAGGACCTATCCCGGTAGGACAGTCTTACTCGAGATGATAGTATGCTATCTGGTTTATCTTTATCATCGTGTACTGCTTTAGGTGACCTGGCATGTCGCTATTACACGTTGATAGAGCCCCTAGGATTCTTGCTTGACTGCCGACAGTATGATGGCGATCATATACGTGAGAGCTGGTGGTCTAGAAGCACATCCTTAAAAGGTCCCTAGTCGTAGGAGTTCCGAGACAGGGCATCGATACTCCATTAGTAGACTAGTGTATACAGTCGAGACCCCGACGAGGGGCGGTGGCCGGTCTCACAAGCCATTGGTGTCAGTTGGTTCACCTAAGATGTATACAGGTGCTCATTGGGTTATGAGTACACCGGACAGGACTCGCCGGGAACTTGCTAGTTGGTCATATACCAGACGTCAGATGGCAGTTCCCTGGTGACATGTGTACAGGTTAGTTCATCGACCTGAGATCGTCATTTGTCTCGTGTGAGTTCCCACTGTGCTTTGATTACTACCCTACCACGGCTCAAAGGAGTCGTGCAAATAGGTTTTAGTTGGGTACAGTCCCGAGCCACATGGAGGCAGTGAGCGGATCTGCAGGGGTTCGTCTCTCCCGGTATTGGGGGTGAGGTCGCGCTGTGTCTAGGAGAGCCATTACACGAAGCCCTCGGCCGAGGCAAGGAGATTTACTGGTAGGTATTCCAGTAGTATCTCAGGGTGTTCTGGGCTACACTCCGACACGACTTGTACCGCTTTTGGGGGTCTGACTTTCACCAACCCCCTAGGCCCGCCATGCGATACTCATAGACGAACGGACCGGACTGTACGGATATTGTCACTGACAGGCTCAGTTGGGTGTCGGGGTGAGCTTCCTCATCGACGTCCCATTTGGTCAATACCTGGTGGCCCGTCACGTATTGGCTTATACCTCTGACGTGCTAGTGGTTAAATCCACAGCCATCGTATTGACGAGTCTTTAGAGTCCACCACACTCAGTTACTCAGGTTTCGGGCAAAACGCTGTAGAGGCCGTATGGAGATATGGCAGGGTTCGATCAGATACGTGCGGTATTGCACGGATCGTGATCGGACAGATTTTACTAGCCGGCTTTGGCTTAAGCCGGATTCTAGTATTTGATAGTATAGTTTTGTCTCTTTGCATTTGTGTTCAGTGGGAATACAAATGCGGGCATGTATTTGCAGTAGTGGGGTTTTCCCGTATTTTATTACGGGACCAGTTTTTCTGAAGTTGCCAGTTCGCATTCCGTTCCGGTCGGTTTTTCTTCATTCCTTCTCGGTCGGACTTTCTTGATGGAGGGTGTTAATTGCAAGTTTGCAATTAACATTTAGTGGAGGGCTTTCTTGCATATGTAGCTTTTTGATGAGACTAGCCTCATGATGATATTCTATTTTGGTCATTTCCATTTCTTATCTTATGAGGGGATTTGTGATGAGAGAGATGTGTGACTTTAATCTTTATTATTCTTTTCCTTGGAGATATATTGAGATAGGTTTTCTTTTCTCTCTCCAATCTTCTTCATTCTTGGAGAGGGGCCGGCCACATAGGAGAGGAGAGAGGGTGAGATCATTTTGCAAGAGGAAAAACTTTGTTCATCTCATTTTTCCCTTTGCTAAGTTGAGAGCATCATATTCCTCCATACTTCTTTCTCTCATCACCACCTCCACATCCATGGCAACTTCAAGAACCCTAAAGAGACAAGTTCACTACACTATTCTATAGCAAGCCTTGGACGCGTCGGCTAGCCAACTTCGCGCCCGAGTTGCCTCGGTCAAGAGGCGGGAGCCCGTAAAAGATTCCGGCTACGTGGTGCCCTTTCCGACGAGCGAGGAGGTGACGGAGATTCCGCGGGAGATAGGAGTGGAGACGAAGACCGAAGGACACGGATCGCTTGGTATATCTCTCACCCCATCTCTAGTTAGCTAGTATAGGTTAATGGTTTACGATCCGGGTTTTCTTTGTCCGCGGTAGCGCCGGTTTCCGAGTAAGGAAAAATTTTGATTCCGCATTTTGGCCTCGGTATGACGGCCGGGGCGCTGCCGTGGCGCAACAGCCATGGTACATCAGGTCAAGTCGAGTAGTGTATTTAGATGTTATGTCATGTAAAGAGTGTACGGTACCATGTCAGGTCAAGTAATATGTGTAGCAAGTCACGTCAGGGTGTACAAGATAACATGCGGATGCTCATAATCGACTAACATAATCATGGTTATGAATAAACAAGCATGGTACTATCAGAGCAATAAACGGTCACAGTAACATGATAGCAATATGTCACGCCCCGCTTCCCAAAATACGGAATACGAGGGGTAGACAAGGCCAGCCATGCTCCTACGGTCAAGGAAATGTCCTGCCATAGTCACACTTCGGCTTCTAGTTTATCATGGTAAACAGTAAATAATGCGCAGGTAATGAGAAATGCAGTAACTGAAAGGAACAAAGTAAAGAACTGACCTGAAGTGGAACAAACGAATGCAACTCGGAATGGCGAGTCAAGAAGACTGTGGTGCACTGGTCCAGACTAAATCTTCTCCTCACACTGAGCATGCATACTCAGGTCGTCAGAGCGACACAATAGCAATATAATATGTATAAAATCAAGTGACAGTTCTAACAGTGATAATAGGTATGTGAAGCAGTAAAATAAATGACATCATGAATACGTATGTGCAGTAATCAATGCAGCGGAATAGTAAAGCAGTATAACAATATGTCACGCATGCCAACACAGTACAAAAGGAATATAAATCCCAGTATCCCTATCAGTCTCTAAGTCTCACTGTACAGGTCAATAAGCCTATCGTCAGTCCAAGTGTGAGAGTCAACCACTCGCGAGTGTCCTCCACCCAAGGGTAGAACCCAAGGGCAAGGGACCACGGGCCCAACATGTAACGAATGTATCACGGTGTATATATCACGTACCCTGTAAATCTTTATATAACTCCCTAAATATATAAGCCGGCATGGGACTCCCGAGATTCTGTTGAACTCACACTTAAACTACCCCACACCCCGAGGTCTACATCAAACGCTAACCATCACCCTAAATACTAATCGGTCCGTGTCAAGTCTGCGCGAGAACTGGAGGCAGGACCCCCATCAAGCACGTCCCGACTAATACCTAAGAAAATGGCAGTGTCGGATGCCTTATCTGTGACACCCGTGCAAACGCTTCCATAAATGTCCCATTCCACTTATTAGTCACACGTGCACGCATCCCACAGACGTCGACAATGCAATAGAATAATAGGGTCACTGATTGTGCACAAGTACGTATCACTTTCACTTAATCACGGATACACGAACACTGACGTACTTGCCACAATCATCACTAAAATCTAACACTGGGTAAAAGCACGACATCACTAGGTAATCACTACGGTGATATGGGTATGATATGATGCATGAACAGTATATGAAGCATGGTTAATGTGTCATAAAACAGTATTCTATCACTTGCACAATTTATCATGAAACGTACGTATATAATTCAGTGAAACAATAAACAGGTAGTAATTAGTATGTTCAGTCAGCTATCCATCAAATTTGGTTTCAAGCCAATCGGGTTCCAGGATCATTAGTTATAACCATTTCATTTTAAGCGCTCGCGGCTGGAAATCCAATTTCAGAATCAGAAGTCCGTTTCGCAACGCATTTTAATCCCAGTGGGGATCAGATTTTAGCGACGTTACAGTTGGATGAATTCTAGGGTTTTCAGTAAGGTTTTCAATGCAACAGACGGATCTTCGATCGCATTTGTACGTTAAGAGATATACAATGTTTAGCACTACTATGTCGGTTCTGATTCTGCTGGGACTGTTATGTGTCCCGATCTATTAAATTACAGATTAAATATCAAACGGTAACGAAACAGTATGGAATCAATTGTGTTGTCTAGCTAACAGTTTTGTCTATAACAAACAGCGGAGTTCCGCAATCTACGAGTTAAGTAATCCCTGTGGTACCCATTATGGAACAGCAACCAATAACTGGAGTCGCTCTGGACTGCAGTCCAGAGTCGCTCTCCGATCCGAATATCATCACAGTTTAAATACAGAAATGTCTGGAAACTAGCATAGGGTTAAAGTTCATCGAGTCGGCTTCGATTTGAGCCCTCGAACGCACCATTCTACTATGTATATGATTTATGGTGAATTTAACTATTTTCAGGTGCAACAGAATTACAGTTTTTACGATCGAACTTGGGGGTGGTTGTTTTAGTCGTTATCGATCACATCATCCAACAAAATTCACACACTATGTTCACAGCCCTACGGGCCAACCTACACCATTGAGTTCCGTCAAATTTGATAATGTTTTCCTAAGGGAACAAGCATCGAACAGTTACGGCGCATAATAGTTTTAAACTTGTAACATTATAATTCATGTATTTAACGATTGTAATTTAGATAAATAGCATGTAAGCAAGTAGAATACTTGCCTGGATCAGTCCCGAGGATGCACGGTGATTGTAACGTCATGAACGCGCTACACACGCGCGGCACGACAACTAGACTTGTCTCGAATCCGAGTCTCGGCAACGACGGCTCGCAGTTTTGGTGGAGTTGGCTGTTGCGGCCTTGGCAATGCCGGGACTAGGGATCGCTGATGCTGTCGGGGCGATGGAGAGATTGCAGAGGAAGAGAGGGAGAATTTAGAGAGAGAAAATGACTAAAGATAACAAGAATGACTTCAAAATAAAAACAGCAGCAACAAAAATATATGTTTCAAATAAAAAGTTCACCAGGAATTGAGGGATCTAACATGAGACTCCTCTCAAAAACCAAGCAACAATCAATCCCAAAAACCCAATTAAAACCAAAATAAAAGCAACAGCACCAACAAAATAAAAGGTTTTCACCATCAACAGCAACAACAAAACATCATAAAAAAGATAGAAAAGAAAAATACCTCATCGTTCACAAGAAGTACTCATGTGAGAAATTGAGAAATTGAGAAAATGCGAGATCCACAGAGAGAGACCAGGCGGGTCGAGAGGGAAAGAGGGAGGTGAAGGCGACGTCGAGGTTGAGGTCGACGAGAGTGCCGGCGAACCTGGCGACGGCGACGAGGCGAGCAGGGGGCACGGGCGTGGGTGTGGGTTTGGGTTTGGGTGAGGGAGTAGGAGGGGGAAGAGATGGGGAGACGAGGGGATTGAGCGTCGTGGGTGTAACGCTCGCGAGCGTGGCGCGCGACGAGCGGCGACGTGGGCGAAGGAGGCGGCGGAGAAGACGGATCGCGTGGGCGGGAAAGAGGGAAGGAGCCGTTGGAGGAAGACGTCACTGTAGGGAGTGGGTTTTGATCGCAGGCCGCAGGGAGTTTTGGGGAAATAATTTGGGAATAAATGGAGTGGGCCGGGCCGACAGAATAAGGGAAAAAATAAATTGGAGAATTAGTGTGGTGGGCTGGTTCTGTGGGCTGAAGAAAGGAGAAATCGAATAAATAATAATGAAGGGGAGAATGGGGCCGGGCTGAGTGAGTGTGGGCCGGGGATTGAGTGAAAGAACAGAAAACAAATTAGAGAAGGATGGGCTGAGGAAATGAGTGGGTTGGGTTAAGAGATTGGGCCAAGTAAAATAAAAATGAATAAGAAGGAAAAGGCCGGCTTGAGAAAAATAAACGAAACAAAATAATTAATATGGGGGACCGGGCTTTGCTGGGCTGCTGGCTCAAATAGAATAAGTGAATTATAGGGAATTGATTTGAATGGAATGAAACGGACTAGGAAAGTTTTAAAATCCATTAATTTATAACTGAAAATAGCTTGGGCTGTGAAGGAACGTGGGCCAGAAATAAATAGGAAAAGAAATTGGGAAAAAGGGAAATAGGCCACAGAAAATGAAGTGGGCTTGGAGAAAAGTAATTATAGTTTGGATTTGGGTTTAAAAGAAGTTTTAAAATAAATAAATTAATAAATAATTATAAGTAAAATTCTAAATAAATCTTACAAGTGAAATAGGAGTACAGATATTGGTATAAAAGAGCTGGGGGTTACACAATAGGTGCAACTCAGTTGCACAGTTATCAGTTTGGTTTAAGGAATAGTTTTAACGTTTCAGGGATGCAGTATAACACATGTGGATGATAAAATCATATTAATATGTATTAAAATAATCTAGAGATGAAATTGAATGTGAATAAAGCTAAAGGTATGCAATAGGTCGCCCGATAGGGTAAAACTACAAAAAGGGTAATATGGTTATAAAACAATTGTGATTATTTGATCTAACATATACATGTGATTACTAGGTATAATCAACTAGATGCAACAATTAAGTTTCAAGTTCTAGACTAGAAAATATGTAAACGGAACGTTATGCGGTTAACTGGAAATTCAAGACTTTCGATTCTATCTAGAGATTTAATAGGAAAATAGATAAATTAATATAAGAATAGTTTGAATAGCATGTAGCAAGTTTCACTTGCCTCGACGGATCGCGATACGGGAAACGGAACGTCTCACGTCGGCGAGAAAGGTCGTGACGCGTGCACGGTACACGGAATGAGTCCAAACGACGAACAGTGGAATCACATGGGTCAGGGGTCCTCGCTGGGTCGTCGGGATCGTCGACGTCACGGACAACTCCGACGATCTTGTTAAAACAGCGAATACAAGAAACATGGTTTTAAGAAAAGAAAAAGGGAGGCAAGAAGAAAGAGAGTAGAGGAGGAAGGTGTGTACGAAGGCTTACTGGGTTGCAGAGGGGTGTGCCAGCAATGACGGCGAGATCGACGGCGGTAAGGAACTCCGGCGAAAGGTTTCTGAAGATCTAGGGTTTAGTTAGGGTTTGGGCTCGGGTAGAAGTTGTTGGGGTTTTGGTGTGCAGGATTTGGATGCTGGAGGGAGATCAGAGGAGAGGGGAGATGGCGATGACAATAGGAAGTGGTCGGTGACGCTGGGAGTCGGCGTTGGGTTCCCAGGTCTCGCCGGGTGTGATGTGCAGGGGAAGAGAGACTCGGGGAGAAAGAGAGGAAGAGAATATAATGGAGACGAGGAGGAGGATGAGAAGAGGATGAGGTGAGGGTGACGAGGAGGCGAAGCTTTTAGGGTTAGGGTTTCGTGGGAGGTGCTGGGTTTCATGGGAAGGAGCTGCAGGGGTTTCTAAAGGAGGGGGAAGAAGGAAATATGAAGGGAGGAGACGGGATCTCCAACGCGGTGACGGGACTCGAGAAGTATGCAGTGTTTGCGAGATGTTAGAGAGTGGTTGCGAGAGGAGAGAGAAAGAGAAGGGGGGAGAGAGAGAGAGAGCTGCGGAGGAGAGAGCAGGAGAAAGAGAAAGGGTTTAGCAATCGTGGGGCCCAGGTGTAGGCAGCGGAAGGACCTAATTGGTTCGTGGTGAATAAAAAATATAAGGAGAAGGGAAAGAAAGATTGTCTGGGGTTTTGATTGGCTAGGAAAAAATTTAAAAGGATTTTTAAAATAGGAAAGATTTTCTGGTTGGTTGGAGAGAAGATTAGGAAAATAATAAATAAAGATTTACTAAAAGGTTTTAAGATATTGCCAGCTTAAAACTGTAACAGAAATAGAAGAGGTAAAATTATAATTCGGGTTTGAATTTAAAATTCGAGTAATAGAATTTTAGAGGGATGCAAAACATTTCAGAAAAGCGCCCGGGTCGGGTCCAAAAATATGAATTTGAAACATGAAAATTATTTGCAAGTTCCAAAAATTGAAATGAAGGATTTTGTACTGAAAAAGCATACCCCCAAGAACGGATGCACGTACGTGCGCGTAGACGTCCAAACACGTCCGTTCCACTAAACGGGACGAGAACACGATGCAAGGACGCTACCACAGGGTTAGGGTATCGAGCAGGCCAAGATAAGTATATTTTAAATTATTTCAAATGAATTAAATTGTTATATGCAAGAATATGAAATGTCGGGGTAAACTATAACTAGTAACAGCCAAAGCATGATAAATGAAATAAATACCACAACAACCCGTACGGTAACAGAAATTTGTAGAACTGGACTCGGTTGTTACATTATACCCAACTACAAAAAGAATTTCGTCCTCGAAATTCCAAGAATACAAAGATAGACGACAAACAAACTACAAGAAAAGATGAGGAAACTTCTGCCGGATTTCATCTTCTCGTTCCCAAGTAGACTCTCCATGTGAGCGACTACCCCAAGAAACAAGTTCAAGGGGGATAACTTTGTTCTTAAGAACCTTTTCCCTTCGATCCACAATTTCAACCGGTCGCTCCTCAAAAGTTAAATCTTCTCGTACAGTTAGCTCCGAATGATCCAATACATGCGTTTCATCCCGAACATACTTACGGAGTTGAGATACGTGAAACACATCGTGCACATTCGCCAAGGACTGCGGTAACGCCAAACGATACGCTACCTCGCCAACACACTCCAAGATCTTGAAAGGTCCGACGAACCGAAGACCGAGCTTTCCTCGACTTCCAAAACGAATCACCCCTCTAGTCGGTGATATCTTCAAGAATACCAAATCACCCACGGCGAACTCTAGAGGTCTTCTCGACGTATCTGCCAACCTCTTCTGTCTGTCTTGTGTGCTTTCATATGATTCCGGATAGCATTAACTTTATCAACGGTCTGCACAACCAAGTCTGGTCCCAACAATCTTCGTTCACCAACATCTTCCCAACAAACCGGCGAACGGCACTTGCGACCATACAAAGCTTCGAATGGAGCCATCTGAATCGTCGCCTGAAAACTGTCGTTGTAGGAAAACTCCACCAAATGTAGATGATCCTCCCATGAACTCTTGAAGTCCAACATGCAAGCTCTCAACATATCTTCGAGAGTTTGGATCCTTCTCTCCGACTGGCCATCTGTTTGAGGATGATAAGCTGTACTAAACTTCAATCGAGTCCCCAAACTTTCCTGTAAACTCCTCCAGAAGTGTGATAAAAACCGAGTGTCACGATCGGACACGATGCTCACCGGTACTCCATGCAATCTTACAATCTCCTGCATGTACCGCTCCGCCAAAGTTTCTGTTGATTGACCAAACCGAAAAGGAATGAAATGAGCTGCTTTGGTTAAACGATCAACAATCACCCATACTGCATTGTTGCCTTTTGGACTCCGAGGTAAAGCTGTCACGAAATCCATGGTTATATGTTCCCACTTCCACTGAGGAATCGGAAGTGGTTGCAATAAACCAGCAACACTTTGATGTTCAACCTTAACTGGCTGACACACCAAGCACTTTGCCACAAAGCGAGCAATCTCCTGTTTCATACCTTCCCACCAGAAATGCTGTCGTATGTCTCGGTACATCTTCGTGCCTCCTCGATGTACGGAATAAGCTGAGCTGTGTGCCTCCTTCATAAGTTCTTCACGAATATCTCCCTTTGGCACACATAAACGGCTACCATATCTCAATGAACCATCTTCATGGATCAGTAAATCCGTTCGAAGTCCAGCTTCAACCTGTCCTCGAAACTTTTGCAATTTAGGGTCCTGCGGTTGCGCTGCTTTAATATTCTCGATCAACGACGAATGTACCTGCAGCTGCATCAACTGTCCCGAAGAATAAGGTAGCACAACCTCCAAATCAAACCTCCGAAAGTCTTCAACGAGTTCCTTCTGCGTAGTCAACATCTGAATAACTAGTAACCGACCGAGCGCATCCGGCACGATATAACCTTCCCCGGATGGTACTTAAGATCAAGATCGCAGTTAGCCATCAGCTCCAACCATCTACGTTGCCTCATATTAAGCTCCTTCTGCATGAACACATACTTCAAGCTCTTATGATCAGTGAACACCTCGACCCTTTCGCCCAAAAGGTAGTGTCTCCAAATCTTCAAAGCGAAGATCACAGCCGCAAGCTCCAAGTCATGAGTTGGGTAATTCTTCTCATGGGTCTTCAACTGTATCGATGCGTACGCTACAACCTTCCCATGCTGCATCAAAACACATCCCAATACTTTCCCAGATGTGTCGCTGTGAATCACCAATCCTCCGGAATTGTCTGGAAGGGTCATAATAGGAGCGGTTATCAATCTTTGCTTCAATGTCTCGAAAGCTGACGCACACCTATCCGTCCACACAAAAGGTACCTCCTTGCGCGTAAGTTTGGTCAACGGCTCCGCCAGATGAGCATAGTTCTCCAAAACTCTTCTGTAATACCCGGCGAATCCAAGAAAACTTCTTATCTCCGCAACATTCTTCGGAATCGGCCAATCTCGAACTGCTGCAATCTTTTCTGGATCGACGGCGATTCCATCGCCGGACACGACAAGCCCCAAAAACTTTACTTCTTCCAGCCAAAACTCGCACTTGCTCATCTTCGCATATAACTTCTCTTGTCTCAACGTCTGCAGTGCGATCTTCAAATGTTCTGCATGTTCTTCAATACTCTTCGAGTAAACCAGAATATCGTCAATGAATACCACAATAAACTGGTCCAAGATTGGTGAAAAGATTCGGTTCATCAAGTCCATGAATATCGCCGGTGCATTCGTTACTCCGAAGGGCATCAGTAAATGCTCGTAATGTCCATACCGAGTTCGGAACGCCGTCTTGCAAATACCTTCTGCTTTCACTCGGACCTGATGATATCCGGATCACAAATCCAGCTTCGAGAATACCCTCGCGCCACTAAGCTGCTCAAATAGTTCGCCAATGCGAGGGATCGGGTACTTGTTCTTAATAGTCACCCGGTTTAATTCTCGATAGTCGATGCACATCCTTCTTATGCCATCTTTCTTCTTGACTAGAAGAACTGGAGCTCCCCAAGGCGAGCTACTGCTTCGAATCCAACCCTTCTCGAGTAACTCAGTAACCTGCTTCTTAACTTCCTCCAATTCCACTGGTGCCATTGGATAATACGCTTTAGAAACTGGCGCTGCACCAGGAATAAGATTAATTGTGAACTCTACGTCTCGCTTCGGCGGTAATCCTGATATATCTTCAAACACGTCCATAAAATAGCGAACAACAGCTGGCTCCTCACCTTTATCAACCTCCATTGATGCAAGAATATTAGTTGTCGGCCTAACCCTAAACTCGACTGGCCCGACAGAACTGCTTCCTCCAGTGAAGGTAAACTCGGGATGTCCGGGAATCTGGAAAATTACTTTCTTTGCCCTACAATCGATGTGAGCGTGGAAAGTGCCAAGAAAATCCATTCCCAAGACGACTTCGTAGCTGCCTGTATCAATTACCAAGAAATCTGCAAAAAACTCCCGTCCGCAAACAACAACTGCACAATCTTTACATTCTCTACTAGTTATGATTTTCCCATTCCCAGTGTGTATGTCCCAGAAACTAGACAGGGGCGTGCAGGTTATTGAGTGTGTAGCTATAAACTTGGACGACATAAAACAATGGAATGCACCAAAATAAAATAACGCTAATGCGGAAAAACCATGAACGAGTAAAATACCTGAGACAACTTCTTCTGAAGCCTTAGCTTCCTCAGCCGTCAATGTAAAAACTCGAGCCTGATTGGGTCCTGGAGTCAGCTGGTTCTGTCCCTGAAACGGTTTCTGCGGAGGCTTCTGAATATCATCCCTTGTGCGAAGCTTCGACGGACAAGCATTAACAGTATGATCCGCCAATCCACAAACCAGACAAAGTCCCCGCATCCTGCGACATTCCCTTTGCAAATGTCCGGGTAAGTGGCAATAGCTACAAACCACGTGCTTCCTCTGATCAACGACAGTAGGCTTCTTCATCGGTGTTACACCACAACGGTCCACTGGAATACCTCTGCGTCCATGAGCTCGGTTTGGTACAAATGTCGGCTTCCTAACCGTAACTGCTGTCTGCTGTGAACTCCCAGTCTTCCCAGATAGGCTCTGCTGTTCTCGGGCTGCCGTAAGTACCTGTGAGAAAGTGGTCAAACCCAGGGAGACAATCTGCCTCTGGTTGTCCACATCCAAACTGCGCATGAACCTCCTTGCCCTGTCTGCATCGTTGGCAACTAAAGTTCCAACGAATCTACTGAGCCGTGTCCACTCGGCTGCATATACATCAACAGGTGCACCGTTCTGCCTTAGACTAATGAACTTCTCTTCCATTTCCTCCCGTGCAATCCGCGGGAAGAACTTCTCCAGGAAACTCTTCGAAAAATCCGCCCACTTGATCGGCTTGGGCAAGCGGGTCTCCTCCACAAGCCACCATTCACGGGCGTAGTCCACTAACTGAATGCGCACCACATCCACCCTTTTATCATCTGGGATCTGCGCCGCAATAAGTAAGTTCTCCGTGTCAAATAGCCACTGCTCCGCTGGCAACGGCTCCTCCAAACCAGTAAAGACAGACGGACCCAAACGCCTGAAATCTGCTACGGTCCCCACTCGATCCACTGGTCTGGCTCCAACATTGTTCACAGACTGCTGAACGGTCCGCAAAGCTTCCTGAAATGATTCAGCTTGCTGCTGGATCAGCTCGGTCTACCTCTTTTGATTCTCCAACATCCCACGTATTACTCCAAGCATAGCAGCTTCGTCAACACGCCTTTGGTACATCTTCAGATTCTTGTCTGCCATGTTCCTGAAATCAAAACACCCAAGTATTAGCATGATAACAGATTCAAAATATAGATCAAGGCTAGAACTCTGAGTTACTTAAATAGAGTACCGCATTGTAACTATGCCGCGGTATCATAGCTACAATTACATAACTCCACCCAAGTCACCTAAGTTCTAGAGATAAACAAGGATCAGGTTTCGAGTCGATATGCAAAGGAAGTTTGCACACCGTAAAAGATATAATCGGGAGGAGGTTAGATTCAAGAATGGTGAAATAGCAAGGTGGCAGGACATGTTTCCTAAACACGGGTATTCTGATTCGTGTATTGGGTACAATACCCAACTACAAAAGAATCAAACCCGATTATCCTATGGCTTTGATACCAAAAGAACCATGCCACGCCCTGCTTCCCAGAGTACGCTAAGATGGGCACGTGACATAGCCAACCATGCTACCTGTGGGTAGGAAGTATCCATCCACAGTCACATTACGGCTGTAGAGATATCAAGAATAAAAAAATAACTATCAAATACATGTCCATAAGCCAAGATAACATGAGTCAAGAATAATAAAAGTGCGGAAGCAAAAGATCCAATACAAAATAACTGGAATGTATGTCCCATAATGCGGGCTCACATCAGGAATAAAATGCAGAAAGTAAGAGAACTAACTACTACTGAATCCTCACTGCTCAGCCTGCTGGCTGAAGTACTCCTACTCGGAATGCAGCAAAGGTACGGAATCTGGGCCATGCAAAATCCAGACGTCAGCGCGTCATGTCATCAGGTAATAAAATATAAACAGGGTAACAGGCAATGCAAATACAATCATGAATGGTAAAACATGTATAACAGCAATATAAATCAGGGCGGTGAAGGGTAGTGTGCAGTGAGTAAGCTAAACTGGTCTATTGGGTTATCTACTCTCAAGTCTTTGAAATCAATTTGATGAATCATCGATGTAACTCAATAGTATCCCGTGCATGCCCGGGACCACGGTCTAAGACTCTCGGGCTGAAACCGAGACGTGCCGCTAGGCACTAACAGGAAAATGGTACAGACCAACGATGTCAGCAGCATCGTCACGAGGCGGGCTTACCCTAAAAAATGATCAGTAAAAGCAAGCAACTGTCGAGTTACAAGTCAGGTTTCATCATTGATTTCCCCATACCCCCAAGTTATATGTGTCAAGTCAGGTGTTCCGTAATCAAGATCTAATGCCAACACAGGATCAGGTAGGTGCAGGTTTTTCTGGATAGACAACAGGAACGGTCCTTAAGGTCTACATGTCAGGTTTGTTGGCATTATACACAAGATCTAATGCCAACACAGGATCAGGTAGGTGCAGGTTTTTCTGGATAGACAACAGGAACGGTCCTTAAGGTCTACATGTCAGGTTTGTTGGCATTATACACAAGATCATGTAACAGGTAAAGCCCATGGTACATCAGGTCAAGTCGAGTAGTGTATTTAGATGTCATGTCATGTAAAGAGTGTACGGTACCATATCAGGTCAAGTAATATGTGTAGCAAGTCACGTAAGGGTGTACAAGATAACATGTGGATGCTCATAATCGACTAACGTAATCATGGTTATGAATAAATAAGCATGGTACTATCAGAGCAATAAACGGGCACAGTAACATGATAGCAATAGGTGCAGATTAAACTACTCAGTTGCACAGTTATCAGTTTGTTTAAGGAATAGTTTTAACGTTTCAGGGATGCAGTATAACACATGTGGATAATAAAATCATATTAATATGTATTAAAACAATCTAGAGGTGCAATTGAATGTGAATAAAGCTAAAGGTATGGAATAGGTCGTCCGATAGGGTAAAACTACAAAAAGGGTAATATGGCTATAAAACAATTGTGATTTATGATCTAACATATACATGTGATTACTAGGTATAATCAACTAGATGCAACAATTAAGTTTCAAGTTCTAGACTAGAAAATATGTAAACGGAACGTTATGCGGTTAACTGGAAATTCAAGACTTTCGATTCTATCTAGATATTTAATAGGAAAATAGATAAATTAATATAAGAATAGTTTGAATAGCATGTAGCAAGTTTCACTTGCCTCGACGGATCGCGATACGGGAAACAGAACGTTTCACGTCGGCGAGAAAGGTCGTGACGCTTGCACGGTACACGGAATGAGTCCAAACGACGAATAGTGGAATCACACGGGTCAGGGGTCCTCGCTGGGTCGTCGGGATCATCGACGTCGCGGCCAACTCCGGCGATCTTGTTAAAACAGCGAATACAAGAAACAAGGTTTTAAGAAAAGAAAAACGAAGGCAAGAAGAAAGAGAGTAGAGGAGGAAGGTGTGTACGAAGGCTTACTGGGTTGCAGAGGGGTGTGTCAGCAATGACGGCGAGATCGACGGCGGTGAGGAACTCCGGCGAAAGGTTTCTGAAGATCTAGGGTTTAGTTAGGGTTTGGGCTCGGGTAGAAGTTGATGGGGTTTTAGTGTGCAGGATTTGGTTGCTGGAGGGAGATCAGAGGAGAGGGGAGATGGCGATGACAATATGAAGTGGTCGGCAACGTTGGGAGTCGGCGTTGGGTTCCCAGGTCTCGCTGGGTGTGATGTGCAAGGGAAGAGAGACTCGAGGAGAAAGAGAGGAAGAGAATAGAATGGAGACGATGAGGAGGATGAGAAGAGGATGAGGTGAGGGTGATGAGGAGGCGAAGCTTTTAGGGTTAGGGTTTCGTGGGAGGTGCTAGGTTTCATGGGAATGAGCTGCGGGGGTTTTTAATGGAGGGAGAAGAAGGAAATATGAGGGGAGGTGACGGGATCTCCAACGCGGTGACGGGACTCGAGAAGTATACAGTGTTTGCGAGATGTGAGAGAGTGGGTGCGAGAGGAGAGAGAAAGAGAAGGGGGAGAGTGAGAGAGAGCTGCGGAGGAGAGAGAAGGAGAAAGAGAAAGGGATTAGCGCTCGTGGGGCCCATGTGCAGGCAGAGGAAGGACCTGATTGGTTCGTGGTGAATAAAAAATATAAGGAGAAGAGAAAGAAAGATTGTCTGGGGTTTTGATTGGCTAGGAAAAAATTTAAAAGGATTTTTAAAATAGGAAAGATTTTCTGGTTGGTTGGAGAGAAGATTAGGAAAATAATAAATAAAGATTTACTAATAGGTTTTAAGATATTGCCAGCTTAAAACTGTAACAGAAATAGAAGAGGTAAAATTATAATTCGACTTTGAATTTAAAATTCGAGTAATTGAATTTTAGCGGGATGTAAAACATTTCAAACAAGCGCCCGGGTCGGGTCCAAAAATATGAATTTGAAACATGAAAATTATTAGCAAGTTCCAAAAATTGAAATGAAGGATTTTGTACTGAAAAAGCATACCCCCAAGAACGGACGCACGTACGTGGGCGTAGACGTCCAAACACGTTCGTTCCACTAAACGGGACGAGAACACGATGCAAGGACGCTACCACAGGGTTAGGGTATCGAGCAGGCCAAGACATGTATATTTTAAATTATTTCAAATGAATTAAATTGTTATATGCAAGAATATAAAATGTCGGGGTAAACTATAACTAGTAACATCCAAAGCATGATAAATGAAATAAATACCACAACAACCCATACGGTAACAGAAATTTGTAGATTTGGACTCGGTTGTTACATTATACCCAACTACAAAAAGAATTTCGTCCTCGAAATTCCAAGAATACAAAGATAGACGACAAACAAACTACAAGAAAAGATGAGGAAACTTCTGCCGGATTTCACCTTCTCGTTCCCAAGTGGACTCTCCATGTGAGCGACTACCCCAAGAAACAAGTACAAGGGGGATAACTTTGTTCTTAAGAACATTTTCCCTTCGATCCACAATTTCAACCGGTCGCTCCTCAAAAGTCAAATCTTCTCGTACAGTCAGCTCCGAATGATCCAATACATGCGTTTCATCCCGAACATACTTACGGAGTTGAGATACGTGAAACACATCGTGCATATTCGCCAAGGACTGCGGTAACGCCAAACGATACGCTACCTCGCCAACACGCTCCAAGATCTCGAAAGGTCCGACGAACCGAGGACTGAGCTTTTCTCAACTTCCAAAACGAATCACCCCTCTAGTCGGTGATATCTTCAAGAATACCAAATCACCCACGGCGAACTCTAGAGGTCTTCTCGACGTATCTGCCCAACTCTTCTGTCTGTCTTGTGCTGCTTTCATATGATTCCGGATAGCATTAACTTTATCAACGGTCTGCACAACCAAGTCCGGTCCCAACAATCTTCGTTCACCGACATCTTCCCAACAAACCGGCGAACGGCACTTGCGACCATACAAAGCTTCGAATGGAGCCATCTGAATCGTCGCCTGAAAACTGTCGTTGTAAGAAAACTCCACCAAATGTAGATGATCCTCCCATGAACCCTTGAAGTCCAACATGCATGCTCTCAACATATCTTCAAGAGTTTGGATCGTTCTCTCCGAATGGACATCTGTTTCAGGATGATAAACTGTACTAAACTTCAATCGAGTCCCCAAACTTTCCTGTAAACTCCTCTAGAAGTGTGATAAAAACCGAGTGTCACGATCGGACACGATGCTCACCGGTACTCCATGCAATCTTACAATCTCCTGGATGTACCGCTCCGCCAAAGTTTCTGTTGATTGACCAACCTGAAAAGGAATGAAATGAGCTGCTTTGGTCAAACGATCAACAATCACCCATACTGCATTGTTGCCTTTTGGACTCCGCGGTAAAGCTGTCACGAAATCCATGGTTATATATTCCCACTTCCACTGAGGAATCGGAAGTGGTTGCAATAAACCAGCAACCCTTTGATGTTCAGCCTTAACTTACTGACACACCAAGCACTTTGCCACAAGGCGAGCAATCTCCTGTTTCATACCTTCCCACCAGAAATGTTGTCGTATGTCTCGGTACATCTTCGTGCCTCCTGAATGTACGGAATAAGCTGAGCTGTGCGCCACCTTCATAAGTTCTTCATGAATATCTCCTTTTGGCACACATAAACGGCTACCATATCTCAACAAACCATCTTCATGGATCAGTAAATTCGTTCGAAGTCCAGCTTCAACCTGTTCTCGAAACTTTTGCAATCTAGGGTCCTGCGGTTGCGCTGCTTTAATATTCTCGATCAACGACGAATGTACCTGCAGCTGCATCAATTGTTTCGAAGAATGCGGTAGCACAACCTCCAAATCAAACCTCTGAAAGTTTTCAACGAGTTCCTTCTGCGTAGTCAACATCTGAATAGCTGGTAACCGACTGAGCGCATCCAGCACGATATTAACCTTCCACGGATGGTACTTAAGATCAAGATCGTAGTCAGCCATCAGCTTCAACCATCTACGTTGCCTCATATTAAGCTCCTTCTGCGTGAACACATACTTCAAGCTCTTATGATCAGTGAACATCTCGACCCTTTCGCCCAAAAGGTAGTGTCTCCAAATCTTCAAAGCGAAGATCACAGCCGCAAGCTCCAAGTCGTGAGTTGGGTAATTCTTCTCATGGGTCTTCAACTGTCTCGATGCGTACGCTACAACCTTCCCATGCTGCATCAAAACACATCCCAATCCTTTCCCAGATGCGTCGTTGTGAATCACCAATCCTCCGGAATTGTCTGGCACGGTCAGAATATGAGCGGTTATCAATCTCTGCTTCAACGTCTCGAAAGCTGACGCACACCTATCCGTCCACACAAAAGGTACCTCCTTGCGCGTAAGCTTGGTCAACGGCTCCGCCAGACGAGCAAAGTTCTCCACAAATCTTCTGTAATACCCGGCGAGTCCAAGAAAACTTCTTATCTCCGCAACATTCTTCGGAATCGGCCAATCTCGAACTGCTGCAATCTTTTTTGGATCGACGGCGATTCCATCGCCAGACACGATATGCCCCAAAATCTTTACTTCTTCCAGCCAAAACTCGCACTTGCTCATCTTCGCATATAACTTCTCTTGTATCAACGTCTGTAGTGAGATCTTCAAATGTTCTGCATGCTCTTCAATACTCTTCGAGTAAACCAGAATATCGTCAATGAATACCACAATAAACTGGTCCAAGAATGGTGAAAAGATTTGGTTCATCAAGTCCATGAATATCGCTGGTGCATTAGTTACTCCGAAGGGCATCACTAAGTACTCGTAATGTCCATACTGAGTTCGGAACGTCGTCTTGCAAATATCCTCTGCTTTCACTCGGACCTGATGATATCCGGATCGCAAATCCAGCTTCGAGAATACCCTCGCGCCACTAAGCTGCTCAAATAGTTCGCCAATTGGACTGGCAGCTATGAAGTCGGCGGGGGAGGCGGCGGCTGGTACCCGAATCTTCAGGATGGTCACTTGCCATGTGGACGGAGATCGGAAGGCCAAGTTTGTTTTTTTGGAGTTTGCTTCCCACAGACGGCGCCAACTGATGGATATCCTTTTCAGATCTCCTTCAGATGTTGCCTTCCGTCGATCTCCCGGCGGATTCTGGAGGGGATCCCCTGTTGTGTGTGGGTCTCAATGGGTTTTGAGGAGATTTGGTGATTGAAGGAGTTGGACGCCAAGTACCTGCAAAGAAGTCTCGGGGTGGTTTGATGCCACCGAGGACCATTTGACGATCAAGTTAGTACTAAATCCGAGCAGCGTAATGGCTAAGTGGAGTCAAAAATGGCTTACTTGACCCTTCTGTGATGGGGGTTTATATAGCGGTGATGGTACGCAGCAGCAGGCGCGAGAATCTCGCCGGCAGTTACGCTCCTGATGTCACGCTCGCGTAGAGAGCGGATCGTCCATTAATGGGGATTACGGAGGCATGGAACGTGGGATGTTACTGGCAGAGAATCTGTGCATGGCAAGATTTGCGGAGCGGCGATTACTCCTGTGAGCGGTGGAGCTGGTCGGAGGACCGAGGAAGACGGCCTCGGCCGGGGGGCTCGGAGACGAGCGAGAAGGCCGAGGAGACTTAGTCTTGTGGTAGCTCAGGGCGAGCTGAGGGGCCGAGGAGGCCAATCTGCTGGGAGCCCCGAGGAGGGCTAGCTTGTGATTGCAGGTCGGGTACAGGGGAGGCCTGGTCGGCCTCTGTAGGCCCTTTCTTCCGAGTTATGGGACATGCCATCCGCCACGTGTCCTGATCCTAGGGGTCGCCAATATTAAGCATCATCAGGAAGTAATAATAGAAGTATCCATTGTCTAACAACTCATCCAATTTTTGCAACTTGTTTAAATCCGACTTGTTTTGGACACATGTAGCATGTTCCAATAAAACTTCACCAATTTTTCCTATAGTTTATCGAGCAGAAACAATATATTTTTGTCTTGGGAGATGATTATGGTCATGTATGAATAAAGAAAAATAGAAGGCGGACTAGGACATAGAAGCCGCGATTGATTATTAAGTGTGCAAAAAACCATAGAAGCGGTTGGCAAATCTCATCCTTTAACATGTATAATTTTGATTCGAAGTCTAGCTTTTGTTTGGAGAATTTTGTTGAAGAATATAACAATTATGGAATAAGATAACAAATAAATTATATGAATAGAATTATTTGTTACTATTACAAATCATAGATTTGGAAAAAGAGAATTATTATTATTGATTGATCAAAATATAATATATAATGGGTCTCTCTATATATAGCCTACAAAATTAAATCCCAGTACTAATAGATAAATTCTAAGAGATAAGATTAAATCACTATACAAAGAGATAAAGATATATGAAAGATTTTGAATATCTTAACAGCCTCCTTCAAACTCACGGTGGATCATAAACCGAGAGTTTGGACAAGAAATGCGCAAATTAAGTACGTGTTTGAGGATTCGTAAAGAGATCGGCCATTTAATTATTGGAATGGATATAAGGAAGTGAAATCAGATCTCGGTCGTACTCTAGGCGAACTATATGACAATCCACCTCAATATGCTTAGTACGTTCGTGAAAAACTGAATTTTCCGCAATACGAACAGCACTCTTGTTGTCACAATAAAGTAGAACGCGAGAAGACATGATGACACCTATATCAGCAAGTAAACTACGAAGCCATTTAAGCTCTGCAGCAGTATCAGCCATTGCACGGTACTCAGCTTCAGTGCTGGAGTGAGAAATGGTATCTTGGCGCTGGTTGCGCCAGGAAATCAAAGATGTACCCAATAAGACACATAACTCAGTGTTAGATCGATGAATATCAGGGTCGTCAGCCCATCCAGCATCAGAGTTTGCGCATAAAGCAAGGTCACAATCGGAAGGAAACAACAGTGACCGAGTATGAGTGCCATGAAGGTATCGAAGAACCCCTATAAGAGCTGCATAGTGAACTGATGTAGGAGTATTCATAAACTGACTGAGAACATGAACATCATGTGCAATGTCTGGCCTGGTAAGAGAGAGATAAATAAGTGCACCAACAAACTCACGATACCGAGTAGGGTTCGGTAAGGTTGCTCCATCTACTTAACGAAGCTTCAGACGAAACTCCATTTGCGTAGCTATAGAAGTACATGTAGTAATAATAGAATCATCAACCATGGCTCGTGCAAGAATATCGGAAATATACTTATACTGTGATAGAAGATAACCACGGGGAGGGTAAACAGCCTCGATCCCCAATAAATATCGTAAATATCCAAGATCCTTCATCTCAAACTGCTGCTGAAGAAGTTTCTTTAGATATTTGATAGTTGCGGTGTCATCACCAGTGATAATTATATTATCAACATAGATCAAGAGAAAAGCTTGGCCTTTGGAGGAAGAGCGATAGAAGAGTGCATAATCAGCAAGGCTCTCGGTAAATCCTGCAGTCAGAAGAGTTTGACAAAATCGCTCAAACCAAGCGTGGAGTGCCTGCTTAAGACCATAAAGAGCACGATACAGAAGACACGCATACCCAGGGGAAGTGGAGACACCAGGAGGACGCTCCATATAAATCGTCTATGAAAGATCACCGTTAAGAAAAGCATTCTTAACGTCCATCTGAAATATAAGCCAGGGACAGGCTGCAGCAACTGCAATGAGCGCACGAATGGAAGCGATCTTGGCAATACGAGCAAATGTCTCTTCATAATCAATGCCATATTCCTGAGAAAACCCACGAGCCATAAAACTTGCCTTGTAATGTTCGACTGATCCATCTGAGTTAGTTTTGACCTTGTAAATCCACTTACAAATAATAGGCTTGGCATCTGATGGTAAAGGAATAAGATCCCATGTGTGGGTATCATGGAAAGCCTACAATTCTTCCTGCATAGCCTGCTACCATTCTGAATATTTCATAACCTCAGTATATAACTTGGGTTTCTGAATAAAATGAATAGCAGAAAGAAAAGATACAAACCGAGGAGAATAATCGTTAGTCATGCAAAATCTATAACGGGAAGGTTGTCGTCTTTCTCGCGGAGGTTTCTGATGAGTTAGAGGAGGAGAAATAGCATTCGGAGAAGACGGTACAGGCATAAGTGAATACCCGGTTGTCACTATATCAGTGGAGGGAATAATAGAAAGCGTAGGAGTATCAGTAGGTGTAACAAGAGGTGGAGCGGGAGTGTATGTAAGCAAAATAGTGGGTGTAACTGACGATGAGGTAGAGGAATCAAGAAAGAACACATTTATCTCGAAATGAGCAAAATACGACACATTCTTGAAAAACGTGACATTTTGAGAAATGTGAAGCCGTTTACTAGTAAGATCGCAATATCTGTATACTTTATGAGTCGGACTATACCCCATCATAAAACACATCACTCTGTGAGAAGAAAGTTTATTTCGTTCATGGGTAGATAGAAAAATAAAACAAATACAGCCAAAAGTGCGCAAAATGGAATAGTCAAATGGGGATTTGTAAAGTCTTGAGTATGGAATGGCATATGAAAATAAGGAAGATGGAGTGATATGATGAGAAGAACAGATGTCAACAAAGTTTCAACCCAATAAGAACGAGAGATTGAAGAAGAGAGTTTAACCGCCCGTGTAGTCTCTAAAATGTGTCAATGTTTTCTTTCGGCTATACCATTTTGTTCATGAGTATGTGGGCATGATTGTTGTGGAAGTGTACCATGAGATTTAAGAATGGTTTGCATAAATGATGAAACATACTCACAAGCATTGTCGGATCTAAAAATTTTAATTCGTTTTTGAAATTGAGTATAAATCATATTTGTAAATTCAATATAAATGTAAGGAATCTCAGATCTGTCATGCATAAGATAAACCCAGGAATAACGAAAGTAATTATCTATAGAGCTAACATAATATCGATAACTAGACATGAACACAACACGAGCAGGTCCCCAAATATCAGAATGAATCAAATCAAAAGGTTCTAAGGAAGTAATTATAAGATATAAAAGGTAAAGCAGTTTGTTTTACCAAACGACATCCAACACACTTATTTAAAGTACTAACATGAAGAGACCCTAAGACTCTAGACTCAGATAAAGATTTAAGATGATAACTCGAAATGTGATCTAAACGACAATGCCACAGATCAGAAGTAGCCAAGCCAGCTACAGTTTTATTCAAGGTAGGTAAGTGAAAATGCTCCAACTGGTATAGTCCATTCACTCCATGACCCGTCCCAATCTTCTGACCGTTGCTCGAATCTTGCACAATTCAATAAGTGGATGAGAAAGTAATGGTGCAATCAGAATCAGCAATCTGACTAACAGATAAAAGATTCATTGTAAATTTAGGCACATGTAATACAGATGAAAGACTAAGATTTCCAGGAGAGTGGGTGGTGTAGATGTGATGTCACTACATTGATTTACTGCAAATAACAAGCCATTAGCAGTATGTATGTATGGGTGGGTGGTGTAGATGTGATGTCACCACATTGATTTACTACAAGTGATGAGCCATTAGCAGTATGTATGTATGGCATAGGAATAGTAGAATAGTTTATAAGAAAGGATTTATTAAAAGTCATATGACGAGAGGCACCTGAGTCAAATATCCAAAGAATAGAAATACCATAATTAGCAATTGAGGCAGTGCAGATAGAAGGTGCAGGAGTTCCACTGACACGAAAACTCTGTTGAATAATATTCGCAATCTTTGTTATCTGTGCGGAAAAGAGTGAACCTGAAGTTGCAGTAGAGGATAATGATGATATAGCAGTAGATGCAGCTAGAGGGCGATTGCGATAGCGAGCATCTGAACAAGTTTGAGTATTTGTCGACTTGTTCTTACGTACCGAGCATTGAGAGATATGATGTCCAGGTTTCATGCAGTATGCACAAACCCGTTCGGTAGAAGGAGAAGAAGGCGGTGGTGGAGCTGTGACGGGTTTGGCGGGTCTGGTTTGTGCAGCAAAAATAGTAGCCGATGGTGCCATAGATGAGCCCGTATCACGAGTACTAGTAGATGTAGCGGTCAACATCTGAAGGCAGGTCTCATCAGAGATGAACTCGACTATTGCAGCCTCAAGGCTTGGCAAAAGAACATGAAGAAATATCTGACTGCGTTCTCATGACCCGGAAATGACACGTGACCGGCACTTGAATCACGTGAAGTATATAGCACCCCACCGTAACCCAAGTAAGCCGAAACTCAGGAATCTAAACCATTTGTAAAAGAAATAGTGGAGGTGAAGTTTTGGAAACGATTACTAAATGAAATCAAGTTTGTTTTGAAAGTATAAGTAAAGTTTGATTGAAAACATTTTCGTCGTTTAAAAATCAGGCAGCACCTCCTTTGTAAATTTTGAATAAAACTATGTACAATGCATAAAATATAATAAGTATCCCCAACGGGAGCTAGTTTCCACGCCCAAACGGCGGAGCAACTACGCAGTAATATACGACGCCAAAGGGCAAAGGATCAACAATACAGAAAGTAAACAATATAATATACATCAGTTGACTCTACACGAGTCTGACTATAACAAAATACACAAATCTAAGGTCTCGGAAATACACTAAATTTGGTCTTTCATGGAGTACTTCTAGATACAAATAATGTATAAGGTAATCGCCGATACAAAAATACAACCTGTCTAACTAAAAAATAAGCAACCATGCCCACAAGGAAGCAAACGTGCCAGACAAGCCGCAACTGATCCAAGCGGTCAAACCTGCAATAAACTATGGCACAATAGGGGTGAGTTGCCAACTCGTGAATAGAATTTATATCATGAGAAAGAAATCGCTGGATAAGCGCTGAAATATCTACGCATGATAAATTTGTATAACAAGGAGGGTAATAAACATGCGTCGAAACTAAAGTTCGAGCAGTGGATAACTATAATAATAAGCCCTCATGTACAACTCGTGTACCACTATTCTAGCATATGAAGTATATAAATATGTGTGTGGTTATCAGGTCATCATCAAGTAATTATTATCTTGCCAGATACGGGAACAACATAACCACAAGAATCTGAAAGTATGTGAGTCACGGAAATAAATGCAATACTGCGCAATGAAACGATAATCAAACATCATTCAACAATAACTCACTATATGTGTGTGTGTGTGTGTATACATTGGTGTCAAATCATGATCATCGTTGCCGTAGTGCAATATCTATAGCATATAACAAAGAAAAGACACAATCAAGGTTAATATATATATATATATATATATATATATATATATATATATATATATATATATATGCACTCATGTAGAGTAGCCGAAACACACACACACACACACATATGAAATCCTTTCAAAATAGCCGTATGATGTGTATATCATGGCACGAATAGCGGACATTAATTTGTGAAGAAAGATATGCATTTTGTTTAAAATATACGTCCCGCCCTTTATGAAATGATTTATTTAAAAAGGGGTTTTCTTTTGTAAAAGACTTGTGTCGATCATAGACCCGTAGAAAATAGTGAGACTATAGCTCCTTTGAAAACCTCTTTAATATATATTGATATATAAAAATAATATTCAGGTACTATCTCATGGACCAGTCCTGTTCGGCTACTATATATATTACATAATATATCTCATCAGTGCAGAGCATCTATATCGATCTCTCACATATCCATAATATATCCATATCAGTGCAGGGCATCTATATCGATCCCTCACATATCCGTAGAGATATCATGTGTCAACTACCCTTGATCTCCGCCGAAAACCGGAAAAGACTGACGTCTTGCCTGAATTTGGGGGCAGATGCTATTTGGATTGATCCGTCCACCTCTCCGAATATGCCAAGTTGATTTATGGCACCATATATCGGAGGTTTAGACGGATGTGTAACAACCCTAAATTTCCTATACAATTTTTTGTACAATTTTTTCAAAAATACAGAAA
The DNA here is from genome assembly GCA_030015575.1 of Agapanthus africanus. Taxonomy (NCBI): domain Eukaryota; kingdom Viridiplantae; phylum Streptophyta; class Magnoliopsida; order Asparagales; family Amaryllidaceae; genus Agapanthus; species Agapanthus africanus. Next base: position 130,215,626 of record JASDDO010000012.1, on the reverse strand, counting down.
GGGGTATTTTAGCCTGAGCACAAGATATAAGTAATTAATTTGCTTTTTAATTACAAGTTAAAATAATGTAACAACTCCATTTTAGTGTACAAAATTTGCTTTAAAATTAATGTATACTTGGGGTATTTACATTTACTGTTATTACTTTAAGTAATTAATTAGCTCCATAATTAAAAGAAGGAGCTTGTAGCTCATTGGTAATACCTTGCACTGCTGAACTAAGCCATAAGAGTTCAAATCCCATACCCCACATTATTTTTAATATTGTTTTATTTTAAACCTTTAGAATACCAAGGTTTTACACGTGCATATCTCACAAAAACCCCACTACACCCAAAAATGTAATATTGCCAGAGGATAGATGAACCGTCAGGGGGATTCAAGCCGCCTGACTCGGCCGGAAATCGGCCAACTCGGCCTCGACTCGGCCTACTCAATCCTCCGACCGAGTCACGACCGAGTCACGGCAGAGTCGGCCGATTCCGACGACGACCCCAACATGAAAAATGTGTCTTTTCATCTCCCCTGTACACTTGCAAAATTTTATCCTCATACCATTTCCATAGACCTCTTAATACCTCAATTACTCCACTTTTATTATATTTTAATATATTTTTAATACATTTTTTCATTTAAACTCTTCATCTAGCCTAACCCTAGTCTAACCCTATAAATACCACTCCTAAACACTACCCCCTCACCCAAAAATTCTGAGCCAACTTTCAAGAAATCCCTAGAAACCCTAGTGTACTTTGGAAGAAGCGAGAGGCGGAGCTCCGGCAAATTTCCGGCGACAACCCTAGGAGATCCCGGCGACGAAACGACGCACAGGCGCCTCCTCCCGACTCCTATTCCTCTCCTCTAAGTCTTAAGCCAGTAAGTCCCACTTTCCTCCTTCTCTACTCTTTCTGAAAATACGAAATTCTAAAACCCGACGGAATCGGAGCAAATCCGATTTCCGATTCGGTTCTTCCTAAAATCTCACTTTTCATTTAATACAATCTTGGTAAACCATTACATGTTGATTATTAAAGTCTAACTAATCATATTGAACAAGTTCCATATCAAAAGAAATTGGTATTTCCATTTTACCGTATCTTTTTCATTAAAATACCATATAGTTTCTTTTCTACATTTAAACCATCAAAACCTTGCTATACCTTTAAGTAGATCACGAGGTAATGACCTACCTCCTCACACACTCATATGCAATATAGCACAATACCCTCGGGAACATAGAATACAGGAAAATGACACATTTTTCATTTAAATACCTTTTAATAATAAAACCATTTTCTAAACGACTTAGTATTTATACAAATCTTTGCAAAGCACCGCTACAACCCATTTGGGGAACCCGTTCGGGATGGTGCGGATTATCGCACATCCTTAGGCTTAATAGTGCGAGATGCAGACCTCCGCAAGGAGCATTCGGTCTCGAAAGATTTAAAATACGAAAATTTAAAGAAAATTAGATTTCTAGAAATATTATATATATTAAAAATTATTTTCATATAAATATATGTATATATATTCTTAAAATATCTATTTTGTAATAATATAAATATTCCACCTTTTTCTAAAAATATCACAAGAATCATTTTTCACTAAAATACCATGAATTCCCTACAAATCAATATTACAAATAAATACCTTTATTTATGAAATTAGGATATTTTCACTAGAAATATCACAATATAAAATCTACATTCATTATAACTCTAAATACGATAACTAAATACTTGGGGAGTATTTTGAAAAGTATATAATAGTATTTTTACATAAAACCCCTTCAAGTTCTATAAATTACCCTAAGGACCCTAGTAAACATAGGTTTAAGTGGGACCAATCTCTTGACCCTCAAAGAGCCGGAGAAGTGGGTGATTGCCTATCTAAGGTAGATAATTAACAAACGGTGTTATCAACACGGTAATCGTCTTTGAAAAAGACATAAATCCTGCCGCCCATGTGCAGCGGTTACCGATAACATCAAAACAATCAGGACTTTAATTTACTTTTCTAATTGTCTGACTCAGATTGAGTCTATCTATAATCTGACTTGAATATGATTCAAGTACAATCTACAATCTACAATATTACAATTCAACACGAATCTATGAATCCATTATTCCATATATTCAATTTATCAATCTATACAACTTGATTGAACCGAACCATGGTATACATTCCAGTTACATGATCATCCAGTTTACATGATTCTCCAGTTACATATATGATTCTACAGTTACATCCGTTTACTGATATCATGGTTTCGGCAAGTCATCCAATTATACAATTCAATTTACAAGACATTACAATGCAATACAATACTATCAATACAATAACTACACAGGGTATTGGGGTAGTTCATTCGTGAATCCAACAGAAGCTCAAGAGTCCCCCTAGATCATGAATCCATGTCTACTAACACAAGCAAGCAATCACGAGGGCTCGTGTTTCCATGCTCCTGGACTGTGGCCTGTTGAGTTTGGAATACTTCGGCGACGGTCGAAGTCCCGCTACTAACATATCATTCGGGCCCGTGGTTCCCTACCCCTGGACTGTGGCCTGTTGGGTTTGAGAACACTCTTGAGATTAGTTGACATTCACCGTTGAACTTACGATAATAACAGCATTAACAATATAATACAACTTTAAAAGCTACACTCTCTCTTTCTTCTTTTCTACTTCTCCCTTATCTTTAGGACTTACCGAAAGATTTGTTCGCTGACGACATTCTCCTTCTTTCTTCTTTGAATGTCGTCACGTGTTTCGGACCTTCTGGAGACGGAGCCCAGCATCGAGGACTTGGACCAGATTATTGAAGACCCAGAGCTCTAGCTTCATTGTACACATTTCATTCCAGTACTTTTCTTTTTCTGTTATGCCATTTTTTAGGCATTGTTTTCATCAGATGTATTTACATTTCCATGCATTATACAGAAAGAATGTGAATAAATAAAGCTGTTGTTTTATTATATCTTGTCTCTTGTGCTTTTACTTTTATATTGCTTAGATACGCTTAGCGTATTTCCTTCACAGTAAATACGTCGCGGACCAGTCACGTTGTCACGCCCCGCTTCCCAAAATACGGAAAACGAGGGATGACTAGGCCAGCCATGCTCCTACGGTTAAGGAATAATCCCGCCGTAGTCACACTTCGGCTTCTAGCATTACATGGTAATCGGTAAACAAAGCACAGAAGTAAAGAAAATACATCACTGAATTATTACATCAATTTTCATTATTCACAATTTACAATAAAACAAGGAAAAGAACTACTAACCAGGTTCGAATACAAGGTTTCTTTAGGGAAAGCAATAAAAGTGAAGGAGGCACTCCCGACTAAATCTCCGCAAGCTCGAAGGGCAAATCCGACTCCTGTACTGGTTCTTCCTCGAGGTCTGAGCATGCATACTCAGGTCGTCAGAGCGACATAATAGCAATATTATACTAGTGACATGAAATAAGCAAAGAAGGTAATAACAGTGGAAGTAAAATGCAGGTAATCAATATGTCACTAACTGATGCAAAGTATGATCTGTGTCCCTATTAGTCTCTAAGTCATCTTTGAAATCGAGTTATGGAAAGGAGGATCATGTTTAACGAGGGTCTCGTACATACCCGAGACTACGGCCCGCTATCGTCCGGGACATAACCCTGTCAGCTGGACCGCTAGGCCCAACCTAATATATATATATAAGAGTCGTTGTTCGAATGATCATCCTGTAAGTCCACGCTACCTCTCCCGGTACTTACGGGCTTGCGGAAATGATGAAAAACGATTTTTCTTTTGGTGGTAACATGGACTCAAAATACGGATCTTTGTTAAACAACTATCTAACAATCCTAACAAGAGTTTTACCTACTCGGTTAGGGGTTATACCTTAACTTGAACTCCTTCTCTTGGTCTTCTTGTGGTGGTCGGATGGTTCTCTCCTCGTCGTCTCTTTGTGCCGAAGATGGATCCACCTGAAAGCTTCTACCTTTGGCGTCAACCTCAAACTAGAGGAAACTAGAACACTTGGCTTGCTAGACTTTGTGTGCTAGGATGAGTAGAGGAGTGTGTTGGGTTTTATCTCTATGGTTCTTTGTTCTCAACACATGAGACAAGTGAACCATGAACTAGAGAGAGAGCAAGAGGAAGAGGGAGAGCTCAAGTATGAGAGAGAAAGGAAAATGAAAAGAATGAGCAAGACTTTTGCCATCCAAGCTCTCATAATCCAAAATCATGATAACAAGTAATAATAATTGAGTATTATGTGATGGTTGTTATCATATCAAGTGTCCATATCATTTCTTGCATTAAATGCAATGTGTGAACAAATAAGCAAGCCAAGGTCAATGCCAAGAAATGATAGCCATTGTCATGATGATGGTCAACAAGTCCAACCTAGTTAACCGGTCAACTAAGTCAACAAGTCAACAAAGCCAACCATCAAAAACCATGTCACAATAATACTTAATTAATATTATTGTTAATCATATTTCTTATTCTCATTAGGGTTTAGCAAAAGTCAACAGTCAACAACCCTAATGAGAATCCTCTGCCTCTGTCTCTCTGTCAACTGTGCATACACACCCGCATCCGCGTTCCGAGCAACACGAATACAAACGAGATAAAACCAATCCCAAAACGTACACTAGGATCTGGCTTAAACCAAAGCCCGCTAGTGTTAACTTCCCGGACACTAAATGTGCACAAGTGTACGGATGTGACCGAACCCTGTCGCAAAACCATGCGACCTCTACTCTTTTGCCTAAAGGCGAATAGCTCTCTGTGTGGGACTCTAAAGACTCGACACTACGCTGGCAGTGGGTTTAACCATAGACCGGAAGCGGCACTAGCTGTGCGTAACGGCCCCCAGGTAGATGCCGATAAGAAGACGAACGAGGTGAAACCCATCTGAACTCCTACTGAGCCTGAATATGACAATCTGCGTACAGTCCGGTCTGTTCGTCTGAGAATATCGCATGGCGGGCCTAGGGGGCGGTAAACGTCAGTCCCCTAATAGCGGTACAAGTCGTGTCGGAGTGTAGCCTAGAACACCCTGAGATAACACTGGAAACCTACCAGCATATCTCGCTTGCCCTGGCCAGGGACTTTGTGTAATGGCTCTCCTAGACACAGTGCGATATCAACCCCCAATACCGGGAGAGACGAATCCTGTCTAACCGTCACTGCCTCCAAGTGCTTCGGGACTGCACACAACTACTACCTGTTTGCACGATTCCTTTGAGCCGTGGTGGGGTAGTAATCTAAGTACAGTGGGAAAACACTCGAGGAGAAGTGACAGTGTCAAGTCAGCGGACTAAGCTGTACTCATGTCACCTGGGAGATGATCACTGACGATAGGTATAGTACCAACCAACAGTTCTCGACGAGTCCTGTCCAGTGTACTCGTAACCTAACGAGCACCCGCATACTATCTCAAGTACGACGTACTGACGGCTGTGGGACAGACCGTCTCCCCTGCTGGGATGAGAAGCGCATACGCTAGTCTACTCCGGAGTATCGATGCCCTGTCTCGATAGTCCTACAACTAGGGAGCTGGATAAGGATGTGCTTGTGGATTACCCAGCCCCCACGAGTGTGACTGCCATCACAACGCTGGTAATCAAGCAAAGATCCTAAGGGCTCCGCTAATGTGTATAGGTGATATACTAAAATAAACACATGTACACATTAAAGTAGAAACAAACCAAGTAGCATACTACTATTTTGAGCAAGATTGTCTATACAAGGTGAATATCCCAAGCTTCCATTAAGTAATATACAAACTAGTATGATACAGTAATGGCCTCTAGGGCATATACACTAACAATCTCACACTTGCACTAAGGCCATGTACTGGCGTATCGAAGACCTATCATCTCGATCAGCCGCTCGAACTGAGTCTGGGGTAAGGCCTTTGTGAATAGATCAGCAGTGTTATCTTCCGTAGCAACTCTCCGAACCTCAATCTCCTGGCGACCCACGATCTCCCTGATCAGGTGATACCGCCTCAAGATGTGTCTGGATCTCTGATGGGACCTGGGTTCCTTCGCTAAAGCTATAGCCCCGTTGTTGTCGCAATACAGAGGTATTGGATCAACAATGGACAGAACCACCTGAAGTTCTGTTAAGAACTTCCTTATCCAGACGGCTTCTTTTGCGGCATCTGCAACAGCGATATATTCCGCTTCCATCGTCGAGTCAGCAACGGTTTCCTGTTTGGAACTCTTCCAACACACCGCCCCTCCATTGAGGGTAAAGACATAACCCGACATGGACTTGGAATCATCCTTGTCACTCTGGAAGCTGGAGTCAGCAAAGGCCTCGATCTGGAGGTCTTTTCCGCCATACACCAAGAACATCTCCTAAGTCTTTCTCAGGTACTTGAGAATGTTCTTTACCGCTATCCAGTGCTTCTCCCCAGGGTTTGACTGATACCGGCTTACCACACTCAGTGCATAAGCTACATCTGGTCTGGTACACAACATCGCATACATTATAGAGCCTACCGCAGAAGCGTAGGGTATAATAGACATGCGATCCCTTTCCAAATCAGTCTTGGGAGACATCTCTTTGGAGAGGGTGATCCCGTGACAAGCCGGTAGATTACCGCGCTTGGAATCTTCCATACTGAATATTTTCAGTATGGTGTCGATGTACCTGAACTGTGAAAGTCCTAATATCCTCTTGCATCTGTCACGAAAGATCCGGATCCCCAGAATGTACGAGGCATCACCCAGGTCTTTCATGGAGAACTTGTGTGACAAGAACCCTTTGACAGATTGCAGCATAGGAATGTCATTTCCTATCAAAAGAATGTCATCCACGTACAATACGAGGAATACGACAGTTCTTGCTACAAATCTACTATAGATGCATGGTTCATCTGGATTTTTGATAAAGCCAAATTTTTTGACCGTCTCATCAAAACAGATGTTCCAACTCCGCGATGCCTGCTTTAGTCCATAGATGGACTTAAGCAACTTGCACACCTTTCCGCTGCTCCCACTCTGAATGAAACCCTCTGGCTGGTCCATATAAACACACTCCTCTAAATTTCCATTTAGAAAAGCGGTCTTTACGTCCATCTGCCAAATCTCATAATCGTGGAAGGCAGCAATGGCAAGAAGGATCCGAATGGATTTCAGCATAGCCACTGGAGAAAAGGTCTCGTCATAGTCCAAACCAGGTCTTTGACGAAAACCCTTTGCAACAAGTCTAGCCTTATAGGTCTCAACCTATCCATCTACACCAATCTTCCTTTTGAAGATCCACTTGCATCCTACGGGTTTTACCCCATCTGGAGCAACGTCCAACGTCCATACTTTGTTGGTGTACATGGACTCCATGTCGGTCTGCATTGCATCCAGCCATTTTACCGAGTCAACGCTCTGAATGGCCTGCTGGAAGCTAGTCGGCTCATCATAATCAATGATGCAATCTTCTCTATCCCCGTCTATGAGAAAACCGTAGTATCTCTCGGGCGGATAAGACTGCCTACTACTCCTGCAGAGCGGCGTAGGAATGTCCTGTTCTTTTGAACCCTCTAGTTCTACTAAGCTTTCAGTAATAATCTGTGGTTCTGGAATTTCTTCCAGTTCTATTTCGCTCCCATTAATTTCCTTTTCTAAGAACTGGTGTTCCAGAAAATGGGCATTACGAGAAACAAAGATCTTTTGTTCCTCTGCGTGATAGAAGAGATACCCCCTGATGTTCTTTGGGTATCCCACAAACTTGCACAGTACTGAGCGTGCCTTGAGTTTTTCCGCATGCTGCTTTTTGACAAAAGCTGGACATCCCCAGATCTTCAGATATTGAAGATAAGGTTTCTTCCCATTCCATATCTCATATGGTGTGGTAGGCACAGTCTTAGTTGGAACTCGGTTCAAAAGGTATGCAGCTGATTCTAGTGCATATCCCCAGAATGATCGCGGTAACTCAGCGTTACTCATCATGGAACGTACCGTATCCAATAGGTCTGGTTCCGTCTCTCCGATACACCGTTATGTTGCGGAGTGTATGGAGGAGTAAGCTGAGAGAGAATTCCATTCTCTTTTAAGTAATCCAGGAACTCGGCACTTAAGTATTCACCACCTCGATCAGATCTCAGTGTCTTGATACTTTTGCCTGTTTGTTTTTCCTACTTCATTCTTATATTCCTTGAATTTCCCAAAGGCTTCGGATTTATGTTTCATTAAGAAGACATATCTGTACCTTGAAAAGTCATCCGTAAAAGTAATGAAGTAAGAATAACCGCTTCGCGCATGTATAGACATTGGACCGCACACGTCGCTGTGTATGAGTCCCAAGAGCTCGCTCACTCTTACTCCGTGTCCAGTGAACGGAGTCTTTGTCATCTTTCCTTTGAGACAGGATTGACAAGTTGCATATGATTGATATTCGAACGGATCCAAATATCCTTTTGTATGTAACTTCGTCAACCTTCTCTCATTGATGTGACCCAGTCTACAATGTCATAAGAAAGCCTGATTTGTTTCGGGAGACTTTCTTTTGTGTGTATTCTGGACATTGAAAATCTGTAGTTGGTTTAATACGTATATACCATTGCTTAATGTACCTGACCCAATCAAAACTTGATTAAGGTGAATGTTCACAACATTACTTACAAATGCAAATTCATAACCTTCTTTAGATAATAAAGATACAGATATGATATTACAGGTTGCATTGGGTACAAAATAACAATCACGCAAAACCAAAACGTGTCCATCTGACAACCCCAGGTGACAGTCCTCCACGGACTCAGCATCCATGCCAGCTCCGTTTGCAACTCTGAGGGTCATATCACCTGCCTTCAAAACCCTACGCCTTCTCAGTGCCTGTAAATAATTACAGATATGAGATCCTGATCCGGTATCCAATACCCAGGATGTAGAGTTTATTGATAGACAGTTTTTAATAACATACACACCTGAAGCTGAAGCCGCAACTTGCTTCAGATCCTGGGTTCTGGCCTTCCAAGCCCTGCAATCCTTTTTCCAGTGTCCACTCTTATGACAGTAAAAGCATTATTCCTTTCCCACAAGCTTTCCCGCTACCTTTGTTTCTTTTGTCTTTCCCTTCGTATCCACTTTACTAACACCGCCCCTTGGTTTGGCGGGGGCTTTCTTCTTCTTTCCCTTGGCTTTCGCCTTGGACCTAGAAGAGGAAGATCCTCCTACAAACAAAGTGGGTGTTTCCCTACCTTTCTGTAGGGTGCCCTCTGCACTCCTCAGCATGTTGAGGAGTTCTGAAAGTTCAACTTCTTTTTCTTGTAAGTTGAAGTTCAGGATAAACTGGGCGTAAGTGGAAGGAAGGGACTGGAGAATCAAGTCCGTGTAGAGCTCGTTCTCTAATGTGGTCCCTAGGTCCGCGATCTCCTCAATGAAGCCAATCATCTTAAGCATGTGTTCCGCTACCGATGATCCGACGGCCAATCTCGCTGAAAACAGCTTTTTCGAGACTTCGTATCTGGCGATACGTGATTGCTCTCCATACAGTTCTTTTGTATGGAGAAATATGGATTCAAGGTCCATATTCTCGTGCCTCCTCTGATGTTCATTGTCCATAGAGGCAAGCACGAGGCACTTGGCCTTCGCGCAATCGATTTCCCAGGTCTTACGGATTTCCCTATCCGCGACGCTGGTTTTGGGACCTGGGACAGGGGGAGATTTGGTGGTAAGGAGATACCCCAACTTGTCATAAGTGATTTCCATTTTGACATTCCTGAGCCAATCTTTGTAGTTTGGCCCTGTCAGTATGTTTTTATCTAGTAGTAACTTAAGTCCAGTCATGATGTTTGGTCGCTGCAATTAGGAGAGAGAGAAGAAACACTTTAGTATGATGCTCTTGCAAGTTTAGAGTGGTTTTTAATTTGTCTAAACAGGATGGCTCCCACTGTCTCTCGAATCCCTACTCAAACCAAAAAGGAAGAATTAGTTAGGATCAATCTCACCGTACAATACTTGCTTAACCATTCAGCCAGGCTAGTGTCGGTACTTCGAGGGAGGTTTTCCAACGCTTTCGCGAAGTTCCTTAATTAAATAACTGTTAGTTATATGTATGCCCTAGAGGCCATTACTGTACATACGGTGTATATTGTAATGGATGCTTGGACATATATAGGGAGGACTTTCTTGCTCGACATGATAGTATGCTATCTGGTTGTACTTTATCTTAACATGTACTCTGATTGTCTCTATGTTACATGTTGATAAAGCCCTTAGGATATGTACTCGACTACTGGGACTATGATGAGATCATACTAGTGGAGCCACGGTAGTCGACGAGTACATCCTATAACTGTTCCTAGTCGAGGGTGTATCGAGACAGGGCATCGATACACCAGAGTAGACTAGCGTATACGCATCTTGACCCATATGATGGGCGATGGATGATCCCATATCCATCGGTGTTTGACATCAAGGTTGGTGTACGGGTGCTCAGTAGAGACTGGGTACACTGGACGGACTCGCCGAGAACTCCCAGATGGTATTATACTTCACGTCAGATGGCAGTTCTCCGGTGACACTGGTACAGAGTAGTCTGTTGACCCGAGATCGTCATAGAGTCTTGTGTGATTCCCACTGTGCTTTGATTTCCATTATACCATGTCCAAGAGGGCGTGCAAAAAGGTGGCTTTTGGGTACAGTCCCGAATCACATGGAGGCAATGAGCGATAGGAGAGGATTCGTCTCTCCCGGTATAGGGAGTTGATGTTGTGCTGTGTTCGATTGGCTATAACCAGAAATCCCTGGCCAGGGTTGCTGAGATTTACTGGTAAGTGTTATCAGTAATTTCTCGAACTGTTATAGACCTTATATCGACACGACTTATCGAGCTACTGGGGTCTGACGTTTACCACCCCTAGGCGAGATATGCAACATATCAGACGACGAGACCGGACTGTACGGGAGTGTTACTGTTTGGATTCACAGGAGAATGTACAGGCTTGCTTGTTGATCTTCTGAGTGCTCAATACCTTGGTGGCTGTTACGTTTAGCTGACCGCTTGCAGCTTGTGGGTGTTTGATATGATCATCACATACTGCCGGCGTATTGACGATTCTTTAGAGTCCTACACAGAGGTTTCTTGGCTCAGGCAAAACGGAGTAGGAGCACATATGTGATATGTGCGGGACCGAGGATAATACGATATGAGATACCGTATTTTATTCTCGCGATATTTGATATCAGCCGCGTCATCGGATCAAGTGTTGATTCGATGAATCGGTTTGGATAAACTTTAGTCGGTTATATGCGATATAGCCGGATTGTCGGATCAAGTGTTGATTCGATAATTTAATGTATAATAATATATATGATATATTAAATTACATTAACTAATATTTGCTCACTAAAAGATTATTTTTCTCACTCGGATAATACATTGATATATATGCGATATATGTTAAATGTATTATTTTATTTTGTTACAATAAATATTGTATATGTGATATATAATATTGTAACATGTTATAATTATTAATGCAACGTGTTTAGAGGAGTTTAAACAAGATTAGGGTTTGATTTGGGTTAATGTATTCTAGATGTTTCTAGATGGTTTTACTTTGTCATTTGTTAAGATATTATGATAGATATTTCTTTGTGACTCACCTTTTAACCCAACCCAAACCCTAACCCTACAAAACTCTCTACATTGGTTACTACAACCATGGTTGCATAAATGATTATGATACTTTTTATTATTCATCACAAATGAATTCTATCATCTTCTTCCTTGAGTGATTCATTGAAAAAGCTTTCTAGCTTTTTCTAAGTGATGATAAATGAGTGAGAAAAAGATTATAAAAGAGAGAGAAAAATCCTACCTCATCATCCTCATCTTCCCTTGCCATTTAGATGAGGGTGTTCACTTCTTTTAGTGAGTGTTAGCTTGTATTAACGAAACTTCAAGGTAGATCATCTTTGTATCGAAGATCGGAAGCAAGACTGCATCTTTCTCTTCGTGGAACCTCTTGAGAGTCCGGAGCACGATGATCGCAGCGAAGGGACCTCAACATGGAGCATATGAAGTGAAGGACTGGATCTACAAAGGTTGTAATCCCTCTCACTTAGTGTTAAAGTGTTTAGCATGCTTGTTTTCGCCTAATCTCTAGTTTAAAGATCCTGCTTCGGGTTGTTCGGCACGGCTAATTTTTTAATCGGGCATGGTTGATGCCTCGTAGACCCTTGTGCGCGTGCCTAGCAACCCTACAATAACCTCTATTCCCTGAGGACGTAGCCCCGCTAACACCTTTCTAGACACCTACTTAGTTTATAGCATTGATCGTTAAGTGAGAAATTTCCCGAGGAGTAGCATATACTCACAATAGGATCGGGATCCAAATATCATTGCATGACAAAACTGAAGGAATCCTACCAGAATCATCACACCCCAAATGGTATGCAGCGCTAGCAAGTTTCAGTTCTTTTGAAACTCCCGATGTGGATTTTTGCCCCATGCTCTTATGACCTTGGCGTGAGGTCAAAATGTCATAAGTCACATGTCAAGTTCTTCCCATCATTATCCAGGTTAATTTGAACCCACCCATACCTACCCTTGACGTAGGCCAAAATGGCAGTACGACTGTTTCAAACCAACGCATTCTATCTATGCAATAGATAAATATCCGGCAGCTACCAATCACTATGCCTTGGCGTGAGGTCAAAATACATAGCTTGAATACTACCGAATATTTAACTGAAATGATGGAGGGCTACGGATGGTTTTGGTGAAACCGTGAACGTAGTGAACTTGATATAATCGATGGAACGAGATAGCTTTTAAAAGGAGTGGCTTAAGCTCCGCGTTTTAAAAGTTGTTTTTGAAAAGAAACCGAGTGGTTTTGAAAGTGTTCCAACGACTCAACTTTGGTTTATTTTCTTGCATTAATTTAATGCGTCCCATCATTTAATCCTACCATTGCAGAAAACAACGAAAATATGACGTACTCTTATGCCATCCGCATTCGCCATGGGGCCCCGTCATTACCCGTTAGGTTAATTAACTAACGACAGAGCGGGAGCTGGACTAGCGTGGATGCAAAACATAAGCAACGCCTAAATAGATATCATATATAGATTTACACATTCTTCACATGCAATGATAGCCATTCCAGATCACAGATGAACACATTGGATATACTAGGAATCCGCAATCCGTACGAGCCTGTAACGAAGAGCGGATTACACGGTCGCGATGAATAGCCAAGACCCCACCCTAGACCCCTACGGGTGAGGCAAACTACCCGCCAAGTACCCGAAGCGAAGCAACCTCCCTCAACACCGTGAGTAGGCCACTCGGCACTTCGAGATATTCGGTTGTTTGTGCACCCCACCTTGGGTCTATCCTAGGAGCAAAAACAGTAAAAGAAATTATACAATGACGGCTACAACCCCATCCCGGTTGTGCGACCATATAAATAATATTACATCAATTACAAATTACATGAATTGAAAGAAAAAGAAAACTCTCATCTCACAACCCCCCGGCTATTCATCCGCGACAATCCAATGAATTCATATACACATACCATCAACATTACAGATCACAGATATGTATAACCCCCACTAATCGACGTATAGCGATTAGCAGACGTTCAATACATATATCACATCACAGATATAACCCGTTAGCTTAAGTCTTTAGAAGTTCGATCAAAATACAGATTTTTAAGCCCCAAAAACAAATTTTTCTTTCTGGAAAATCTGGACAGAAAAAACATATTGTAAAAATCCCAAAACACCCCAGTAAACACACTGCAAGAAAATTCGCCCACGACCGAGTCAACTCGGCCGCGGATCCACGGCGGGAGCATGCTCCTGCCGCGGTTCCGTGGCGCTTTGACCGAGCCCCTGGACCAATTTTCTACAGTGTGTTATAAAAAGCCTGAGCCGATTTTTAGTGTAAGATTTATTATTTTTTTAACAAGAAAAAAAAATCGGCAGAAACTATACTTTTCGGGAGTTTTTCGTGACTTTTTCTCCGATCGAACTTCTAGTTACGTTGCTAACATGTTAGATAGTGTTTAACTAGGCTCTGATACCACTGTAAGTCCACGTTACCTCTCCCGGTACTTACGGGCTTGCGGAAATGATGAAAAACGATTTTTCTTTTGGTGGTAACATGGACTCAAAATACGGATCTTTGTTAAACAACTATCTAACAATCCTAACAAGAGTTTTACCTACTCGGTTAGGGGTTATACCTTAACTTGAACTCCTTCTCTTGGTCTCCTTGTGGTGGTCGGATGGTTCTCTCCTCGTCGTCTCTTTGTGCCGAAGATGGATCCACCTGAAAGCTTCTACCTTTGGCTTCAACCTCAAACTAGAGGAAACTAGAACACTTGGCTTGCTAGACTTTCTGTGCTAGGATGAGTAGAGAAGTGTGTTGGGTTTTATCTCTATAGTTCTTGCTTCTCAACACATGAGACAAGTGAACCATGAACTAGAGAGAGAGCAAGTGGAAGAGGGAGAGCTCAAGCATGAGAGAGAAAGGAAAATGAAAAGAATGAGCAAGACTTTTGCCATCCAAGCTCTCATAATCCAAAATCATGATAACAAGTAATAATAATTGAGTATTATATGATGGTTGTTATCATATCAAGTGGCCATATCATTTCTTGCATTAAATACAATGTGTGAACAAATAAGCAAGCCAAGGTCAATGCCAAGAAATGATAGCCATTGTCATGATGATGGTCAACAAGTCCAACCTAGTCAACCGGTCAACTAAGTCAACAAGTCAACAAAGCCAACCATCAAAAACCATGTCACAATAATACTTAATTAATATTATTGTTAATCATATTTCTTATTCTCATTAGGGTTTAGCAAAAGTCAACAGTCAACAACCCTAATGAGAATCCTCTGCCTCTGTCTCTCTGTCAACTGTGCATACACACCCGCATCCGCGTTCCGAGGAACACGAATACAAACGAGATAAAACCAACCCCAAAACGTACACTAGGATCTGGCTTAAACCAAAGCCCGCTAGTGTTAACTGCCCGGACACTAAACGTGCACAAGTGCACGGATGTGACCGAATCCTGTCGCAAAACCATGCGACCTCTACTCTTTTGCCTAAAGGCGAATAGCTCTCTGTGTGGGACTCTAAAGACTCGACACTACGCTGGCAGTGGGTTTAACCACAGACCGCAAGCGACACTAGCTGTGCGTAACGGCCCCCGGGTAGATGCCGATAAGAAGACGGACGAGGTGAAACCCATCTGAACTCCTACTGAGCCTGAATGTGACAATCTGCGTACAGTCCGGTCTGTTCGTCTGAGAATATCGCATGGCGGGCCTAGGGGGCGGTAAACGTCAGTCCCCTAATAGCGGTACAAGTCGTGTCGGAGTGTAGCCCAGAACACCCTGAGATAACACTGGAAACCTACCAACATATCTCGCTTGCCCTGGCCAGGGACTTTGTGTAATGGCTCTCCTAGACACAGCGCGATATCAACCCCCAATACCGGAAGAGACGAATCCTGTCTAACCGTCACTGCCTCCAAGTGCTTCGGGACTGCACCCAACTACTACCTGTTTGCACGACTCCTTTGAGCCGTGGTAGGGTAGTAATCTAAGTATAGTGGGAACACACTCGAGGCGAAGTGACAGTGTCAAGTCAGCGGACTAAGCTGTACTCATGTCACCTGGGAACTGATAACTGACGATAGGTATAGTACCAACCAACAGTTCCCGACGAGTCCTGTCCAGTGTACTCGTAACCTAACGAGCACCCGCATACTATCTCAAGTACAACGTACTGACGGCTGTGGGACAGACCGTCTCCCCTGCTGGGATGAGAAGCGCATACGCTAGTCTACTCCGGAGTATCGATGCCCTGTCTCGATAGTCTTACGACTAGGGACCTGCATAAGGATGTGCTTGTGGATTACCTAGCCCCCACGAGTGTGACTGCCATCACAACGCTGGTAATCAAGCAAAGATCCTAAGGGCTCCACTAATGTGTATAGGTGATATACTAAAATAAACACATGTACACATTAAAGTAGAAACAAACCAAGTAGCATACTACTATTTTGAGCAAGATTGTCTATACAAGGTGAATATCCCAAGCTTCCATTAAGTAATATACAAACTAGTATGATACAGTAATGGCCTCTAGGGCATATACACTAACACATCCTCTAAATCACTGTCCTCGGAAAATACAATGCTCTTTCCACTTCGATTTTCCCTTTTCCCCCAGGTTTACACTATTTATGAGTAGGGTCTAGTCGTGTACAAGTATACTCTAATAACACGGTTTTTGTCACTATTCACTGTATTGTTCACTGTCACGAATCATTCACTTTTTTCATTGGCGTGCTTGACACTCCTAAACCAATACCATTCACGCACGACAATATATTGCACACTGAACAATAACGCGCACTATCACTATAAGTATGGCAATCGGGTAAAATATATGCATTTATGCAGTTAACAAGTCATGTGTAATACGAACTATTATGCACCTTATGAACTTATAAAAATTGCATTAAATCATACGTTCAAAATTAAGTGAAACAATACAAAGGAGGTAGCAAGTAAACTCAGTCGGGAGTTCAAAAAAATTTATTTCAGTGCAATCGGATTTCTGGTTTGCAAGTTACAGCCATTTCATTTTAAGTGTTCGCTGCTGGAATTTCAGTTCCTGAACTGAATGCCCATTTCGTAACACAATTTTCACCCTGTTGGGATCAGAATCAGGCGACGCTATAGTTGAACGAAATTTAGGTTTATCAATAGGGTTTCTAAATCACCAGACGTATTCTCAATCACTCCTCTACGTCAAAATTTATGTACTGTACAACAATGGGGTATCAGTTTAATTTCAGTTTGGGACTGCTATATGTCCTGTTAATCTAAATTACAGTTTAAATAGTAAACGACAGTGAAAAGGGATGAAATCACTTTAATTAGTTATCTAAATAGTTCATCTTCATTATGGTGTAGGGTTCCGCAATATAACATGTTCAAGCACCAAAAGGGTAAGCATTACAAGATGGAAATCAACAGCCAGAGCTGCTCTGAACTGCAGTCCAGAGCCGCTCTCCGAACCAGTTTCCGTTGTTTTTTAAGCATAGAAGCAATTTAAAACTTTTATGGTGTTCTATATCGTCGAGTCTTCTTCGATTTGAGCCCTCAAACTCATAATTCCAATTTGTAAATAATTAGTTATGATTTTTACAAGTTTCAGACGCGGAAAATTTTCAGTTTTAACGGGTGTAATTGGGGATGATCGTTCACGTCAGTAACGACGGTATTTTTCAATCAAGTTTTAACACGATGTTCATTATCACACGGGCCAGCTTATGGGATCAACTTCCGTCAGTTTAATGGAACGTTTTCGTTCAGGTTTTGCATCAAACACTTGCGTCATATAAATTTTCATGAATTGTATTCACGGAATTCATAGGATTTCGAATTGTAACAGAACAATTTAGCATGAAGCAAGTAGGGTACTTGCCTGAAGACGCGTTGACGACGCTCGGCAGCGGCAACGGCAAGATCATGCTACGAACGGCGCGACTAGAGTTCACGGCCTCTGATGGAGGTCCTTTTCGGGTCTCCGTCAGATGTTGTCTTCCGTTGATCTCCCGGTGGATTTTGGTGATGATCTCCTGTTGCGTGTGGATCTCAATGGGTTTTGATGAGAATGGTGATTTGAGGAGTTTGGTGCCGAGTACCTGCAAAGAAGTCCCGTGGTGGTTTGGTACCACCGAGGACCCTCCGACGATCAAGTTAGTGCTAGGTCCGAGCAGAGTAACGGCTAAGTGGAATAAAAATGGCTTACTTGACCCCTCCATGATGGGGGTTTATATAGCGGCGGCGGCACGCAGCAGCAGGCGCGAGAATCTCGCCTGCAGTTACTCCCCCGACGTCACGCCCGCGTAGAAAGCGGATCGCCCATTAATGGGGATCGTGATGGCGTGGAACGTGGGACGTTGCTGGCGGAGAATCTGGGCGTGGCGGGAATCGCGGACCGGCGGTTACGCCCGTGAGCGGTGACTTTGGTTGGAGGGACCGAGGAAGACGGCCTCGGCTGGGGAGCTTGGAGACGAGCAAAAGGGCCGAGGAGTCTTGGTCCTATGGCAACTTGGGCGAGTTAAGGGGCCGAGGAGGCCAATTTGCAGGGGCCTCGAGGAAGGTCAGCTTGTGCTTGCAGGTCGGGTACAAGGGTGGCCTGGTCTGCCTCCGTGGGCCTTTTCTTCTGGGTCTTGGGACATGTCATATGCCACGTGTATTGATCTTGAAGATCGCCAATATTGAGTATCATCATTATCCCCCCAATTTTGTCCCGACCAGCCAGCGGGTCGGGTCAGGAGTGGACTGCCGGGCCGCCCGGGGTAAGCTCCCTCCTAAGGTTTCGTCGGGACTCGTCCCCGGGCTGTCAGCTGTCTTTTCTGCCAGCGAATTAGGGCAAAATCTTTGCATTTAAGGAAGGTGCGCCGGTTCGTGCATCCTGCCACTGAAGCAACGGTCCACGTGTCAAGCGTCGGTTGGCTGACGCGACGTGTGCAGACTTGTGGCGTCTGATGGGGCGCAGTCCAGTGTGGGAACGACAAGTGGAGCAATCGGTCGTCGAGTTGACTTCGATCACCTGATGTATTTTGTTGGGGCTTCGGGTCCGCTGCATGTGATGGGCTCAGAAGCCTCGTTATGAGGGCTACAAACCTGCAGCGTCTGTTGGGCAGGAGGATGCCTGCTGACCGAGCAGGGAAGCTTCTCGGTTGATCTTGGCGAGGGTCTTGATCCCTTGCGTTGCGAGTAGGTAAGCTACCGGCCAGGGATAGCCGAGCAGGGAAGCTGCTCGGCTGCCTCTGGGAGGACTTTGATCCTTAGCGTTGGAGGGGTTGTAAGAAGACTGCCAAGGATAACCGGGCAGCGAAGCTGCGCGGTTGCCTCTTGGCGAGGGCTTTGATCTCTGGCGTTGTGGGTAGGCAACCGCCAGCCTGGGATGACCCAGCGGGGTAGCTACTCAGATGCCTCTTGCGAAGGCTTTGATCCCTGGCGTTGCGGGTAGGGAAGCTACCGGTCAGGGATAGCCGAGCAGGGAAGCCGCTTGGCTGCCTCTAAGGAGGACTTCGATCCTTAGCATTGGAGAGGCCGTAGGAGGCCTGCTAAGGAAAACTGGGGACTGAAGCTGCACGGTTGCCTCTTGGCATGGGCTTTGATCCCTGGTATTGCGAGTAGGGAAGCTACCGGCCATGGATAGCCGAGCAGGGAAGTCGCTCGGCTGCCTCTAAGGAGGACTTTGATCCTTGTCTTTGTTGGGTAGGAAGCTACCCGCTGGGATGCGTCGAGCAGAAAGGGGCTCGGCGGCCTCACGAAGAGGGCTTCAGATCCTCAGTGCCTGATGGGTAGGAGGACGCCCGCCGGGGATGCGCCGGGCAGAAGGAACTTGGCGGCCTCGCGGTGAGGGCTTGAGATGATCAGCGTCTGATGAGCAGGAGGATGCCCGCTGGGGATGCGCCGAGCAAGAAGGATCTTGGCGGCCTCGCGATGAGGGCTTCAGACCCTCAGCGTCTGATGGGCAGGAGGATGCCCGCTGGGGATGCGCCGAGCAGGAAGGATCTCGACGGCCTCGTGGTGAGGGCTTGAGGTCCTCAGCGTCTGATGGGCAAGAGGACGCCCGCCGGGAATGCGCCGAGCAGAAGGAATTCGGCGTCCTCACGGTGAGGGCTTGAGGTCCTCAGTGTTTGATGGACAAGAGGATGCCCGCTGGGGTGCGCCGAGCAAGAAGGATCTCGGCGTCCTCGCGATGAGGGCTTCAGACCCTCAGCGTCTGATGGGAAAGCGGATGCCCGCTGGGGGTGCGCCAAGTAGGAAGGATCTCGGCGGCCTCAGGTGAGGGCTTGAGATCCTCAGCGTCTGATGGGCAGGAGAATACCCTCTAGGGATGCGCCGAGCAGGAAGGATCTCGGCGGCCTCAGGTGAGGGCTTTGATCCTCAGCGTGAGAGGGGCCGTGAGAGGCCTGCTGAGGATGGCCGAACATGGTAGCTAATCGGTGCCTCTTGGCGAGGGCTTGGATCCCTGGCGTCGTGGGTAGGGACATACCAGCCGGGGATGACCGAGCAGGGTAGCTGCTCGTTGCCTCTTGGCGAGGGCTTTAATCCTTAGCGTTGGAGGGGCTGTAAGAAGCCCGCTAAGGATGACCGGGCAGTGAAGCTGCGTGGTTGCCTCTTGGCGAAGACTTTGATCTCTGGCGTCGTGGGTAGGAAACTACCAGCCTGGGATGACCGAGCGGGGTAGCCACCCGGATGCCTCTTGCGAGGGCTTCGATCCCTGGCGTCATGGGTAGGGAGCTACCAGCCAGAGATGACTGAGCAGGGTAGCTGCTCAGTTGCCTCTTGCGAGGACTTTGATCCTTCAGGATGGGGACCGAGCAGGGTTACTACCCAGTGCCTCTTGGCGAGGACTTTGATCCCTGTCGGTTGTGGTAGGAAGCTACCAGCCGGGGATAGCCGAGCAAGGATTCGACCGCCTCTGGGAGGACTTTGGTCCTTGGCATGGAAGGGGCTATAAGAAGCCTACCGAGGACCCTTGGCCGGGCAGGGTTACTGCCTGGTGCCTCTTGGCGAGGCCTTTTATCCTGAAGGATAGCCGAGCGAAGGATCCTCAGGCTCGACTGCATCTGGGAGGGCTTTCTGATCCCAGGCGTTGCGGTAGGGAAGCTACCCGTGCGGGGATAGCCGAGCGAGGGTCGGGCTCGACTGCCTCTGGGAGGACTTTCTGTTCCCTGGAGTTGCGGTAGGGAAGCTACCCGCCAGGGATAGCCGAGCGAGGGTCGGACTCGACTGCCTCTGGGAAGACTTTTTGATCCCTGGCGTTGCGGTAGGGAAGCTACCCGCCAGGGATAGCCGAGTGAGGGTCGGGCTCGACTGCCTCTAGGAGGACTTTTTGATCCCTGGCGTTGCGGTAGGGAAGCTACCCACCAGGGATAACCGAGCAGGGTAGCTGCTGGGTTGCCTCCTAGCGAGGGCTTTCATCCCTGGCGTTGCGAGTAAGGAAGCTACCGGCCAGGGATAGCCGAGCAGAGAATCGGCTCGGCTGCCTCTACGGAGGACTTTGATCCCTAGCGTTGCAAGTAGGGAACCTACCGGCCAGGGATATCCAAGCAGAGAAGCTGTTCGGCTGCCTCTACGGAGGACTTTGATCCCTGGCGTTGCGAGTATGGAAGCTACCGGCCAGGGATAACCGAGCACAGTAGTTGCTCGGCTGATTCTTCATGAGTTTTCGCCCGACTATCCATTTACAGGTATAGAGAATAGGAACGGTCACGGTGAACGTGCGCGTAGCACGCGCATCGATTGTGCTGGGAGGCGAAGCGCTAGGGTCGCGTCATTTTGATTCCGCCAGAGGAGGCTCAATGATCGCCCAGCGGACGAGTATCGGCCCGTGAGATCTGTGGCCATGGGACGTAGCCTGCCGGTGGTCAGCCGTTCCGATGAGGGCAGAGTTTTCTGGAGGGGGCGGCGATCTGGGGCCCTGGCCTGGCCATTTGGACTTTAGTCGGTCTATCGGCCGGCGAGGGCGTTGATGACGGTCGCCGGAGAAGGTTCATCTCCACCTCCGATGAGGGGGAGGCGGCGGCTGGTACCTAGATCGTCAGGGTGATCGCACGCCATGTGGACGGAGATCGGAAGGCCAACTTTTGTTTTTGTGGAGTTTTGTGTTCCCACAGACGGCGCTAACTGATGGAGGTCCTTTTTGGGTCTCCGTCAGATGTTGTCTTCCGTTGATCTCCCAGTAGATTTTGGTGATGATCTCCTGTTGCGTGTGGATCTCAATGGGTTTTGATGAGAATGGTGATTTGAGGAGTTTGGTGCCGAGTACCTGCAAAGAAGTCCCGGGGTGGTTTGGTACCACCGAGGACCCTCCGACGATCAAGTTAGTGCTAGGTCCGAGCAGAGTAACGGCTAAGTGGAATAAAAATGGCTTACTTGACCCCTCCATGATGGGGTTTTATATAGCGGCGGCAGCACACAGCAGCAGGCGTGAGAATCTCGCCGGCAGTTACGCCCCCGACGTCACGCCCGCGTAGAAAGCGGATCGCCCATTAATAGGGATCGTGATGGCGTGGAACGTGGGACGTTGCTGGCGGAGAATCTGCGCATGGCGGGATTCACGGAGCGGCGGTTACGCCTGTGAGCGGTGACTTTGGTCGGAGGGACCGAGGAAGACGGTCTCTGCTGGAGAGCTCGGAGACGAGTATGAGGGCTAAGGAGTCTTGGTCCTATGGCAGCTCGGGGCGAGCTGAGGGGCCGAGGAGGCTAATTTCCTGGGGCCCCGAGGAGGGTCAGCTTGTGCTTGCAAGTCGGGTATAAGGGTGGCCTGGTCGGCCTCTGTGGGCCCTTTCTTCTGGCACTTGGGACATGTCATCTGCCACGTGTCATGATCTTGAAGATCGCCAATATTGAGCATCATCACCCTCGGCTCGAGTTTGGGTTCTTGGCAGCGGGGCTTGAGTTTCTGGGCGAGGCGGCTGCGAGTGATGGTAGGGCGTCGGAGACGTTCCGGCACTAGAGGGGAGGCAGTGCTAGTGACGTCGAGGAGCTTGCTGGTGATAGTTTGCGACGACGATGGCGATGCAGTTGCGGTGACGAAGGGTGTGATCTTAAGAGAGGGGCTCGGTTGTTGGAGGAGGTGATGGCAGTAGTGCTCGGGTCGACAAGGCGGTTCAGGGGCTGTGGGGAGCTCGTCGGCGTGACGCTGTGCAGGGGAGGCTCGGTGGCGAGGAGGGGTTCTGGGTAGTTGGCTCCGGTGATGGTGGAAGTTATAGTGGCTCGTTGGAGGTGGAGGGATCACTTGGTTGTGGGTTGGTGATGAATGAGTTTAGGATGATAGGTAGAGAGAGGAGATGGGGTCGGCTGTGAGGGGAGGATTAGAGAAGGATCGAGAGAGTGAGGGGGAGGAGAAAGGTAGAGAGACGAGGTCGAGATGGGTGCGCGGGCGCGCGGGCGGTCGTGGGTCGGGGCGTGGGATCGTGGTCGTGAGCGGGGGTGTGGCGCGGCGACGTGAGCGACGCGGGAACGCAAAAGAAAAGAAGCGGGAAAAATGAGAAGGGAGTGGGGAAGAAAGGTGATAACGGGTCGGGTCGGGTCGGGCGCGGGTAAGGAGTTGGGCCGGGCTGGCTTTTTGAGGATTAAATTGATTATTTAGTTTTGTGTAAAGGGAAAAAGAATATGGAAGTGGGCTGGGCTTCGTGTGTTAGGGAATTGGGCTGGGGTTTATTTAATTAAAATTTGTCTTAGGCTTTATTTTAAATGTTTAGAAAAATTTAAATACTAAAAACCTAGCAACCAATTTCCTACAAAATTATGAGGAAAAATAGGAAAACATTCGGGGGACTTGGAAAATATAGAAAAATTTCATTGATGGAAACGGGAATTTACATCATACCCCCCTTACAAAAATTTCGTCCTCGAAATTTAAAAAGAGACAACAAAACAACAGTACTAAACAAAGAGATGTGGAAAACATGCACGGATATCTTCCTCACGCTCCCAGGTAGATTCTCCTGGGAAATGGCTGCCCCAAGATACTCGGACTAACGGAATGACCTTATTCTTCAGCACTTTCTCTCTGCGGTCGAGGATGGTGGTTGGCTGCTCCCCGTAAGATAGGTCGGTACCCAAAGCTAATTCCGAATAGTCCAGAACATGGCTCTCATCCCGAACATAACGCCGCAACTGAGATACATGGAAGGTATTGTGCACACCAGCTAGCGATGGAGGCAAAACAAGTCGATAGGCCACCTCTCCAACTCGCTCTAGCACCTCAAAAGGTCCGATGAAATGGGGACTGAGTTTCCCACGACCTCCAAACCTGATAACTCCGCGGGTAGGGAAAATTTTCAGGAATACGTGATCTCCGACTTCAAATTCTAGTTCCCTCCTGCTGGTATCCGCCCAACTCTTCTGTCGATCCTGAGCCGTCTTAATGCGTTGCCTAATCATTTGGACCTTGTCGACTGTCTGAACAATGAGCTTGGGACCCAGTAATCTTCGTTCTCCCATATCATCCCAACAAACCGGGGATCGACACTTACGCCCGTAAAGTGCTTCAAAAGGAGCCATCTGGATGCTAGCCTGATAACTGTTGTTATAAGAAAACTCGACTAGATGCAGATGATCTTCCCAGGAACCCTGGAAGTCCAGCATGCAAGCTTTCAGCATATCCTCGAGTGTATGAATCGTACGCTCGGATTGTCCGTCCGTCTGCGGGTGATAAACAGTGCTGAACTTGAGGCGGGTACCCAAACTCTCCTGTAAGCTCCTCCAAAAGTGCGAAACAAATCTGGTGTCTCGATCTGATTCAATGCTGACCGAAACTCTGTGAAGTCACACTATCTCCTGCATGTATCTCTCTGCCAGTGACTCTGTCGACTGTCCCACTCGGAATGGTAAGAAGTGTGCAGTTTTCGTGAGGCGGTCGACGATAACCCAAATGGCGTTGTTGCCCCTAGGGCTCCATGGTAAGGCCGTCACGAAATCCATAGTAATGTGCTCCCACTTCCATTCTTGTATCGGAAGCGGTTGTAACAGTCCTGCTGTCCTCTGATGTTCCGCCTTCACCTGCTGGCATACCAAGCACCTGGATACGAACCGCGCAATTTCTCGCTTCATTCCGTTCCACCAAAAATGCTGCTTTAGATCTCGATATATCTTCGTACCTCCCGGATGCACAGAATAAGCTGAACTATGCGCCTCAGCCAGTACCTCTTCTCGGACATCCCCCTTGGGTACGCAGAGTCTGCTATCGAATCTCAGAGAACCGTCTTCATGTATGAGTAAGTCCGTTCTCAGCCCGGCTTCTACTTGCACTCTGAACTTTTGCAATCGAGGATCATCCCCTTGTGCAGCCTTGATGCGATCCACAAGAGAAGACTGCACCTGTAGTTGCCAAAACTGCCTGATTGTGCTCGGTATAACGACTTCAAGCTCGAGTCTCTGAAAATCCTCAATGATGCTCCTCTGAATGGTCAACATCATGACCGCTGGCGTGCGACTGAGAGCATCTAGCACAACATTTACTTTTCCCGGGTGGTACTGAAGGTCCAAGTCGCAATCCGCCATCAGTTCTAGCCATCGGCGCTTTCTCATGTTTAGTTCTTTCTGAGTGAAGACATACTTCAGACTTTTGTGATCCGTGTACACCTCCACCTTCTCGCCCAACATGTAGTGCCTCCAGATCTTCAATGCAAAAACCACCGCTGCTAACTCCAAGTCATGCGTAGGGTAGTTCCTCTCGTGATTTCTCAGCTGTCGAGAGGCGTAAGCAACCACCCGATCGTGCTGCATCAGAACACAGCCTAAGCCCTTTCCTGAGGCATCACTATGTATCATCAAACCCCCGGAATCATCTGGTACTGTAAGAATAGGCGTCGTGGTTAACTTCTGCTTCAGTGTCTCAAATGCCCGAGTACACTCCTCTGTCCACGCAAACGGTACATCCTTCCGTGTCAGCCTCGTCAACGGTTCAGCGATTCTTGAAAAGTCTAGAACGAACCGCCGATAATATCCTGCCAGTCCTAGAAAGCTTCTGATCTCAGCCACTGACTTCGGTGTTGGCCAATCTCTGACAGATTCTATCTTTGCCAGGTCCACTGAGATGCCTTTGCTCGAAACAATGTGTCCCAAGAATTGAACCCTGTCGAGCCAGAACTCACACTTGCTCAATTTCCCGTACAGCTTCTCTTCCCGAAGAATTTGTAGAACTGTGTGCAAATGCTCGACGTGCTCCTTCCGGGTCTTCGAGTAGACTAGTATATCGTCGATAAATACAACGACAAACATGTCCAAGTACTTCGCAAACACCCTGTTCATCAAATCCATGAATATCGCTGGAGCATTGGTAACACCGAACGGCATCACGAGGAACTCATAATGTCCGTATTGGGTCCTGAAAGCCGTATTGCATATATCCTCGGCCGCTACTCTGATCTGATGATAGCCAGAACGGAGATCTAACTAAAAAAATACCTTGGCCCCACTTAACTGATCGAATAAGTCGTCGATGCGCGGAATTGGGTACTTGTTCTTTATTGTGACTTTGTTCAGCTCTCGATAGTATATACACATCCGCAGCGATCCATCCTTCTTCTTCACCAACAGAACCGGTGCACTCCACGGTGAAATGCTTGGCCGGATAAATCCCTTCTCCAGGAGTTCTTCAATTTGCTTCTTCAATTCTGCCAACTCAACCGTTGCCATTCTGTATGGGGCCTTGAAAACTGGTGCTGTACCTGGAGTCAAATCAATCGAGAATTCCAAGACACACGGAAGTGGTAGACCTGGTAAATCTTCAGGAAACACGTCCAGGAAATCCCGAACAATCTCTGGGGCTAGGCTCTCATCAATCTCCATTGCTGTCAACTCTTTTGGCTTGGCTCTATACTTGGCTGGCTCCAAAGATTCGCTCCCGCCTTCGAAAATAAACTCTGGGTGATTGGGAATGCGGAAGATCACATTCCTTGCTCGGCAATCAATAACTGCATGGAAGGTACTCATCCAATCCATCCCGAGAATTGCATCATAGCTGCCCGTTCCAATCAAAAGGAAATTCGCATAGAATTCCCTGCCACACACTACAACTGGACAAGATCTACATTCTCGACTAGATACTATAACACCATTACCCGAATGTATTTCCCAACCCTTGGTTAATGGTTCATGTGGTATGGAGTGTGTATCAACGAAATGCGCAGATATGAAACAGTGCGATGCTCCAGAATCAAATAGTACTCTAGCTGGCATGGAATATACGAGTAGAATACCTGTGACAACTTCGCCTGAAGCCTCAGCCTGCTCGGCAGTCAAGGTGAAAGCCCGTCCCTGACCGCGGCCTGTGTAGGGTTGCCTCTGCTCCTGTGATCTCTGCTGCTGCGGTCCAGACCCTCCCTGTAACTCTGTTCGCTCGGGGCAACCGCTAACTTTGTACTGACTGGATCTGCAAATCAAACATTGTCCCTTGGCGCGGCGACAGTCCTTCTAGGTGTGCCCATCTCTGTTGCAGTAGCCGCAAACTAAGTTCTTGCTTTGGGGGCGATGTTGGGGCACGAATGGACGCTTCATCTATGTTGTTCCTGGCCTGTGAACTGGTATGACTTCTCGAGATGGTGTGTGAGTACGCACTGGAACAACTGGGGGCTTCCTAAATTTGTTGATCAGCTTCTCCTGAATTCGTGCCGTGTTGAGTACCTGTGCAAAAGTTTGCAACTTGAGTGACGCGATTAACTGCTGTAGCTCAAAATCAAGTCCCTGTAAGAAGCGCCTGGCCCTGGTGGCCTCTGAAGCGACCATATTTGGCGTAAATCGGCTCAGACGGTTGAACTCTGCCGCATATACGTCCACGGGACGGCCATTCTGCTTCAGTAAGATGAATCTTTCTTCCATCTCTGCCTTGGCGGTGGAAGGGAAATAGTGGTCCAAGAAGCACTCCTTGAATTTGCTCCATTCGATGGGCCTTTCTAGTCTGCTTTCTTCAACTGACCACCAAGTACGTGCTTCGTCCTCCAACTGGATCCTTATCACATTCACTTTATCTTCATCTGGTACACTGGCGGCTGTCAGTAGGTTCTCTATATTAACCAGCCATTGCTCGGCCTCGAGTGGTTCGGCTAGTCCCGTAAATGCAGCTTGATGTAACCTCCGAAAATCTGACACGGTGCCAGCCCTGGCAGAAAAAGTTGGTGGAGCAGTACCCTCAGGGGCGGTAATGAGGGCAGAGGGTCCCCCTACTGCGGTAATAGCCCTGAGTCCCTCGGTGCGTAGGTCCATCTTTCTCTCCTAAGCTTCTGCGAGAGTCGTCAGTGCACTAAGTATCCTCTCCGTGCGATCCTGAGAACTTGAGTCCGAGGAGTGGTCGTTCGGGGACGTCATCTCGCTGGAAGATATTTAAAAGGATATGATTAGATACAAGGATGAAAGTCAGGAATAGTGAAGCGAAAATAATGTAATACAGTATAGTTAATGTTATCTCTTACTACTAAACCTGGCTCTGATACCAACAAAACCATGTCACGCCCCGCTTCCCAAAATACGGAAAACGAGGGATGACAAGGCCAGCCATGCTCCTACGGTTAAGGAATAATCTCGCCGTAGTCACACTTCGGCTTCTAGCATTACATGGTAATCAGTAAACAAAGCACATAAGTAAAGGAAATACATCACTGAATTATTACATCAACTTTCATTGTTCACAATTTACAATAAAACAAGGAAAAGAACTACTAACCAGGTTCGAATACAAGGTTTCTTTAGGGAAAGCAATAAAAGTGAAGGAGGCACTCCCGACTAAATCTCCGCAAGCTCGAAGGGAAAGTCCGACTCCTGTACTGGTTCTTCCTCGAGGTCTGAGCATCCATACTCAGGTCGTCAGAGCGACATAATAGCAATATTATACTAGTGACACGAAATAAGCAAAGAAGGTAATAATAGTGGAGGTAAAATGCAGGTAATCAATATATCACTAACTGATGCAAAGTATGATCTGTGTCCCTATCAGTCTCTAAATCATCTTTGAAATCGAGTTGTGGAAAGGAGGATCATGTATAACGAGGGTCTCGTACATACCTGAGACTACGGCCCGCTATCGCCCGGGACATAACCCTGTCAGCCGGACCGCTAGGCCTAACCTAATATATATATAAGAGTCGATATTCGAATGATCATCCTCTAAATCACTGTTCTCGCTAAATACAATACTCTTTCCACTTCGATATCCCCCTTTTCCCCAGATTTACACTATTTATGAGTAGGGTCTAGTCGTGTACAAGTATGCACCAATAACACGGTTTTTGTCACTGTTCACTGTATTGTTCAGTGTCACGAATCATTCACTTTTTTCATTAGCGTACTTGACACTCCTAAACCAATACCCTTCACGCACGAAAATGTATTGTACACTAAACAATAACGCGCACTATCACTATAAGTATGGCAATCGGGTAAGATATGTGCATTTATGCTGTTAACAAGTCATGTGTAATACGAACTATTATGCACATTATGAACTTATAAAAATTGCATTAAATCATACGTTCAAAATTCAGAAACAATACAAAGGCGGTAGCAAGTAAACTCAGTCGGAAATTCAAAAAAAATTATTTCAGTGCAATCGGATTTCGGGTTTGCAAGTTACAGCCGTTTCATTTTAAGTGTTCGCTGCTGGAATTTCAGTTCCTGAACTGAATGTCCATTTCGCAACACAATTTTCACCCTGTTGGGATCAGAATTAGGCGACGCTATAGTTGAATGAAATTTAGGTTTATCAATAGGATTTCTAACTCACCAGATGGATTCTCAATCGTGCCTCTACGTCAGAAGTTATGTACTGTACAACAATGGGGTATCAGTACTGTTTCAGTTTAGGACTGCTATATGTCCTGTTAATCTAAATTACAGTTTAAATAGTAAACGACAGTGAAAAGGGGTGAAATCAATTTCATTAGTTATCTAACTGTTTCATCTTCATTATGGTGTAGGGTTCCGCAATATAACATGTCCAAGCAGCAAAAGGGTAAGCATTACAAGATGGAAATCAACAGCCAGAGCTGCTCTGGACTGCAGTCCAGATCCGCTCTCCGAACCAGTTACTATTGTCTTTTCAGCATAGAAGCAATTTAAAACTTTTATAAAGTTCTAGGTCGTCAAGTCTTCTTAGATTTGATCCCTCGAACTCATCATTCCAATTTGTCAATAATTAGTTATGATTTTTACAAGTTTCAGACGCGGAAAATTTTCAGTTTTAACGGGTGTAATTGGGGATGATCGTTCACGTCAGTAACGACGGTATTTTTCAGTCAAGTTTTAACACGATGTTCATTATCACACGGGAAAGCTTATGTGATCAATTTCCGTCAGTTTAATGGAAGGTTTTCGTTCGGGTTTTGCATCAAACACTTGCGTCATATAAATTTTCACGAATTGTATACACGGAATTCATAGGATTTCGAATTGTAACAGAAGAATTTAGCATGAAGCAAGTAGGGTACTTGCCTGAAAACGCGTTGACGACGCACGGCATCGGCAACGGCGAGATTGCGCTACGAATGGCGCGACTAGAGTTCACGGCCTCATCTCGAGTTTGGGTTCTTGGCAGCGGGGCTTGAGTTTCTGGGCGAGGCGGCTGCGAGTGATGGTGGGGCGTCGGAGACGTTCGGGCACTGGAGAGGAGGCAGTGTTGTTGATGTCGAGGAGCTCGCTGGTGATGGTTTGCGACGACGATGGCGGTACAGTTGCGGTGACGAAGGGTGTGATCTTGAGAGAGGGGCTCGGTTGTTGGAGGAGGTGATGGCAGTAGTGCTCGGGTCGACGAGGCGGTTCAGGGGCAGTGGGGAGCTCGTCGGCGTGACATTGTGCAGGGGAGGCTCGGTGGCGAGGAGGGGTTCTGGGTAGTTGGCTCCGGTGATGGTGGAAGTTATAGTGGCTCGTTGGAGGTGGAGGGGTCACTTGGTTGTGGGTTGGTGATGAATGGGTTTAGGATGATAGGTAGAGAGAGGAGATGGGGTCGGCTGTGAGGGGAGGATTAGAGAGGGATCGAGAGAGTGAGGGGGAGGAGAAAGGTAGAGAGACGAGGTCGAGATGGGTGCGCGGGCGCGCGCGCGGTCGTGGGTCGGGGCGTAGGATCATAGTCGCGAGAGGGGGCGCGGCGAGGCGACGTGGGAACGCAAAAGAAAAGAAGCGGGAAAAACGAGAAGGGAGTAGGGAAGAAAGGTGATAACGGGTCGGGTCGGGCGCGGGTAAGGAGTTGGGCTGAGCTGGCTTTTTGAGGATTAAATTGATTATTTAGTTTTGTGTAAAGGGAAGAATAATATGGAAGTGGGCTGGGCTTGGTGTGTTAGGGGATTGGGCTGGGGGTTATTTAATTAAAATTTGTCTTGGGCTTTATTTTAAATGTTTAGAAAAATTTAAATACTAAAAACCTAGCAACCAATTTCTTACAAAATTACAAGGAAAAATAGGAAAAAATTCGGGGGACTTGGAAAATATAGAAAAATTTCATTGATGGAAACGGGAATTTACACACGTCCTCCGCCCGTATACCGGGAAGCGGGGTGTCACAGGATGCGGCCGTTGTAGCAAACTTCGTCAGATTCCCCCTCGTTTGAGGGGTTTTTGATTATGGGGACGCTCATCCCTGCAGGCGCAAACCCCTGCGGTTAATTATGCTACCGCATTGCGGTAACAACCTTCTCTTTCTCCAGGTGGTCACTTTGTGTCGTGTGTGTTTGTCTTATTTTTGGTTGCCCGTGGATTGTATACGGAGACTAATTTATGTTGTCTCCCGTAGGGTGTGGATTAGTCCAAATCCGTATTTTCATAGATTTGGGTTTTGGTTTGGATTTAAGGATCGTTAATCTCATTTGAGACTAAGATCAACTTAAACGTTTGTTAAGGATACGTTAGTCTAATTTTAGACTAAAATCAACTTAACAATTTGTTAAGGATACGTTAGTTTAATTTTAGACTAAGATCAACTTAGCAGGATCATTTAGATCCAACAAAAGAGCATTTGGGCTCTATTGTTTTAGTTTAGGGACTTTGCGGTCCAGTTTAAAGACATCATAGTCTGTAAAGTTTAAGGACATCATAGTCCATGAGTTTAAGGACACCACAGTCCGTGGAATGTCTGGTTGTCGGGACCCGCCACCTCTCTGAAGACGTTGAAGGATTACAACGACAAATATCAGAAGGGTGAAGAGATGTACCCTTGAACCAATATTGGTTGGGAGGTCTGTAGTCCAATTTGGGACTAAGATCAATGATTTATGAGCATATGGGCTCAATTAATCTGAATTAAAGATCTGTGGCCAACTTGGGCTCGACCCATTTATTCAAATTGTTAGACATTTAATTAGGCTCAGTCCTTTTTCATTTAACAATGCTGAGCATTGGTCCTGACAACTTTTTTTCTTTTATTAAATGCTGGGCACTCATTATGGCTCTGGGCTTTATCATTTAAAGAACAATTTATGTTCTCTCAGCGCACACGTGAGGAGCACGTGGCGCGCTAGGCGCTGAGCGCCAGTCAATGAGCGCTGAGCGCTTCTGTTTAAGTAGCGCACACGTGAGGAGCACGTGGCGCGCTTGGCGCTGAGCGCCAGTCAATGAGCGCAGAGCGCTTCTGTTTAAATAGCGCACACGTGAGGAGCACGTGGCGCGCTTGGCGCTGTGCGCCAGTCAATGAGCGCAGAGCGCTTCTTGTGAAATAGCGCACACATGAAGAGCACGTGGCGCGACTGGCGCTGTGCGCCGGTCAATGAGCGCAGAGCGTTTCTTGTGAAATAACGCACACATGAGGAACATGTGGCGCGCTTAGCGCTGAGCGCCAGACTTCGGAGCGCTGAGGTGCTTCTTTAAACTTGGAGCGCTAAAGCTCTGCAGCACTATGCGCTAGATTTGGAGCGCTGAGACGCTTCTTTAAACTTGGAGCGCTAAGGCTCTTTTTAGGAAGTTTTGCGCTCTGAGAATTAAATTTTCTCTTATAAGAGACTTTGTCTCATGGATCTAAGAACAAAGTTCTTATTTTATAGGAGATGTTTCAATCTCTTATGTTCTTGGTGAAAGGCTTTGCCTTTATGGATCTATGATCCTAAGAGAATTGAATTATTCTCCCCCTTTTTATAATGAGATGTCATGATCTGTGAAAGACAATTTGTCTTAAAGATCTATGATCTGGCAAAAGAATTAAATTATTTTTCTAATGAGATGCTTTGATCTCTATATTTTACCTTGAAGAAATTCTTCTTCTGCTGAGAGCTTGCTCTTCTCTCTGAAATTTCTCAAAGTTTATGGGGGGTTCCTCTCTATTTGGAAAGAGAGATCATTGGTCGTTGGGACCCACCATCTCTCCGACAACGCTGAGAGATTACAGCGCCATATATCGAAGGTGTGGAAGGATGTACCCTTTGAACCATGTCCCACTTATCAGGAGAAAGAATATATTGAAGCTTAAACTCCTAACTGCTGAAAAAGGCCTCTTTGCGTACGCGTACGTGCGTCGCACGTGTTGGGCGCACGAGCGTCGCACGTGGCGCTTGCACATCATGGGGGGCAGCTAAGGCCCTAACATGGAGAACTAAGCTCCTTTGAGAATTGAATTCTCCCACGTGTGTTGCACGTGTTTGGCTCACGTGCGTTGCACGTGGTGCGCATGTGGCAGGCGCACGTGGCTTACATGGCGCTTGCGCATATGCGCATTATGGGGGGAGCAAGCTTCTATGGAGAACTAATCTCCTTTGAGAATTGAATTCTCTCACGTGCGTTGCACGTGGCGGGCGTACGTGCATTGCACGTGGCGCACATGGCGCTTGCGCATATGCGCATTATGGGGAGGAGCAAGCTCGTATGGAGAACTAATCTCGTTTGAGAATTGAATTCTCTACCTTTTCTAAGAGGTATCCCCTCTTATTTATATGGGAGTGGTCGAGAAGTTATCTCTCTTTTTCCCGATGTGGGACTAAAAATGCATCTCCATGTAGTAGAGCATTACTTTAGAGTACACGCGCGTAGCATATTTGCTCATAACTTTTGATCCCGAATGAATTATGAGGACCATAATATATCAAATCGAAGGATTTTTCGAGACACTTTCGATACCACCAGAATTTAGCTATTTTTCATTCGGGAGTTTGTCAAAATACAGCCCGAAAAATACCGGTTCGCATTTTCTTAAGCGTATCGCTGCCATTTGATATCTTAGGCTCTTTTGCGTAGAAAATTTTGGCGGGAACAAATGCCCCCCACTACTTTGCCCACATAAGTATGTACGTGGGTGAAGTAGTGCAGAGCTATGCATGACCATAGAATTGAGGGCTTAGGAGACAAGTTTAGGGTCCTTGTAGTCTAAGACTTTTTCATCTTCTTGAGCCGTAAGGGTCTCAAGAAGGTTTTTTCTCCCTACAAGTCGAGAGGATCTAATAGGTGCATATTCTCCCAAGAAATCGTGAGGATTTCTAAGTGTTCATCGCCTTCGTGAGTCGTAAGGATTTCACTCGGGTATTTTTCCTTACGAATCGTGAGGACCCGTAAGTAGCTCTTTTATTTCAGTAGCATGTAATTTTGGCAAATGTGGCCCGTAGATGATAGATAATAGTTCATCTTGAACTCTTTGTAGGGTAGTGATGGCTTAGGAAACAGGTTCAGATCTGCTGCCTAAGACTTTTCAATTTTATGAGCCATGAGGGTCTCTTAAATATTTTTCTCCCTACGAGTCGTGAGGACCTCGTAGGTGTTTTTCTCTTTAGGAGTCGTGAGGACTCCTAAGTGTGCTTTCCCTTGAGAGTCGTATGGATCTCACAAGAGAATTTTCCCCCTTACAAGTCGAGAGGACTTGTAAGTGATTGATGAGTTGGCCTTTTTCTGAGTCGAAGCACTGCTCCAACGAGGAGGTCATTGGTTGACGTATTTCCGCGGCGGAGTCATTTGCTGACGTATTTCCGAGACAGGGTCATTTGCTGACGTGTTTTCGCGACGGGGTCATTTGCTGACGTATTTCCGAGACGGGGTCATTGGATGACGTATTTCCGCGACGGGGTCATTAGATGACGTATTTCCGAGACGGGGTGTCGTTTGCTAACGTATTTCCAGACGGGGTCATTTGATGACGTATTTCCGAGATGGGGTCATTTGCTGACGTGTTTCCGCAACGGGGTGATTTGCTGACGTGTTTCCGCGACAGGATCATTTGCTGACATACTTCCGAGACGGGGTCATTGGATGACGTATTTCCGCGACGGGGTCATTGGATGACATATTTCCGCGACGGGGTCATTGGATGACGTGTTTCCGTGACGGGGTCATTTGATGACGTATTTCCGCGACGGGTCATTGGCTGACCTATTTCCATGACGGGGTCATTTGCTGACGTGTTTCCGCGACAGGGTCATTTGCTGACGTCTTTACGCGACGGGGTCATTTGCTGACATCTTTCCGCGACGGGGTCATGTGCTGACGTATTTCCCCGACGGGGTCATGTGCTGACGTATTTCCGCGACGGGGTCATGTGCTGACGTATTTCCGTGACGGGGTCATTGGATGACGTATTTCCGCGACGGGGTCATGTGCTGACGTATTTCCGCGACGGGGTCATTGGATGACGTATTTCCGCGACGGGGTCATTGGATGACGTATTTTCGCGACGGGGTCATTTGCTGACGTGTTTCCGCGATGGGGTCATTGGCTGACATGTTTCCGCGACGGGGTCATTTGCTGACGTGTTTCCGGGACGGGGTCATATGCTGACGTGCTCCATTTTCTGCGGTGTCGGGGCTGACTCTAGGTTGTCCGTGAACCGTAGAGTTTTGGACCTGGGGACTTTGTCGTAGTTCCGATTGGTGGTGTCGCGTCTGTGCCCTGCTGGCATGAGGAGAAACGTCGTTGTTGGAGTTCCGGGATGCAGATGTTGTCGTTGAGACCTGACTTTCTTTTTGACAGAGTCTTTCCGGAAAATGTGGTTCCTTTTTTGTTTATGCCCATGGATTGTATACAGGGGTCAGTATGGACTCGCCTGTAGGGCAGAAGTTTCACTTCATATATATATTTTTTCCCGCGATGCTCTATCATTTCAGTTTTTTATATCGCGAAATTCGCGATTGCCCAATCATTTCGGCTATTTTCGCAGTACCCAATCATTTCGGCTATTTTCGCGGTGCCCAATCATTTCGGCTGTTTTTTTTACTCGCTGTTTTTTATTGCGAGTTTCCCAATCATTTCGACTATTTTTGTATACATATATTTTACTCGCTGATTTTTATTGCGAGTTGCCCAAACATTTCAGCTATTTCATATGCATTTTTTTTCGAGTATGGAACTCATGGTCTGACTCCAATCTTGCATCAGTATCGCTGCGACTGGAATGTTGCCAGGAGCAAATCATCATTTGCCATGAAAGGACTTAGAATTTGATACCGATTTAGGCATCAGCATCGCTACAACTGGGATATTGCCAGGAGCGAGTAATCATCTGCCTTTGTCGGTTCGAACAAGGGTGGCTGGCTTAGCAAACAGGGTTAAGATCCTGTCGACTAAGGCTTTTGACTTCATGAGCCGTAAGGGTCTCATAAAGTTGTTCCTCCCTACGAGTCGTGAGGATCTCGTAGGTGCATTTTCTCCTTAAGAATCGTGAGGATTCCTAAGTGTGTGTTCTCTTATAAGTCGTAAGGATATTATAAGAGTGTTTTCTCCTTATAAGTCGAGAGGACTTACAAGTGTTTGTTCATCAAATGAGGGCATTCCTTGTCGTTGGTGAGACTCGGAAAGGAACTGATTATTTGCGCCCGTGGATTGTATACAAGGGTCAGTATTAAACCGCTTGTAGGGCAGTCTGGAAAAGATGATGGCTTAAGAACAGGTTCAGATCCCTGTAGCTTAAGGCTTTTGAATCTTATGAGCCGTGAGGGTCTTATAAGAGGGTTCTCCTTACAAGTCGTGAGGATCTCGTAAGTGTAATTTCTCCTTAGGAATCGTGGGGATCCCTAAGTGTGTTGCTCCTTTGTGAGTCGTAAGGATCTCACGCAGGTAGTTTTCTCCTTACAAGGTCGAGAGGACATTGCAAGTGTCTTTTAACGAGATTGCGCCATTTCGGGTTTTCACAAACTCGCTGGTAGCCTTGTTGTTTTTACTCACGGAGCCCTTTCGGGTTTTCATCCCTGCCCATTTTGCTTGTGGACGTACCGTCTTTTTTTTTATGAGTCTGCGCCCTTTTGGGTTTTTACAAACTCGCCAGTAGCCCTGCTATTTTTACTCACGGAGCCCTTTCGGGTTTTCATCTGTGCTCATTTTGCTTATGGACGTACCGTTTTTTTTAACGCGTCAGCCTAAGGATGCTGCGGATTTGCAGTAGTTTAAAGACATTTCGGTAGTTAGTTTTAGGACATTTCGGTCCATTGCTAGTTTAAGTACATTACGGTCCGTAGTAGCTTTGAAGCAAAGTTTCGCTGGATGCTCTAGGAACAAGTAGGTTTCCCCTCGATAGAGCTTGTCACATAATCCAAGGATTTTGGCACTGCTCCTGCCCCCATCTCCTCTACGTTATCTTCTAACGTTGAGTGAGCTTCTTCGTTACTTAGCGACGAATGAGAGATCATGTGGTAACTTGCCACATAATCTTCGGGTTCCTCTGACGAGTCGTCTTCCTCATCATTGTCGTTATCTTCCCTTTCAAGGATGTGATTGAGAAATTCTCGGAGTGTGACTAGGGTCCGCGCCTTCTGTTTGTATTCCTCCAGCGCGTCAATATGTTTTTGCAGCTCCGTACGCTTGTCGTCAGGCTTCACGGCCTTTTTGGTCTTCTTTTTCTTCTTTGAAGACTTTGACGGCTGGGCTTGGACGTTTTGCCTTTCACTCTCAACTCCCGATGTTGGGCGCGTTTTCAGCATCCCCTCAATGATTTCCGGCTCTAGCGGGCCTTTCCACCTGATCGCCGGATATGTTTGAAGATCTTTCAGCATTCTTTTAGTTTTTACTGAAAGAACAACTTCCCATGGAGCTTCCTTTATGAATGATCATGATGCCCCCGGCGTGTCTACTCTTTTAGGGGTATGCTGTTGTGGCAGATTTACCTTCCAGTTTTCAAACAGTGCGAACTTGCCCTGTTGGTACTGGTCTTCAACCCAGTTTTTGAAGACGTAGCAGTCTTCGATCGGATGGCCTAATACTCGGTGGTAGGGGCAGTAATTGGGATCTTTGACGTCGTTTGGTTGCAGTGGGTGTCTCGGCTCTGGTAGAGTAATGAGCCCATTGTGCACTACCAGTTCGAACAGTCTCCTTGTTTTATCCTGGGGGAATGAGTAAGGACGTCTCAACTTCTTATCGGGGGATCGCCGCTTGTTGCTTTGGCGAGCAACCGGTCTCGGGCTACTCGGTTGTTGTTGAGCGTTGGCGACAAAGGTTTCTTTCCCTTTGCCCTTCTCATTTCGAAACTTCATTTTTGAAGAGGACAGCCTGTGACCTATCTGGCCCATCTGGGCCAGCTTGTCTATTAAGGCCTGGAAGGTGGTCGGCTTGAAAAACATCATGAACTGGGATATGGTCGCCTACGGATCGAGGGTTCCCACAAACATGCCCACTGCAAGAGACTCTTCTATGCGTTGTTCGCATTTCGACCATAGGTTCCGCCATCGTATCCCGTACTGAACCTATGTTTCGTCTGGCTTCACCCTAGCGTTAATTAGTGTGGTGATCGGGGTACGCTCGCTAGTGCTTGCGAATCTCTATGCAAACAGTATCTCCATTTCTGCAAATGTCTTAACGGAGTCGTTCGGGAGTTCAAAGTACCATTCAAACGTCGTCTCCGACAAGCTGCCAACAAACTGGCGAAGCAGCAGTTTGTCGCCACCCCTAGTATTACCGCACAAGGCCCTGAATTGAGCAACGTGCTGGTGTGGATTCTCTGTCCCCTTACATACGTGGAATTTAGGGATCGTATATCCCGGCGGGTACTTTATTTAGTTGTACCAACCTGGATATGGTCATCCAGTCTTAACAATTTGACCGGCCGCTTCGCCTGATGAGCTCGTATCTGTTGAGCGATATAGTCATCCAGGGAGGCTTTGGAAATGGTCTCTTCCTTGGCTGATGAACAAGTCGGAAGAGGGTTCGATGTCTCTCCCCTATCGTCTTCAAGGATAATCGGAAGGTCTTCAGCTGGAGGATCCGGCTGTAACATCATCCCGACCATGTCTTGGAATAAAAGCGCCATTTGTTTTATATTGGCCGCTTGTTCCGCGGCCTCTTTGTCCTTCCTCTCGAGTATTCTTCGGAGGAATTCGGCATCAGTTTCCTGTTCCTGACGTTGCTCCGACGATATTTCCGGGCTTTCTTTTGGTCCAGTGAGCGCAGTCATCTGTGTCATCATCTCCTGGAGTTTCTACTGTTGCTCTTGAGCCTTTGTTACTGATCGTGTAAGTGGTCGATGACCCCCGGAATCGTGGCTCTCCTCCTTCCCGAAATCCATGTAAACAGAGTGCACCACTATGCCCCCTGACTTGGGGCGTTTGGATTTAGTGTCCTTGAGATTTGTCGCAGACATAGGGATCTTCTCCAACCTCCTCTTTTTATGGAAGATTGAAGTTGAGGGGGTTGTTGATGTAGGCACCCGTGCAAACGACACCTTTCGCGGCGTGGCGGAGGGATGGTCCTCCTTTTGCTGAATCTTTATTTTCTGCTGTCGGCGGGAGTAGTCCTTATCGATTACGGAGTCTTGGACTCTCTGCCAGACCTTATGAATTTTGGAGGACAGCCGCCGAGGAGGCTGCTCCAGCTTTATCTTTATAGCATTTTCCACAGGTGGAGGAGATCTTTTTAGCACGGCCGTCGGAGAGTTCTTGTGCACCCTCCTAAGTGGTTCAAAGTTGTTCTCAGTTGGAACAGCAGCATCAATTTCCACCATCGGAGCTGGCGGAGTCAATCCAGAAGGAAAGCTGCCCCCAGCCTACCTTACTCAGCGCCAGTGATGACAGCGAGCATGTCGTGCTGACGGGACCGGCTCAGTTATGGAGGTGGCTTCGTCATGCCCCCTGTTCTGGCGGAGGGTTGCTGCCGGCGTTAGCCTCTTGAAAACTGACGTCCGTTGAGTGGGGATGGCCAATCTATCGAAGGCCGACTTTCGCGCAGAGGAAGTAGTTTTGGTGACTTCGCACGGAACGGGAGTTGGAGCAGCCAATCTTGTAAAGACTGATCTTTTAGCTGGAGAGGCCGCTTTGACGACTTCTTTCACTGGAGAAGGGATGGCTATCCATTTTGGGATAGCCGCTTCAGGTATCGCGGGCTTCTTCACTGGCCCACTTGAGCTTTGGCCCAGTTTGTTGAAAACTGAGGCAGTGGACTTGGGCGACCCGTTGAGAGGGGCCGCGGTAGTTGTAAGCCGATCAAAGACCGACTTTTATGGAGCCTCCTGGGTCTACAATGGGGCGTTGAGCTCATGGGCAGAAGCATGGTCCCAAAGAATAGCCCAGTAGTGGCTTGCGTCACCTGTTCCACTGGCATCTTGAAACGGAGGCCGTCTGAGGCCCGTAAGTCACTCCTCCAGCGAGGACAGAGTGAGAGTTGTTGCAGCTGTTGCAGTTGGAAGCCATTGATTTGCACGGGAGCAAGACACCAAATCTTAGTACCTCAAATCCAGGGGCAACCATATCAAACCGCGATTCGTTCGTGAATACGACAGATGAAGTGTGGAGTGGAAAAAGGAAAAGGTCCCACCGGACGTGCCAGAATCTGTTCTCCGCCGAAAACCGGGAAAGACTGACGTCTTGCCGGAATTTGGGGGCGGATACTATTTGGATTTATCCGTCCACATCTCCGAAGATGCCAAGTTGATTTATGGCACCGTATATCGGAGGTTTAGACGGATGCGGCCGTTGTAGCAGACTTCGTCAGATTCCCCCTCGTTTGATGGGGTTTTTATTGTGGGGACGCTCTTCCCTGCAGACGCAAACCCCTGCAGTTAATTACGCTACCGCATCGCGGTAACAACTTTCTCCTTCTCCAGATGGTCACTTCATGTCGTGTGTGTTTGTCTTATT
This sequence comes from Agapanthus africanus, assembly GCA_030015575.1. Classification (NCBI taxonomy): domain Eukaryota; kingdom Viridiplantae; phylum Streptophyta; class Magnoliopsida; order Asparagales; family Amaryllidaceae; genus Agapanthus; species Agapanthus africanus. Next base: position 130,175,091 of record JASDDO010000012.1, on the reverse strand, counting down.
TTTGGTTGCCCGTGGATTGTATACGGAGACTAATTTATGTTGTCTCCCGTAGGGTGTGGATTAGTCAAAATCCGTATTTTCTTAGATTTGGGTTTTGGTTTGGGTTTAAGGATCGTTAATCTCATTTGAGACTAAGATCAACTTAAACGTTTGTTAAGAATACGTTAGTTTAATTTTAGACTAAGATCAACTTAACAATTTGTTAAGGATACGTTAGTCTAATTTTAGACTAAGATCAACTTAACAGGATCATTTAGATTCAACAAAAGAGAATTTGGGCTCTATTGTTTTAGTTTAGGGACTTTGCGGTCCAGTTTAAAGATATCATAGTCTGTAAAGTTTAAGGACATCATAGTCCATGCGTCTAAGGAGCCCACAGTCCGTGGAATGTCTGGTTGTCGGGACCTGTCACTTTTCTGAAGACGTTGAAGGATTATAACGACAAATATCAGAGGAGTGAAGAGATGTACCCTTGAACCAATATTGGTTGGGAGGTCTGTAGTCAAATTTGGGACTAAGATCAATGATTTATGAGCATATGGGCTCAATTAATCTGAATTAAAGATCTGAGGCCAACTTGGGCTCGGCCCATTTATTTAAAATGCTAGACATTTAATTAGGCTCAGTCCTTTTTCATTTAACAATGCTGAGCATTGGTCCTGACAACTTTTTGTCTTTTATTAAATGATGAGCACTCATTATGACTCTGGGCTTTATCATTTAAAGAACAATTTATATTCTCTCAGCGCACACGTGAAGAGCACGTGGCGTGCTTGGCGCTGAGTGCCAGTCAATGAGCGCAGAGCGCTTCTGTTTAAGTAGCCAACACGTGAGGAGCACGTGGCGCGCTTGGCGCTGAGCGCTGGTCAATGAGCGCAGAGCGCTTCTGTTTAAGTAGCGCACATGTGAGGAGCACGTGGAGCGCTTGGCGCTGTGCGCCAGTCAATGAGCACAGAGCGCTTCTTGTGAAATAGCGCACACATGAGTGTTCCCGCTAAAAATTTCTGCACAAAATAGCCCAAGGCATCAAATGGCAGCGATACGCTTAAGAAAATGTGAACCTGTATTTTCCGGACTGTATTTTGACAAACTCCCGAATGAGAAACAGCTAAATTCTGATGGTATTGAAAGCATCTCGAAAAAACCCTTCGATTTGATATATTATGGGCCTCATAATTCATCCGGGATCAAAAGTTATGAGCAAATGTCTATGCACATGTGATCTAAGGAAGAAGATGCGAACCAGTATTTTCCGAGCTGTATTTTGACAAACTCTGGAATGAGAAACGGCTAAATTTTGATGGTATCTAAAGTGTCTCGAAAAATCCTTCGATTTGATATATTATGGGCCTCATAATTCATCCGAGATCAAAAGTTATGAGCAAATGTGTTATGCACGTGTAATCTAAAGTAATGCTCTACTACATGGGGAATGCATTTTTAGTCCCACATCGGGAAAATGAGAGATGGCTTCTCTACCACTCCCATATAAATAAGAGGAGATACCTCTTAAAAAGGGTGGAGTTCAATTCTCAAAGGTTTCAATTCTCAAAGGAGCTTAGTTCTCCATAAGAGCTTAGTTCTCCAAGATAGGAGCATGCTCCTCCCCATAATGTGTATATGCGCAAGCGCCATGTGCGCTATATGCAACGCACGTGTACCCGCCATGCGCGCACCACGTGCAATGCACGTGCGCACCACATGAGAATATTCAATAATATTAAAAGGAGCTTAATTCTCCATAGGAGCTTAATTCTCCAAGTTAGGAGCCTGCTCCTCCCCATAATGCGCATATGCGCAATCGCCATGTGCGCTACGTGCAATGCACGTATGCTCGCCATGCGTGCACCACGTGCAACGCACGTGCGCACTATATGAGAACATTTAATAATATTAAAAGTAAATACGTTCTCCATAGGAGCTTGCTCCCCCCCATAATGCACATATGCGCAAGCTCCATGTGCGCTACGTGCAAATATGTGCGCCAAACACGTGCGACGCACGTGTGCGAACGCAAAGAAGCCTTTTTCAGCAGCGAGAAGCTTAAGCTCCAGCCTGTTCTTTCCCCCTAATGAGTGGGACATGGTTCAAAGGGTACATCCCTCCACACCTTCGATATATGGCGCTGTAATCTCTCAGTGTCGTCGGAGAGGTGGTGGGTCCCAACGACCAATGATCATTCTTTTCAATAAAAAAAAGGAAAAGAAACAGATATACAGAAGCAAAAAGAGAAAATATAGAGAAAGCTCCCTACAAACTTTGAGAAAACTCAAAGAAAGAAGAGTAAGCTCTTAGCAAAAGAAGATTAATTCTTCAAGCTAAAGATCATGAACAATGAACACAGAGATGAAATCATCTCATAAAAGAAGAACTATCTTCTAAAAAAGATCATAGATCTATAAAAGACCAAGGTCTTTCATAAAAGAGATCAAAAGATTTCATCATAAAAATAAAAGAAGTATTTACTTCATTCACAGATCCTTGATCTACAAAGGCAGAGCCCTTTTATAAATAAGAACTTTTGTTCTTGAAATCTTGAGGCAAAGCCTCCTTTAAAAGAGCATGAACTTGTTCTCTGATCATAAATTTGATCAAGTGCGCTCTGCGCTATTGAAAAGTGTCTTGCACTCATGAACTGTGCCTTTGCGCTCATTGGACCGGCTCTCAGCGCCAAAACGTACCACATGTCAACCACGTATACAACTTGCGCTTTGCGCTTCTGAAACAGCGCACTGCGCTCATGGGCTGGCGCTCAGCGCCAAGCGCGCCATGTGTCACTCACTGGTGCGCCACTAAACTAGCGCAACGCGCTCATAAATTGAAAGCGCAATGCGCTCATAAATTGGCGCAAAGCGCCTGACGCGCCACGTGGCGCACTGTCAGAACACACTTTGTTCTGATGAATGATATGCATTCAATACAATACAAAAATTGTCAGGACGTAATGCTCAGCATTACTAAAAGGGCCAAGCCCAAGTAAAGGCTCAATAGTTAGAATTAAAAATGTTAAACATTTTAATTGGACTTAGCCCAATTCTGGACATAAGTCCTCAACTTATATTGAACTGAGCCCATCTGCTCACAAATATTCAACAGATCTTAGTCTCAAAATGGGCTATAGATCTTCCAATCAATTCACACCGGTTCAAGGGTACATCTCTTTACTCCTCTGATATCTGTCGTTGTAATCCTTCAACGTCTTCGGAGAGGTGACGGGTCCCGACAACCACACATCTCACGGACTGTGGGGTCCTTAAACTCATGGACTACGATGTCCTTAAACTTTATAGACTACAATGTCTTTAAACCAGACTGTAGGGTCCTTAAGCCCATGGACTATAATGTCCTTAATCTCGACCGTGATGTCTTTAAACTAACATCGGACTGTGGGGTCCTTAAACTCATGGACTATGATGTCCTTAACCTCGACCGTGATGTCTTTAAACTAACATCGGACTGTGGGGTCCTTAAACCCATGGACTACGATGTCCTTAACCTCGGACTGTGGAGTCCCTTTAAACCCATGGACTATGATGTCCTTAACCTTGGACCACCGTGTCCTTAAACTGGTAATTGACCTCAAAATCCCTAAATTAGAACAATAGAGCCAAAATGCTCTTTTGTTGGATCTAAACGATCCTGTTAAGTCGATCTTAGTCTAAAATTAGACTAACGTGTCCTTAACAAACGTTAAGTTGATCTTAGTTTAAAATTAGATTAACATAGCCTTAACAAACGTTTAAGTTGATCTTAGTCTTAAATAAGACTAACGTATCCTTAAACCCAAACCAAAAACCCAAATCTAAGAAGATACGGATTTGGACTAATCCACGTCCTACGGACGACAACATAAATTAGTCTCCGTATATAATCCACGGGCAACCACAAACAAAACAAACACCCACGACACGAAGTTACCATCTGGAGAAGGAGAAAGTTGTTACCGTGATGCGGTAGCGTAATTAACTGCAGGGGCTTGCACCTGCAGGGAAGAGCGCCCCCACAATCAAAAACCCCTCGAACGAGGGGGAATCTGACGAAGTCTTCTACATCGGCCGCATCCGTTTAAACCTTCGATACATGGTGCCATAAATCAACTTGGCATCTTCGGAGAGGTGGACGGATAGCACCAATTAGCATCTGCCCCCAGATTCAGGCAAGACAGTCCGTCTTCCCGGTTTCCGGCGGTAAACAGATTCTGGCACGCCCGGTGGGACCTTTTCCTCTTTCCACTCCACACTTCGTGTGTCGTGTTCACGAAAGAATCGCGGTTTAATATGGTTGCCCTTGGATTCGAGGTACTAAGATTTGGTTTCTTGCTTGGCGTAGAAAGCGAAACAGCAATTGCATCTACTTGTGTGAAGTGTTCCAACTGCAACTGCAACTCGCGCTCCGCCTCGTCTGGAGGCATAGCTTACGGGCCTCAAGCGGCTTCCTTGTTCACGATGCCGGTAGATCAGGTGACTCAGGCCACCACCGGATTGTTCTTTGGGACCATGCTCCCACCGATGAGCTTCAGCATCCCCGTACCAACACCAGAAGCTCCCCCAAGAAGTCAGTCTTTGATCGGCTTGCTACTACCGCGACCTCTCTCAACGGGTCGTCCAGCTCCAGCGCCTCAGTCTTCGCCAGACTGGGCCAAAATTCCTATGGGCCCATGATGAAGCCTGCAATCTCAGAAAAGGTTGTTCCAAAGAGGATAGCCATCCTTTCTCCTAAAGTCGTCAAGGCAGCTTCCCCCGCTAAAGGGTCGGTCTTCACAAGCCTGTCCGTTTCAGCTCCTACTCCATGCGAAGTCACGAAGGTTGCTTCCCCTGTTCGAAAGTCAGCCTTCACAAGACTGACTATCCCCTCTCAACGGACATCAGTCTTCGACCGGCTAGCGCCAATAACAGCCTCCCCTCAAAACAGGGGGCACGACAAAGCCATCCCCATACCCGAACCAACACCATCTGCGCGACATGCTCGCCGTCGTCAATGGGGCCAAGTATGGAAGGCTGGGGGAAGCTCTCCGTCTGGATTTACTCCACCAGCTCCAACGGTGGAGATCGATGCTGCTGTTCCAACCGGGAACAGCTTTGAATTGCTGAACAAGGTGCGCAGGAACTCTCCTACTGCCATGCTGAAAAGATCTCCTCCACTTGTGGAGAATGCTACAGAAAAGAAGCCGGAGCAGCCCCTTCAGCGGCTGTCCTCTAAAATTTACAAGGTCTGGCGTCAAGTCCAAGACTCGGTGATTGATCAAGATTACTCCTGCCGACCGAAGAAGATAAAGGTTCGGCAAGAGAAGGATCACCCTGTCAAGCCACAAAAGGTGTCATCTGTTTGGGTGCCCGCTGCAACGGCCCCCTCAACGTCACCAGTCCATAAAAAGAGAAGGCCGGAGAAGATCCCCATGTCTGCGATAAATGTCAAGGGCACTGAGACTAAACGTCCTAAGTCTGGGGGCATGGTGGTGCATATCGTCTATATGACATCCGGAAAAGAGGATAGCCGTATCTCCACAGGTCATCGACCGCTCACGTGATCAGTGACTAAGGCTCAAGAGCAACAACAACAAAAGCTCCAAGAGATGCTAACAGCTATGGCCGCACTCACGGGACCAAAAGCAAGCCCGAAGATATCATCGGAGCGGCGTCATGAACAAGAAACTGATGCTGAGTTCCTCCGCAGAATTCTCGAGAAGAAGGACAAAGAGGTAGCGGAACAAGCTGCCAACATAAAAAGAATGGCGCTTTTATTCCAAGACATGGTCGGGATGATGTTACAGCCGGATCCTCCAGCTGAAGACCCTCCGATTATCCTTGAAGATGATAGGGGAGAGACATCAAACCTTCTTCCGGCTTGTTCAGCAGCCAAGAAAGAGACCATTTCCAAAGCCGCCCTGGATGACTATATCGCTCAACAGATACGAGCTCATCAGACGAACGAAGCGGCCGGCCAAATTGTCAAGACTGGACGACCATATCCGGGTTGGTATGACCAAATAAAGTACCCGCCGGGATACACGATCCCCAAATTCCACGTATATAAGGGACGGGAAATCCACACCAGCATGTTGCTCAATTTAGGGCTCTGTGCGGTAATACTGGAGGTGATGATAAACTACTGCTCCGCCAGTTTGTTGGCAGCTTGTCGGAGACATCATTCGAGTGGTATTCGGAACTCCCGAATGACTATATCAAGACGTTTACAGAGATGGAGCTGTTATTCACCCAACGTTTTACGAGCGCTAGCGAACGTACCCCAATAACGGCATTGATCAATGCCAGAGTGAAGCCTGGAGAAACATGGGTCCTGTATGTAAGTGCACGGCGGCGCCCCGGCCGTCAATCCGACGCCGGAATACGGAAACGAAACTTTTTACGAACTTGCAAACCGGCACCACCGCGCACTATAAACCCGGATCGTGCCATTAATCTAATTCTAGCTAACTAAAGAATGGATAGAGAGATATACCGAGCGATCCGTGTCCTTCGGTCTTCTCATCGTCGTCCCGATCTCCCCGCGGAATCTCCGGTCTTCAACTCCTCGTCGGAAGAGCACCACTTCGCCGGCTTCTTTTACGGGCTCCTATCTCTGGACCGAGGCAACTCGGGCACGAAGTTGGCGAGCAGACGTGCCCAAGGATTGCTGTAGAATACGTGTAGTGCTCTATGTCTCATTTGGGGTTTGAGGAAGTTGCCTTTGGTGGAGGAAATGAACTATGGAATTTTGTGATGAACTTGGGGATTTTTGCAAGCATGAGAGAACCAAAAATCCCCCACACAAAAATGGGCAGCCCCCTCTCCTTGGCCGGCCATGGCATGAGGAAAAGAAGAGAGTGAGAGAGTGAGAGAGAGTCACACTAATCCAACGGAGAGGAAGAGAAAAGGCTATCATGCATGAGAGAGAAAAAGATGTGGTGATGATGAATTATCATCACAACCAAAACCTCACTCCAAATCAACCATCATGAACCCAAAGTCAATCAATGATGAAGTCAAGGAAGTCAAGGGATGGTGCAACCATCATGAAACCATCATGATGCAACTACTTGCAAAAACAAGCCTCCAAAATGCTTATTTGCACAAATGCAAATAAGCCCTCCTCCACCAATCTTCAGCCAATGAAAGATACAAAGAAATATGGCCGAAACGGAAAACAAACTGGCAACTCTAGAAAACTGATCCCGTAATAAATTACAGGAAAACCCCGCTACTGTATATACATACCTGCATTTGTATTGCGACTGAATACAAATGCAATGAGACAAAATCTACACTGTACAATACTAGGATCCGGCTTAAACCAAAGCCCGCTAGTATTATCCGTCCGATCATGATCCGTGCAATACCGCACGTATCTGATCGAACCCTACCATATCTCCATACGGCCTCTACAGCGTTTCGCTCGAAACTTGAGAAAACGGTCTGTGGGGGACTCTAAAGACTCGTCAATACTTTGGTTGTGGATTTAACCACTAGCACGTCAGAGGTATTAGCCATACGTAACGGGCTACCAGGTATTGACCAAAAGGGACGTCGATGAGCGAACTCATCCTGACACCCTACTGAGCCTGTCAGTGACAATATCCGTACAGTCCGGTCCGTTCGTCTATGAGCATCGCATGGCGGGCCTAGGGGGTTGGTAAAAGTCAGACCCCCAAAAGCGGTACAAGTCGTGTCGGAGTGTAGCCCAGAACACCCTGAGATACTACTGGAATACCTACCAGTAAATCTCCTGCCTTGGCCAAGGACTTTCATGTACTGGCTCTCCTAGACACAGCACGACCTCACCCCCAATACCGGGAGAGACGAACCCCTGCAGATCCGCTCACTACCTCCATGTGACTCGGGACTGTATCCAACTAAAACCTGTTTGCACGTCTCCTTTGAGCGTGGTAGGGTAGTAATCAAAGTAAAGTGGGAACTCACACGAGACAAATGACGATCTCAGGTCGATGAACTAACCTGTACACATGTCACCAGGGAACTGCTATCTGACGTCAGGTATAAGACCAACTAGCATGTTCCCGGCGAGTCCTGTCCGGTGTACTCATAACCCAATGAGCACCTGTATACATCTTAGGTGAACCAACTAACACCAGTGGCTTGTGAGACCGGCCACCGCCCCTCGTCGGGGTCTCGACTGTATACACTAGTCTACTCTGGAGTATCGATGCTCTGTCTCGAAACTCCCACGACTAGGGACCATTTAAGGATATGCTTATAGACTGCCAGCTCCTACGTATATGATCACCCTCATACTGCTGGCAGTCAAGCAAGAATCTTAGGGGGCCTATCAACGTGTAATAGCGACCTGTAAGGTCACCTAAAGCAGTACACGATGATAAAGATAAACCAGATAGCATACTATCATCTTGAGTAAGACTGTCCTACCGGGATAGGTCCTCCCTCAATCATTGCAATCACGTTCCTGTGATCCAATAATTGACTCTGAGGGCACTATCTCCAACAATCTCCCACTTGCACTCAAGGCTAATTATTGCGATGTCGCATACTCACAGCCTGTGTGATACCGAACACCCAACTCCTCTACTAGTCAGTCTCACAAAGCTCGTTTGCGAAACTATTGCGTTCGAGGAATAGCCTCAGTGAGTGGATCCGCCTTGATGTTTCTTTCTATATCTTTCTTAATCTCAAGTTCGCGGAGAAACCCATCTCCCGAAATGAGCAATACCTGTCATAGAATGTGTCTGGATGTCTGATGGGACCTAGCTCATAAATGAACTCCAAATCCAAACTTCGTAGATTGTATCGTCAACTAAACTTAATCAGTATCCTGCGCCATGCCTTCCTCAGTATCTGCCTGGATCACCTGTCCAAAATACTGCCCCTCGTCAGAAGGAAAACTATAACTCTGACAACCTCCTTGTCGTCCAGGTCACCTTGGAAGCCTGGAATGATAACTGTCTCCCGAATGAGGCTGTCGTTATCATATCCCTAGAACATCCACTTATGTTCTAAAACTGCTTCCGACCGTCTCTTCAGGATTGGATCAATATTAACTTATTGCATCTACTGCAAAAACAACATTTGGTGTGGTACTTGACATCTCATGATTGACTCAATTGCCTAAGCAAGTGATCTGCCAATCATGCACATCCCTCTCCCCTTTAGTCTGTAAGACACCTTTAGAGAGGGTGACTCCATCACCTGCAGGTACACTACCGTGCCAGGAGTCGTCCATTCTAAATACTCTTAGAATGCTGTCTAAGTACCCTTAATTGGGAAACCACCCAAATCTAGATCTAAAACCATAGATCTAGTAACCAGTATGTCTGATATAATGTCCAAGTCCCATGTGGAGAAACCACTGTGTGACGACCAAAGAATAACCGATCGTAGTATAGGAATATCACTTCCTACTCTGTGTATGTCATCCAAATACCATGACATCACACCCTACTACCTTCTCAACAGATCTATCCCCTATTCTGATGAAGTCAAACCTATGACTGTCACATCAGAAATTGATGATCTATCTCCGCTATATCTGCTTTAGTCTATAAATAGACATAAGCCACTTGTCCACCATGCTTTCGCTGCTCCCACTGACCACGACAACCCTCTGGCAGAGTCATATAGACGTACACTTCTAAAGCCAGTTTAGAACAACGCTATACTCATCCTCCTGCCGGGTCTCACAGTCTGGAACAACAGTAATGGCAAGTCTGGGTAAACAAGAACTTCCCTGTCACCGTCCTTGAGGCTACCGGAGTACCTCTCGGATGCCTGAAGTTACCCACTTTATCTGCGGAGTGGCCAATGGAATGTCAAACCAGATTGAATCTTTAGGTTCCTATCAAATCTTCAGTAATCGTTTGTGGTTCTGGAATCACTTCCAGTTCTACCATACTCCCATTACTGTTTTCTGAAAAAAAATCCATTTTTATTAAAACTGTGGCGAGTCTAGAACAATATCACTATTGATCTTCCAGATGGCAGAAAGTCAACCCTCGTCATAGCCTGGGTCAACCCACAAACAACCATTACAGAAACGTGCCTTGAGTTGTCCAGTGTCTGGTTTTAATCATAAGCCGGACAACTCCCTGTACCTTAACAATGTTAAGATATGAACTGTACTATATCCAATATAGAACCAGAGGCACTGATTTAATTGAACCAGATTCAAATCATGCAGCTGTCTCCAGTGCATGTTAACTAAATGGAAGGAGGCCGATCAGCGTTACTCAACTCAAGAATGCTTCCAATTATGAGTAACCAGAAAGAGAAGCAAGTTCTCTTAATCACTACTATCAACTGAATACCATACACAAGTATCCACATCTTCGATCACCTTGAAGAATCCCGATACTTGCAACACCCGGTTCTCTACTTTATTCATATACCTATAACTTCTCAAAATTCGGACCCTGTGTTTGCACGAAACACGTGTCTAAAAACTAGAGAAGTCATAAGTAAACCGAATATAGTACGAGGACCAACCCCTCTGTCCTAATGGACACTGGACAACATACAATACTCTGTATAAGTCCCTTGAGTCTGATAACTCAATCCATGTGTGTCATAAGTTGAAAACTGTACTATGGTTATGAAGAATTACACCGTTGTTTAATGCTCCTTACCTAACCATCCACTGATATAGGTAAATGTCATAGACATAATTTCAAAAAGGTATATCTCACTCTATGAAAATAGACGTACAGGTATATCAATTTGAAATTGGTGCATAACAGCGGATATTCAAAACCAAATATTTGCCGTCCGACAAACAACCCAGGCGATTTCCTCAAATATCACCGATTACAACGAATCCCGATATAATGAGGATGATCACCCAATTCCCAATAACTTACTCCCACTCATCATCTGTAAAACCATACAGATGTGAGAATCATACCTGGTAAATACATACCCTGGAGCAAGATCTGATTGGGAAATCAGTTTTCTTTTAACAGTACACAGCGAAACTGAAACATTGAAATGTTTCGTAGGGGTATCCCGGTATTCCTAGTAATGCCTCTTTCATTATCCAGATTCACAACTATAACCATGTAACTCTTTGCCATCTTTCCAAATCCCTTTATATGTCTTTAGTCATTACCTTCTGTACACCCTCTTAGGCTAAATGGTTTTCTTCCTTCCCTACCGTTCGGCACCAGCCTATGGTTTGGAAGAAGACTATCCAATAAGCATAATGGATGTACTGTCCTAATCCTAGGAACACTCACAATGAGAGAGAAGGTGAAGATAAAAGACAACCGAATAAACCTTATTCCTATTTCTCCTGAACCAGAATCCATCCCCGAACTGGAACAAGTTCCTTTCGAGTTCGTATATAACCATACGATGGAGTATCCAATAAACTGTGGATCTTCGTAGTGATACGGAGTGTTCTGGAGAAATACAAAGGTGATTTAGGATTGGCGAAGAAATACTTGGTTTGGTCGTGAATAGCAGTCGCAATTTACTTTGCTCTCTTACTAATCCCTTGATATGTCTTTACTTAATACCTTCTGTACACCATCGTTAGGCTAATTGGTTTTCTTCATTCCCTACCGGTCGGCACCTGCCTATGGTTTGGAAGAAGACTATCTAATTTGCGTAATAGGTGTACTATCTCCTAAACCAAGGAGTACTCGCAACCTGAGAGAAGGTGAAAGGAAAAGACAACTGAATAGTCCTATTCGTTTTCTCCAGAACCGGAAACCATCCTCGAATAAATTCCTTCGAGTTCGTATCTAACCATACGATGGTTTTTTCCAGTGGAAGTGGACGTTCGTAGTAATACGGGGTGTCCTGGAGAAAAGGGTAAAAGTAGGAGTGGCAATGAGGTTTGCAACTCTGACAATCCAAAAACCAGTGTTTTAGAAGGTTCGGTCAACTTGGTCACTGAGTCATAGTCTTAGGGTCGGGTCAATGGTCGCTGCCAAAGAGAGAGAGAAAAGAAACACTCAGCGTGTACTCTAACCTAGATCAGAATGGTTACCAATTTATCTAATCTGGAAACCTCCCACTGTACCGTCAAATTCTCCTCCAAACCTGATAGAAGAATTAGTCGGGATCACCCGAGGAGTAAACCAACTCATCAGTGGGAATCGGGATCCAACTATCATCACATGATAACGTGACGGAATCCGCTCACGTTATCACACTCAAGAAGGTATGCGCATATCTGGCAAGTTTCAGTTTCTTTAGAAACTCCCGATGTGATTTCTACCCCATGCTCTTATGACCTTGACGAAGGCCAACAAATCATAAGTCACATGTCAAGTTCTACTCGTCATTCTCCAGGTTAATTTGAGCCCACCCGCACAAGCCCTTGACTTTGGCCAACAAGGCTATACGACTGCCCCAAACCAACGCATCTATCTATGCTGCAGAAAGGCAACAAGCAGCTACCATACACTATGCCTTGACGAAGGCCAACAAACATAGCATGAATACTACGTGCTACCCGTCTGAAACGACGGAGGGCTACGAATGGTTTCTGGCGAAAACCTTTAACGTAATGAACTTGATATCATTGAAGGAACCGGATAGCTTTTATGAAAATATAGTGACGAAAACCTTTGCTAAAGAGGTCACTCCCGGTGAAGGGATCTCGGCTCTTTCCCCGTAGAATGAGGTGCAGGATATTCCAACTGAATACCACGATGCAAAGCAAAAGTAATCGGCTATATTGAAGTTATTGCCCTGACGCAAACTTCTGTCCAAGGGGTCACTCCCGGTGAAGGGATCTCGGCCCTTGCCTCGTCGACTGAGGAGCAGGATATTCCAACTGAATACCACTGTGCAAAACAAAAGTGAACGTCCTTGCAATAACAGCTTTTTGAAAATTGTTCCAACAACATCAGATTAGGTTTGTTTTTTAACTTGCATTGATCCGAATCAACGCAGTCTCATCAATTGATCACACCAATAAAGAACGAAAATAATGATGTACGTATATGCCATCCGCATTCGCCACTGGGTCCCGTCATTACCCGTTAGGTTACTTAACTAGCGACAGAGCGGGGACTGGACTAGCGCGGATGCAAAACATATACAACATCTACTAGTATATATATCAATATATAATATTTCGCTCAAGGCATGATAAAATGTAACATCACAGAAATGTAATAAGTATCACAGAACAATACAGATATCTGGGATCCCCGGGTTTCATAGAGCCGCTACTGAAACCCGACATTCCCCTTGTCGTGTGGATAGCCTGTGCAATGAAATCCTAGACCCCTACGGGCGCGGCAAGTTACCCGCCAAAACCTGAAGCGAGGCAGCCCCCTTCATCAACGTGAATGGACCACCCAGCACTTCACGGAATCCGGTAACTTGGGCACCCCTCCTGGGTCAACCTGTACCCCCTACGAGTGCGGCGAATAACCCGCCAATTCTAGAGTGAAGACCCCTCCGTCTCAATGCCATGAGATGCGGGCTCGTTGCCCTCTAGAACCCGGCTATCCGTGCACCCCACCGCGGGGTAATCCTAGTACAGAAAGTAAAATATACATACAACGGGTACATCGACCTCAACCTGGTCGTGCCCCAAAAGAATAATATACAATCAGGCAGTGACGGCAGTCCACATGTCGGACGCTCGCCCCGCAATATCAAATGTACATAATACAACAAAAACTGTACTAGCATTGCATCCAGGCTATCCCCCACGACCAATCCGCAATATCACAGCACAACACGGAACATCAACGTGAATGTTACGTTCGCAAATCCGTCTAACCGGGCTATAGCAGTTAGACATGATTTACCGATCGAGTGACATTCACGGTCGCAAATATAATGTAAATACTGTGAACTAATGTGTTTAAAATTCTTGATTGATCAAATTTACCTAAGTGGGCCCCAAGCACTACTGTAGCACATAAAGAAATTCTGGGCCCAAAAAGAATATTCCAAACCCCCTATTTTCAAGTCTAAGAGCCTCTGTAAAATTTTGATACGCTGAACAGTGAAAATGGCGGCGGAACCGCGGCCCAAGCATGGGTTTGGCCGCGGTTCCGCGGTGGGGTAATGGGTTCAGGCGACCAAATTTTACCAGAGTTCTTATACTTCCCTGCACATCATTCTGCAACTACCTGAAAAATTTTTGGAGCCAAAAAATATTCGACAGAAACTGATGCACATGAAAACGCGGTTTTTGGAATTTTGTTCGATCGGAAATGTAAACACATTAGACAAAGATAAACTAGGTTAATGGCGTGGCTCTGATACCATGTAAGTGCACGGCGGCGCCCCGGCCGTCAATCCGACGCCGGAATGCGGAAACGAAACTTTTTACGAACTTGTAAACCGGCACCACCGCGCACTATAAACCCGGATCGTGCCATTAATCTAATTCTAGCTAACTAAAGAACGGGTAGAGAGATATACCGAGCGATCCGTGTCCTTCGGTCTTCTCGTCGTCGTCCCGATCTCCCCGTAGAATCTCCGGTCTTCAATTCCTCGTCGGAAGGGCACCACTTCGCCGGCTTCTTTTACGGGCTCCCACCTCTGGACCGAGGCAACCCGGGCACGAAGTTGGCGAGCCGACGTGCCCAAGGATTGCTGTAGAATACATGTAGTGCTCTATGTCTCATTTGGGGTTTGAGGAAGTTGCCTTTGGTGGAGGAAATGAACTATGGAATTTTGTGATGAACTTAGGGATTTTTGCAAGCATGAAAGAACCAAAAATCCCCCACATAAAAATGGGCAGCCCCCTCTCCTTGGTCGGCCATGGCATGAGGAAGAGAAGAGAGTCAGAGAGTGAGGGAGAGTCACACTAATCCAAGGGAGAGGAAGAGAAAAGGCTATCATGCATGAGAGAGAAAAAGATGTGATGATGATGAATTATCATCACAACCAAAACCTCACTCCAAATCAACCATCATGAACCCAAAGTCAATCAATGATGAAGTCAAGGGATGGTGCAACCATCATGAAACCATCATGATGCAACTACTTGCAAAAACAACCCTCCAAAATGCTTATTTGCTCAAATGCAAATAAGCCCTCCTCCACCAATCTTCAGCCAATGAAAGATACAAAGAAATATGGCCGAAACGGAAAACAAACTGGAAACTCCAGAAAACCGATCCCGTAATAAATTACAGGAAAACCCCGCTACTGTATATACATACCTGCATTTGTATTGCGACTGAATACAAATGCAATGAGACAAAATCTACGCTGTACAATACTAGGATCCGGCTTAAACCAAAGCCCGCTAGTATTATCCGTCCGATCATGATCCATGCAATACCGCACGTATCTGATCGAACCCTGCCATATCTCCATACGGCCTCTACAGCGTTTCGCCCGAAACTTGAGAAAACGGTCTGCGGGAAACTCTAAAGACTCGTCAATACTTTGGTTGTGGATTTAACCACTAGCACGTCAGAGGTATTAGCCATACGTAACGGGCTACCAGGTATTGACCAAAAGGGACGTCGATGAGCGAACTCATCCTGACACCCTACTGAGCCTGTCAGTGACAATATCCGTACAGTCCGGTCCGTTCGTCTATGAGCATCGCATAGCGGGCCTAGGGGGTTGGTAAAAGTCAGACCCCCAAAAGCGGTACAAGTCGTGTCGGAGTGTAGCCCAGAACACCCTGAGATACTACTGGAATACCTACCAGTATATCTCCTGCCTTGGCCAAGGACTTTCATGTACTGGCTCTCCTAGACACAGCGCGACCTCACCCCCAATACCGGGAGAGACGAACCCCTGCAGATCCGCTCACTGCCTCTATGTGGCTCGGGACTGTACCCAACTAAAACCTGTTTGCACCTCTCCTTTGAGCGTGGTAGGGTAGTAATCAAAGTACAGTAGGAACTCACACGAGACAAATGACGATCTCAGGTCGATGAACTAACCTGTACACATGTCACCAGGGAACTGCTATCTGACGTCAGGTATAAGACCAACTAGCATGTTCCCGGCGAGTCCTGTCCGGTGTACTCATAACCCAATGAGCACCTGTATACATCTTAGGTGAACCAACTGACACCAGTGGCTTGTGAGACCGACCATCGCCCCTCGTCGGGGTCTCGACTGTATACACTAGTCTACTCTGGAGTATCGATGCCCTATCTCGAAACTCCCACGACTAGGGACCATTTAAGGATATGCTTATAGACTGCCAGCTCCCACGTATATGATCGCCCTCATACTGCTGGCAGTCAAGCAAGAATCCTAGGGGCCCTATCAACGTGTAATAGCGACCTGTAAGGTCATCTAAAGCAGTACACGATGATAAAGATAAACCAGATAGAATACTATCATCTTGAGTAAGACTGTCCTACCGGGATAGGTCCTCCATCAATCATTGCAATCACGTGCCTGTGATCCAATAATTGACTCTGAGGGCACTATCTCCAACACTGTATGCAATACGGTGGCGGAATCTATGGTCGAAGTGCGAGCAGTGCATTGAAGAAGTGCCTGCGGTAGGCATGTTCGTAGGTACTCTTGACCCTCAAGCGACCATATCCCAATTCATGATGTTCTTCAAGCCGACCACATTCTAGGCCTTGATTGACAAGATGGCCCAAATGGACCATAGGCCTTCCTCTTCAAAGACGGAGCCTTGGAATGAAAAGGGCAAATGGAAAGCAACCTTCGTCGCCAGCGCTCAATAACAACCGAGTGGCCCGAGACCGGTTGTTCGCCAAAGCAACAAGCGACAATCTCTCGATGAGAAGTTGAGACGTCCTTACTCGTTTCCCCGGGATAAAACAAGGAAACTGTTTGAACTGGCAGTGCGCAATGGGCTCATCACTCTACCGGAGTCGATACACCCAACGCGACCGAACGACGTCAACGATCCTAATTACTGCCCCTACCACCGAGTATTGGGCCATCCGATTGAAGACTGCTACGTCTTCAAAAACTGGGTTGAAGACCGATACCAACAGAGCAAGTTTGTGCTATCCGAAAACTGGAAGGTGAATCCGCCACAACAACACACTCCTAAAAGGGTGGAAACACCGGGGGCATCGTGCTCTTTTATAGAAGAAGCTCTATGGGAGGTCGCTCTTTCAACCAAGACGAAAAGAATGCTGAAGGATCTTCACACATACCCGGCAATCAGGTGGAAAAGCCTGCTAGAGCCTGAGATCATTAAGGGAATACTAAAACCGCGCCCAATGCCGAGAATTGGTAGCGATGGTCAAAACGCTCAGGCCCAGCCGTCAAAGTCTTCAAAGAAGAAGAAAAAGCCCATGAAGCCTGATGACAAGCGCACGGATCTGCAAAAGCATATTGACGCTCTGGAGGAATATAACCAGAAGGCGCAGACCCCGGTCACACTCCAAGAATTTCTCAACAATATCCTTGAGAGCGGAGATAACGACATTAACGACGGGGATGACTCGTCAGAAGAATCTGAGGACTATGTGGCAAGTTGCCACAAGGTCTCTCATTCAGCATTAACTAACAAAGAAGCTCACTCGGCGATAGAAGACAGGATAAAAAAAGCTGGGGGCAGGATCGAAGCCTAAACCCTTAGAACCGTCTGACGAGATGATCGACTTGCTACTGAACGAAGCCCGTCAGAAAAGCAAAGCCAATCGAGAGCGCGAACTGGCTATATTCGAAAAATCCAAAAGCTGACGACTGAATGAAAAGATCGAGGCACCCCAACCGGATCGAAGCATCCCTATCGTCAGCAAAAGCAAGCTTAAAGTAAGGAAACGATTCGCTAGAGCCCTGTCAATAGGAATGAAGTTGCCCTCTTTCAGAGGAAATTCTCCTGGCAGTATATATCTTGATGAAGCGGACATACATCCTAACTTCTGCTTATACCATCAGAGGATGGCACCCCTATCGAGGAGTGCATAGCCTTTAAAAATTGGTGGCAGGGATATGTTGCCCACCGACAACACGTTCAACGAGTGAAGTGCAAGGCTTGTCGGGAACAGAAAAGCACGACAGATGAGCGCAAAAGAGCCGCTGGCAACTGTCACATAGTCGACACCAAGGGATCGCAAGTCATCACCTTTGGAAGCGACTCTGACGAAAAAATCGCCCTCAGCCCTCTCTTCAAGGAATCCACCTCCGACACAAAAGATGAGAAGATTTGCGAGAAAATCTAGCGGCGTAATCGTACGTTGCCTCAAAAATCTCGGACCTATGAACAAATGACCGAAACGTCATTAAACTAATACAAACCCGCAGCGTTCCCAGGCTGACGTGGTAAAAAAAATGGTATGTCCATAAGCGAAATGTGCACGGATGAAAACCCGAAAGGGCTCCGTGAGTAAAAACAGCAGGGCTACCGGTGAGTTTTGTGAAAACCTGAATGGGCGCAATCTCGTTAAAAGACACTTGCAAGGTCCTCTCGACCTTGTGAGGAGGAAACAAGGAGGAAATACCTGCGTGAGATCCTTACGACTCATAAAGGAGCAACACACTTAGGGATCCCCACGATTCCTAAAGAGAAATTACACTTACGAGATCCTCACGACTCGTAAGGAGAACCCTCTTATGAGACCCTCACAGCTCATAAGATTCAAAAGCCTTAAGCTACAGGGATCTGAACCTGTTCTTAAGCAGTTATACCCCCCGATTTTGCTCTGCAAGCGTTTCAATACTGACCCTTGTATACAATCCACGAGTGCGAATAAACATCTCCCAGACAAAGTCCCACCCGTGACTGGGGATATGCTCATATGACGAACAACCCTTGTAAGTCCTCTCGACTTATAAGGAGAAAATACTCTTGTAAGATCTTTACGACTTATAAGAGACCATACACTTAAGATTCCTCATGATTCTTAAGGAGAAAACACACCTACGAGATCCTCACGACTCGTAGGGAGAAATACCTTTATGAGACCCTTACGGCTCGTAAAGTCAAAAAGCCTTAGTCAACAGGATCCTAACCCTGTTTGCTAAGCCACCTTTGTTCGACATCGACAGAGGAAAATGATGATTCGCTCCTGGCAATGTCCCAGCGGTAGCGATGTTGATGCCTAAATCAATATCAAATTCCAAGCCCTTTCACGGTAAATGATGATTCGCTCCTGGCAATATTCTAGTCGCAGCGATGCTGATGCTAAGATTGGCACCAGATCCCAAGTTCCATACTCGTGGCGAAAAGTCGACGAGCCAAAAATGCATATGAAATAACCGAAATGATTGGGCAACTTGCAACAAAATCAGCAAGTAAAATATATAAATACAAGATAGCCGAAATGATTGGGCAACTCGCAATAAAAAGCAGCGAGTAAAAAAAAATAGCCGAAATGATTGGGCACCGCGAAAAATAGCCGAAATGATTGGGCAATCGCGACCTTCGCGATACAAAAGCTGAAATGATAGAGCATCGCGGAAAGAAATAAAGAAAAATGAAATTTATGCCCTACAAGCGGCTCAACGCCGACCCTTGTATACAATCCATGGGCGCGAATAAACATTTCCCTACCAAAGTCTCATCCGTGACTAGGGATATGTCTACACGGTGAACAACCCTTATAAGTCCTCTCGACTTATAAGGAGAAAACACTCTTGTAAGATCCTTACGACTTATAAGAGAACATACACTTAGGAATCCTCACGATTCCTAAGGAGAAAACGCACCTACGAGATCCTTACGACTCGCAGGGAGAAATACCTTTATGAGACCCTTACGTCTCATGAAGTCAAAAGCCTCAGTCGACATGATCATAACCCTGTTCACTAAGCCACATTTGTTCGACATCGACAGAGGCAAATGATGATTCACTCCTGGCAATATTCCAGTTTTAGCGGTGCTGATGCCGAAATCGGTGTCTAATCCCAGGCTTGCAGCGAGAAGCTAGCGAGCCACACATGCATACGAAATAGCCGAAATGATTGGGCAACTCGCAATAAAAAGTAGCGAGTAAAAATAAAATAAATAGCCGAAATGATTGGGCAACTCGCAATAAAAAGCAGTGAGTAAAAGTAAAATAAATAGCCGAAATGATTGGGCACCGTGAAAAATAGCCGAAATGATTGGGCAATCTCGACCTTCGCGATATAAAAGCTGAAATGATAGAGCATCGCGGAAAGAAATAAAGAAAAATGAAATTTATGCCTTACAGGTGATATCACATCAGTCCCTGTATACAATCCAGGGGCGTAAACAACGAAGGAATCATACCTTCCCTCCCCAGGCTCCATCAGAAAACGAAGCCAAATCCCGACAGTTCAGGGATAGCTTAGAGATCATCAACAGCGTTCCTCCCCATTCTAGCAGGATTCATACGCTTTAATCAACCCTGGAGCTACAGCAAAGCCCCTACTCCAAATCTTGATGGTTCCCAGACAACCTAGAGACCACCTTGACATTCGTCTCGATACAGCAGACGAGATGTCACTACAGCATCCTACCTCCAACAGGATTCGGACACGCCAAAGCAAACGAAGCAAAGGCAACATTCCTAGCTTCAAGGTCTTGACGGCAACTCATATAAAACTTGAAAGACTATCGGAGATCATCCCACACCAGCAAGGAGTGGTCACCACCTTGACATTCGTCTCGATACAGCAGACGCAGTGCCAGCAAACGAAGCGAAAGCCAAATTCCTAGCTTCAGGGTCTTGACGGTAACTCATATAAAACCTAAAAGACTATCGGAGATCATCCCACATCAGCGTGGAGTGGTCACCACCTCAACGTTCATCTTGATACAGCAGACGAGATGTCACTACGGCATCATTCCTCCAACAGGATTCGGACACGCCAAAGCAAACGAAGCAAAGGCCAAATTCCTAGCTTCAAGGTCTTGACGATAACTCATATAAAACCTGAAAGATTATTGGAGATCATCCCACATCAACGCGGATTGGTCACCACCTCGACGTTTGTCTCGACACAACAGACGAGATATCGCCACAGCGTTCTTCCTCCAGCAGGATTCAGACACGACAATCAAACAACGGAGCCATGGAAAAATACCAAGTTCCAAACCTCAGCGCTCATAATCTGGCGCTTAGCGCCAAGCGCGACACGTGTCCTTTTCGTGTGCGCTACTTGGCAGAAGCGCAATGCGCTCTTTAATTGGCGCAAAGCGCCTGGCGCGCCATGTGGCGTGCTGTCAGAATAAACATTGTTCTGATGAATGCTACGCATTCAATACAAGATTAAAAAAAATGTCAGGATCTAATGCTCAGCATTATTAAAAGGGCCAAGCCCAAATAAAGGCTCAATAGCCAGAATAAAAAAATGTTTATTGGACTTAGCCCAATATTGGCCATAACTCCTCAACTTATATTGAACTGAGCCCATCTGCTCACGAATATTTAACAGATCTCAATCCCAAACTGGACTACATATCTTTCAACCAACTCACACCGGTTCAAGGGTATATCTCTTTACTCCTCTGATATCTGTCGTTGTAATCCTTCAACGTCTTCAGAGAGGTGACGGGTCCCGACAACCACACATTTCACGGACTGTGGGGTCCTTAAACTCATGGACTACGATGTCCTTAAACTTCATAGACTACGATGTTTTTAAACTACGGACTGTGGGGTCCTTAAACTCATAGACTACGATGTCTTTAAACTTCATAGACTATGATGTCTTTAAACTACGGACTGTGGGGTCCTTAATCTCATAGACTATGATGTCCTTAAACTTCATAGACTATGATGTATTTAAACTACGGACTGTGGGGTCCCTGTAAACCCATGGACTACAATGTCCTTAACCTCGGACTGTGGGGTCCCTGTAAACCCACGGACTACGATGTCCTTAACCTCGGACTGTGGGGTCCCTGTAAACCCACGGACTACGATGTCCTTAACCTCGGACTGTGGGGTCCCTTTAAACCCACGGACTATGATGTCCTTAACCCGGACCGTAATGTCCATAAACTAATCGACCGCAATGTCCCTAAACTAAACCATAGAGTTCAAATGCTCTTTTGCTGGATCTAAACGATCCCGTTAAGTTGATCTTAGTCTAAAAATTAGACTAATGTATCCTTAACAAACGTTTAAGTTGATCTTAGTGTCAAATGAGGCTAACGTATACTTAAACATAACCCCCAAACCCAAATCTAAGAAGATACGGATTTGGACTAATCCACGCCCAACGGGCGACAACATAAATTAGTCTCCGTATACAATCCACGGGCAACCACAAACAAAACAAACACCCACGACACGAAGTGACCATCTGGAGAAGGAGAAAGTTGTTACCGCGATGCGGTAGCGTAATTAACTGCAGGGGCTTGCGCCTGCAGGGAAGAGCGTCCCCACAATCAAAAACCCCTCAAATGAGGGGGAATCTGACGAAGTCTTCTACATCGGCCGCATCTGTTTAAACCTTCGATACATGGTGCCATAAATCAACTTGGCATCTTCGGAGAGGTGGACAGATAGCACCAATTAGCATCTGCCCCCGAATTTCAAGCCTGACGTCCCAACGTCCTGGTCACGTCTTTCGGCGGGGAATAGATTCTGGCACGCCCGGTGGGACCTTTTCCTCTTTCCACTCCACACTTCATGTGCCGTGTTCACGAACGAATCGCGGTTTGATATGGTTGCCCTTGGGTTCGAGGTACTAAGATTTGGTTTTTTGCTTGGCGCAGAAAACGAAAAAATCAATGGCGTCTACTTGCGCGAAGTGTTCCAGCTGCAACTGCAACCCGCGTTCCGCCTCATCTGGAGGCATAGCTTACAGGGCCCAAGCGGCCTCCCTGTTCACGATGCCGGTGGACCAGGTGACTCAGGCCACCACTGGATTGTTTTTCGGGACCATGCTCCCACCGATAAGCTTCACCGCTCCTATACCAACACAAGAAGCTCCCAAGAAGACGGTCTTTGATCGGCTTTCAACTACAGCGGCCCCCTCAACGGGTCGTCCAGCTCTAGCGCCTCAGTCTTTGCCAGATTGGGCCAAAGTTCATGCGGGCCCATGATGAAGCCTGCAGTTCCAGAAAAGGTTATTCCGAAGAGGATAGCCATCCCTGCTCACGAAGTCGTCAAGGCGGCTTCTCCTGCCAAAGGGTCGGTCTTTACAAGACTGACTATTCCGGCTCCTACTCCGGCTCCCGTCCCTGCTCCAAAGTCTGTCTTTGATAGATTAGATACTGCTACTCAACGGACATCAGTCTTCAAGAGGCTGAGCCGGCAACAGCCCTTCTCCAAATCAGGGGGCACGACGAAGCCATCCCCATCACTGAATCAATCCCAGCAGCTCGGCACGCTCGACATCGCCACTGGCGCCGAGTAAGGAAAGCTGGGGGCAACTCCCCTTCTGGGCTAACTCCACCAGCCCCAACAGTGGAAGTCAATGCTGTTGTTCCAACCGGGAACAGCTTTGAATTGCTAAATAAGGTGTGCATTGTTAGTTATATGTATGCCCTAGAGGCCATTACTGTACATACGATGTATATTGTAGTGGATGCTTGGATATATATAGGGAGGACTTTCTTGCTCGACGTGATAGTATGCTATCTGGTTGTACTTTATCTTAACATGTACTCTGATTGTCTCTATATTACATGTTGATAAAGCCCTTAGGATATGTACTCGACTACTGGGACTATGATGAGATCATACTAGTGGGGCCACGGTAGTCGACGAGTACATCCTATAACTGTTCCTAGTCGAGGGTGTATCGAGACAGGGCATCGATACACCAGAGTAGACTAGCGTATACGCATCTTGACCCATATGATGGGCGATGGATGATCCCATATCCATCGGTGTTTGACATCAAGGATGGTGTACGGGTGCTCAGTGGAGACTGGGTACACTGGACGGACTCGCCGAGAACTCCCAGATGGTATTATACCATACGTCAGATGGCAGTTCTCCGGTGACACTGGTACAGAGTAGTCTGTTGACCCGAGATCGTCATAGAGTCTTGTGTGATTCCCACTGTGCTTTGATTTCCATCATACCACGTCCAAGAGGGCGTGCAAAAAGGTGGCTTTTGGGTACAGTCCCGAATCACATGGAGGCAATGAGCGATAGGAGGGGATTCGTCTCTCCCGGTATAGGGAGTTGATGTTGTGCTGTGTTCGATTGGCTATAACCGGAAATCCCTGGCCAGGGTTGCTGAGATTTACTGGAAAGTGTTATCAGTAATTTCTCGAACTGTTATAGACCTCATATCGACACGACTTATCGAGCTACTGGGGTCTGACGTTTACCACCCCTAGGCGAGATATGCGACATATCAGACGACGAGACCGGACTGTACGGGAGTGTTACTGTTTGGATTCACAGGAGAATGTACAGGCTTGCTTGTTGATCTTCTGAGCGCTCAATACCTGGGTAGCTGTTACGTTTAGCTGACCGCTTGCAGCTTGTGGGTGTTTGATATGATCATCACCTACTGCCGGCGTATTGACGATTCTTTAGAGTCCTACACAGAGGTTTCTTGACTCAGGCAAAATGGAGTAGGAGCACATATGTGATATGTGCGGGACCGAGGATAATGCGATATAAGATACCGTATTATATTCTCGCGATATTTGATATCAGCCGGGTCATCGGATCAAGTGTTGATTCGATGAATCGGTACGGATAAATATTAGTCGGTTATATGCGATATAGCCGGATTGTCGGATCAAGTGTTGATTCGATAATTTAATGTATAATAATATATTTGATATATTAAATTACATTAACTAATATTTGCTCACTAAAAGATTCTTTTTCTCACTCGGGTAATACATTGATATATATATGATATATGTTAATTGTATTATTTTTTTTTAGTTACAATAAATATTATATATGTGATATATAATATTGTAACATGATATGATAAATAATGCAACTTATTTAGTGGAGTTTAAACATGATTAGGGTTTGGATTAGGGTTAAACTTTCTAGATGTTTCTAGAAGGTTTTCTTTTTGTTTTGTGAAAGATATTTGTGTGTGACTCATTCTTAACTCAACCCAAACCCTAACCCTTGGTTAATTCTCTACAATGGTTAAGTGAACCATGGTTGCATAATTGATCATTATCTCCTTTTCCTATTCATCACAAAAGAATTAATGATTATTGTTCATCATCTTCTTCCTTCTTCTTCTTTGCTTGAAATCCTTTCTTGCTTTGATTTTTGTGATGGATAAATATGAGAAAAAGATAAATAAAGAGAGCAAAAATCCTACTTCATCATCCTCATCTTCCCTTGCCATTTAGATGAGGGTGTTCACATCATTTCATGAGTGTTAGCTTGTGTTAAAGAAACTTCAAGGTAGATCATCTTAGTATCGAAGATCGGAAGCAAAGGTTGCGTCTTTCTCTTCGTGGAACCTCTCGAGAGTCCGGATCCCGATGATCGCAGCGAAGGGACCACAACACGGAGCATATGAAGTGAAGGACCGGATCTACAAAGGTTGTAATCCCTCTCACTTAGTGTTAAAATGTTTAGCATGCTTGTTTTCGCCTAATCTCTAGTTTAAAGTTCCGTATTCGGGTTGTTCGGCACGGCTAAATTTTAAATCGGGCATGGTTGATGCCTCGTAGACCCTTGTGCGCGTGCCTAGCAACCCTACAGTGGTATTAGAGCCAAGCTAAAGCTTTAGGCGAAGTCTAGACGAAGTTTAAAGTCCGATCGAACCCGGAAAACCCGATAAAACCCACTTTCTGGAAAAATTTTCAAAACTGTGATTTTTCCATATTAAAAATATGCAGAAAATTAAGCAGGGTCTAATATGAATTACTGTGAAATACGGGGGCCTAATTCAATTAAACCACCGCGGAACCGCGGCACGAGCCAAGCATGTGCGGCGGTTCCGCGGTCGTACGGTCTCCTGTTGCATTAATTTTTGCGCAGTAATTCCTATTTTCTGGTACTGAGTTATCTGGGAATTTTTAATATCTTTTCAACTGTTGAATTATCTGGGTTGTATTGGGGACTTAAAGATTCAATCGGATTTTATAATTTTGTTTAGTTTGTCCGGATAATTTTTAGAAACTGTTAAAAATTTCGAACGGATATCAATAACTCAATTTTTCCCCTATCGGAAAATTTTTCAAAAGTTGGATTTTTTCTCGTGTTTAAGAATGTCTAAGTCGTGCAAGTAACTCGGTGGACCCTCTAGAAGACAACAAACCTTAACTCGATTATGTGACCGTCTTGAACTGCCTTTTGAACCTTAGGGTTTGGGGCAGTACGGCGTGCCACATGTGAGGCGTTGGCTTGACCCTTCTACGGCTGGACCATTGGTACTGTGGCATGTGATGGATGTTTTTAAACTGATTTCAAGTGTTGAGATATATTGGGGAAATCTTGGGTGCTTGATGATTCGATCGGAAAGTTTAACTTTTTCTATTTATCTGGAATGTGATACAATAATTGGAATCCACAGGTAGTTATGAGATAACTAATTTGAATATTATAAACATAGCAGTTCAGTCTCATTTGATCGGTTGCCACGGAATTTTGATGTGATCAAAAGTCCGTCGCAATCACGTAGTGTACGCGGATACTCGCCGGGTAAACTTAATAGACAGCCTCACTCCATAGCCCCGACCAAGTGACTGTAGGAGAACCTCGTCGCCGAAAGCATCCGTTCGGGTGCTCCCGGTAGCGGTGTTCCGCCTTGGTGCACTTCGTCGACGGTATCGGGGGTGCGGCCGTCTACTAAAGTTTGCGACGAGCATTCGATCAGGATGTCGGGAATCTTGTTGAATTGCCCGACTTGATATTGAAAAGAGTTTTCGATAATGAGACTAAAATGCGGGGTTTATAATTGTTAGGCATGCGATGTCTAAGGAACTCATTTGGTTAGGCATGCGATGTCTAAGGAGGTTGCGGATTCCAACTGTTGTAGTTTTACACTTTCTTTTCTGTGACCGTAAGCGTAGTATGTGGTGTATCGCCGGCTTCGTTGCTATACATCAACGACAATCGGGATACACATACTTGCTTACGTTGATGATATGAGATATTATGTGTTGCTGTGATATGTTGTATTGGATCGTCGCGTTTGAATAGCCGGGGTTTTATGTGAGATGAGAGTTTTTCTTTTTCATTCATGTAAAATTCATTTGTATGTAATATTCTTTTATTGGGGCACTTCCAGGTAGCGGAAGATGTCACCGTTGTATATTATTTACTTTTCCGCATTAGGTAGACCCAAGGCGGGGAGCACAAGTAACCGGGTTCTAGGGTCCAGTGGGAGACCATCTCGAGGAGTCGAGACCGGGTCTCCTAACCCTAGAATTGGCAGTGTTGCTTGCCGCTCTCGTAGGGGTCTAGGGATGTGGGTTTGGCTATTCATCGCGACCGTGGAATCCGTGTTTTATACAGGCTCGTATTGAAAACACGGACGTCCTAGTATATCCAATATTTCATATGTGTTCTTCTGCTGCAATGTTCTGTGATGAGATCATATTACTGCCTGAGACGAATGTTTATATTATATATATGAGATATATGTTATATTGCAGATTTTGTTTCAAAAGAGATGCTTGTGAAGCATAATAAAATGGGACTTCATTAATGAGATTAATGAAATAAAAGAAACCTAAGATGTTGTAGAAACTTGTTTATAAAAATAGGTAGCTACAGTTCTTGCTTTGCATCGCGGTGTTCCTTGTAGAACATCCAGCACCTTATTCGATAAGGAAAGGACCGAGATCCCTTCACCGGGAGTGACTCCTTTAGCAATAACTGGCAGATGCTACAAACTCGGTTTGTCTTTTGATTGCTTCTATAGTTCTTGCTTTGCATAGTGGTATTTGTGAAATATCCTGCACCTTATTCGATGAGGAAAGGGCCGACGATCCCTTCACCGGGAGTGACCCCTTTAGCAAAACTAGAAAAGCCTCAAAAACACTCCATTTAAAATCACTCATTCTACAACGATATCAAGTTCATTACGCAAAGGGTTTTCTGAAAAACCCGTCGTAGCCCTCCGTCATTTCAGATAAGTACTGGTTAGTATTCGTGCTGCGTTTGTTGACCTTAGCCAAGGCGTAGTGTGCGGTAGCTGATTAGTGCTTATCTGTATAAGCATATGATGCGATTGAGTTAGGGTAGTCGTACGACTTTGTTGACCTTAGCCAAGGGTCGTGCGGGTGGGTTTAATTCAATCGGGAAATGACGGGTTGAACTTGGCTAGCACTTATGATTTGTTGACCTTAGCCAAGGTCATAAGCTGCTAGGGGCAAAATATTATTGGGAATTTCAAGTGTTGAAATTTGCAATGAGATTGCATACCTTCTATAAGATAGTTGGATCCCGATACCCGCTGCGAGTAAGAGTTACTCCTGGGAGAGTTTTACACATTACAATTAGCCGATCAAGTAGGTGTCTAGAAAGGTGTTAACGGGGTTACGCCTCTGGGAAAATGAGGTTTACTTTAATTAGGTTCGTGCGAAAGCACGGGGGACCTCCCTCAAAGTACCGACACTGGCCTGGCTGAAAGATTGGCGAACTTGTAGCGTGTAATTAATCCCGGCTAGTCTTTCCTTTTAGGGTTTGAAGGAAGATTTGATTAAAACAGTGGGAGACATCCTGATTAGATATATTAGATAACCAATCTAATCTTGCAAGAGCATACGCTGAGTGTTTTCTTCTCTCTCTCTCCAGGTAGCGACCATATCACGCCTTAATCAAGATAATAATACGGATATATTGACCGAACCCGCTTGTTATACTGAGCTGGGGAACGTTGGTCTCGCTCCAACTTATAATAGTTATAAGACAGAGCAGGAAATAGGGGATTACCAGAATTCCCATGCCGCCCAAACGAAGAAAGTGCATGCTGATGCATCTTCTTCGAGTGTGTTCATTACAGAGAACTGAGAACGGGTGATAAGTTTCATGAGACAGAAAACGGTGCAAGTGTTGCAGCCAAGTCTGTTGGTCACTATCACCCTGTATTACCAGAATACATTGATTTTGAACAAATGTTATTAGATACCGAACCTGATATACAAAACCATATCAGTCTCTTTATTAGTAAAGAAAGGATATAATTTTGTATTGTTGGATAATGTTTTGAACATTTCCTATATCAAGAGTTGATCGGTTCAGGCACGTTATCTAAAAGCATTGACGTTCTAAATCAAATTATAGTTCTTAGTATACGGAACACACACAAGAGTAAGAGTTTAGAAATGAACGAATCCTTCTTGAGGCATTGTAGACTAGGTCATATCAATGCGACCCGACTGGCTGAAGTTACATATAGATGCATATTTAAATTAGTTTGAATTTACATCTTGTGAAACTTGCAGGTCATGTCACAAAGAGAAGATGACCACAGCTCTGTTTGTTGGAAACAGAGAAAGAGTTAGTGAACTCTTGGGTGTTTCGCCCAATCAGAGCAAAGCTCTGTTCGAATTCAAAATTCAAATCTTTGAAGCAGAGCTTCAAATCCCGCGCGCAGCGCCCAAGAAGGCGCGCCCAATCAGAGCAAAGCTCTGTTTAAAGGAAGCAACGCTTCAGCTACGCTGCGCTCTGCGACACGTGTCAGCGCAGATGCGCTAGCGCAGTTGCGCTGCGCTCTGCGCTGCGTGACACGTGTCAGCGCAGATGCGCTAGCGCAGTTGCGCTGCGCTCTGCGCTGTGCGACACGTGTCAGAGCAGATGCGCTAGCGCACTTGCGCTGCGCTCTGCGCTGTGCGACACGTGTCAGCGCAGATGCGCTAGCGCACTTGCGCTGCGCTCTGCGCTGCGCGACACGTGTCATGCGCTGGGGCATCAGCGCCAAACTGAATTAAGATTTCATGAAATCTTTTCTGTTCTTTCCAGAACTAGAAGACTTTCTTCGGCCTCTGGATCAAAGATCCAACGGTGGGAAAACTCCCAAAAATCATTCAAGAAAGATCCCGTTAACAAATTCAACAAATTTATGGGGCACTATAAATAGGACCCCAGACCTCATTCAAAAGGCATGAAGAATTTTCTCGAAAAATCAAGAACCCTAAAACAGAGAAAACTCCGAGAAGAAAAAGGTAAAGAACCTTCATGAGGTAGAAAAAAGGGGGGCTTCTAATAGATCATTGATCTAAAAAATAAGATCAATGATCTTTATAAAAAAAAAGTGCTTTGCACTTCTTGTGAACCTTCGGTTCTGTAAAAACAATAAAAATAATAAAAGAATAGTGCTTTGCACTTTTAAGAACCTCTGGTTCTTCGAATAAAGAAAAATTTATTTTTCTTTGATCCAATTTAGACGAAGAAATTAAACAGTGCTTTGCACTTTCCTGCTTGAATCTAAAAGATTCTTAGTGCTTTGCACTTCCAAGTTGCGCCGCTGCGCTCTTAAGAGAGCGCCACGTGTCGGCTATAAAACCATTTGCGCTAAGCGCTCTTAAGATAGAGCTCTGCTCTCTGGAATTAGCGCAACTCGCTGAGAGCGCGCCACGTGTCAGCAGCGCAATTGTGCAGCGCAACGCGCTGCGCTAGTGCGCTTGCACTCATCAAGCACGACACGTGTCATCACCGTATGGACTTGCGCTCATTACTTAGCGCAAAGCGCAAATGCATTCAAAAGGGCCAAGCCCAATTAAGAGAAGGCCTAACAGGCTCAATAAAGCGCAAATGCATTATTTTAAGGGGCAGAGCCCAAATCAAAACAGATGCTTTGCATCATTTATAAATGGGCAGAGCCCGAACAGAATCTCCAGAATGCTGTGCACTTTACAAGGGACAGAGCCCAAATCAAAACAGATGCATTGCATCATTCATAAATGAGCAGAGCTTAGAATAAATTGATGCTCTGCAGAGCCTAAATGCTATGCATTATTTAACAAAAATGTTGAACATTCCAACCGGACTTAGCCCAATTTTGGCCATAAGTCCTTAAATTAAATTGACTGAGCAAAATCGCTCTTCTAAATTAATTTACATCCGGTTCGAGGGTACATCTCCGAACTCCTTTGACATCCGTCGTTGTAATTCCTCAACGACGTCAAAGAGGTGACGGGTCCCAACGACCACACATCGATATGGACTGCGGGGTCCTTAAACTCGTGGACTGAGATGTCCTTAAACTAATATTGGACCGAAACGTCCTTAAACTAATAGTGGACCGAGATGTCCTTAAACTAATATCGGACCGAAACGTCCCTAAACTAATAATGGACCACCACGTCCCTAAACTGGAACTCGGACCACCACGTCCCTAAACCGGCGACGGACCACCACGTCCCTAAACTGGAATATGGACCACTACGTCTTTAAACTGGCGACGGACCGAAACGTCCCTAAACTAATAATGGACCCCCACGTCCCTAAAACTGGCGATGGACCGCCATGTCCTTAAACTGGCACAATAGGGCCCAAACGCTCCTTTGTTGGATCTAAACGGTCCCGCCTAAGTTGATCTTAACCCCAAATACGGTTAACGTGTCCTTAGACATTTAAATAAACAATAAAACTCCAAATTAACTTTGGTTCAAGGGTACATCTCTGAACTCCTCAGACGCCTGTCGTTGTAATCCCTCAACGACGTCAGAGAGTTGACGAGTCCCGACGGCCGGATAATTAAATCAATCATGATGTTAAGTTGATCTTAGTCTCAAACAGGACTAACGTATCCTTAACGAATGTTTAAGTTGATCTTAGCCGCAACGCGACTAATGTATCCTTAAACTAAAAACGCCAAACCCAAATCTAAGTAAATACGGATTTGGACTAATCCACGTCCTACGGGCGACGGCATCACTTAGTCTCCGTATACAATCCACGGGCAACCACAAACAAAACGAACACACACGACACGAAGTGAAATTCTGGAGAAGGAGAAAGTTGTTACCGCGATGCGGTAGCGTAATTAACTGCAGGGGCTTGCGCCTGCAGGGAAGAGCGTCCCCACAATAAAAAAAAAACCCTCACCCTGAGGGGGAATCTGACGAAGTCTGCTACATCGGCCACATCCGTCTAAACCTCCGATACACGGTGCCATAAATCAACTTGGCATCTTCGGAGAGGTAGACGGATAAAACCAAATAGCATCTGCCCCGAACCTCAGGCACAGGACGTCCTAACGTCCAGGCCGCCGTTCGGAGGGGAACAGATTCTGGCACGCCCGGTGGGACCTCTTCCTCTTTCCACTCCACACTTCGTGTGTCGTCTTCGCGAACCAATCGCGGTTTGTTAAATGATTGCCTTCGGATTTCAAGTTGCTAAGATTTGGTCTTTTGTTTGGTGCAGAACTCAAGCATTCAATGGCCACCAACTGCACCAACTGCTCGAAGTGCAACTGCAACGGACGCTCCACCTCACCTAGAGGTATAGCATATGGGCCCCAGGCGGCTTCCTTCCTGACACTGCCGGTAGGCCAGTTGACTCAGGCCACCACCGGCTTGTTCTTCGGGACCATGGTCCCACCTACAAGCTTCTCGGCACCGATACCCACACTGGAAGCGAACAAGAAGTCGGCGTTCGACCGGCTCACTGCTACTCCGACCCCTGTCAGCGGGTCGCCTGCTACTGGACCAACAGCCTCCGTTTTCACCAGGCTGGGTCAGAACTATAAGGTGGCTGTCCCAAAGAGGGCAACGGCCGCTACTTTGAAAGTCGTTAAGGCGGCTTCTCCCATTAGAGAGTCAGTCTTCACAAGATTGACGGTTCCTACTCCTCCTCCAGCTGGTCAGAAGGCATCAGTCTTCGATAGGCTGACATCAACAGTTACCCCACGCTCAAACAGGGGGCAACAAGAAACCACCTCAATCTCCGAGCCAATCCCGGCGGCTCGTCGCGCGCGACGTCGCCATTGGCAGAGAGTAAGGAAAGCAGGGGGCAACTCCCCCTCAGGGCTAACCCCACCTGCTCCAGTGGTGGAAGTCGATGCTGCTGTTCCAACCGGGAACAGCTTTGAAATGCTGAGGAAAGTGAGAAAGAACTCCCCGGTGGCTACGTTGAAAAAGTCTCCTCCACCCATGGAAAAAGCTCCGGAGACGAAACAGGAACAGCCTCCTCAACGGCTGTCAGCGAAAGTTTATAAAATTTGGCGGAGGGTTCAGGACTCCGTGATTGACTCAGACCACTTCCGTCGCCAGAACAGGGCAAGGGTGGAAAAAGACAAAAACCGCCCCGCCAAACAACAGGAGGCAACAAATGCTAGGATGCCCACTTCAACGGCTCCTTCAACCTCAAAGGCCCATAAAAGGAAGAGGCCAGAAAAAGCTCCCATAACGCTGGCAAAGTCTAAGAGCGGTGAACCTAAACGCCCCAAGTCAGGGGGGATCACAGTTCATACGGTCTATATGGCTTCGGGGAAAGAAGAAAGCCGTACTTCTACGGGTCACCGACCGCTTACCCGGTCAGTGACCAAGTCTCAGGAGCAGCAACAAAAACTCCAGGAGATGATGACTACCATGGCTGCACTCACGGGGCCAAAAGAGAATCCTGAGACATCCTTAGATGAACGTCAAGAGGAGGAGACTGATGCCGAGTTCCTTCGCCGAATGCTCGAAAAGAGAGACCAGGAGGCTGCTGAACAAGCAGCCAATATACAGCGCATGGGCCTTCTCTTCCAGGATATGATAGGGATGATGATACAAACAGAATCCCCGACTGAAGAACCCCCGATCGTCCTTGGGGATGATAGGGGAGAAACATCAAACCCTCAGCCTGCTCTATCGACGGCTAAAGAAGACACAATCTCTAAAACAGATCTGGACGAATATATAGCCCAGCAGATAAAAGTTCATCACGCGGCCGAGGCAGCCGGCCACGTTGTAAAAACAGGGCGGCCATACCCGGGCTGGTATGACCAAATTAAATACCCGCCAGGTTACACAATTCCAAAGTTTCATGTCTACAAGGGGACCGGCAATCCCCATCAACATGTTGCCCAATTCAGGGCGCTTTGTGGTAACACTGGAGGCGACGACAAGCTCTTGCTGCGCCAGTTTGTGGGAAGTTTATCAGATACGGCTTTCGAGTGGTATTCCGAACTCCCCAACGATTCCGTTAAAACCTTCGCAGAGATGGAGCTGCTCTTCACCCAACGCTTTGCAAGCGCCAGCGAACGTACTCCGATGACGGCGTTGATTAACGCCAGGGTAAAGCCCGGCGAGACGTGGGTCCAGTACGCTATACGGTGGCGTAATTTATGGTCTAAATGTGAACAGCGTATAGAAGAAGCCCCCGCGGTGGGAATGTTTGTTGGAACCCTTGATCCACAAGCGACCATTTCGCAGTTTATGATGTTCTTCAAGCCGACTTCTTTCCAGGCTTTGATCGACAAATTGGCGCAGATGGACCAGATGGGCCATAAACCCCCTCTCCCGAAGCCCGAATCTCGAAACGACAAAGGAAAGGGAAAAGCGATCATCGTCGCTAATGCCCAACAGCAACCGAACGACTCGAAGCCGGTTGCTCGTCCAAATAATACACGCCCATACGTACCCCTTGAGGACAGGATGGGACGTGCTTACTCCTTCCCCCGTGATAAAACAAGGAGGTTATTTGAGCTGGCATTGCGCAATAGGCTTATAAATCTGCCGGATCCAAAACGTCCGTCACAACCAAGTGACGTTAACGAGCCTAATTATTGCCCTTACCATCGAGTGCTAGGACATCCAATCGAAGACTGTTACGTGTTCAAAAATTGGCTCGAAAACCAGTACCGTCAGGGCAAGTTTGCGCTATCCGACAAATGGAAGGTGAATCCTCCGCAACCCCACACCTATAAGGGAACGAATACGCCAGGGGCAACATGCTCCGTCATTGAAGAAGCTCCCTGGGAGGTTGTATTATCAGCCAAAACGAGGAGAATGCTAAATGATCTTCAGACCTGTCCAGCGGTCAAGTGGAAGAACCCCATGGAGCCGCAGGTTATTGAGGGGATGTTAAAACCACGCCCGACTCCGAAGACCGACGGCGGTAGTTCAAGCGTTCATAATCAGCCGTCAAAATCTGCGAAAAAGAAGAAGAAGAAATCTAAGAAGCCTGCGAAGCCTAGCGACGAGCGGACGGACTTACAGAAGCAGATCGACGCGCTGGATGAGTATAACCAAAAGGCGCGGACTCCCATTACGCTCCAAGATTTCCTTGATCAAGTCTTTCAAAAAGAAGATGAGGAAGAGACTTCATCGGATGAATCCGACGGATATGTGGCAAGCTGTCATATGATCTCTCACTCGACCTCGAACGATGAAGGGACTTCTGGCACCAAAACGCCGGGGGCAAATACTGAGTCAATGGTTCCGGAATTATCAATAGAAATGATTGACGCGTTTCTTAGTGAAGCTCGATTGAAAAGTAAAGCTGATCAAGAACGCGAGACGGCGATATTCGAAACGGCCAAGCGCCAGCGACTTGAGGGAGGAGCTGAGATGATCCCACTGGAGCAAAATGCCTCCACCGCTGACAAAAGCCAATTTAAGATAAAAAAGAAGTTCGCTAAGGCCATATCGATGGGCATGAAGCTACCACCCTCAGAAGAAAAAGTTACTAGCGCGGTAGAAATGCATCCCTCTTATTGCTTATATCATCAGAAGGTCTCACATTCTACCCAAGAGTGCAAAGCGTTCGATAAATGGTGGCAAGGATACGTCGCTAATCAACAACGCTTTAAACGGGAAAAGCGCAAGGTTCGTCGAGAGCAAAGAAACACGACCAAAGTGCTTGAAAGAACTGCCGGCAACTGTCACATGGTTAACACTACCAGGTCACAAGTGCCCACATTTGGGAGAGACTCTGATGAGGAACTAGAGATTGCCCCTCTCTTTAAAGAGTCAACTTCGGGAAAAGAAGAAGAACCGAAGTCTTGCGAAAATATACAGCTGCGGAATCAGACACTGCCTGAAAAGAACCTCGGACCCTCGAATAGAACAGATAAAGGGAAAGAGAAGGTCTCTGAAGACATCACTTTGGATGACCAAGTCGCGGAAGAGTTAACCGCCAAAAATCCGTCAAAGAGGAGTAAAGTGGATTACAATGTCTTAGCGCATCTGAGGAAGCTACCCTCACAACTCAGCATCCTCGATGCCTTGTTACTATCAAAGGAGGCGAGAGACTCTTTGATTAAGGCGCTACAAGATCCGGACCCGTTCCAAGCCTTCTTGGCCGAAGAAAAGATGAAAGACGAATTGGAAGAAGTGCACACAGCCGACGTTGCTTTTGGTGATGAGGACCTTCTTCTCGGGACGTGTGAACACAATCGCCCTCTTTATGTCTCAGGATACTGCCATGACATAAAGATAGGTAAAATCTTGGTCGATAACGGATCGTCCGTCAATTTACTCAACGTACGAGTGTTAAAGGAGATTTGCATGAGTGTCCAACACCTTGCCCGGGACAAGATCACTATCTCCGGTTTCGACTCTCAATCTTCAAAGACTCTTGGATCTGTGATATTGACGCTACGCTTCGGGTTGCTCATCACAGACATCAAATTCCATGTTATAGATGCCAAGACGTGTTATAATGCTCTGCTCGGCCGACCATGGCTACACGAGTACAATATCATCCCTTCTACACAGCATCAGTGTATGAAATATTCCAGGGATGGCCTCGAGTACACTGTGGCCGGAGAGTTGAATCCGTTTTCCGTGAACGAAGTTCACAAGTATGAGGATGCCAAATACTTCTTGCCAAGCTTCGAAGACACGGAAAGGTGTCACAAACCGGAGAACAAAACTAATGCCACCATCCCTGTCTTCGGCAGTGATACCGAGGAGGAGGATATAATTTATTCAGGTCCATCCCAATCTACCAGGCCAGGACCATCCGTTCCTTCGTTGATCTTCGGTAGTGATTCAGAGGATGAAGTTCATGCTGTATTCCCTGCTCGGCCTTCGATACAGATCTCCGCTGATGAAGAGCGAAGTCTGCAGATAACCATGGCGCCGCTTGAACATTACAAAGAACTGGATGCACTCGACACCAACAGCGTAGAAGAATTGCAGACATTCTATATCCCTCCCGGACGAAGGGGTGAGAAGGCAATTTTATTCTACCGTTCTGAAGAGAACAAAGTGGAAAAAGAAGTTTGGCATGGCGCGGATCCCACGCTTGACAGGCTTCAGCCTATCCGTCTCCCCCGGTATTATACCGAAGGTTTGAAGAAACTGCTAAAACGCCAGGGGATGTCCTTCACACAGACCGTTAGAAAAGCCAAATTCTATGACAAGGTCTGGAACATTCCCGGGACCCAATGCAAACTGCCTAACGGGAAAGTAGAAACCAAAGGGCTTGGGTACATCCTGCCAAGGAAGCGAGAGCTAGTAAACAGCTGTTATGCCATGTATGACTTCGATGAAGAGGCGGACGCTCAATGGGAGGACGCTAATCCTGAACCAGCAAAAGTTCCGGATACAAAACTGCCCAGTCCATCGTCCGAAAACCAGATGAGCAAACTCATAAAGGATGCGAGTCAAAAAGCCCGAGATGATCACGATCGTGAAAGGGCAATCTATGAGAAAGCTAAGACACAGCGCCTCCTCCAACAGGCAGTAAAGAACGAAGATGCCGCTCCTTGTCAACCTGCTACAAAAAAGGTGCGACGCGAGAACAAAAACAGGTCGAAAGGCAAGAGAGGCGCTCGACAACTACGAAGCAGAGCTAAGAAGCCGCGCATCCGAGAATCGAGCGCTATTGACTTAGCCCTCGGGAAGAAAATGGGTCGAGCATACTCTTTTCCTCGGAACAAAACAAAGAAAATATTCGATCTCGCTCTAAAACATCAAATGCTTACGTTGCCGGAGTCTAAACACCCTGAACAAGCAGGC
This sequence comes from Agapanthus africanus, assembly GCA_030015575.1. NCBI lineage: Eukaryota > Viridiplantae > Streptophyta > Magnoliopsida > Asparagales > Amaryllidaceae > Agapanthus > Agapanthus africanus. The sequence goes on along the minus strand of JASDDO010000012.1, from coordinate 130,137,492 downwards.
GAGGTCTCCAACCCGAAGTATTGCTTTTACCATCGAGTAGTAGGGCATTCGATTGAAGGTTGCTTCACCTTTAAGAATTGGGTCGAGGACCAATATCAGCTTGGCAAATTCGCGTTGTCTGACAGTTGGAGGGTAGCGCCGCCGCAAAAGCACGAACCTGAAAACACAAGAATAAAACCAACTCCGCATTGGGATTGGCAGAAAATTCGCACCTGCCATGTGATAACAATATTGAAAGAAGGGTCCGAAGACATGAACAACCTCCCTTGGTGTTTTGAAAGCGGCAGCGATGAGGTAATCTCAGAATTTCCCCCAGCTCCGAAAGAACTGGAGGACGGAATACATACCACTGCAGATAATCTCAAGAAAATTGAGTTGGGGACGGAAAATGACCCGCGACCGACATTCATCAGCGAACTGCTATCTGGAGAAAGGGTGGCTGCGTTAAAGGACGTGCTTCTACAGCACAAAGATTGCTTCGCGTGGAACTATTCCGAAATGCCGGGACTAGATCCAGAAATCGCTGTGCACAAATTGGCGATATCCCCGGACATCAAGCCAGTCAAGCAAGCGCCGAGAAGAATGCGACTCGAGCTTGAGATGAGCATCAACGCCGAAGTCAAAAAGCTGATAGATTCAGGCTTCATTCAGGAAGTCCAATACCCTGAATGGATCGCCAACATCGTCCCGGTGATGAAGAAAAATGGGACAGTGCGCATATGCGTGGACTTCCGGGATCTCAATAAAGCCTGCCCAAAAGATGATTTCCCAGTGCCAGTCACCGAACTGATGATAGACAACACATCCACTCATGAGGTTTTCTCCTTCATGGATGGCTCATCGGGATATAATCAAATAAAAATGCATCCTGAAGATCAGAAGCACACAGCCTTCAGGACTTCGCTTGGTATATTTTGTTATAAAGTGATGCCTTTCGGTTTGAAGAACGCCGGTGCTACTTATCAGAGGGCCATGACGAAGATATTCGACGACCTTATACACGAAATCGTCGAATGCTATATCGACGATCTCGTGGTCAAGAGCAAATCATACGAGGAACATCTCGAGCATCTGAAGACTGTATTTCAACGCCTTCGGCAATACAACTTGAAGATGAATCCTCTTAAATGTGCGTTCGGGGTTTCCTCGGGCAAGTTCCTGGGATTCGTCGTTCGACACCGAGGTATTGAAATAGATCCGTCAAAGATCAAAGCGATCATGGAAATGCCTCCGCCGAGGACTCTCAAACAGCTGCGGTCTCTCCAAGGGAAACTCGCGTATATACGGCGATTCATAGCCAACCTTTCAGGAAAGTGTCGTCCTTACAGCCACCTGATGAAGAAGGGAACCCCATTTGTTTGGGACCAAAAATGCCAAGGCGCACTGGATGAGATCAAGCAATACCTGCAGAACCCTCCGGTGTTGGCTGCTCCAGTTAAGGGGAAGCCTCTTATTCTTTATACAACCGCCCTCGAAGGTTCTTTAGGCGCATTATGGGCACAAGAGAACGATCAAGGGAAAGAAAGAGCACTTTACTACTTAAGTCGAGTCCTGCTGGGGGCAGAAAGCAATTACTCTCCCATTGAAAAACACTGCCTGGCGTTGATCTTCGCAATAACAAAGCTTAGGCACTACGCGTTGGCGCACGAGGTCCGTCTGATTTCAAAAGTGGACCCTCTTAAATACCTAATGTCAAAAGCCATATTGACAGGACGACTCGCTAAATGGGCCCTGCTCTTGATGGAATTCTCGATAACGTATCAACCTCTCAAGGCAGTGAAAGGCCAGGCCATCGCCGACTTCCTCGCTGAGCATCCGATACCCGCCGATTCTCCTCTGAATTGCGATCTTCCAGACGAACATGCGTTCGATGCGATCGACGGCGATAATATTCGATGGGAGCTTTATTTCGATGGAGCATCTTCCATGAAGAAACGCAAACAAAGTACCCCTATAATTAAATCAGGGGTAGGACTCATCTTTGTAACTCCACAAGGAGGAATAATGCGCTACGCCTTCTCCCTAACGGAGCCGAGAACAAACAATGAAGCCGAATACGAAGCTCTGATAGCAGGCCTCGAGATCGCCATTGACATGGGAATTGAAGATCTCCTCATATACGGTGATTCCCAACTGGTCGTTAGTCAAGTAAACGGCGATTACCAAACATGCAAACCGGAATTGGTAAAATACGGCGAAAAAGTGCAACAACTGCTAACCCAAATTCCCTCATATACTTTGGAGAGCATACCGCGCGCGGAAAACAGCAAAGCGGACGCACTAGCCAAACTTGCTAAAGAACTGGCGGACGAGAACCTCGACGACGTTAGAATCGTGGTACAAAGCCGTCGAGTGCTCGCCCCAACAGAAATATCTCCGAAATCGTCTGAAGAAAAAGGAGCGAAAGAGGAGACAACCCTGCAGATAAAAGACAGGGAAAATACCGAGGACTGGAGAGAAGTCTTCATAGATTACTTCAAGTTCCACCGAATACCTGAAGAGGCGTCCACGCGACATCAGCTCACGAAACGAGCTCTGTCTTTCGCCTTCGTCAATGATACTCTATACAAGAGGTCATTCGACTCTCTGTGGTTGAGATGCTTAGGACCTAACGAAGCGAGAAGGGTCGTCCAAGAAGTTCACGACGGACTCTGCGGTTCCCACCAAGCAGGCCCTAAGATGAAGTTGAAGATAAAGCGGATGGGCTACTACTGGCCCACGATGATGCAGGATTGCCTGGAATACGCGAGGCAATGTCATCCATGCCAAATTCATGGGGACTTCATCCATCAGCATCCCAATCCACTACATCCGACAATGGCTAGTTGGCCATTCAAAATGTGGGGAACTGACATAGTTGGTCCCATCGAACCAGCATCGTCAAAGGGACATCGTTTCATCTTGGCGACGACTGATTACTTCTCCAAATGGGCAGAGGCAGTACCATTGAGGGAAGTGAAAACGGAGAACATCCTCCATTTCTTCAAAACGCATGTCATCTACCGGTTTGGAACCCCGAGAAGAATCATCTCTGATAATGGGCCAGCCTATCGAAGTCATAAAATTAGCCGTTTCGCACAGCAGCACAATATAGACTGGAGATATTCCTCAGTTTATAACCCCCGAGCTAATGGTCTAGCTGAGGCCTTCAACAAGACCTTGACGAAGATCATGAAGAAAACAGTGTCACGAAATAAGAGAGATTGGCACGAAAGATTGCAAGAGGCTCTTTGGGCGTATCGGACTACGTTTAAAACGGCCACAAACACAACGCCATACGCATTGGTATTTGGGACGGAAGCAGTACTCCCTCTCGAGATAGAATTACCCTCTCTACGAGTGGCAGTCCATTACGAGCTGACAGACGAAGAAAATGCTCACCTTCGATTTGAAGAGCTTGACGCCCTTGATGAAATCCGGCTTCTAGCACAACAAAATCTGGAAGCCTATAAAGCAAAGATGACGCGCTCATATGAAAGATTGAGCCGCCCGAGGACATTCCACCAAGGCGAACTCGTGCTAGTGGTCAAAAGGCCCATGATCCCCAATCGCGCCAAGCGGGGAAAGTTTGAGCCAAACTATGAAGGCCCGTACATCATAGATAAAGTCTACCAAGGTGGGGCCTATCTACTCATGGACATGCACGGTGAAAGGCCTTTCAGGCCAATAAACGGACGCTTCCTAAAGAAATACTACGCTTAATGAGCCACAGCCTAGGTCAATGGTAGATGACGACGACTATGTCCGCTCGCTATCTTCCTAAGCTCAAGCTTTATAAGTAGTAGCCAACCCTCTCAACGAGGGACCGAAATGTCCTTAAACTAATATCAGACCGAAACGTCTTTAAACTAATACTGCAGCATCCTTGGGCTGACGAGACGAATAAAAATAAAAAAAATAAAAATAAAAAATAATAATAAAAATAAAAATAAAAAAAAAACGGTATGTCCATAAGCAAAATGGGCGCGGATGAAAACCCGAAAGGGCTCCGTAAGTAAAAATAGCAGGACTACCGGCGAGAGTTTGTGAAAACCTGAAAGGGCGCAACCTCGTTAAGGGCACTTATAGGGTCCTCTCGACCTTGTAAGGAGAAACCACCTGCGTGAGATCCTTACGACTCACAAAGGAGCAGCACACTTAGGAATCCCCACGATTCCTAAGGAGAAAATACGCTTACGAGATCCTCACGACTCGTAAGGAGAGCTCTCTTATGGGACCCTCACGGCTCATAGGATTTGAAAGTCTTAAGTCACAGAGACCTAAACCTGTGCTTAAGCAAACCCCCGCAAACTTCCAATATTGCCCTACAAGTGGCTCAATACTGACCCTTGTATACAATCCACGGGCGCGAATAAACGTTTCCCTAACCAAGGTCCATCCATGACTGGGAATACGTTCGTATGGTAAACAACCCTTATAAATCCCCTCGATTTATGAGGAGAAAACCTTCCTGTAAGATCCTTACGACTTACAGAGAAACAAACACTTAGGGATCCTAACGACCCCTAAGGAGAAAATACACCTACAAGATCCTCACGACTTGTAGGGAGAAACACCTTCATGAGACCCTTACGGCTCATGAAGTCAAAGCCTTAGTCGACAGGACCCTAACCCTGTTCGCTAAGCCACCTTCGTTCGGCATCGACGTAAGCAGATGACGATTCGCTCCTAGTAATATCCCAGTTGTAGCGGTGCTGATGCCGAAATCGGTTTACAGCGAAAAGCCAATAGACCACTCATGCATACGAAATAGCCGAAATGATAGGGCAACTTGCAATAAAAAGCAGCAAGTAAAATGTATGCATGCAAAATAGCCGAAATGATTGGGCGACTCGTAATAAAAAGCAACGAGTAAAAAATAAAAAATAGCCGAAATGATTGGGCACCGCGAAAAATAGCCGAAATGTTTGGGCAATCGCGACCTTCGCGATATAAAAGCTGAAATGATAGAGCATCGCGGAAATAAAATAAAACAAAAAAAAATAAGAAATGATAAAACTTCGGCCCTACAGTTAAGATCATATCGATCCCTGTATACAATCCAAGGGCGTAAACAAAGAAGAAACCATACCTCCCCAGCGGATTCCGTCAAACGACGAAACCAAGCCTCAACGGTTCATTTCAACCGAAAAAACCAGTGACTTCAACGACAAATTCCTCAACTCACGGATACAAACACTCCTTGACGAGAGCCTTCTGATTCGCGTCGACCCGCAGAGCCACCAGTGCCTCCGTAGGAACCCTCGACTCGTTTCAAACCCCAAGGACACAAATAATCCTTGGCGCTCGGGAAACAAATAATCCCGGCAAATTCCTCAACTCACGGATACAAACACTCCTTGACGAGAGCCTTCTGATCCGCGTCGACCCGCAGAGCCACCAGTGCCTCCGTAGGAACCCTCGACTCGTTTCAAACCCCAAGGACACAAATAATCCTTGGCGCTCGGGAAACAAATAATCCCGGCAAATTCCTCAACTCACAGATACAAACACTCCTTGACGAGAGCCTTCTGATTCGCGTCGACCCGCAGAGCCACCAGTGTCTCCGTAGGAACCCTCAACTCGTTTCAAACCCCAAGGACACAAATAATCCTTGGCGCTCGGGAAACAAATAATCCCGGCAAATTCCTCAACTCACGGATACAAACACTCCTTGACGAGAGCCTTCTGATCCGCGTCGACCCGCAGAGCCACCAGTGTCTCCGTAGGAACCCTCGACTCGTTTCAAACCCCAAGGACACAAATAATCCTTGGCGCTCGGGAAACAAATAATCCCGGCAAACTTCTCAACTCACGGATACAAACACTCCATGACCAGAGCTTCTATGACTCACATCTTGGACAGTAAGGATTCAAAACTTACTCCCTGAACAATGGGACCCTGCAAGTCAATCCTAAATGGTCTCTTGCATACTATCCACGGGTCTCACTCTCTGAAGTCGATTCTCGACAAAGAGGGAAAACAACCGCTTACGAGCCCTCTCGACTCGTAAGAGGGAGAAATTCTCTTGTAGGATCCTTCCGACTTATAAGAGGAAACCACACTTAGGAATCCTCACGATTCCTAAGGAGAGAATTCACCTGCGAGATCCTCTCGATCCGTAGGGAGAAAATTCTCTATGAGACCCTCACGGCTTATAGAGTTGAAAAGTCTTGGGCAGCAGATCTGAACCTGCGGCCTAAGCCATCGTTATTTCTTAGGAAGGTCAGGATACTCGTCCCAATTGTCCGTCAATTATGGTTATCAAGGTGGCGTACTGATTATAAAAGAAAAGAAAGGCAGAGAAGTGACACAAGACATTACAAAAAGGTGTATCTTTTATTCATAAACTTGATCAAATACAGGATACATTATGTCAAAAAAAAAAAAACATACATATACATTCTTTAATCTATAAGTACGAATGATACAAAAATGGATAGCTACTGAGGAGGAAGGGTCTTTAGTAAGTTCACAAGCTGCTCTCTCACTTCCTTCAGCACTTCCTCTCGGGTGACAGCCGCGGCCACCTCCGCCTCCACCTGAGCCCGTTGTTGCAAGGAAGATGAAAGTTGCTCCTCTACCGCCTTCTGGGCTGCTTCCTGGCTGGCTGAAGCTCGCTCGACAACGTGAAGTTTATGCCTCAATGATAATCCTTCGGAGAGACATTGCAGGAGGCCCTCAAAGATAACCTTCAGCCGTGCAGCATTGGCCTCCACCCGAGCATGCAGTTGAGCAGACCTGCTCGAAGCATCATCACGCTCCTTGCGCCTTGAAATGACCTCTTGTTCAAGATGGCGGAAGTAAGAAGCGCTCTGTTCGATCCACGCAGTCCTCTGATTATTGGCAGCCACAGTCTCGGGAGTGGGACGCAACGACTCCAATTGAAATAGGCAACCCTCGATCTCCTTACAATGGTTAACCCAGGATGCAATTATGCTCTCATTATGAAAGTTCACGAGCACCGCTAGCATCGGGTTAACCACCATAGCGAAGTCGGCGGCAGATGTAGGAGCTTCAACATTGAGTTCCTCGACATAATCACTTAACATGCGCAGACTGTTCGCAGCGCCCTTTGAAGACAGACTCCTCAGATAAGGACCCGACGGCATTGTGACGCGAGGTTCGAAGGACGCCGAAGCCAGAACGACAGCTGAAAGAAACGGGAGGCGATCAGTTAACAATGCAGAAAATAAAGAGAGGAAGGTTACCAATATGATGGTCATTGTACCAGTTAAGACAGGTGGCAAGGTCGGAAGGGTTGGTGGTACAGCTGAGCTTTTATCCCCTTCTTCAATCTGTAGCACTGCAGTTAAGGTGAGAAAAAGAGTTTAGAGACAATTCCATCGATAAAAAAAGGGGGAAAAGAGAAAGAGGAAAAATGCTGACAGAAATTATACTTACCGACGCCACCAGGGGAAGAAGCAAGCTCAGATGGGAAGGAGAAATATGGGAGCAACATCTGATGAACATGATCAAAAAGCGCTCCTGAGAACACAACAGGATGACTTTAGTACGCGAATTAAATATCTAGAAAACAAGATTAATAAAGTGTAAACACATACCTTCCAACATCTTCGAGGGTATGAGAGAAGGTTGAGAGGTGACCACCGCCAAAGCAGTCGTTGAAGGCGCTCCCTCAAGCAGTGGGGCATCAGCACTAGCTGCACCTACATTACGAAAAGGCGAACTTGTCAGAAAAGGTTGTAAAGTAAAGAAAGGTAGCCACTTAGGGTTTACCTGAGGAGCTCCCGGCGGAAACAGAGGCAACTCCCTCCTCTACCGACATGAGACCACCGCCCGTGGCCTCGTCACCCGACTCGATGGGGACCGTCGTCGTGCTAGCCAGACCTGGGGACGGCGGAGGACCGTAGACGGGGAGGGCTATGACTGGAGTATTGCCAGATTCCAGAGAAGGAGCGGTTGGCTCGTCCTCGGGAATCATGGCCGCCTCACCCACTACTCTCTCAGGTTCAGTAGCTGCGGTTGTATCGTCTACCATCGCCAGGGGACCGCCGACCTCGAGCGCCTCAGCCGCCACCACCCTGGACTCAGCTATAATGATCATATCATCTGCCCCCGCTTCAGGTTCGGCATCAATGACCTTCTCAGTGGTAGGCCCCTCGACCTCCACTCCAGGCTCCGTGGCCTCAACAATGTTACCTACTGTCGGCTCGAGTTCGACAGGCGTCGCCTCCTCCGTTCTCCTCGGGTCAACGGCTTCCGCCTCTCCCTCGATCAGACTTGGCCCTATAAAGATAAGAGATATAAGGACCAATGACATTAAAACCCTTATAACAAAAGACTCTGAGAGAAATGTTACCTGAAGCGGATTTGCCGTTTGCGCTCCGAACTGCTCGCGCCACCTCTCTACGGGCGGTAGATAGGGTGACAGGGGCCTCTTCAGAGGGAGTATCAGCGCGAGGGGCGGCGCTGGGTCCCGCTCCCATGGCCAGGGCAGCCCTGCGTGCCTTCGCCTCACGCCTCAACCGCTTCCTCTCCTCCCGAGCGGTTATGAGGGACCTCTGTGACGCCTCCCTCAAAGCATCATCATCTTCATTCAGGGAAGCCTCCAAAGCCTTTAGGGCATCTCTCATCGGCTTTTCAAGGCGAGCCCCCTGCAGTGTCCCAGAGGGAACAGGAACATCGGCCGCCGGCGGAACATCTGCGTCGCTAGGAGGAAGCGGCATTGAGGTCCCTACAATTAAATGGAAAGGTTAGATCGACCATAACGCAAGAAAAATAAAAAAAATTCGATGAAGTCGAAACTTACTAAGGCCGACAGACACCCTGGCACGTTCCTCCTCATGAAAGGTCTTCAGAGAAGCGGCAATAGCTTCTTCATCAGTAACGCCTGTTAGAGGAAAAGAGAGAAAAGCGTTAACCAAAAATAATGAAATAAGGAAGAAAACATGTTACAGTAAAGAAAGAGTGACTAGCAGTTACCTGATTGCGCAAGCTTGACCAGCCACGCATCACGCTTCACCAGCCATGCCGAAGCTCTGAGAGCAGCTTCCAAATCTGTATCGTCTGGCGGCGGCATCACTAATCCCGCGTTAGTCCCATATTCGAGCAGCCCCTCGGAATAAGGAGCGTGGGGTTCCTGGCCGAACGCAACGTCCGCGGCGAAGAGCGATTTCTTTTTCTTTTTCCCTCCAGCCCTAGGCTCACGGGGAAGCGACTTACGCTTGGCAGCCGCTTTGGGACGACGGGTCCCGATGTCCGCACCCGCGCCAGACTCCGGCGAGGGTACAGCCACTGTTTCCGCCTAAGCGCGGGGTGCAGGAGATGCGTCCGCGATATCGGGGAGCGGTAGTTCATGCGGAGGACTTCGTGCGCGTGACGGTCTATTCCCAGCATCTTTTAAGGGAGCGACTATTGGAGTCCTCGGCACCAGAGGAGCGCTGCGATCGCTACCTGGAGGTGCACCCTTACGGTCGATCAGCAACCGTCTTTCCTCTTTTATGACCGCTCCCGTCGAATGACTATACCATTCGGTGTATACCCTAAGGAGACGAGGAGCACAAGACGGCTCACTGATAAAGAAGTGAGAGCCCGTGTTTAGACGCATGAAGTGATGCAGCGCCCTCTCTATCCCTTCTTCGTTCGCGGTAGGCTCCGATAAAAAGGCCTCTAGCGGTACCCCTTGGTTATAACTCAGCTGCTGAGCGAAACGATGCGGGTTGTATCTCATGAAAATCGCTCCCCCGTCTTGCCTAAACACCAAAAAGCCCGGTCTAATAGAGTATAAGTGAAGGGTCTCCCGGGCCGTTAAAATCGAAGCGCCGTCCTTGAAAGTGTCTTCCAATGGCCGCACTGCAGTGGCAGACGTTTTTCCAATGGTAAGCACCTTGTCAATAAAAGACACACCGGCTCCAACGGTGTGGGAACGAAGGAGTAAACTCCTGGCATCTCGCGGCGATGGATTTACGATTGATGCGCCAATCAACTGTAAAAGGCGAGGGAAAATGCACCTTTCGTAGAATGAGGGCCTTTTGTGCATGCCGAAAACACCTGCTGTATGTAATTCGAGCCACGACATGAAGTAGTGCATTGCGAAAACCACATGCAACGCCCCAGGCTCATTGGCATCTGCCGCTCGGCTAAGGCCATGATATAAATGTGCCAAGCCGGCGATCCCGACGGCCACCTTTACCCCGATAACCATCCGGTGAGCCGGGTAAAAAACAGAGGGCCGCATGCGGTGAGAATGCGTTGGAAGTGCAAACCAACTCAACCAAAGCCCAAGAAATCCCAAAAAGAAGGCCTCCTCGTCCATCTCGGGGGCTGCAACTTCCGCAAAAGACATTGTTGAAGAGTTGGGAAGAAAAAAGTCCTTCTGATCTATGTCTCTCGCTGGCAGGTTATCCAAACCTAAGCCGAAAGGGTCCTCAAGGTAAGCAAACTTGGCAGTCTTCGCCGAAAGGACGTTTGGATGAAGGAACCGAGCAATAAAATCCTCAAAATTAACTCCACGGCTTCCATACTCAACGAAAAGATTCTCATAGATGTTCAACACCTTAATCAGAATTGGAAACTGATGTTGAACAGCGTTCTCTGGCGTGAGCTCCCTTACCCTCGGCTTAGCCCCATAGATGTACTCGTCCGGCGGGAGCAATTCCTCATAATGTTCCCCCATAGCCGGTAGGCCAGACACCTCCGTAAATTCTTCCAGCGAAATAGACACTTCCCGATCCATGGCGAGGAAAGTATGAGTAGGAATGTTCCACTGCTCCAAGAAGGCCTTGAACCACCAAGTAGGAAGCGTAGGATACTGGAAGAGAGAGACGTAGACTGCGGTGTACAGTCCTAGCCTTATCAACTGCGACTTCCTCGTCGACAGGATATACCGGGCCCATGGCAGATAGCCGACCGGGTGGCGGGGGATCAGACCAAGGTTATATGATTGCCCCCAAGGTCTCGCCTCGCCCTGACAGATACGGCGCCCTAGGATGTCCAAAACCATCGGACGCTGGACCGGGATGGCATCTATGGCCGGATGAAGAAAACCCTTCGATGTCCAATCTGTCATCTCCGCGGCATACTGCACCGGGGGTGGACTGGCGTAGTGAATCGCCGTTATGGGCTCTGACGGCACCGCACATGTAAAGCTGCGCCGACCCATAATAATTTGATTGTACCACGACCCCCAAAGATGGAGACTCTTATACTCCGGGTCGTGCGCCTTGATCATAGCCAGAACCTCACGATCCAAAGGTGCCTCTGGAAACCCCTCCTCTGAGCGGACAAACGGAAATGAAGTGTCTTCAGACATAATCGCTGCAAAAAGAGCAATGTAGCTGTCAGTGTTGTAATCCTAACGCTTGACACTGAAAAAAGGAAACGCATTAATTAAACTAAAAATCAAAATTAATTAGATACACCGCACCACAGTGCAGTGAGTAGGGGACCAAAGGGACCCACAAAATCTGGATGACAATACGTCAGTTAATAAAACAACCTCATCATTGGATGAGATTGTCAGTTAGTCCCCAGGGGAACATTCCCATAATAAAAAAGGGGGAAAGAATCACTAGAGACAAGGGAGAAATCTCCTCTTTCAGAGCAAAGCTCTGTCACAGAATGACACTTGTCAAATTCTGACATCAAAAGAGTAAAACTCTTTAAAAAAGGGGCTTAGCCCTGTAACATTCAAAAAAAAATATGTGTTGAAAATAATTTTAAATTAAAATTTCTAGAATCTCGAAAGATCCATGAAAACATACGAAAAAGTTCTTTGCCTTTCAGATCTAAAAGATCTGCATTTGATCCAAGAGCAAAGCTCTGTTCATGGGTTAAAACCCATGAAAGATCTCTGTGGATCTGTAAGTTCTTGTAGAGCAGAGCTCTGTTTATGAAACCCCAAGGGGGACCTCTTTGGATCAGAGGATTTGTAAAAGCCAAGCTCTATTAATTAATTAAAATATTTAATCTGAGATTAAGTTTACCTAAAATTTTCTAACTTAGAAAATAAGAGCAAGGCTCTAAAAGTTCTGGAAACGAGAGCAAAGCTCTGAAGTCTTAAGCAAGAGCAAAGCTCTGGAAAATCAAAACCTTATGGTGAGATTTTCTAAGGGTCAAACGCCCTATTTATAAGGCGCTTGCGCCTCTTGAGATTCTCCCTTGATCCAACGGTCAAGAAGGTGGCCACCGTTGCACTCACGTGTGCGCCACGTGAGCGCAACGGTGGGGGGGCATTTGTTTCGCCCAATCAGAGCAAAGCTCTGTTCGAATTCAAAATTCAAATCTTTGAAGCAGAGCTTCAAATCCCGCGCGCAGCGCCCAAGAAGGCGCGCCCAATCAGAGCAAAGCTCTGTTTAAAGGAAGCAACGCTTCAGCTACGCTGCGCTCTGCGACACGTGTCAGCGCAGATGCGCTAGCGCAGTTGCGCTGCGCTCTGCGCTGCGCGACACGTGTCAGCGCAGATGCGCTAGCGCAGTTGCGCTGCGCTCTGCGCTGCGCGACACGTGTCAGAGCAGATGCGCTAGCGCACTTGCGCTGCGCTCTGCGCTGTGCGACACGTGTCAGCACAGATGCGCTAGCGCACTTGCGCTGCGCTCTGCGCTGCGCGACACGTGTCATGCGCTGGGGCATCAGCGCCAAACTGAATTAAGATTTCATGAAATCTTTTCTGTTCTTTCCAGAACTAGAAGACTTTCTTCGGCCTCTGGATCAAAGATCCAACGGTGGGAAAACTCCCAAAAATCATTCAAGAAAGATCCCGTTAACAAATTCAACAAATTTATGGGGCACTATAAATAGGACCCCAGACCTCATTCAAAAGGCATGAAGAATTTTCTCGAAAAATCAAGAACCCTAAAACAGAGAAAACTCCGAGAAGAAAAAGGTAAAGAACCTTCATGAGGTAGAAAAAAGGGGGGCTTCTAATAGATCATTGATCTAAAAAATAAGATCAATGATCTTTATAAAAAAAAAAGTGCTTTGCACTTCTTGTGAACCTTCGGTTCTGTAAAAACAATAAAAATAATAAAATAATAAAAGAATAGTGCTTTGCACTTTTAAGAACCTCTGGTTCTTCGAATAAAGAAAAATTTATTTTTCTTTGATCCAATTTAGACGAAGAAATTAAACAGTGCTTTGCACTTTCCTGCTTGAATCTAAAAGATTCTTAGTGCTTTGCACTTCCAAGTTGCGCCGCTGCGCTCTTAAGAGAGCGCCACGTGTCGGCTATAAAACCATTTGCGCTAAGCGCTCTTAAGATAGATCTTTGCTCTCTGGAATTAGCGCAACTCGCTGAGAGAGCGCCACGTGTCGGCTATAAAACCATTTGCGCTAAGCGCTCTTAAGATAGAGCTCTGCTCTCTGGAATTAGCGCAACTCGCTGAGAGCGCGCCACGTGTCAGCAGCGCAATTGTGCAGCGCAACAGCGCAACGCGCTGCGCTAGTGCGCTTGCACTCATCAAGCACGACACGTGTCGTCACCGTATGGACTTGCGCTCATTACTTAGCGCAAAGCGCAAATGCATTCAAAAGGGCCAAGCCCAATTAAGAGAAGGCCTAACAGGCTCAATAAAGCGCAAATGCATTATTTTAAGGGGCAGAGCCCAAATCAAAACAGATGCTTTGCATCATTTATAAATGGGCAGAGCCCGAACAGAATCTCCAGAATGCTGTGCACTTTACAAGGGACAGAGCCCAAATCAAAACAGATGCATTGCATCATTCATAAATGAGCAGAGCTTAGAATAAATTGATGCTCTGCAGAGCCTAAATGCTATGCATTATTTAACAAAAATGTTGAACATTCCAACCGGACTTAGCCTAATTTTGGCCATAAGTCCTTAAATTAAATTGACTGAGCAAAATCGCTCTTCTAAATTAATTTACATCCGGTTCGAGGGTACATCTCCGAACTCCTTTGACATCCGTCGTTGTAATTCCTCAACGACGTCAAAGAGGTGACGGGTCCCAACGACCACACATCGATATGGACTGCGGGGTCCTTAAACTCGTGGACTGAGATGTCCTTAAACTAATATTGAACCGAAACGTCCTTAAACTAATAGTGGACCGAGATGTCCTTAAACTAATATCGGACCGAAACGTCCCTAAACTAATAATGGACCACCACGTTCCTAAACTGGAACTCGGACCACCACGTCCCTAAACCGGCGACGGACCACCACGTCCCTAAACTGGAATATGGACCACTACGTCTTTAAACTGGCGACGGACCGAAACGTCCCTAAACTAATAATGGACCCCCACGTCCCTAAAACTGGCGATGGACCGCCATGTCCTTAAACTGGCACAATAGGGCCCAAACGCTCCTTTGTTGGATCTAAACGGTCCCGCCTAAGTTGATCTTAACCTCAAATACGGTTAACGTGTCCTTAGACATTTAAATAAACAATAAAACTCCAAATTAACTTTGGTTCAAGGGTACATCTCTGAACTCCTCAGACGCCTGTCGTTGTAATCCCTCAACGACGTCAGAGAGGTGACGAGTCCCGACGGCCGGATAATTAAATCAATCATGATGTTAAGTTGATCTTAGTCTCAAACAGGACTAACGTATCCTTAACGAATGTTTAAGTTGATCTTAGCCGCAACGCGACTAATGTATCCTTAAACTAAAAACGCCAAACCCAAATCTAAGTAAATACGGATTTGGACTAATCCACGTCCTACGGGCGACGGCATCACTTAGTCTCCGTATACAATCCACGGGCAACCACAAACAAAACGAACACACACGACACGAAGTGAAATTCTGGAGAAGGAGAAAGTTGTTACCGCGATGCGGTAGCGTAATTAACTGCAGGGGCTTGCGCCTGCAGGGAAGAGCGTCCCCACAATAAAAAAAAACCCTCACCCTGAGGGGGAATCTGACGAAGTCTGCTACATCGGCCACATCCGTCTAAACCTCCGATACACGGTGCCATAAATCAACTTGGCATCTTCGGAGAGGTAGACGGATAAAACCAAATAGCATCTGCCCCGAACCTCAGGCACAGGACGTCCTAACGTCCAGGCCGCCGTTCGGAGGGGAACATTGGGATTGATACAAGCTGATGTATGAAAGTCCCCTGTCTACATATGCCAGGACCGGTTCTTTGTACTTCATTACATTCTCTGATAATCTCTCAAGATTCAGACATATGTTTCTGTTGAAACACAAGTCCGAACCTTTTGAGATATTCACAGAATATAAATTAGAAGTAGAGAACCAAAATACGGGTAAAAGTATTATGTCCTTTGATGTGATCAAGGAGGAGAATACTTGAGCACGGAATTCCTGGACTATTCTAAAGGAGAATGAGATTCTCTCTCAGCATTACTCCTCCGCATACACCACAGCACGTCGGTGTATCGAGGCGGAGCAATAGCACCCTATGTGATATGGTGTGCTCTATGATGAGTACTACTGAGTTTCCTATTTCCTTTTGGATGTTATGCGCTTGAGAAGCTGCATACCTATTGAATAGGGTTCAAATCAAATCAGTTGCCTACCACTTCATATATGATATGGAAAGGGAAGAGCCCATATCTTAAGCTTGTTAAGACTTGGTATTGTCCGGCCTATGTCTAAAAGAAAAATCCAGAAAAGCTCTAGGCAAGGTCTGTTATGTACAACTGGAAAGGTTCCAGCTATACAAAAACAGCTGATGATTTGGTAGAACCAAAGGATTCAATAGTTTCCAACGAACCTCAGCCACTCCGCCGATCTAGTAGGGTTCCTCACCCACCTGAGAGATACTTCGGTTTCTCTATGACAGTGGGAGCGAGGATTGCATCATGAGATGATGACCCAACTAGTTTCGAGCTGGCCATCAGGAGTGAGACTCTGTAAGAATGGCTGGATGCTTATCGATCTGAGATGGAATCCTTATACACCGACAAAGTATAGACTTTGGTTGCTTGATCTGAAGGGTTAAATCCCCATCAGGAGCAAGTATATCTTGAGAAGATTACTTGGTGTACATGGAAAAGTTGAGACTTTCAAAGCTAGACTTGTTAAAGGTTTGCATCATAGACCAGGTATGGATTATGTTGAAACCTTTTCTAAGGATCTATGCTTAAGTCCATCCAGATCCTACTTGCCACTGCTACATTCCATGACTATGATATCTGGCGGTTGGGTGTCATGACTGCTTTTCTAAATGATGTTTTAGAAGAGAGCGTCTATAAGTACACAGCCAGAGGGCTTCGTAGACAGTGGGAGCAGCGGAAACGTGTGCAAGATGTTTTATATGATAAAACAGGCATCGCGAAGTTGGAACATCTGTTTTGATGTGGTAGTCAAAGAGTTTGACTTCATCAAAATGGTAGATGAACCTTGTATATACGAAAAGGTAGTAGAGAGTATGGTGGTGATCCTCGTAGAGTACGTGGATGACATACTCTTGATAGGGAAGGAGTTTCCTATACTACGCTCGGTCAATCTCCGCTTATCACAAGGATTCTCCATATAGGATCAAAGTGATACCTCCTAAATCCTGGGTTTTGGATCTATGAGATAGATCTAAATGGATGTTAGGACACTCACTAGTTGTAGTGAGATGGTATCAATCGATCCTGGGGAGAATCACTGGAAAGGTTCCAGAGTGATAAGGACGACTGAATGTCAGTCGCAGGCTTGTCTATACCCTCAGTAGAGGGACGATATGTTGGAAGAGTTCCAAGCTATATACCGTGACATACTAGACGATTAAAGGCAAGATACATCGTTACCAAGGATGCTACCAAAGAGGCAGTCTGGATATATATAAGTTCATAAGATGAACTTCGTTCCTACCATTGTGTGACAATGGAGTTGTGGCTTCAGCCAAGGAACTACCGTCCCATCAGAAATCCAGATATAATTCTTAGGCAGTATCACCTGATCATGGAGATGGTTGATCTCCAGGGAGATCGAGGATAGGAGAGCAGACACAGAGGACGACAGCGCGGATCCACTCACAAAGGCCTTTTTCTCGGTAGAGACTTTTATGGGATGGTTGAGTATGAGATACTTCAACCACAGCTAATTGTTGGGTATGTGATACCATAACAGATGGCCCTAGTGCAAGTGGGAGATTGTTAGTTATATGTATGCCCTAGAGGCCATTACTGTATATACGATGTATATTGTAGTGGATGCTTGGACATATATAGGGAGGACTTTCTTGCTCGACATGATAGTATGCTATCTGGTTGTACTTTATCTTAACATGTACTCTGATTGTCTCTATATTACATGTTGATAAAGCCCTTAGGATATGTACTCGACTACTGGGACTATGATGAGATCATACTAGTGGGGCCACGGTAGTCGACGAGTACATCCTATAACTGTTCCTAGTCGAGGGTGTATCGAGACAGGGCATCGATACACCAGAGTAGACTAGCGTATACGCATCTTGACCCATATGATGGGCGATGGATGATCCCATATCCATCGGTGTTTGACATCAAGGATGGTGTACGGGTGCTCAGTGGAGACTGGGTACACTGGACGGACTCGCCGAGAACTCCCAGATGGTATTATACCATACGTCAGATGGCAGTTCTCCGGTGACACTGGTACAGAGTAGTCTGTTGACCCGAGATCGTCATAGAGTCTTGTGTGATTCCCACTGTGCTTTGATTTCCATCATACCACGTCCAAGAGGGCGTGCAAAAAGGAGGCTTTTGGGTACAGTCCCGAATCACATGGAGGCAATGAGCGATAGGAGGGGATTCGTCTCTCCCGGTATAGGGAGTTGATGTTGTGCTGTGTTCGATTGGCTATAACCGGAAATCCCTGGCCAGGGTTGCTGAGATTTACTGGAAAGTGTTATCAGTAATTTCTCGAACTGTTATAGACCTCATATCGACACGACTTATCGAGCTACTGGGGTCTGACGTTTACCACCCCTAGGCGAGATATGCGACATATCAGACGACGAGACCGGACTGTACGGGAGTGTTACTGTTTGGATTCACAGGAGAATGTACAGGCTTGCTTGTTGATCTTCTGAGCGCTCAATACCTGGGTAGCTGTTACGTTTAGCTGACCGCTTGCAGCTTGTGGGTGTTTGATATGATCATCACCTACTGCCGGCGTATTGACGATTCTTTAGAGTCCTACACAGAGGTTTCTTGACTCAGGCAAAACGGAGTAGGAGCACATATGTGATATGTGCGGGACCGAGGATAATGCGATATAAGATACCGTATTATATTCTCGCGATATTTGATATCAGCCGGGTCATCGGATCAAGTGTTGATTCGATGAATCGGTACGGATAAATATTAGTCGGTTATATGCGATATAGCCGGATTGTCGGATCAAGTGTTGATTCGATAATTTAATGTATAATAATATATTTGATATATTAAATTATATTAACTAATATTTGCTCACTAAAAGATTCTTTTTCTCACTCGGGTAATACATTGATATATATGCGATATATGTTAATTGTATTATTTTTTTTTGTTACAATAAATATTATATATGTGATATATAATATTGTAACATGATATGATAAATAATGCAACTTATTTAGTGGAGTTTAAACATGATTAGGGTTTGGATTAGGGTTAAACTTTCTAGATGTTTCTAGAAGGTTTTCTTTTTGTTTTGTGAAAGATATTTGTGTGTGACTCATTCTTAACTCAACCCAAACCCTAACCCTTGGTTAATTCTCTACAATGGTTAAGTGAACCATGGTTGCATAATTGATCATTATCTCCTTTTCCTATTCATCACAAAAGAATTAATGATTATTGTTCATCATCTTCTTCCTTCTTCTTCTTTGCTTGAAATCTTTTCTTGTTTTGATTTTTGTGATGGATAAATATGAGAAAAAGATAAATAAAGAGAGCAAAAATCCTACTTCATCATCCTCATCTTCCCTTGCCATTTAGATGAGGGTGTTCACATCATTTCATGAGTGTTAGCCTGTGTTAAAGAAACTTCAAGATAGATCATCTTAGTATCGAAGATCGGAAGCAAAGGTTGCGTCTTTCTCTTCGTGGAACCTCTCGAGAGTCCGGATCCCGATGATCGCAGCGAAGGGACCACAACACGGAGCATATGAAGTGAAGGACCGGATCTACAAAGGTTGTAATCCCTCTCACTTAGTGTTAAAATGTTTAGCATGCTTGTTTTCGCCTAATCTCTAGTTTAAAGTTCCGTATTCGGGTTGTTCGGCACGGCTAAATTTTAAATCGGGCATGGTTAATGCCTCGTAGACCCTTGTGCGTGTGCCTAGCAACCCTACATGCATGAACTCTCCTACCGCTGTACTGAAAAGATCTCCTCCACCCATGGAGAATGTTACAGAAATAGAGCCGGATCAGCCCCCTCAACGGCTGTCTTCCAAAGTTTACAAAGTCTGGCGACGGGTCCAGGAGTCGGTGATTGATAAAGACTATCCCCTCCGACAGAAAAAGCCGAAGATTCAGCAGGAAGAGAACCGTCCTAACAGGCCACAAAGGATGACAACCACCTGGGTGCCCGCTGCAACGTCAACCACTCAAAAGAGAGGGAGGCCGCAAAATTCCCCTGTGACTACGGCAAACCGTAAAGACGTTAAGCCTAAACGCCCTAGGTCTGGGGGCATGGTGGTGCATACTGTTTATATGGCTTCCGGAAAAAAGGAAAGCCGCACTTCGACGGGTCACCGACCGCTCACCCGATCCGTGACAAAAGCCTAGGAGCAGCAACAGAAGCTTCAAGAAATGCTGACGTAAATGGCCGCACTCACCGGGCCAAAAGAAAGCCCGGAAACGTCATCAGAACAACGTCAAGAACAAGAAACCGATGCTGACTTCCTCCGCAGAGTCCTCGAAAAGAAGGACAAAGAGGCAGCAGAACAAGCTGCCAACATAAAACGAATGGCGCTTCTCTTCTAAGATATGGTCGGGATGATGTTACAGCCAGAACCTCCAGCTGAAGATCCTCCGATCATTATTAAAGATGATAAAGGAGAAGCGTCAAATCCTCTGCCGGCTCTGTCAGCAGCCAAGAGGAAACCATTTCCAAGGCCGCTCTGGATGATTACATTGCTCAGAAAATATGAGCTCACCGAGCGAATGAAGCAGCTGGACAAGTTGTTAAAACTGGACGACCGTATCTAGACTGGTATGACCAAATAAAGTACCCGCCGGGATACACCATCCCCAAATTCCATGTGTACAAGGGGACAGGCAATCCCCACCAACATGTCGCTCAGTTCAGGGCTTTTTGCGGCAACACCGGGGGTGATGATAAACTTTTGCTCCGTCAGTTTGTTGGCAGCTTGTCGGAGACAGCGTTGGAATGGTACTCTGAACTTCCAAATGACTCCGTTAAGACTTTCGCAGAAATGGAGCTATTATTCACGCAAAGATTTGCAAGCGCTAGCGAGCGCACCCCAATAACAGTATTGATCAATGCCAGGGTGAATTCTGGAGAAACATGGGTCCAATATGCAATACGATGGCGAAATTTGTGGTCGAAATGCGAGCAGCGCATCGAGGAAGCGCCGGCGGTAGGAATGTTTGTTGGTACCCTCGACCCTCAAGCGACCATCTCACAATTCATGATGTTCTTCAAGCCAACTACTTTCCAGGCCTTGATTGACAAGCTAGCCCAGATGGATCAGATGGGTCATAGACCATCTCCTTCAAAGACGGATCCTCGGAATGAAAAGGGGAAATGAAAAGCAACTTTCGTCGCCAATACTCAACAACAGCCGAGCAACTTAAAGCCGGTTGTTCGCCAAAACAATATGCGTCCACGCCTATCCCTCGAGAAGAGGCTAGGACGTCCTTACTCGTTTCCCCAAGATAAAACGAGGAGACTGTTCGAGCTGGCAGTGCGCAACAGACTCATCAATCTGCCAGATCGAAAACGTCCATTGTAGCCTAACGACGTCAACGATCCCAATTACTGCCCCTACCACCGAGTATTGGTCCATCTGATCGAAGACTGCTACATCTTCAAAAACTGGGTTGAGGACCAATACCAACAAGGAAAATTCGTATTATCGGAAAACTGGAAGGTGAACCCGCCGCAACCTCACGCCCCTAAAAAAGTGGACGTGCCGGGGGCATCAGGCTCATTCATAAGGGAAGCCCCGTGGGAAGTTGTTTTTTCGGCAAAGACGAAAAGAATGCTGAAGGATCTCCAAACATGCCCGGCAATCAGGTGGAAAAATCCACTGGAACCCGAGATCGTCGAGAGAATGATGAAACCGCGCCCAACTACAAAAAATGGTAGTGATAGTCAAAGCGTTCGCACCCGGCCGTCAAAGTCTTCGAAGAAAAAGAAGAAGACCCAAAAGCCCGTGAAGCTTGATAACAAGCGCACAGACCTGC
The DNA here is from genome assembly GCA_030015575.1 of Agapanthus africanus. NCBI lineage: Eukaryota > Viridiplantae > Streptophyta > Magnoliopsida > Asparagales > Amaryllidaceae > Agapanthus > Agapanthus africanus. The sequence continues at coordinate 130,116,221 of JASDDO010000012.1, read as the reverse complement.
AAAAACATATCGACGCTCTGGAAGAATATAACCAGAAGGCGCGGACCCCGGTCACACTCCAAGAATTTCTCAACAATATCCTTGAGAACAGAGATGGCGACAATAACGACAGGGATGACTCGTCAAAAGAATCTGAGGACTATATGGCAAGTTGCCATATGATCTTTGATTCGGCATTAACTAATGAAGAAATGCACTCGGCGATAGAACACAGCACAAAGGAGCTGGGGAAAGGATCGAAGCCGAAACCCTTGGAAGCGTCTGACGAGATGATCGACTTGCTACTGAACGAAGCCCGTCAGAAAAGCAAACCCAATCGAGAGCGTGAACTGGCTATATTCGAAAAAGCCAAACGCAGACGACTAGAGGAAAAGGTCGAGACACCCCAACTGGAGCAAAGCATCCCTACCGCCAGCAAAAACAAGTTTAAAGTAAGGAAACGATTCGCTAGGGCCTTGGCAATAGGAATGAAGTTGCCCTTTCTCAAAGGAAATTCCCCTGGCAATATACGTCTTGATGAAGCGGACATACATCCTAACTTCTGCCTATACCATCAGAGGATTGCACACCCTACCGAGGAGTGAATAGCCTTAAAAAACTGGTGGCAAGGATATGTTGCCCATCGACGACACGTTCAACGAGTGAAGCGCAAGGCTCGTCGGGAACGGAAAAGCACGACAGATGAGCGCGAAAGAGCTGCTGGCAACTGTCACATAGTCGACACCAAGGGATCGCAAGTTATCACCTTTGGAAGCGACTCTGACGAAGAAATCGCCCTTAGCACTCTCTTCAAGGAATCCACCTCTGGCACAAAACATGCGAAGATTTGCGGCAAAATCTAGCTGCGTAATCGTACGTTGACTTATGACCGAAACGTCATTAAACTACTACCAACCCGCGGCACCCTCAGGCTGACGTGGTAAAAAAACGGTACGTCCCCAAGCGAGATGGGCACGGATGAAAACCTGAAAGGGCTCCGTGAGTAAAAACAGCAGGGCTACCGGCGAGTTTTGTGAAAACCCGAAAGGGCCCAATCTTGTTAAAAGACACTTGTAAGGTCCTCTCGATCTTGTGAGGAGAAACTACCTGCGTGAGATCCTTACGACTCACGAGGGAGCAACACACTTATGGATCCCCACGATCCCTAGGGAGAAATTACACTTGCGAGATCCTCACGACTCGTAAGGAGAACCCTCTTATGAGACCCTCACGGCTCATAAGATTCAAAAGTCTTAAACTACAGGGATCTGAACCTGTTCTTAAGCGGCCACCACAACCTCCAACACCGCCCTACAAGCGGCTCAATATTGACCCTTGTATACAATCCACGGGAGCGAATAAATATTTCCCTAACAAAGTCTCATCCGTGACTAGGGATATGTCTACACGGTAAACAGCCCTTGTAAGTTCTCTCGACTTATAAGGAGAAAGCACTCTTGTAAGATCCTTACGACTTATAAGAGACCATACACTTAGGAATCCTCACGATCCCTAAGGAGAAAATGCACCTACGAGATCCTCACGACTCGCAGGGAGAAATACCTTTACGAGACCCTTACGGCTCATGAAGTCAAAAGCCTTAGTCGATAGGATTATAACCCTGTTTGCTAAGCCACCTTTATTCGACATCGACAGAGGCAAATGATGATTCGTTCCTGGCAATATTCCAGTTGTAGCGGTGCTGATGACGAAATCGGTGTCTAATTCCAAGCTTGCAGCAAAAATCCAGCGAGCCATACATGTATACGAAATAGCCGAAATGATGGGGCAACTTGCAACAAAATTAGCAAGTAAAAATGTATGCATGCAAAATAGCCGAAATGATTGGGCAACTCGCAATAAAGAGCAGCGAGTAAAAATAAAATAAATAGCCGAAATGATTGGGCACCGCGAAAAATAGCCGAAATGATTGGGCAATCGTGACCTTCGCGATATAAAAGCTGAAATGATAGAGCATCGCGGAAAGAAATAAAGAAAATGAAATTTATGCCCAACAGGTGATATCACATCAATCCCTGTATACAATCCAGGGGCGTAAACAAAGAAGGAATCATACCTTCCCTCCCCAGGCTTCATCAGAAAACGAAGCCCAATCTCGACGGTTCAGGGATAGTCTAGAGATCATCAATAGCATTCCTCCCCATTCCAGAAGGATTCATACGCTATAATCAACCCTGGAGCTACGGCAAAGCCCCTACTCCAAATCTCGATGGTTCCCAAACAACCTAGAGACCACCTCGACATTCATCTCGTTACAGCAGATGCAACGTCAACGAAAGACCTCATGGTCGAAACAAGGCGGAGTGATGGCAAAATCCTAACTCCACCTCAGCATTCATCTCATTACACCAGACGCAATGTCCACAACGGCGTTCCTTCGCAGTCCAGCAAGATGCAGATGCAACGTCAATGAAAGACCTCATGGTCGAAATAAGGCGGAGTGATGGCAAAATCCCAACTCCACCTCAGCATTTGTCTCATTACACCAGACGCGATGTCAACAACGGCGTTCTTTCGCAGTCCAATAGGATGCAGATGCAACGTCAACGAAAGACCTCACGGTCGGAACAAAGCGAAGTGATGGAAAAATCTCAGCACCACCTCGACGTTCGTCTTGATACAGCAGACGAGAAGTCACTACAGCGTCCTTCCTCCAACAGGATTCGGACACGCCAAAGCAAACGAAGTGAAGGCCAAATTCCTAGCTTCAGGGTTTTGACGGCAACTCATATAAAACCTGAAAGACTATCGGAGATCATCCCACACCAGCACGGAGTGATCACCACCTCAACGTTCGTCTCGATACAGCAGACGAGATGTCACTACGGCGTCTTTCCTCCAACAGGATTCAGACACGCCAAAGTAAACGAAGCGAAGGCCAAATTCCTAGCTTCAGGGTCTTGACGGCAACTCATATAAAACCTGAAAGACTATCGGAGATCATCCCACACCAGCGCGGAGTGGTCACCACCTCGATGTTCGTCTCGATACAGCAGACGACATGTCACTATAGCGTCCTTCCTCCAACAGAATTCGGACACGCCAAAGCAAACGAAGCGAAGGCCAAATTCCTAGCTTTAGGGTCTTGACGGCAACTCATATAAAACCTGAAAGACTGTCGGAGATCATCCCACACCAGCGCGGAGTGGTCACCATCTCGACGTTCGTCTCTATACAGCAGACGAGATGCCACTACAGCGTTCTTCCTCCAGCAGGATTCAAACGCAACAATCAAACAACGGAGCCACGACAAAATCCCTAGTTCCAAACCTCGACGGTTCACCAGCAACCTGGAGACAACCACGATATTCGTATCGATACAGCAGACGCAATACCAGCTAACGAAGCAAAGGCCAAATTCCTAGCTTCAGGGTCTTGACGGCAACTCATATAAAACCTGAAAGACTATCGGAGATCATCCCACACCAGTGCGGAGTGGTTATGACTCATCGGGGCTCTCCAAAATGAGCCTAACCTCAAGTAAAAAGCGGCATGGCAAAATTCTTAACGCTTGCTCTTCCGACGATCAAACTGCCTAGGAGGATTGCTTGAAGACATATTGTCCAGCCCCCGAAGGGATCAGAGACATGACGGTTGCAAGGCTACTCGAACAGCAAGATTGCTTATCGAGGAATACATCATCCAACGCGACGGTACGACGGACAAAACCCTAGTACCACAAACCCTAACGAACCTCTGTCGTAAAGAGCAGAGGTTAACTGTGACATTAGGTAATTCCTGTGAGAACTGCTCGATTCGTCTCGATTCGTGAGGAAATCAATGTCTTTGCGAGAACTTCTCGATTCGTCTCGACTCGTAGGGAAAAGCCTTAGGCAATGGGGATAAGAACCGGTTTCCTAAGCACTGAGGCCCTACAAGTCGGTCCAAAATGGACTCTTGCATGCTATTCATGGGCCACACTCTCCAAAGTCGAATCTCGACAAGGAGGGAAACAACCGCTTACGGGTCCTCACGACTTGTAGGAGGGAAAATTCTCTTGTGAGATCCTTACGACTCTCAAGAGAAAACGCGCTTAGGAATCCTCATGATTCCTAAGGAGAAAATACACCTACGGGATCCTCTCGACTCGTAGGAAGAAAAGTCTTTCTGAGACCCTCACGGCTCATAAAGTTGAAAAGTCCTAGGTAGCAGATCTGAACCTACTTCCTGAGCAATCACTACCTCTTGAAGAGTTCAAGATGAAATGTTCTTTATTATCTACAGGCCACACTTGCCAGAGTAACATACCAACAACACAGCAAAGAAAAGAAAACGACAGTGGGAGATAAGAAAAATGTGTCTTTATTCATGAACTTATTTGAATACAAGATACATCATATAAAAGAATAAAAAATGGATACATGTTATTCAAAAATTACAAGTGTTTAATTGATACAAAAACAACTACTATGAAGGAAGCGTTTTCAACAAGTCCGCTAGCTGCTCTCGCACTCCTTTCAGTGCCTTCTCGTGATTAGCCGCCGCGGCCAGCTCCGCTTCAATTCGAGCCCTTTGCTGCAAGCATGATGAAATATTCTCATCGATTTCCTATTGGGCAGTTTCGCGACTCTGTGTAACCCGTTCGATAGAGTAGAGCTTCTGCCTTAATACAAGCCCGTCCGAGATACATTGCTGCAAGGTGTCAAAAACAACTCTCAGTTGCGTAGCGTTCGCTTTAACTTGGGCGCGCAGCCGGGCAGATTCACCCGAAGCCTCCTCATCTTCCTTCCGCCTCAAGGTCGCTTCTTGTTCGAAATGGCGGAGGAAGGACACACTCTGCTCGACCCAGGCGGCCCGCTGGAAGTTCAAAGCCTGAATCTCAGGGGCAGGACGCATAAGCTCAAGCTCATGCAGGTAAGACTCAATCTTCCTGCAGTGGTTAACCCAGGACTCAACGACGCCCTCACTATGAAAGTTAACGAGCGTCGCCAGCATGGGATTAACCTCCACGGCAAAATCCGTAGCGAATGTGGGAGTCTCCACGTCAAGCTCCTCGATGTAGTCGCTCAACATGCGCAGACTGTTCGCGGCGCCTTTCGAGGATGCACGTCGAGAAAAGGGGCCCACTGGCATTGTGACTTGAGACTCGAACGGGGCTGGAATCGATATGATCGCTACAAAACAAATCACAATCAGATGTCAGCTTAAGAAATAAAATATATACGAACAAAAGAGTCTATTATACCGGCTGCAACAGGGGGCAAAGCTAGGCGTTCCGGTGGCGCGGCGATACCCTTGACCCCTCCTTCAATTTGTAAGGCTATGAGCAATGCAAAGAAGAATTAGCAATAACGTGACTGCCCGTTAAAGAAAAGAAAGGACGTCGGTTAGAAAAAATACTCACCGATACCAGCGGGCGGACTAATCTCCGATGGGAAAGAGAAGTGCGGGTTCAGCGCCTGATACAAATGATCAAGAAGAACTCCTGCGAGATCACGATGATACATGGTCAGTACATGAAATATGCTGTCCCAGATTTAAATTTATCACAAACCCATAACTTCCAGCATTTGAGAAGATATAAGAGAAGATGGAGGGGCGGTTCACCGTCAAAGCGGTAACTGGTGGCGCTTCCTCGGGTGGCACAATCTCAATGCCCACCGCAGCTGCATTCAAAAACAAAAGCACTGTCAGAAAAGGTAGAAAAGGGATTGCAGAATAAAATAGAAAGCAACAACCTGAAATTTACCTGGTAAGTCACCAGAACCTCTAGTCACAGTTCGCCAGCTGCATCCCTCGGTCGAGACCACAACAAGGGTATCACTGGATGCAGCGACTGCCTCACCCTCCTCCGTACTCCCGAGCACATCATCAGGGATGTGGGCCGGTATAATAACTTCTGGTGGAGAAGCAGTAACCATCGCTACAGGCTCCAATGGAAGGACGGTGGCCTTGACTACCTGTCCCGTAGTCTCCGGGTCATCCTCAGAAAGACCCGTTGAACCCGCGGCCAATGAAGATGCCTCTTCCGAAGGAGCAATCGCCTGGGGAGCAGGAATTACCAAGGGAATCTCCATCACAGGAGCAACAATTGCGTCAACCCCCTCCACGCTGATTAGTGCCTCATCGGGGATGTCTGCGAAGTCCATAGTCAGGGCGCGTCTTGGACTCAGCTCCTCTGCCATCGCCGAAGTCCCTGCAAGTTTGTACGAGGATAAGGATATATATATATGTATGTATACAAGCAATACAAAATATTACAACGAGATACATAAACATACCGATGCGCAAGGGAGCTTCTAGTATGGCTTGTTCAAGCCGACGCTCCTTCCTGAGGAGGTATGCTCACTGAGGTTCGAGAGTAGACTCGTGGCCACCGGTCCACAATGAAAGTGCGTCGTCGGCATCGGCTGAGACGGCTTGCTTAAGAGCCCTTTCGCCCCATTCTTCCAAAGGGCCTATGAATAGCCGCCGTATCCACGGAGGGTCTTCATAGAAGATGACGGCAGGGTAAAGCCTCTTCGGGATCCTTACATTCTCGGATTCGTTTTGTAAGCGTCTTATAGCCTCAGCCAATTGTGCGGCTTTCTCGGCAGATGAACCCGGAAAAAGAAGACTGTCTTCCGGCGGATTAGTAGCGGTCTTCTTCCCCTGCTTTGGCCCAGAGCCAGTGACTGTAGAAGCTCGTTTCTGTCCCCTCGCCGCCCTCTTTCTAAGCTGCTTCTCGGTTTTGACAGAGAGGGAAGACTTCTTCAGGACCTCCGCCAAGGGAACATTATCATCAGAGCCGGGTTTTACCTCCGGAATCGTTACGGTATCCATCATCGGTCATTCAAGTGAAGCCTCTGTTGGCAATGAGGTGCGAAGCCTTTCCTCCTCTTCAAAGGTTTTAAGCGAAGCAGCAATGGCTTCTTCTGTAGAGGCACCTGTTGAAACAACAAGCGTCAATCAAAGCATGATAAATGTTGAAACAACAAGCGTCAATCAAAGCATGATAAAAGAAGAGTGAAATAAACAGTAGAGAGATAAGGGTAATGTATACCTGGCTGCGCAAGGGCGGCTAGTTCTTTTTCGAGGGTGGCCGACTGTTTGGAAGCTTCAATGGCAACCTCCAAATCGGTATCATCAAGCATCCCAAATAAACCCTCGTTGGTCCTATATTCGCTCAAGCCTTCGCTAGATGGAGCAGGGGGTGTTGAGCCTAATATAGTCTCCAAAGAAAGTACTTGCTTCTTTTTCTTCTGAGGACGGGCGCTGGTGGCCGATGACACGAGTTTGCATTTGGTAGATGCCTTTGGACGACGAGTCCCAATTTCTTTTCCTACGTCCGACTCGGGGGACGCAGCAGCCACTTCTTTTTCAGGCGTGCTGGATGGGGGAAACCCGCGCGTAGGGCTTAGCACGTGTGGAGGCTCAACTACAGTGACCTCTCTTAGGGGAAGATGAACAATGTTCCATCGCTTCAAAGGAACATTTCGATCACCAGCCGGCACTGCACCCTTGCGATCGAGCAACAATCGCTTCTCTTCCCTGATGACGGCGCCCATTGAATGCTGATACCACGCCGTGTACACATTAAGGGCCTTTGGGACGCAGCTCGGTTCGCTGATAAAGAAATTAGACCCTGTGTTCAAGCGCATGAAATGATGCAGTGCACTCCGCATTCCCTCTTCAGAAGCAGCAGGTTCGACCAAAAAAGACTCAAGTGGGACGCCCTGATTTTAACCTAATTGCTGAGCGAAGCGATGCGGGTTATACCTCATGAATAAAGCCGAGTAATTCATCTTAAATACAAGAAAGCCCGGCCGGATGGAGTACAGATGAAGAATCTCCCGAGCCTTCAAGACGGAGACCCCATCTTTAAATATATCCTGCAAGGACAGCACCGTCTTCCCCGACTCCTGGCCGACAGTCAAAACTTTATCAGTAAAGGACGTGCCAGCCCTAACCGTGCGCGAGCGAAGAAGCAAGCCTCTAGCTTCCCGTTGCGTCGGAGTCATGATAGAAGCACCAACCAGTTGCATGATCCGAGGGAACCTGCACCTGTCATAAAAACTCGGCCTCTTGTGGATGCCAAAGACGCCTAGCACGTGTAACTCGAGCCATGACGTGAAATAATGCATCGGGAAATTTATCGACTGCACCCCTGGCTCAGTGGTATCAGCTGCCAAGATGAGGCCGTGATACATATGGGCTAACCCAGCAATCCCCACAGCTACTGGTATCACGGCAACCATTCGATGCGCAGGATAGAAGACATACGGCCTCATGCGGCGAGGGTGTATGGGAAGCGCGAATCAACTCAGCCACAATCCAAGGAACCCTAAAAAGAACATTTCTTCATCAATCCCAGGAGCCGCCGGCTCTGTAAAAGGGATGACCGGGGTATCAGGGAGAAAGAAGCTTTTCTGATCTACCTCCGTCGCCGGTAGATTGCTTAAACCCAAGCCGAAGGGGTCGTCAAGACTGGAAAATTTATCGACTTCTTCCTTCAACATTTCCGGGCGAAGAAAATCAGCAATAAAAGCCGTAAAATTAACTCCACGACCTTCGGATGCGAGAGAGAGGTTTTCATACATATTCAACACCTTTATCAACCTCGGAAATTGGTGTTGAATAGCATTCTCGGGAGTAAGACCCATTACCATGGACTTGGTAGCGAAAACATACTCATCCGGGGGAAGCAATTCCTCATAATGTTCCCCCCTAACGGGTAAACCTGAGACCTCTGCAAACTCCTCCAAAGAAATGGAGACTTCTCGATCTGACAGGAGGAAGGTGCGGGTTGGAATGTTCCACTGTTCCAGAAATGCCCTGACCCACCATGTAGGGGGTGTGGAATATTGAAACAAAGAAGCATAAACGGCGGAATACAATCCGAGCTTCATCAACTGTGATTTCCTCGCCGATAAGATATACCGGGCCCACTGCAAATATCTGGCTGGGTGACGGGGAGTTAGTCCTACATTGTACGGCTGTCCCCAAGGACGCGACTCGCCTTGACATATGCGTCGCCCTAGGATGTCCAAAGCTACCGGCGGCTGCACGGGTATTGCGGTGATAGAAGGCCGAAGGAGACCTTCCGAAGTCCAGTTAACCTCCTCTGCAATGTAATTTATCGGAGGCGCATCTGCATAAGCAATTGTTGAAATAGGCTCCGAGGGTGTCGCACAAGAAAAGCTCCGTCGGCCCATGATAATTTGGTCATACCATTTACCCCATAAATGAAGGCTCTTGTGCTCCGGGTCATGGTCTTTTATCAACGCAAAAACCTCACGGTCAACGGGTGCTTCTGGGAACCCGCCTTCTGAGCGAATGAACGGGAAGGAGGTGTCGGAAGACATAATGCCTGCGCGAAAAAGAGTGAATTTTCAGCTACCCATGCTATAAATTAAATTCTATTACAAAGTACTATAAGTCCGTACCGCACTGCAATGCAGTTAAAAGGGACCAAAGGGGACCCACAAAATCTAGATGACAATTCATCATTAATAAAACGACATCATCATTGGACGAGGCTGTCATTAAAAGAGGAATTCCTCAAGAGATTCTCATTAAATGAGAGAAATCTCTCGGGCAGAGGAGTAAAACTCTCATTGAGAGCATCGCTCTTCACTAGACAGACATCTGTCAAAGTCTAATGATGAAGGAATAAAATTCCTCAAGTAGAGCTTTGCTCTGAGAAGATGATCCATCAAAAATAAGATTTCATTTTTTGATCTTCAAGATCCATGAACAAACTCTTAAGAGTCCTTCTATATGATCTGAAAGGAGCAAAGCTCCATTAATGGATTAAAAAGTTATAAGTAAAATCCTTTCTGAGAGCAAAGCTCTGTTAATAAAACCCTAAATGGGTTTTCTTTAGATCAAAGATCTATGAAGAGCAAGGCTCTGTTAATGGGTAAAACCCTAATTTATTAAAAGTTCTTAATTTTACCTAAGTTTTGACAGAGTTTTACTCTTAAAAAAAAGTTTTAAACAAGAGAGCTATGCTCTATGGGAGAATGAAATTCTCAGAAGTGAAAATTCTCAAGAAAAAGATGAAAATCATCTAAGAGACCAAAGGTCCTATTTATAGGTATTGAAACGCCTCTTCAACTTCTGAGTTGATCCAAGGACGCAGATGTCGCCACCGTTGCACTCACATGTGGGCCACGTGAGCGCAACGGTGGGGGTGGGGGGCATTTGTTTCCCCCAATCAGAGCAAAGCTCTGTTCTAAAATTCAAAATTTAAAAGTTGAAGCAACGCTTCAGATCCAGCGCTAGGCGTGCTGCGCGCAACGTGTCAAACACGGATGCGCTAGCACCAGATGCCCTGTGCTCTGCACCACGCGCCACGTGCCAAACGTAGGTGCGCTAGCGCTGGAATTAAAAATTCCCCACCGTTAGATCAAGAGATCTAATAATGATAAATCATTAATTAATTAGAATTAAAATTCTGTTATGGAAAGATTTTTCCAATCTTGTTAAAAACAAGAAGATTGCCTTCTGTAAAACAGAAACCCTAAGATCAAAGATCCAACGGTGGGGAAATATCCCCAAATCAATCAGAGAAAGATCTCTTTAACTGATTTAACAAATCAATTTTCCCTATATAAAGGCCCCAAGACTTCAAATCTGAAAGAGAGAAAGCCCCCTACAAACTTTGAGAAAACTCAAAAGAAAGAGAGCAAGCACTTGAAAGAAGATCATTTCTTCAAGGTAAAAAGAATGATTCTTGCACAAAGAGATGAAATTATCTCATTAAAACAGAAGAATTGTCTTCTTAAAAGATCATAGATCTATGAAGACCAAGGTCTTGCATAAAAGAGATCAAAAGATCTCGTCATAAAAATAAAAGAAGTGTTTACTTCATTCACGGATCATTAATCTACAAAGGCAAAGCCTTTTCAAAGAAAATAAGAACTGTTGTGTTGGGGTAAAAATTTACACCCCGGTTGACCGAGTCAAAGTCAAGGTCAACCCCAAGCCAGGTGGGCCCAAGCCCAGGTCAAGCGGGCCTATGCCCAAGTCGAGCCCGCGGCCAGCCTCCCCATGCCAACAACAAAATCATGTAATAAATAATTTTTATGTAATTTTTTATACATGAATGTATGCAAAATGGGCATAAAGCCAATATTTTGTAAGCCCATGGCTTATGTGCAAAAATGAAATGGCACATGAGCCATGGGATGGGCAAAATGCCATTTTTGTAAAGCCCAAGGGGCTATATGTAAATATGTAAGCCTATAAAAGGCAACATGATGATGAATAAAGTAATATTTTTCATTTCCCTCAAAAAACCTAAGGTTTGTGCCTCTTTCCCCTTTCTGAAGGTTCCAACCCTTATTCTTTCTTTTGAATTAAATCAAGAGTTTTACTCTTCCTTTTCAAAAACTAAATAGTTTTTCACCACAAAACCCACAAAGGGGAACTTGGATCTATCATTAGATCTCAAAAAGAAGAGATTTTTAAAATCTCACATCTCTTGATCTTTAAGATCCGGCCAAACAACAGGAGGAAGAAGAAGAACCCCCTTAATCAGCTTCAAAACATCCTAGGAGTTTAACTCCATATATATATATATATATATATATATATATATATATATATATATATATATATAATAGATATTTCCTTTCTGAAGCATAGGTTCTGGTTCTGGGACTAAAAGCCCCTTTTTCTTGCCGGTGCTCAAGCGCCAAGCGTCCACGTGCCGACACGTGGCACGCTAGCGCTCGAGCGTAGAGCGCCCACATGGCATGCTGGCGCTCGAGCGCCCTGCGCTCGAGCGCAAAGCGCCCACGTGCCGACACGTGGCACGCTTGCGCTCCAGTGCAAAGCGCCCACGTGCCGACACGTGGCGCGCTTGCGCTCAAGCGCCCAGCGCAAGCACAAAGCGCCCACATGCTGACACGTGGCGCGCTTGCGCTCAAGCGCAAAGCGCCCACCTGCAGACACGTGGCGTGCTAGCGCCTGAGCGCACAGCACCTAAGTGCACGGCGCTCAAGGCGCTGACCCCACGCATCCTTTGGATGCCCTTTCCCTTTCTTTTTTTTATATATATGTATATATAAATACACACACACACACATACTCTACAACACTCTCCCTCCCAAAAAAATTTTGGGCTGGGGCGCTGCCCCGCACCCCGCAAGGGGGCTGCTAGCCCCCTTGACCCCCAGCCCGCTATCCGGGTAGCGGGACCCCCGTAAAACTCTGCGGGGCCCCCGATATATCCAAAATCGCTTCAAACACAATACTGCACATTGAGTTCGCATGACCAGTTTAACCCGTCAATCGGAGGTTCCCCCGCTCCAAAGGAGAGGGGTAATTAACGGCAGCTTAGTCCGCGGCTGCCGGAGATTCGAATCCCCACAATCATTAAACCCCGGCCTACCCTAGGCAGGGGGAATCTATAATGCGCCTGACAAGCGCGCGCGTATTCCCATCTCAATAGGGTGACGAAAAACACCCTACATGTTGTTCTTGAATCTTGAGGCAAAGCCTCCTTTAAAAAGAACATAAACTTGTTCTATGATCATAAATTTGATCAAATGCGCTTTGCGCTATTGAAAAGTGTCTTGCACTCTTGAACTGCGCTTTTGTACTCCTTGGACTGGCGCTCAGTGCTAAAACGTGCCACATGTCAACCATGTATGCAACTTGCGCTTTGCGCTTCTGAAACAGCGCACTGCGCTCATGGGCTGGCGCTCAGCGCCAAACGCGCCATGTGTCACTCACTTGTGCGCCACTAAACTGGCGCAACACGCTCATAATCTGGCGCTCAGCGCTCATAATCTGGTGCTTAGCGCAAAGCGCGACACGTGTCCTTTTCGTGTGCGCTACTTGACAGAAGCGCAATGCGCTCTTTAATTGGCGCAAAGCGTCTGGCACGCCATGCGGCACGCTGTCAGAACAAACATTGTTCTGATGAATGCTACGCATTCAATACAAGACAAAAAAAATGTCAGGATCTAATGCTCAACATTATTAAAAGGGCCAAGCCCAAATAAAGGCTCAATAGCCAAAATTAAAAAATATTTATTGGACTTAGCCCAATATTGGCCATAAGTCCTCAACTTATATTGAACTGAGCCCATCTGCTCACGAATATTTAACAGATTTCAATCCCAAACTGGACTACAGATCTTTCAACCAACTCACACCGGTTCAAGGGTACATCTCTTTACTCCTCTGATATCTGTCGTTGTAATCATTCAACGTTTTCACAGAGGTGACGGGTCCCGACAACCACACATTTCACGGACTGTGGGGTCCTTAAACACATGGACTACGATGTCCTTAAACTTCATAGACTACGATGTCTTTAAACTACGGACTGTGGGATCCTTAAACTCATGGACTATGATGTCCTTAAACTTCATAGACTACGATGTTTTTAAACTACGAACTGTGGGGTCCTTAAACTCATGGACTACGATGTCACTTCATAGACTACGATGTCTTTAAACTACGGACTGTGGGGTCCCTGTAAACCCACGGACTATGATGTCCTTAACCTCGGACTGTGGGGTCCCTGTAAACCCACGGACTACGATATCCTTAACCTCAGACTGCGGGGTCCCTGTAATCCCACGGACTACGATGTCCTTAACCTCGGACTGCGGGGTCCCTGTAAACCCACGGACTACGATGTCCTTAACCTCGGACTGTGGGGTCCTTGTAAACCCACGGACTACGATGTCCTTAACCTCGGACTGTGGGGTCCCTGTAAACCCACGGACTACGATGTCCTTAAACCAGACCGTAATGTCCTTAAACTAATCGACCGCAATATCCCTAAACTAAACAATAGAGTTAAAATGCTCTTTTGCTGGATCTAAACGATCCCGTTAAGTTGATCTTAGTCTAAAAATTAGACTAACGTATCCTTAACAAACGTTTAAGTTGATCTTAGTCTCAAATGAGGCTAACGTATCCTTAAACATAACCTCCAAACCCAAATCTAAGAAGATACGGATTTGGACTAATCCACGCCCTACGGGCGACAACATAAATTAGTCTCCGTATACAATCCACGGGAAACCATAAACAAAACAAACACCCACGACACGAAGTGACCATCTGGAGAAGGAGAAAGTTGTTACCGCGATGCGGTAGCATAATTAACTGCAGGGGTTTGCGCCTGTAGGGAAGAGCGTCCCCACAATAAAAAAACCCCTCAAATGAGGGAGGATCTGACGAAGTCTGCTATATCGGCCGCATCCGTTTAAACCTTCGATACATGGTGCCATAAATCAACTTGGCATCTTCGGAGAGGTGGACGGATAGCACCAATTAGCATCTGCCCCCGAATTTCAGACCTGATGTCCCAACGTCTCGGTCGCGTCTTTCGGCGGGGAACAACACTAAACTAGAAACTTAAAGCAAGCTACACTACTCGGTTATAGAAAATACAACTTTTGAAGTATGTCCACCCAATCGTGGAAGACCCCTCCAAACTCTGTATCCATCAGGAACGTGCTTGAAAGGCGATCGCCGTTGCCGAAAATGATCCATCCGAAGGAAATCGATCCAAGCTCCTGTTTCACTTAAAGAAATCTAGTGAAGTGACTAACCATCCAAGTTTGCTAGAAGTGGAGTGTAAGGAATAAATGTATTTATCACTTATCTTTTTCCCTCATAAAAAAACTCAAGAGAACAAAAGCAAGAAGAAGATGGATGACGGTGTAACATAACCAAAATGAACAAGTGTGTGTATGAAGGAATGTGATTAGAATGGCTTCCAATTATTTATCAACCATAAGAAATATATATTTCATAACAATTTTGTAATAAATAATTGAAGCCCATCCCTCTCAACCATACCCTCAACCATACCCAAACCCACCTCACCCTCCACCTCATTTCCTATTGATTTTCTAAAAAGAAAATCAAATAATGAGATATCCTCCTTCTAGAAATATTCTATATAAATACGGAATACAACCCGTTATATGTATTGAAATACAAATACACGTATTCGTATAAAAATATGAATAGACAAAATAGAGAAAATGAATAGTGAACATAATACTAGAATATATATATCAAAATATATATATGTAAATTATTAAATCAATACTTGATTTAATAATTCAGCTTAATTCTAAGCCGACAAGTATTATCAACAGTCTAATTAAAGTATGTATAGCCAGTACACATATTTAATCGGACCCTTGCACGTATCAATATACGGTCTCTACATCATATCGCCTAAACCGGGAAACCCTCTGTATGAGACTCTAAAGACTCGACAATACGCTGGCGGTGATTACTGGATAAATCCATAACCATAAGTACGTCAGCGGCACTAGCTGTACGTAATGGCTACCTAGGTATATGCCGAAAAGGGGGTCGACAATCAATTCCGTATATAGCCTACTGAGATTGAATGTGACAATTTCCGTACAGACTGATCTCTTTGTCTGAGAGTATCGTATACCGGGTTTAAGGGGTGGATAACGGCAGATCCCTAATAACCCGATAAGTCATACCGGAGCCAAACTCATCATCTACCGAGAAACTACTGTACTCCTATCAGTAAATCTCCTCCACCTTGACCAAGGATTTACGGTGATGGCCAACCGAACACAGCACGACATCAACTCCTAATACCAGGAGAGACGAATCCCTGACAATCGCTCACTGGCTCCATATGGCTCGGGACTGTACCGAACTAAAAATTGTATGCATGACTCCTTTGAGCCGTAGTAGGGTAATAATCTAAGTACAGTGGAAACTTATATGAGACAAATGACGATCAAAAGAATAACATGTACTCATGTCATTAGAGAACTGCTATATGACGATAGGTATAATACCATCTAAAGGTTCTCGGCAAGTCCGTCCGGTATACTCACATCCAGTAAGCACATATATACCATCTTAAGTGACACAACACCAATGACTTGGGAGATCGGCCACCACCCCTCGTCGGGGTCTCGAAACGTATACACTAGTCTATTCTGGAATATCGATGCCTGGTCTCGATACTCCATCGACTAAGGACATTTAAGGATGTGCTTATGGACGACCCAGCTTCCACGTATATGATCATCATTATAATGTTGGTAGTCAAGTAATGCGGGCTTTATCATTATGTATTAGCGACACGTACTAACGAGTAAAATGTATACACATCAATGATAAAGACAAACCAAACAGCATACTATCATCTCGAGTAAGACTACTCTATCTGTATAGGTGCTCCTTCAATTATCATAATCACCTACCGCAATTACAATAATTGCCTTGAGGGCACTATATCAAACACATATATCACAGGCGACATCTTATATCTCCCTGCCTCAATCTTTCATGAATTGAACACGCAATAATATATATATCATGGATCCCCGGCCATATCCACCGTGTCCGAATCATAATCTTCTTTCTTATATTCTTTTATATATATACTCAATCTCTTGAGATTGATATCATATCACATCATATACATAGTAATATACATCTCATCGAACTCATAACCTTTTAGTCTGTATGAAATGGGTATAACATACCCCTGTAACATGTAACAGTACAAGCGAGTAAAGTAAACATAGCATAACAGTAATATGAGTGTAACACAACTAATAAGATAAATAAGGCGTGAGCGAATACATCTAAAGTAAGCATAACGTAAACGAACAGTAAATATGTAATTATTTCGAATATTCCCATATATGTATTTTTAAAGTAAAACGAAACGTTGTTTGAAAATAAGGAAGCTACGATATTTTAAAAATATATACTTATCCTTTTGAAATCCAAGTAGCACATCCTTTCATTATCCTTTTAAAACATGAAAAAATCGTTATTTTTAGAAAATGGGTAAGATCTTTATATTTGTAAAATCTCTCAATCGGGGTAATAATAAGACTCCGCGAGTTAAAGTAAAGTAAGGCCGTATTTGGTTAATCATCATCATCATCATCTATCATCATCATCATCCTATCCCGTGTGGAATCTCGCTCGTACGATGCAGAAAGTAAACAATATAATATACATTAAGTCGACTCTACACAAGTCCAACTACAACAAAAAATACAAATCTAAGGTCTCGAAAATACAGTAGACTTGGTCTTTGATGGAGTACTTCTAGATACAAATAAGGTACAAGGAAATTGCCGATACAAATATACAACCCACCAAATTAAAAAAATAAACAACCACGCTCACAAGGAAGCAAACGTGCCAGACAAGCCGCAACTGATCCAAGCGGTCAAACCTTCAATAAACTATGGTACAATAGAGGTGAGTTGCCAACTCATGAGTAAAATTTATATTGCAAGATAGAAATTGCTAGATAATCGGTGAAACATCTACACATGATAAATGTGTACATCAAAGAGGGTAATAAACATGCGTCGAAACTAGAGTTCGAGCGGTGGATAACTATAATAATAAGCCCTCATGTACAACTTGTGTATCGTTATCCTAGCATGTGAAGTATATAAATATGTGTGTGGTTATCAGGTCATCATCAAGTAATCAATATCTTGCCCGGTACGGGCACAACATAACCACAAGTATCTGAAAGCATGCAAGTCACAGAAGTAAATGCAATACTGCGCAACGAAACGTAAATCAAACATCATTCAACAATAACTCACTATATATATATATATATATCGGTGCCAAATCACGATCACTATAGCCGTAGTGCAATATCTATAGTACACGACCAATCAAAGACACAATCAAGATTATAATACATATATAGTATGCATCCATATGCACTCATATAGAAGTATCCGAAAGATATATGTATATGGAATCCTTTTAAAATAGTCGTATGATGTGTATATCACGACACAAATAGCGGACGCTAATTTTTGAAGAAAGAAATGCATTCCGTTTAAAGTATATGCCCTTCCTTTTATGAAATGATTTATTTAAAAAAGGTTTTTCTTTTGGAAAAGTCCTGTGTCGATCATAGACACGTGGAAAATAGTGAGACTGCAGCTCCTTTGAAAATCTCTTTAATATATATCGATATATGTAAATAATATTCAGGTACTGTCTCGTGGACCAGTCCTGTTCGGCTACTATATATATAGAATAATATATCTCATTAGTGCAGGGCATCTATATCGATTCCTCACATTTCCATAGTATATCCATATCAGTGCAGGGCATCTATATCGATCTCTTCCATATCCGTAAAGACATCATGTGTCAAATACTCTCAATCACTTATGGATTGATCACACATATATCACCGGCAGACATCTTGTGTCTACCTACCTCAATCCCTCATGGATTGATCACACATATATCAACGGGTGATATCTTGTATCTCCCTGCCTCAATCTCTCATGGATTGAACACGCAATATTATATATCATGGATCTCCGGCCATATCCACCGTGTCCGAATCATAATTCTCTTTCTGATATTCTTTTATATATATACTCAATCTCTTAGGATTGATATCATATCACATCATATCCATAGTAATATACATCTCGTCGAACTCGTACTTTTTTAGTCTGTATGAACTAGACATAGTACAGACGGGTAACATATAACAGTACAAGTGAGTAAAGTAAACATAGCGTAACAATAACATGAGCGTAACACAACTAATAAGATAAATAAGGCACGAGCGAATACATGTAAAGTAAGCGTAGCGTAAACGAACAGTAATAGGTAATTACAGTAATAGGTAATTACTTCGAATATTCCCACACATATATTTTTAAAGTAGAAGGAAGCGTTTGAAAATAAGGAGGCTGCGATATTTTAAAAATATATATTTATCCTTTTGAAATCCAAATAGCACATCCTTTCATTATCACTTTTAAAATATGAAACAAATCATTGTTTTTAGAAAGTGGGCAAGACCTTTATATCTGTATAATTTCCCAATCGGGATAATAATAAGACTCCGCGAGTTAAAATAAATTAAGGCCGTATTCGGCTAATCATCATCATCTATCATCATTATCCCATCCTGTACGGAATCTCGTCTCGTATGATGACCACTAAATATATCATCATATCATATCATAATAATGATCGGTACAGATATCTAATCTACCTACCCAAACACATAGTAATAATAGTACATACATCAAGTCATTCGTACGCACATAGTGATTGGTGCAGACATCTCGTCAATGCACTCGCTCAACGATCGGTATAGACACCTCATGTCACGTGCACGCAAGGCGACCAGTATGGACCTTAAATCGCGTACTCGCTCAACAATCAGTACGGATATCAAGTCTCGTACGCGCACATAATATAGATCGTACTATAACATCAACGCTACTTTAACGTCAATCCTACCATGATATGTAAGCATGGTAAGTTTTATGTGGTATGGCAGTACTAATGATGTGTAATATAATATGCGAGTCTGTGATCTTACAACATGGCAATCATTAGTATTTGTGCTAGCGTTCTATCAAGTGTGTTTACAATAAGCCTACTAAATCTAAACTATCGATTTATACTAATCAGCGGCAAGTCTAGTTATGCGTAACACGAACAAAAAGCACATAAATAACATAAATTAAATAATATGTTTCATGGGGGTGCTATATGCCATCCATCCGATTCCCCACTTGTAGATATAATTTACTCACAGTATACGATCGAGCTAGTCGTATCCTACGATCGTCTGGCCCTTCGTCACCGCTTCAGAGGTCTTCACAATCGAACCCAGCATAAAAATAATCATGTAAAACATATAGAACCCAAATCGGCAACGCTATAATGGGTGAACGTCCGTAGGTTAGAACGTATGACACCCGTGTACTAGTCGTGTGCTAACTACAACGAATTACCCCTCAGACTTGCTGTTTTAACACCAAAGACCGAATCAAGAATTAGAAGTACAATTTCACAAGTTTAAAAATCTTAAAACATCGTTGAAAACCCCACCAAAATACTTACAGATTTTGCCTTGGGGAAGCAGGGGAAAAAAGGTATTAAAAGGGCTTAGTTGCAAATAGAACAAGAACCAGATCAAGACCCACACCCTAACTCTACAGGGGGCCGACCAAAAAATGGTTTTGGCCGCATGGCATGGGAGTTAGGAGACCGTGCTTCTGTGGTGGTCTTCAAGTGGTCTAACAAGCTTAAAACGATCATTCTTTTATTTTTCAGGGATCAAAAAAAATATCCTAACCTAGGCTTGAATCAAGACAACCCCAAAACATGATATTTAAACTAAAATTATAGTTTTCATGCAACACTTAAAGCTTAAAAAAGAATGGATCTTATACCTATAGCATGAGCTTCAAGGAGGAGATCAAGGCTTGCAGGATGCCACTTGAAGAACTTAGGGACTTGAGAACTTGAAGACTTGATGGTTTCAACTAGAAGAGGTGATTTGTTTGTGTTTGTAGTTAGGATTTTTGAGAGATTGAGAGGGTGCAAGTCATGAAGTTTAGAGATTTTTGGGGGAGAATGAGAGAGAGTTTGAGAAGAGAATGAGAGTGAGATGAAGGGATGAGAGAGGGAAGTGGGAGGGGAAAATGAGGGATGGTGGAGGCATGGCTTGAGAAGTCCATGCCTCTTAAGTCCTCTCTCTCTCTCTTTCATTTCAAATTAAAATAAAAGAGGTAGCCATGACATAAATAAACAAATAAAACCCTAATCTCATTTATAAATGAAATGATAACATTAACCCAAAATAAGTGCTTGACATGCCAAAATTAATTGTTAACATTAATTCGAAAATATTGGTTTTACTATTTTCAGTTTGTATAGATATATACCAAATTATGATAACCCAATTCAATAATTAGTATTATTATAATTAAACATATTATATTATTATTTAAATTCTAAAATAATCTTTACCATTTTCTGAAATGTTACAACGTAGTCATTCAAGCTCTGGTCGAAGACGCATAGCAAAATGGTACAAATGCTGATGATCACAGTGCTTGTAGTACTCGATAGAGACATCCCCCAATGATACTGGAATCTGAACCTCCTTGAGGTGTAATTCTTCTCAATATCTTGATAGAAGAGAGTAAAAGTCCTGAACAAAATGATCTCCCTGTCTAGCATCCTGAAAGGCCTAATGCAGTTGGTATTCACGAGCAGCACCTGTCTGAACGGGCATACAGTTAAGAGCAATTCACTGCCGATGAGAGGTAATCAGATGTCCAATAGACAAACGAATAGGAGTCACTACCGAACGTGCAATATATGCCATAATCTGTTGATCAGTTTACATCCATCGATCACGGGTGATAATGTAGAGACCTAAAGTATCAGTGGAAGAACTGGAGTGATCGGCTGGAGTCACAGGCATAGCAGAAGAAGTGGTGGTAGAAGGATAAACGAGAGTGCCATCAATGTAACCCCATAATGCGAAGGCTCGAAAATTATACTGCATAGTAAGGGCCCATCCAGTATAATCTGCAGACTTGGTGAGTATATTGTCGATTTGGAGAAAGGAATAAAGTGCACGCTTATCCATTGCTGGATGGAAAAAAATGAAAACGGCTCAAAAATGGCTTAAATATGCTCAAAAACTGTCTCTGGCTCGGGATAATCAAGAACGACTGTGCTCGGGTCGGGTCGGCTTGAGTCGGCTCGGGTCTGCTCGGTCAGCTTTGAGTCGGATCAGGTCGGCTCGGTCGGCTTGGGTTGGCTCGGTCAATCTAAAGGCTCAGGATTTTAGCCTTAAATCCAACAGCTAATAGCTTTCTTCTTTAATTCTTCTCTAATAATACCCACATAATGCAATGGCACGAGGAAGCGGAGAAGGCAGCGACTCGACCATGATGAGGCAGGCGAGGCGAGGCGAGATCGAATTCGAGTCTCCACACGGGCAAGGAGAGATTGGAGATCGGAGATCAACCGATGTTGGAGGCGAGGCGATGCAAGAGGAAGCGAAGATTTGAGATTAACCGAAGACGAGGCGAGACACGAGGAAGCGGCGAAGACGATTGGAGGCGAGGACGATGAAGACGATCGAATTGCCGCGAGACACGAGGATGTGGTGGAGGATAGGCCGGTGATGTCTAGGTTTCGGGTATCGAAAACGTCGCTAAGACGTCGCTAAGGCATGGGCTGACTCGATGTCATTCCGTGACGGCAATGATGCCCACGAGAAAGAATCGACAACGAAAAGCAACAATGATCAATCGACGGCGACGAAAGCTCTGAAACCATATTACAAATCATAGTTTTGGGAAAAGAGAATTATTATTATTGATTGATCAAAATACAATATACAATGTGTCTATCTATATATAACCAATAAGATTAAATCCTATATATAACCTATAAGATTAAATCCCTATATAAAGATTTAAAGATATAGGAAAGATTTAACAGTTACATAACTATAAGCAAATCCAATGTATCAAGCCAACTAAATAGCTAGACTTGGACAAATCCAAAAAGAATACACAAAATCAAAAATCTCTCACACAAATAATATGCCAAATTCTTATCTAATTCTATCTAGTTCACTAGTATAGCTCCTATCATGAGCACAAGCAAGCAAGCCGGAGATGAGAAGAGAGAGGGCTTCATAGCCGAATTAGGCAACACGAGTGGCCGCTGTCCTTGGTTCAATCCTGAATCTGCTGGTGGAGATGCCGGTAGATCACTCGCTGTTGGTGGCACAGCTGGTGGCTCAGAGCCTCCTGACGCTGCTGCATAAAACATTTCAGGAAAAAAAATGAGCATACAAATGCATACTGGAATTTATTACGCCTATATATGTTACTGAGAAAATTGAAATTCTTACAGGATGGTGGAAGAGGAGGAAGTCTTGGTGCGAAAGCTGCCGGACCTGTAATAAAATACAATTATCAGGAACCGACTTGATACATAAAGTACCAGTATATTAATACTAATGAGTTTTTGTTACCTGGACTCGGGAGTGGACTTGCCGAAGCTGTAATCAAATAAATATTCATATATCAGATGCAGTTGACCGTCTATGAATATGCGAACATGAAGCTAGATCTACGAAGTTTTACGTACCTTTGCATCCAAGGGGAACCTTTTGGGAGTTGCACAGACGAGGAAGCGTGATGGCCAGTGTCCGGTTGATCGGTAGATTGAATGGGACGTTTCCGGTAAGTATAAGGCAGGCGCAGTCCGTGCTGCTCCCGATAAGCGATCCCAGGGCAGTGCAGCAGCCGGGGGTCGGGGACCCGCCGCCGTTGGTGCTTCCGGTGAGGAAGTTCAAGCATGGGGTGAAACTACTAATC
Source organism: Agapanthus africanus (assembly GCA_030015575.1). NCBI lineage: Eukaryota > Viridiplantae > Streptophyta > Magnoliopsida > Asparagales > Amaryllidaceae > Agapanthus > Agapanthus africanus. The sequence goes on along the minus strand of JASDDO010000012.1, from coordinate 130,093,107 downwards.
AAAGAGTTTGTGCATGAGGTTGTGATTTGAGCTGAGGCTATATTCATTGAGATCAAGAGAGAAATAATGAAGATGGAGATTGCATTGGACGAGCTCTTAGTGTTCATCTTCATGTTGATTTCTTTTGGTGAATGAAGGAGAGAGATTGGTTGCAGTGAAGGGATTGAATTTATTTATAGTTGAGGTTAGTTGGAAAGTTGGTTATGGAGATAACCAAACTTAGCTAACCTTGTCTGATCATTTGTGCAACTATTGGCTATTAAGACACTCTTCCTTGGGTTTTGACTGATTTTTTATTTTATTTAGTTAGGCAGTTTATATTATTAGGTAAACTACAAAAAAATACCTTCAGCTCTATTGTATATGGCTAAAATAATTTAAAAGGTTTTATTTTTTTTAGTAAAATACCTTAAATTGCCATTGACTTTCTCACTAAAATACCCTCCGTTCTTATTTATTCCAATCGGTTAATTGTTCGATTATGTGGCTTTTGAAAAAATTTACCCTTGCTAAGTGATGATTTGACAATTCTTTTTTGTTTCCCTATCTTTCACCCTCTATCATCCAATCATCCGTCTTCTTCACTCTCCTCATCATCACTTCCTTTCTTCTAACCCATCCTTCTCCCCATATCTCAAATGTTTCGGCTTCTTCTTGTGCACCTCTCCTCAACCACCACCATCTCATCCGTCTTTCCAAAACTCAAAGAGGTAGGCCCATCGAACTTAATTCAAAACTCAAAGAGGTAGGCCCATGCTAAACTAAAACAGCCAAATTTTTTTCAAATCATTTTCCATCAACTTGTTCAAGAAAGAAACCGAAAAGAGAGAAAATTAGAATATTAATTTGTTTACTAAATTTATATGTGTGTGCGCTTGCATGGGTGCATGCTTGGGGGGGGGGGGGGGAGGGAGGGAGGGAGAGAGAGACACACCCTATAATCCACACTATCAAGTTTTTACTCGCTTGATATGTCTTGTAATTTGTGCATATAAGAAAAACTGTCATTTATTCCAACAATGGTTATTTTATGCATGAAGGGCTTGAAAGCTAAACGTTTTATGGTGATACTCCATATACTATAAAATTTATTTGATTCATTTGTGAAGAGTCTTTAAAAATTGGAAGATCAATTTGAATGGTGTCGATCATCTAAATATTTACTATGAGTTTTTTGATATAAAACGCCGTGATCTCCTCAATGGCTTTTTTTTTATAGAAATTATAAAGCAAAAACTTTATTTTCATTTTAGATTCATGTGACTGATATATAAATATGCTCTTAAAAAGGCATGGCTATATACACTGTAGCACCCTAATGTTTCATCAATATAGCATTTAAATATCTAAGTCTTAAAACTCGGCTCTTTAATATCTAAAACTATACCTCGTTGTCATTTTGCTGTCTGCAGTCATTAAAAAATATGTATATTCTTTTTTAGTTTTTCATATGCTTTCTCCTATGACCTTTCAAACTTTTATTTTCCTTGTCTAAAAAGGAATATATAAACCCATGAAAAACGGTAGGCAGTATTTTAGGTACCGGAGAGCCAAACTTTACACTTTAAGTATTTAAGTGCTATATCGGTCAGACATCGGGTTATTAAATAGCTATTTAACAAACAAGAAAAAGGAAAAAAGAAAAAGGAAAGGTTAAATTTCATAGAATTCTTGAGATACATTATTGAACTTTAAAAATGCCATGAACCCTCTTTAAACTAGCAACGTCGTCTAAATTTTAGCTTCATCAACCCATTTTGATCGTTCAATAATGCTATCTCAGAAACTCTTACACCTCGATGTGCTTTATAATTTTTTTTTAAAAATAAGAAAGAAAATAAAATAAAAGGGTAAACTGTCATAAAGCCCCCGATCTGCTCGGGAGTTGTTTCAAAACCCTTGATATTTTCGAAATTGTTGGGACTGTTCAAAATCATTGCGGTTGCATTTCATTTAGGAGTTTATTCTCTCCAACTGCTTAGATATTACAACCAACTGCTTAAATTTTATATGCAGCTTTTTAGGTATTACAAACAACTGCTTAAATATTACCAACAACTAGTCTAAAAGGGGTTTAATAGGGCCCGCGGGTTTTTACACAAGTTTGAACCGGGCCGGGCTTTTTTGACAATTTACCCAAATAGGAAGGCCTATGTTGGCCCATCTAGGCTTGTTTTGGAGAAGGAACCTTGTGAACGCATATGCGCATTATATTGTTATTGTATATATATTCGTCTTTCTGTCTTTCACCCAACACCAATCCTAAACGCAACCCTCGAGTACTTGTCTTGTTCCTCTTTTCCCGAAGAAATTTGCAAATTTTTCTCAATTGATCACTCATACAAACAAAAAATAGGGAACAAGATTCAAATCCAAGGTACGATCTCTCTTTAACTTGCTCTAATTTCGTATCGACAAGGATGAACTCATGCTTAATTTGATGTCCCATTTATGACTTTCTTATGCCCCCCGCCCCCTGATTTGTTGCGATTTTTGTTGTTTAGATTACAAATTGGAGGTGACCCATTAATTATTTCTGTCAATTAGAGGTGCCATTTAAGTTTTTTTTCCATAATTTGTTCGAATTTTTGTTCTGTAAATGTGAAATTGAAGGTGACCCATTAGTTCTTGCTGATGATTAGAGGTGGGTTTTGCTTCAAATCTTTGTCGGGTTCATTAGTCACCTTTGCATTCCCCCATTTTTTGTGCATTTGGGGGGCAATGAGTTGGTGGGTATTTTTTGTATGAAGAGTTTAAGCAAGAAAAGGGTAAATTACATGGGTGGAAGTTACAAGAATGGAGTTGGAACAGCCCTTGAGTTTGCTTCTCTTGTTCGAGATCGGTTGTGAATTTAGGATATTGGAAATATTGATATGTAGATTTCAAATTGAGGGTAACCCATTTATCCTTGTTGTTGATCAGAAGTGGGTTTTGATTCAAATCTTTATAGGGTTTGCTAATTCTATCTCTTCCCCTGTTTTCTGTGCATCTAAGATATAGGGTTAGTGGGTATTCTTGATTGATCATTATTGGGATATTATGGGTACATTTAACCAACTACACAAATTACATGGGTGAATATTTTTAATTTGTTGCATTGTTTTGAGTCTTGATTTATGAGGAAACCCTAGTGTTTTTAAATATATTTATTTCATTTGTCCGAATTGTCATTTCTTGATGAATAAAAAACATTCAGTGGGTTTGTTTATCAAGGACGAATTTTTGGTTCTTTTCATGACTTTCAAATGTCTGGTGTAAAATACCCGCTTTATCGATATATCACTTTAAAGCTGCAACTTGTAATGCAACCGGGAATCATTTGTCAAGTTTTTGTTTAGCATATGTACACGAAGCATTGTCCTCCCTTCATAATTGTGTTAGAGGTTAGGAGGCCTGTACAACCCCCTGCGAATCGCCGGGGGGGGGGGAGGGGTGGGGGCTTGCAAGACCATTTTTCTATCCCTGTTAATTCTTTAAGGTTCTCTTAAATTAATGTTTCAAATAATAAAAAAAACTATTATTTAAAGCTTAAGATACATCAATATGGTATGAGGTTTGTTTATACAGCCATTGCAACCAGTTCTTGCCATGTTAAGGTCCAAGGAATTTGTCTTTAAATTGTAAAAGTTATCAACATAGCATATCTTTTGCATCCCTACGACTAGTGATCTGCAAGTGCGATTCATGTGGGTTTTAAAGTTGTATATATAAATAAAGAATCATTTGATATTAAAAAACAATACCTTTTGTTTAATGGACAAAAAATCAAATAGTTAAAGAAACATTTTTTCCCGATGATTCAAATAGTTGAAAATCCTTAAAATGTAAGAAGACATGACAGCCTGGAAATTGTTCTAATATTTTCTAAGTTAGTATCTTTTCTGCCACATGTTATATTGCGATTCAACTTGAGATTCAATTTGAACAACCCATCAATTTTTTTGTTTTAGAAGTAAAGATGAATCATCATAATGTAGAATATATTAAGGATTTAAACTGTATATACAAATTATTGAACTTCCAGGGTGTATATACAATTTTACCATGTCAAATGATGCAGGTTTGGGGGTTGTGATTGGGTGGCTGTTTGTGTGTGGGAGATGGAGCATCACATGTGGGACTAGTGTGGGGATATTTTCTTTTAATTTTTACACTTGTTGATGTGGACACTATTAAGATGCGGCATGGCTTGAGATTTTCTTTCCTTTTCGAATTTTTTTCTTATAAAAAAGGAGAATACCACATTTACCTCAAGGGTTTGGTTTCTATAATAGCATAGATATGCCACCTTTTTGCTTCTGGTAAAAGCTGAGAACAAGTCGGTTGTAGCACTCTTGTTAACTAGCTTTACAATTAAATAATAAGATGATTGTTAGAGCAGTGATGGATTCATATTATCTGCCCTTTTTTGTTTTACATATATGAGTTTGCTAACTGTTTGTCTTCGCACTTGGACGCTAGGATGTATCTTTCTCTAAAAAAACATATTTATTGTTGCCTACAAATCATTGTAGAATATGTATTCGCCTATTGACAGGTTTCTTTCATATGAAGTACTTTTTGCTCATCGATTAGTAAGATTCTTATACAAGGTTGTAAAAAGCGCTAGATGGAACTGAGCGGTTGGGACAATGTCTACCTAGACGGTTTTTTTAATTCTAGTTAAAATTATATACACACACTAATTGAAATTTCAGCAGTATATTGACATTTCAGCATAGAAAAATGTAACGTATTGACATTTCAGCAGTAGACACAGAAATATATTGATAATTCAACATAATAACCAGTAACATATTAATATTTTAACAGTAAAAGTCAGCAAAAAACAGATTTTGATCTATATAATTAAAATATTATTCAGAAAAAGCGGACAAAATTGACTATCTTTTATTTCATTATTGGTTTGGGTCAGGTATGGTGAAATGAGAACAAACTTGACCCATGATGTTTCAAAAATGACAATTTTATTCCATTGATTGGGCTAGGTTCGCTTAGGCATTTGCTTAAGCGGGATGTCTTAAGCACTTATTAATTGCTTAAATCGCTTAATTAATCCGCTTAGGGCTGAGTCGGAGTGGTTTAGCACCGCTTCTGTCTAGGTGGCCGCATAGGCCATTTTTTAGAACACTGCACTTATATAAGTGAAATTAATTTAGGTTCATTTCTGGACGATCAATGTCATGTTATTTATTTGCTTCGTCAACTTGTCAAGCGTTTTCAAGAGGGAAGAATGGATTTGCATATGGTTTGCATTGAGTTAGAGAAAGTTGACGCCATGGTCAATGATGAAGAAAGGAGTCCCAATCAAGTACATTGACATAATCAAGGAATGCATGGAGTAGTGGCAAATGTAAGAACTTGCGGTGGCCTAACTAGTGGTTTTCCGATCAAAATTGGTTTGCATCAAGGATCTGCATCAAGTCCATGCTTATTGCCATAGTGATGAATGATATTAATATAACTATCCAGGATGAGATATCTTGGGGTGTGTTATTCATTGATGATATTATTTTGGTAGATGAGACGAAATCTGTGGTTAATGTCAAATTAGATTTATGGAGCCAAATGTTGAAATCTCGGTTGTTTACATTGAGCAGGTCCAAGACAGCATATAAGCAATGCAAATTTAGTAAACAAAAAAGTCAAGATAATAGTGGTATTACACTGGATGTGCATGATATGCCATCGAACGATTGGTTTAGATATCTATGTTCCATCATCCAATAGGACGGGAAGATCGATAAAGATGTTGATCAGAGAATTCATGCTGATTGGTTGAAATGGAGGAGTGTAATATGGATTTTATGCGATCGTAACTTTCCGTCAAGGTTGAAGTGAGTTATATCATAGCGCTAATAAGCCTGCTTTATTATATGGTACACAATGTTGGGCTTCTAAAAAATATCATGTACATAAGATGAATGTAGTGGAGATGCGCATGTTTCGTTGAATGTATGGTTACACTAGAAAAAATAAGGCGCGGAATAAGAATTTTCGTATAAAAATCGGTGTAGCACATGTGGAAGAGAGGATGCGACAAAACCGCCTAAGATGGTTGGTTATGTACGATGCAGACCTACGGAAGCACCGGTTTGATTAATGGATATTCTCGATTTAGGCTAAATCAAAAAGGCGAAAGGGAGACCGAAGAAAACATGGATGGAGGCGATACGAAAAGATATGGATGCCAAAGGCTTTAATGAAAATGTATTGTTCGATAGGAGTGAGTTAAGACGGAGGATCTATGTGCTTGACCCAACGTGATCCTCATGTTGGTTCATGTAGCTTATCCCATATGATGAGGATAAAGGCTTAGCTCTTGTTGTATAAGTGAAATGAGTATTTGATATTCATGCTTTAACATAATCCTTCCTATGTTCACCTTGACTATGCTTTTGGACCATTTGTATTGAAAATGATATGATATACTCAAGAACAGTTGAGTTTGGTGTACAATATTCATCTTTGAATTTTCAGACGGCTTTACAACGGAGATAAATTCGGCTCTTAGGATTGTATATTGAATTGCCTTGTTTACGGTGGTACTTAGGATTGTAAATTGATCAGAGCTAGCAAATTCATACCATTTTGCAGAGAAGTGAATTCGATAACCTGGCATGTCTACACATAAATTCAAGCATGAGAGGGAGATGCCTCAATCTCACATTTCCTTCAATTTTTAGAGCACTAAAATATACCTATAAATTAGGGCTTTGATTGCATGTAGATAGTGTTAGGGAGTTGATATATATAATTCTTCTCGCGAAGATCTTCGGCCGTTTCTACTTTCACGAAATTATTGGCGGTTTGGATAAACTGTCGTCAGAGGTGCTCTGTATTATAGGAGAAGCCAAAACTTATCTCCTCGTTGAATTCCTACATAACTTCAACCAATCCAACATGAGCGGCACCTAGGTCGTGGTACAAGTTAACAAGCTACTTAAAATTCATTCTGATTATGACATACTGATACTTCAAGCCGGAACATTGTTTTAAGAGGCATCCCATGAAGCAAGGGCAACAGATGAAGAAATTATATCGCTCTGCGTCTTGCGAAGTCATAAATGGAAAAGGCATCTTCTAAACCCGACGTATTCCCGTTTCTAATTCCACGGTAAACCTGAACCGCCACTGCATGTGTTGTGCTGGCTACCAGTATCCAAATCGACAGTGAGCCGCCGAGGCTTCAATTTCAGCCACCACCAAAAACCCTTAATAACACCACGAACATAAGCATTGCCTATAAGATATAGAGCCACATGGTTTCAAAACCCAAATTGCCCCCCAATCCCTCCTCTCTCGCCCCTCCCTCACTCCCCTGCCCTAAATCCCTGAGGCGGGCGGTTGCTGTCGTCCACGGTCGGGTTCTTCAATGTCTTTCTCAGAATGTTAAGCCGGGGCCACTGCTGTCAGGACGTTTTCATCTTAGCGAGATGCAACGGTGCCCCATAGGGATGATAAACCTTGTTGCGAGGCATCGTTGCATCTCGCCAAGATGAAAACGTTCTGACCACTCTCGACAGCGGCCCCGGCTTAAGATGCAGAGAAAGACGTTGAAGAACCCGACCGTGGACGACAACAACCGCCCATCTCTGCATTGGATTTATGGCGAGGGAGTGAGGGAGAAGGGCAATAGAGAGGGATTGGGAGGAAGCGATTTGGGTTCTGGAACCTTGCGGCTCGACATCTTATTTGTAATGCTTATGTTCGTGGTGTTATTAAGGGTTTTTAATGGTGACCGAAGTCGAAACATCGGCGGCTTGCTCTTGATTTGGATGCCGGTAGCCAGCGCAACAACACTCACAGTGGTGGTTTGGGCTTACTGTAGAACTGGAAACGGGAATGCATTGAGTTTACGTGAAGCTTTTTCCATTTATGACTGCAACAAGCGGAGCGGTGTAATTTCTTCGTTTGTTTCCCTCGCTTCTTCGAATGCCTTTTAAGAGAATGCCCTGGCTTGAAGGATCGGCATGTCACGATCAGAACGAATTTTAAGCAGCTTGTTGACCTGTACCACGACCGAGATGCTGCTCATGTTTGGTTGGTTGAAGCTATGAGGGAATTTGACCAGATACAAGTTTTGGCTTCTCGTATAATGCAGAGCACATCTGACGACAGTTTATCCAAATCACCGATAGTTTCGTGAAAGTGAAAACGATTGTCGTATGATGCAGAGCACATCTGACGTCGGTTTATCCAAATGACAGATAGTTTCGTGAAAGTGAATTGGAGATATCCGCGAGAAGGATTATATCTGTCAACCCACTAACCCTATCTACATGCAACCAAAGACCAAAGCCCAAATTTATAGGTATATTTTAGTGCTCTAACAATTGAAGGAAAGGTTCAGAAAATGGGATGTGAAGCTTGTTGGTGGGTGTTTTGCCTCCAAAGCGTGATGGCAATGATGCTTAAGTACATCAGGTTGATTTTGGGATTGTCGACACATCGCATGAATAGATGACGGAGGAATTCTTAGGATGTGATGTTGCATTACAACGAAGGAGGACATGGCCCTACCTCTACCGTAACAACGGCTCGTATCAACTCTATAGCGTGGGTATCAATTTATTTTCCAAATACAGAACGCGTGTGGAGACGGGAGTAGTTTTTTCGAGAAGACTATTTGCATCACTTTGTTTCTTCACCGTGTAGGAACTCTGTAAATGTTTGAAATTTAAATTTAAAATTTTAAACATAGAGATTACTAGGAAACCTTTTCTTTGTTATTTTTGTCTTTATTAAGAGAACATACACCACATTTGTTTATTTTATTGTATTATCTCAAAATCTAGACCATTATTCATTAGCTACAAGTTAATTTGGCCTCAATTGGGAGTTGCCATTATAGAGATAGTCCAATTTTCATATAAAATTATCCATAACTAATTATTTTGGTAATATAGGAATATTTTTTTTGCTTTCATTTAATAAGTTGAAGGCTGTCAAAACTAAAATCGAAGCTCGTGTTTGTATAACTAAAGTTACTATCCTGTATTCATGCAGAGGACGAAGTTATTTTTCATCTAGTTTTGTTGGACTAGAAGGAAATAATTAAATAATTATATTAAACCTATCGATTTATACAGAGCATTTTCCCTCCTTAAGATGTGGAGTTTATTTTATTTTATTTTTAAACAAGGACAAATGTCATATGAAGGAATTCCTCCAATGGTAGTGATAAAAATCAGCTTCGCGTCATTTTTCCGAATGATTTCATATGCCATTTTGATCAGCATCTAAGATGCAGATATAACATTTTTCATGTGATTCTGATACGTATTAATGAATTGCTGAGTTTAAAGTTCCAGTTTTCTCGATAATAAGATATTTTTACACCAAATCTTCCCCTTTTTGACCTGGCCCGTAAGCCTTACCAAACACACCCTACATCCATATACACAGCACACACAAGCATAATACACCCGCATCTAGGGGACCTACTAATTTGCTCCGAAAGCGTTAATTTGTGATGACTTCCCCTTCCGGGGTTCGAATCCTACACTCTCCCCAGGAGGGAAGCGCCATATTAAGAGCCTGTTTGGAAGACCAGAAGCGCAATAAATAGTTATGAAATAGCTTCCAAAAAGTTGTCATGGAAGTAAACCTAAAAACTACTTCCAATATTTGTTTGTAATCTTTTTTTGAAGAAGGATGTAAATAATTAAATTGTTATGTTTTTTTATTAAGAAAAACAAAAAAGAAACATTTTTTAATAATAAGAAATTATTACATTTTGGATGTATTAAAGAGAAGTAATAAACAATTAATATTTTTTCTTGTTCCTTGTGCTCCATGACCTCTTCCAATCCAAAATGGGGGGGGGGTTGGAAGTAAGCATACCATGTAGGATTCATCTCATCAGTTGGAAGTAACTTCTAAGTTTCTCTTCCATCAAACAAACATTTAAAGCACCGGAAGTAGGTTTACTTCTGGTACTTCCATGTTGTTTCCATGTCAACAAACATGCCCTAATTGAGCTATTGCTAAAGAACATATACTGTAGTGTTACAAACAAGGAAACAAAATACAACATAACCTTTTTCACAAACAACCAAAAAGAAAAAAGAAAACAAAAGAAAAGAAGGAAGATTTACGCCGCCAATAACAGAGGAGAAATATAGATCAATAATGTTGAATGAACATTAAACATCTATCTTTAGATTTGCAAGTTTAGTGCCTAACTTATTAACTCGACATGCTTAGAAAAAACATATATAACCAGTGACGGATCCAGAAAATTTTCCTTGCAGAGGCCATGTATATTTGTGTATGTTGTAATCTTGTACAAAATTAATTGCAGTCTCTTGAAATGTCATAAGACATCAATATGTTAAGGAGTTGTTTTGATCCAAGCATTCCAACTATAAATCCGTCGTTTGTGCACAAAGTTGGAGGGTTAACATCAACTACTTCAGTTTAACAGCCTCTAACTTGCTTTTTATTTAAATGGTTTGGGTTTGGAACCCCTCCTATTTAAACATAGCATGTTAAGAAATTTCCTTCAACTCCTAAAAGAATTCTTAATATTAAACAGTTCATGTATTTTATATGTGTATGTATCCAATTCACAAAAACAAATTTAGCTTTTCCTCTTGAACGACATATTTCAAACTTTTGTTAGTCAACTACATAGATCTTTTCTTCCATTCAACTCTATTTAAGGCCATCTACCGATTTAAGAAATAATTTACATGTATATTTTTTAATTGCCTGCATATGTGTTCGTTAAGGCATACATTTAGTGTTCATTGGTGCATTAAATGTATATTTACTGCTCTTAATTGGCACACATTATGTGTCTCCATTGCATAAGTCCTGTCCATCTAAATTAGTTTTTTTTGTCTCTTTTCTTTTAATTTAATATGAGAGGCTTCTCTAACTTTTTGTGGATGCACTTATATTCTATTCTATATATTATTATATATAAAAGCTATATGAGGGAATATTCCCTCATCAAGCTTTTTAGGGGGTGCAATATGATTTTCCTTATCTGTTTATTATTTTCTTGGTGAAATGTTTGAGGATAGGAAACTTGAATGACTACATTCCTAATTTTGCATAATCTTTTTTTCCTAAATAAATTTCTACAATAAATTTTTGTGGACAATTAACATTTTTCGAGTTTGGACCTGAAAAACTTTAAATTCTAATTAGAAGCCAATTCGTGGTAAACGGTTTGGCTCTAATTATAATGATAACCCAAAATCGACTTGATTAATTAGCAGATTGGGCCAACTAACAAAATTAACAAGTTTTGTTTAATTGAAACATGATAACTTCATGTTATCGAACAATTTTGGCAGCCTTTCGTTATCCAAAATAATATTAGAACCTCAACTCTTCGGTAGAAAATAACTATCCAAATGCCTTTGTAATAATGAATAGAGTATGGTATTTCTTTCAAGAGCATATCTAAGGATTTAACCTATATTTGAATACCTTAAAACACACATATATCTCTTGCAGCAAATGTTTGGATCTCTCAGCTTAATCCATATTTCTTGTTGGTTTGGAACAAGAACATACAAATTTTAATTAGTAGACGAATCTCGGTAAACAGCTCGGTTCTGATTGTGACAACCTAAAATCAACTTGATTAATTGGCCGATTGGGTCAACTAACAAAATAAGTTTTGTTCGGCTGGAGCATGGCAAGTACATGTTGGTATTGAGCATTTCCCCCGGCCTTTCTATACCCAAAATAATGTTAGAACTACAATTCATTGATAAAAGGTGACTATCCAATTACTTTTGTAATAATGAATAAAATATAATATTTCTACCATGAACATATTTAGATAGTTAATATTAAAATTTATAGGTTTTGATCTATATTTGAATACCTAAAAACATGTATACATCCTTTGCAGCAGTTGTTCGGTATTCTTTCTAGTTGATCAATATTTCGATGGTTTCGAATCAGAATCACAAATGTTTTTATTTATTTATTTATTATTATTCTTGACTACTTGATTACATACGAAATATTCTTTTTCATCATTTAACTATCTACACACTTGATAGTAAATAATAAGGAAGAGAAAGCTGAGCATCATAAAAATTAGTTTGGGTTAATTTTTCTAAACTGATGGAATATTTAGTCTTGTTATTTCATATTATAACTTGCACCAACTACCATTTAAATTGTAATTAGATTGGCAACTTAAGCATTTAGTAATTTGTACTGGCAAAAATTTCAAAATGAATATTAAACTATTGTCTAAGTAAAGACTCATGACTTCATTTTTGCTCCATCCGACGACAATATTTGCTGCAATATCCATAAACAACTTGATAATATGTAAAATAAAAAAGTGCTGGATTTACAGGAGGGAATGTTCCTTCTTCAAGCTTTCTTTTTTGTCTTTATTCATGGAAAATTAGACTCTATCCCTTTAGTTTAAGGAAATATGTATTTAGCCCTTCCTTATGAGAAATTATTTCTCCGTCCCCTATAATTTAAATTAATATGCATTCGACATATTCTAAGTTTATCTTGAGATTCACGTGATATATTTTCGGATGAATTATTTGTATTTATTTTCTTATGAGTTATCATTATTCAATCTAGACTGTAGCGTAATATCTTTGGAAAGTATCTTATCCCTGGACACATGTGGATGCAAAAATTAGATGAGCTCTTTCATATCTTTTGAAAATTGCAATCAGACTGTTCACTATTATTTTGTATATGTATATGCATAGAAAATTAGATGAGTCTTAGATGTATTTTGAAAAATTGTAATCAACACTTTCATTATTATTTTATATATGTTCTAATCGATCGGATACGCCTATCCACTATTATTTTGCATACGTACATGCATGAAAAATTATGAGGCTCAAATATCTTTTGAAAATTTGCAATCAACACTTTCACTATTACTTTTGTATACATTCTCATCTGTTAGATACGGATCAGATGTAGTTACCATTTTCATATGATCGTTGGCGGATGCAAATATAGATATGGATAGCTATAAGAAAAGAAAACCGTATATTATCGATCAATTACCAATACAGTTATGAAATACATATGCTAAAAGTAATATACACTTCTGAAATATCTATTAAAGGTCGTGATTTGAATTATATAATATGAAAATTAGCAAGATAAGAATACATGATTTTGTGAAAATAACCATCTCCTGAAGGAGGACGGAAATTGATATCAATCGGTGATGATGGCTGGAAGTTTCCAGAGAATTTTTTTCCAAAATGCAATCAGTGATGATGGTAGAAATTTTCAAATGCAATTTGTCATCCGTAAAATACATACAATATGTAAAAATGTGTAAAGACATACATTTTTTAGAATTGTTTTAAGAGAAAATGAAGAAATTTTCAAAATTGTTTCGAGAGAATTTAGGTTAAGCTTGAAAAAATTTCGTGCAATAAAATTTAGTTACGATTCGGTCATCGATATTTTTTGGGCACCTCCCCGGGCCCGCGCATGGCACAGGGGCGCTTGCTAGTCTTGTTATATAGTAACTTATTCATCTTAACTTTTTGTTTCAACAACACTTTTTCTGACCTGTTTCTTTATTGCTCGACATTCTTATGAAGTTGGCACAAAGTAATTTCTGACTTTTGTATATTTTATCGAATTTTTCCTTCATATTCCACATGAGTAAATAATTATCCATAATCTCTTTACTTCAACCACCTACTTTGATTCTAAGAACCACTTCCTCTTTGATCTTGCAATCATGATGAATGGTTGAACCACATCCTCTTTGATCTTGCAATCTATGCAATTATCTTTTGCTAGGTCCTTTTGATCTTCAGTCTGAATACATTTAAGATTTAACATAATCTAAGCCTTTTCTTATATCTTAGCAAGCTTATGCCTTCTCCTCTATCTCAAATTATATATTTAAATTTATATAATCCTTAGACTTTGCATCACTAATCATAGGAAAAATAAGAAACACTAATTAGCAAGGTCAAGCGGATATAATAATGTAATTGGACAAGGTTTTGGATTAGGTTTATGGCTTGATGTGTAGCACCGTAGTAGTGATGACAGGAAAAAGAAAACAATGAAAAAAACCCAGATAAGGATAAGCTGGAATCACGTTACAGGTCCTTCAAATTAGAGAGCTATATTAAGGGAATAATAGGGTTAATTTGGTGCCATGTTCTAGCCACAAGAACAAGTTCAACTTTTTGTTAATCAGAGTATCAACCTGATAATTATCAAAAGTTTAAGGTATTAAAACTTTAAATCAGTTTAAATCAGTTAAATGGTAACGTGTTGCAAAAGAACTTGAATAACTTTGTGCAGTTTTTCCTTAGCCATATGTACTTAGCTTCTAATCAAGCAGACTTAAGAATTGTTGAATCATATCTTTTAAGCTTGATGAGTTAAACATTTTGCAGTGCCTAAACTTTACTGATCATGAAATATTATGAATGCGTGTACTTGGTTGCATCAAAAGCATAATTTGTTTATCAATATAGGGAAGAGAGGGAAGATAAGATTCCATTTATATTTTTTGGGTTTTTGCATTGAAATTTATTCATCTTTTGTTCTTCTAATTTTTTTCGAACTTGTAAAACTTTTGCAAAATAGGAGGGTCTGAATTCGAAGCTCAAGACTGGAACCGTTGAGATCTCTCAAGCATTAGGAGACGATCTTATATTAAATTCAGCGCATCGGTATGGAATATTACAGGATTTATTATTAAATTTTTCCAGGCACATCACTTCTATCCAAGCTGTATTGACATATATATTTATGAAATCACCAATATCCTTATTTAACATTAGGATGATTAGTCTTATCCCTATTCAAAGTTTTGCTGGATATTCTTCTTTTATATTTTCTGTTGTGTGCAAAATGAATTAGATAATCATGTAAACCTTGAAAACTGTTCTCTAATTCCTGCCTTTTTTTAATTTGTGCTTCTCTCTATGTTTTCCCTTTACCTAAATTTAGATCAACTTAAGGTTGCTCTTGGTACATGGAATGGAAGATTACCGGGAATCCTCGCATTCCCGAGAATGGGATGGCCGTGCATGATTCTAAGGAATCTTGCATTAACGTGCTTGGTATATTTTAATCATTCTCGGTAATATATGTATGTGCGACCGTCGAACGGAGGAGGGCCGATGGATGGCGACGAGGCAGGCGACGAATGGCTGATCGGCCACGAACGACTTATAGACGACACGCCGGCAAGCGACCGACAACGGATGTCGGGGAAGGCTGGCAAGGAACTACGGCCGGCAGGCGGCGAAGGTGAAAGATCAATGATGGCCCGTGGCCGGCCGGCGGCGAACGTTCGATGGGCGGCTAGCCGGCCGATAAACGATGGTGATGACCGGAGGCCGGCCGGCGGTGAACAGCCAATCGGCGGCGGGCCGGCCGGCGGACGACTTACGATAGGCGGCGGAGCCGGCCGGCGGCTGGCGAGGAAGACCGACGGCGGATGGTCATGACTCATTTCATGTTAGGCAGGAATATTTCGTGATAATCTAGAATAGACACGTATTTTGGAGAGAATATGATTACCATGAAACGAGATTATTTGATTACCGTGGCAATCCTATATTTCCGGGAATATCTTTAACGCCTCAACAAGCATGGTAATATTTCATGGTAATCTAGGATTACCACCTCGATTACCTTTTACCAAGCGCGCCCAAAAGATAACTGGTTTTCTTAGGCTTCAATTGTCTCGTATATCCTCGAATCCCCATGGACATATGTTACTTTGGTATGTACTCTTGCATTCATTTTATCTATGGTTCACTTATAGGAATCCACTATTAACCATTTTGTAGTTCAAACTCACACAATCACTTCAAATGTCCAATTCACTCCCCATTATAACTTGCAAAAGCATAAATCATTCTTTATAATATTATTAATAATGACGGCATCTATAACATATGTGAAAGCGTACCTTTGTGTGAACCTTTTAGTCCCAATTCTACCGTTATAATGGCGTGCAAATTGGGATAATGACTTACAACGAAATCTACATGTTAATATTGTCGACATGTTTATTTGAGTCTTTGAATTGCAATACCCTTTAAAATGCTCAGTAAAATTGATGGCTGAAATATCACTTTTAATTGATGGTCATTCAAGATAAGCTTGTTAAGGAAAACCGATTTCTTGATTCGAACAAAATTAGATATTAATTAGTTGAGATAATTTTCAAACATGTCTAACTACTTTTTGAAGAGAGGTGGGACACTTAGAAGTTCCATTTCCTCCTTGATTCATGAAAAAATCTACTTTGAGCTCATCCTTTCTCAGGTATGATAGACTTGAAACAAATCTAACTTAAGGATTAGAAACGATTTCTTAAATTCAAAGCCATTCTGTTCATTATGCTCATTGGGTAAAACCACTAAATGATTCCAGATAGTCCTTGTAATTCGTTCAGTGAAATCCTTTTTGTTTTGTCATTTTACATTTTCCATGTATTCTAGTAAATTTAATTTTTAGGCATTTAATTGTGTATCAGCATTATGTAAAAGTTAGTATACTTTCAATTGCATTGGTTCTACTTGTACTTTCTTAGCCTTAGGAATATATCTGGAATCTATATCTTGGATCATGGTAATGGAATCATGACCCAAATTGATTTGTTTCTGTATCACGTTTCTCTTGTGATAATGATTTGATGTAATTTTTCCCTTTTTTTCCTGGAAGTTGTATGCCTTCTCATTAGAAAGTCATCCAAGTAATCAAGTATCCAATTTAGTTGAAGGTGATTCCCTTTTCTTGTACCAAGAGCAATGCTGACTGCTTCAGTTTCTTGTCGTCTTTATTTATCTCGTCTTATAGTTGGAATTATCAAGAATCATAGACATATTGTAGTTCAATTTAACTTAAGCCCATTGGATCAATACTATCTAATCTAAAAACCGTTTATGGATGCTAACTCACAATAAGAATCGATTGTGAGCCAAACAAAGTTTCTCTACTTCTGACCATGCTTTATGTTTCTCTCTGAAATCGCGCAAGTTACTTCATATTTTCCCCTTAACATTTCTATTCAAAACTTAACCCACCATTAAGTTGACCAAGGTTAATGTTTAATTATTTTAAAACTATTACCTTTATATTCTCTATTTATCCAAATGTAGATTTTTTTTCTTTATCTTTCTCATGGAGAAATCCTAGCCACAAGAAAATTTAATGACATGAAAAGATAGAAAGAAATGAGGCAGAAATATTTTCAGTAGGTTAAGAGAGCCAGGAAAATATATAAAATACCAAGATCTAAGGAAGATTTACAAAAATAAGAGAGAATTTAAGGAGCAATATAAGAAAAAACCAAATAATACCGCTGTGTTAACGGAATATTTTAAGAACATGTAAATTAAGGGCATGTTTGGTTAGCAACAAAAAGGAATTGCAACAATTGTTGCATGTGCGGCATTTGTTGCAAAAAAAAATGTCCCAAATTCATTGTTTTTTTTATCTTCAAGTTTTGTAATTGGATTTCCAAATCCAAACCATTTTTTGTGTTTGGTAAAATAAAGGAAATGCAGCATTTGTTGCAAATTTGCATATGTGGCATGTACAAAGCTTATGTGGCACCCATAATAATTATCATGCTCACCATTCCCAAAGTTGCAACTCTTGTTTCAAGCAAAATGATAGCATGTTTGCTTAACAACAAAAAAGAATTGCAACATTTGTTGCATCCAACAAATATTGCATGCGGCATTTGTTGCAAAAAAATTGACCCAAATCCATTGTCCGGTTATATTCAAGTTTTGTAATTGTATTTCCAAATCCAAACCATTTTTTATGTTTGGTTGAACAAAAAACTATAGGAAATGCATATGTAGCAGCATATACAAAGCTTATGTGGCATCCCATAATAATTGCTATGCTCACAATTCCCAAAGTTGCAACTTTTGTTACAACCAAAATGAGTGCAACAAATGTTGCAAAAATTTGATGTTTTTTGCATGAGCATTTCCATTTCCTACTCAAGTATGTTGCTAACCAAACAAAGGAAATGAAGACTTTTTGCAACAAAAGTTGCATGAATCTCCATTTACAAGGTACCAAACAGCCCCTGAGCGCAACAAATGTTGCAAGAATCTGATGCTTTTTGCATCTCTATTTCCATTTCCAACTCAAGTTTGTTGCTAACCAAACAAAGGAAATGAAGATTTTTTGCAACAAATGTTGCATGAATCTCCATTTCCAAGCTACCAAACATCCCCCAGCTATAAGGAGGAATTTGGAAAACTTGAAGAATTTAAGGGAGAAAATGGAAATATTGAAATTAAAGGGAGTTTTCTTTCTTTCAAAAAGAGAGAATATGACAGCAGTATAGAAAAGCCCAACTTTTTTACATTATGCGGCCAGTAGCAACAATTGCAGGTTGAACCATACCCCTTTTAATTAAATATTTTTTTTGGGCACACAACTTTTAAGCTATAGAATAAATGTTTTTACCCTAACCTCTCTCGTCTCTTTTTTTTATTCACAATCCTTGACAAAGACACTTGAGTTTCTCCTGTTTCGGTCTATGGTATAGTTGTTATCCTTTCACCTTAATTTTCTCAATCTATCAACTTCACTTTGTTTTACCACGCACCACTCCCATGACCGTGGCATGTGGAAGAGTATGTTCATATTCTGCTTATGGGCATAGTTGCAATTATGTCATGCTATGTGTCTTAGTTGAAGAATATGTGTAATCTAGATGTAGGTTGCAATCCACTTTTGGCAAGCCCACTTAATGTGCGTGACCAAATTGCATAAAGAAACTCGATTCTGATTATATTGCATCAGATTTATTTTACTAATTTATTCTCAATACATTGGAAAGCATTGTTCTCTCTACTGCTTTCTGTTTATTTTAGCTTGTTCTATTATTCATAATGTAATCAAATTTCTTACTAAGAAATATACGCTTGTACAGCTGTACCAAATCAGACATTCACGGTTTTACCTCTTTTACAGTTTTGGGCTCTATATTTCCTTAAACTTTCTTTATTAGGGTGAATATCTTCAAATATCAAATATTCATGCAAACTATGTAGACTGTCAATGTTACTATAGCGGTTAAACTCAGTGTAAATACGCAATGACAAAAATAGAGAACAATTACAACGCAACCTTGATAATAGTTAATAAACAATAAGTGTTTTTTAATTGCGAAGCAGAATTTTCATTATTTCTATATTCCAACAAGACCTGTTAACATAGAAGGAAGCATTCATTTAACTAAAGGAATATATGTTTGGTTAAATTCTAAATATCCAAAGTGTCTTTATAGTTAGTTCAGTTGAGCTTCTGGGAATAGACAGGGTAAACTCTTAAAGAGTGTTCATCTTGATTACTACAAATGCCTAGGTTTGCCTATGCTCTTAGTTTCTTTGTTAGATTTCTTTTCTTTTAATTAATAACTATAAATAGAATCCAATTTATATGCTTGTCACAAGAGTCGCAACAAATATTAGAAACTGTATCTTGTATTAGTATTAGAAGACAACTTTTTCGGTAAATATATTTTGATTTGTTTTCTCAATTTCTTCTTGATTTGCTTCAAAAAAGTTATGGTTGTACCTTGAATTTCAATCTTTCTTTATACTTATACAAAGGGGACTTGGGCAAGGCATCTTTTGGGCATCTTTTGAGGTCAAACTATTTTTCCATTTTTGCCCTTTGATTTATCTATAATTCATTTGTTTATCCATTGTCTTTGGCCCATTCATTTAAGGCCCACAATAAAAATGACTGATTGGTGATTTATTTTGTTTTTCCTTCTTTTTTTCTAACAAGTTCTTATGATAGGGTTTCCCGTAACATGGATAATCAAGCAAATTTTTGCCCTCATTTTTAAATTGTAATTTTTGAAAAATGTCCATGATTTCATTTTCCTGCAAATATTTGTTTATGGCCCTTTGATTTTTAAAGTGGAAAAATCAAAGGGCCGAAAGCTAAATTAATTCTACATATGGAACTTTCATAATTTTTGTGGAAGTTTATTTCTTGGTAATTAGTTTATCTTTTTATTTTTCTTTGATTTACCAAATCAAAGAGAATTTTGGATGGTTGGTTAAGCTAATTGATTAATGTGTAGCACGTAATCGTTAGGTTATAGGAAAGAATGATGAATTGGGATTTTATTGCATTTTTATGGGGATAATGGATTGAATTAAATTTTCTTATGGAGTCTGTTTTGTTTAACAGAATAATGGGATACTTCTTTTTTAAGAAAACGATTCACAAGATATAGATATCAATAAATTGTGTTTTTGTATTCTTATCTGATTCTGTTGGAATTGTAGCGATTTGCTCGCTAGGTAGCACTTAGATTTTTTATAATAGCCATGTGAACTACATAACCAATGTGATAGAAAACAATTTAGCAAACCCATAATACCGTGATCTTTATAGCAAAAATAGTTAATACCAAAAATAACAAAAAAAAAATTATTGTGCTTTTATATTCCAATAGAACTAATCATATTATTAGATTTTTTTTGGATATAATGAAAGATATAGAATTTTGATTTAGAGACTTTTATAAAATTTCATATTAGATTGGTACTTGAGCAGTTTAGCTATCAATGTAAAAGTTTCCAAAAAAATAATTGCGTAGGTGTATGTAGCCATTTTTTATTTGTATGGACTTGTTAATTTCTTATAGATTGTTGATTTATTATACATTACGGTGTCTTTAACTTTCTAATTTCCTGCGTGTTATGCACAGGGTTACCGCTAGTATTAACACATCTGTGTATATCTTTTCAAGGCTGAATTACCCTAAACTTCCCTAATTATTAGCGTTTTCCTGAAGTACTCAAGGTTTTTTAATTACCGTGAACTCCCATAAACCTTGGTTTTGAGAGATTTTTCACTAAAATTCTCTTAAATATAACTCTGAGGGAGCTTACCGTTATAACCAAACTCTAAGGTAGTAACCGGAAAGGCGGAAAGTGCTCATAGTTAAGGGCAGTTTAGTGTAAATTAACCTTTTTCCAATTAGGGAATTCATTTAATAAAGTGATGTAATTATTAAAGAAATATTTGTTCTTAATATATGCTAAGATCCTTATGATACCAATATTTTATCATCACATGTTACAACTATTTTTCCCTTGTCTCATTTCAGGTTTGTTCCAGTTTTTCAAAACCTACCCGAATGACAAACGATAATATGCAGCTCATCGAAGGTTTCCCTGATGCTGTCTCCCTTATGTTCCTTGCCCGCGTCCCCTTCTCCTACCACATGAAGCTCCAACTCGTTTCCAAATCATGGAGACAAGCCTTTCGCAGCCCTGAGCTCTTCAAGACCCGATGCGAAGTGGGCTCCACTGAAGAGCTCCTCTGTGTCCTCGCCTTTGAGCCCGAAAACATCTGGCAGCTCTACGATCCCTTAAGAGATCATTGGCTCACTCTTTCGAAAATGCCCTCGGAAATCCGCCACCTTGCCCGCTTCGGGTCTGCCTCTGTTGGCGGACGCCTCTTCGTGCTCGGCGGGGGGAGCGACCATGTCGACCCAGCGACGGGTGACCACGATGGCATCTTTGCCACCACTGACGTTTGGGTGTATGACCCTGCCAGATGCCAGTGGGCCCGCCGTGCCAGCATGCTAGTCCCTCGTGCCATGTTCGCCTGCTCTGTTGTTGACGGGAAAATCGTCGTCGCCGGCGGCTTCACCAGCTTCCGGAAGTCCATATCGAAAGCGGAGGTGTATGATCCAGAGGCAGACTCATGGGCCCCACTCCCGGACCTTCACCATGCTCACACGTCCGCCTGCACGGGCGTGGTGATACAGGGGAGGATGCATGTGGTGCACAAGGGGGTGTCGACGGTGCAAATCCTTGAAGATGGTGGTCAAGGTTGGATGGTGGAAGATTCCGGGTGGCTGCAGGGCCCGATGGCGGTGGTGCAGCATGAGCTGTACGTTCTGAACGGCGGGTTGATACAGAAACAGCAGAAACAGGAGCAGCAGCAGAAGTGCGTGGTGGATAATAATTCCAATAAAGTGGTCTTGTCTGCGTCAGAGTTCAAGAGCAGGATAGGGTTTGGGATGATTGGGCTCAGAGACGAGATTTATATGGTCGGGGGAGTTCTGGGCCCAGGGCCAACGAACCAGTCGATCAAGCAGTTGTGTGATGTGGACGTGCTTTCTGTCGGGGGAAGCAAGTGGCCGGCGTGGAGGCAGGCTGCGCCGATGAGCTTGTGTTGCGGGAGCATTTTAGGCTGTGCAGTGCTCAAGTTTTAGCAGATGTGTTTGTTGAAGATTTTAACTTTTGCTTATTTGCTCCTTTGATTTCTCTCTGGTACTGTATAAAGCGTTTGATGATGATTCAGGATTAGAACAGGAAAAATATCACTCATGTTGATAGGTCCTGTTGATGTTTTTTGGGTCAGAGACTGTATTTGCTGAATATTTGTAGGCAAATTACAGAATTATAGTTGTTTAGGTGCAGTTTCTTTCCGATTTGACACTGCTTCATTACTCTCTTATCTGTGATGGGTTTTTCGGTTTGGGTAAATTGTCAAAACCCCAAAGCCACGTTTCCCACGGTCAAAAACCACCTTCCCCTAAGATGCCCATCTTGTCCTTTGGACCCATATGAGCTATAGTTGTACAACTGTCTTTGGCATTTGTGATAGTTGACAACTGAACATGTGATATCTGGTCGTATGAGATATCTATTCAATTTCATTCATAAGATATCCAGCTAGTTTTCATCAAATTGGTAGCAGTTAATGGTCTACCATAGAAATGTTGTAAACCATAAAAATGTTATATGGCATATATTTGCAGTATCCAACTAGTTACATGAGATATCTGATAGGTTTTATGCAGTATCTAGCTTGTTACATGAGATATCTGATAGGTTTTGTGCTGTATCTAGCTCGTTACATGCGATATCTAATTGGTTTCATATAGTATCTAGCTGCTTACATAAGATATCTGATGGATTCCATGCCGTACCTAGCCGGTTGCATGAGATATCTGATAGATTTCATGCAGTATCTATCAGGTTATATCTGATTGGGTCTCATACATTAGTTTAGAATTAGTGTTTGGAAGTAATGAAAGAAAATTAAATTTTTTGTTGTTGTTTATAACAGTAAAATGTGTCATCGTCTTCTATCCCACAAATCACATATGACAAAAGTTATGATTTGAATCAAGAATGCTGGCAGTGAGACAAGACGAGTCATTGATGCAAAAAATATCCTGAAAACTTAGCATGATGTAATTGTGGGTGATGATTGGAGCTATATTGTTTACCGTCGAAAACAGAGACGACCTGGGACGGGACGTTTTGCCTGAATTTGGGGGCAGATACTATTTGGAACTTATCTGTCCACCTCTCCGAAAATACCAAGTTGATTTATGACACCGTATATCAGAAGTTTGGACAGATGCGACTGTTGTAGCGTGACTTTATCAAATTCCCTCTCCTTGAGGAGTTTTTGATTGTGGGAACGTTCTTCCCTGCAGGCGCAAACCCCTGCAGTTAATTACGTTATCGCGTTGCGACAACCATTTTCACCTGTTCCGGTAGGTCACTTCGTATCGTGTTATAATTTGTTTATTATGATTTCCCGTGGATTGTATATGGAGAATAGTTTATGTCGTCACCCGTAGAGTGCAGATTAGTCCAAATTCATATATATATATATATATATATATATATATATATATATATATATATATATATATATATATATGGTTTGAGTTTGAACCTAGATCATATGTTCCATCGGCTCAGAGATTTAAGGATCATTAATTTTGTTTTAGATTAAGATCGACTAAAATATATAGGCGTATGGGTTAAGGATACGTTAGTCTCATATAAGACTAAGATCAACTTCGAAATATTGTTAAAGATCATTGATCTGATAGGAGTGAGCACATGGCTTGGTCACAGTGAGCATATGGGCTCATTTGATTTATAATCACGGAAGTTTAACTTTAGAAAAAGTCTAGCCCCTTTTGGACTGGGTTTTGGGCTTTATATTGCCCGCTCAGTGCTAAGCACTCATTTTATGAGGCTCACGTATATATCACGTGAAACGCTCAGGCTGGGACATTGCCCTATTAGTGCTAAGCACTTAGTCACTTAGACTGTGAATATAATATTCAGATCATGTTCTGACGCTCATGTGTGTTAGGGATATGTATGCCATAGAGGCCATTATTGTACGTTGATGTATATTATAGTTGATGCTTGGACATATATATAGATGACTTTCTTGCTCGACATGATAGTATCTTATCTGGTTGCCTTTATCTTAACATGTTCACTGGTATTATTATACTGTCTCTCATATACATGTTGATAAACCTCTTAGGATGTAGGCTTGACTACTGGGAATATGATGTGGATCATACTACTGAGACCTGGGTAGTCCACAGGCACATCCTTCAATTGTTCCTAGTCGAGAGAATATCGAGACAGGGTATCGATATTCCAGAGTAGACTAGTGTGTACGTTTCTTGACTCTGTATGGGGTGATGGTTGATCCCATATCCATTGGTGTTTGACATCAAAGATTGCACACATGTGCTCATTAGAGAATGGGTACACCGAACATGACTCGCCGAGAACTCCTAGATGGTACTATACCTATCGTCAGATAGCAGTTCTCTGGTGACACTGGTACATGTTAGTTTGTAGACCCGAGATCGTCATAGAGTCTTGTGTGGTTCCCACTGTGCTTTGATTTCCTCCCTACCACGGCTCAAAGGAGTCGTGCAAACAGGAGGATTTTGGGTACAGTCCCGAGTCGCATGGAGGCAATGAGCGATAGAAGGAGTTTCGTCTCTCCCGGTATAGGGAGTTGATATTGCACTATGCTTGATTGGCTATAATAGGAAGTCCCTGGCTAGGGTCGTTGATGAGATTTACAGGTAAGTGTTATCAGTAGTTTCTCATACCGTTATAGGCCACACATCGACATGACTTATCAAGTTATTGGGGTCTGACGATTCCACCCTCAGACTTGATATGCGACATATCAGACGAAGAGACCGGACTGTACGGTAAGTGTTACCTATAGGCTTCATGGGAGTTTGGACAAGCTTGCTTGTTAATCTTCTATTTGCTCAATACCTGGGTAGCCGTTACGTCAAACTAGTACCGCTGACGGCTTGCGGGTAACTGATGTGATCATTACCTACTGCTGGCGTATTGACGAGTCTTTAGAGTCCCACACAGAAGTTTTCTAGTTCAAGCGAAATGAAGTAGGGCACATATGTTGATATATGCGGGGGCCTGATTAAATACGTGTATGTGATACCGTATTCTAATCTGGCGGTTATTTGTTATCAGTTAGGTTATATGTGATATAACCGGATTGTGGAATCAAGTGTTGATTTGATAATGTGATATACAGATAAATAATATTAGTCGGTTATATGTGATATAACCGGATTATTGAATCAAGTGTTGATTTAAGAATATGATATATATTTATATTTGATATAATTATATATTAACTAATATTATTAGCTCACTAATTATTTTCTTCATAATTAATATATATATATATATATATGAAGCTGTAACATTTAGGAAAAAGCTAGAAATAAATAAATTTAATTAAATTAAGAATAAGCTGATAAATCACAAAATGATTAAAATCAAATATGTCAATCTTCATAAGTTATATGTAATACAAATTAAATTAAAATTTTTGAATGTAAATTAAATAAGTTATAAGGGTTTTAATGAAAATTTTAGCTTCAATTTAATAAAAGATGTGTTTTATAATAAGCTAGTTGTGAGGGGTTGAATTGCAAAGTTAGGTTTTATGCAAATAGGGTTTTTTCAAGGGTTTAAATGAATAAATGGAATCATTTCAGTTCTGAAATCAAATTGAAATTTAAAGGAAAATGGAAGATAAATCATTAAACCACCTCATGCTTGCATGTTTGCAAATTCTTTCCACCTCCTTCTTGCATGAAACATGCACACCTTTGGCTTTGACACCTCCTCCTTCTCTTATCTTTTCCCATTCACTTATATAGCTCAAATTCTGTTTAAACTCTAAATCAAAACTGAAAAGAAAATCAAAAGAAAAGAAAACTAAGAGAGAACAAGAAAGAACAAGAGGAAGAAGATGAAAGAATGAAGCTTGTTCTTGAGTGTTGTTCATCATCAAGCTAGGAGGAGCTTGTAGATCTTTGGGGGGTTATTCCTACAGCAAATTAAGAGGGTAAATTCTTATTCACAGTAGGTTAATTAGGCTCTGTAGATCAATTAAAACAGATTGAACATGTCACATAATATTGTATTTTAGCTAAACTTACAGTCTGCTAGAATCTGCTTTAATCTGGAACATAAATAAATAAATTAAACAGAGTAGAAATGATGTAGGAATCAAATAGAACACACCATAAGAAGACGGAGGCAGGGGGCCGGTTTTGGGCCGGCGACAGTAGAGTTTTGGCCGGCGTCGCCGGCCATGTGAGGAGTTTTGTGGGTTTGGGTTTTTGGGTAGTCTACAGTGTACAATTTAGGCTATTTTGGCACTGTTGAATTAACTTAGTTTCACTGTAATTAAAATCTGGGAAGATATATCGGTAAAAGAATCGTAAAACACTAAATACGACACGACTAAATCGTGTCGCGTGTTAATTTCTGAACCAGTACAGATTAGGGTTAAAATCCAGCAAGACTAAGTGTTTAATAACTTGAAAAGATCAGATAGTATATAACTTATGTGGGTTAGCGTGTTTCTATGTCCGTTATATCGGAATAGTCGTTTTGCTTATATATGTAAACTTGGTATATTTAGACGCGGATACGAGGAGTACGGAAGCCGCGAGGAAAGGGAAAGGATTAGCGATTCCGGAGTAGATTCGACTTTCCGGTGAGTAGACTAAACATCTACCGGGGAATTTTGTAAAGATGGCGTTTCGCCCGTGGTTTTACTTGACTTGATGTTATATCGTTATGCTTAAATGTTAGAATTTCATTCATTAAAATACTTGTAAGTTGCTTAGTTGTTAGAACACTTCACAAATTATCGACGAGTCATGCCACGTGCACATTTATATGCTACACACACCTCGTCGATATTGCCATGTCACATACACTTAAATATCATACTTGTTAAAATGGATTATAGCATATTTCACATATCTAATGAAATGGTAGATTGCATCATTGACATCCTGTTGCCTTATGCGTATTTTGGTGTTATATATGAGATAAATGCAGAATTGAGGATTTATGGTTTTGAGTTTTGAATACTATTACATAAATCCAGTATTTTCATGATTGATGTGACATGTCCACCATGAGATGATTTCTGTTTTTGGTTTTATTCCGGACCGAGTGGGGGAGATATACGGTCGCGGATTTACGTTATCCATACTGAGTGGGGGAGATATACAGTTGGATACATGGTGGACCCGGTCGAGACCGAGGGGCAGGATAGCCGTATTGAGACGGGGGAGCCTAGCGAGGTTACTCGATACCGGAGTTGGTTATAGAATACGGCGTGTATCTAGAGGATAACGACCGATATTATGAGTATAGGATCATTCGGGGAATGATGCCTATAAGAAAGGGAAGTTTTGTGTCGTTGATGGACACCGAGAAATGATTTACTTGAGTTGTGATTTCAGAAGTATAATGAGATTTATTGTTGGATTTCACATATACTCATATGTCATATTGATTCATATTCAGTAGCATGATTGTCATATTTACTTTATTCGCCGTTATATGTTAGTCGTATTCACTGAGTTGGCAACTCATCCCCGTTGTGCCACAGTTCCTTGCAGGGATAGAGTGGACGGGTAGCTGCGAGGCAGGATCACTTTTGCAGTTGTATTCCATCTTTTGATCGGTAGGTTACATGTGTAGTAACCTCCCTTTTGGGTTTTGTATTTTGTATCTAGAAAGTCTCCATCAAACCTGTATTTGACTTAGATATGAGAGATGGTACATATATGTACAGTTGAGATCGGTTGATCAGTTTCATAGCTTCTTTCTTTATGAGATTCAGTGATGTTACATATGCTTATATTCATGATTCATGTTGATATTGTTGATTCCAACTAGGAATACAACCAAACTTAATCTTTATTATTGTTTAAATGAATTAATTTCATAACTTGAGATTTTTACTTAAAAACTAAATTTTTCCTAAATAATTCCGAAATAAGGTATTTTGATCTTGGTTTTTGGCTTACTTGGAATTGTACATATCTTTAGATATGATACAATCCGAGTGCCTGTCACATCCAAACTTGGGTCGTGACAGAAGCATGATAGGATTTTCTATTTCTTGAAAATAGAAAATGAAAAGAAAAATGGGGAGACTTTTGAGGGCATGATCGAAGCATGGCTTTGCTCATTTTTATATTGGTCTTGACTCACTATTGAAGCATGGTGATATTTTTATTTGATAAATTATTGGATGGTTCAATAAGTGAAGGAGAGACTTAGCCATTCTTCACTTGATCATTTTTTATTTTCTTTTGAGCTCTCTCCATTTTCTTCTACCTTCTACACAAAACCATAACCCTCACATGTGATGTGAATCATATGGTTTTATATAATCCTAGTGAGCTTAGAAACCTTACTTCATCATCCTAGTTTAGATCAGCAATTTAAACTAGTGTGTTTCCTTCACTAATGAGATTTTAGTGAAGAGGTAGCTTGGATTTAAGAAGCTTCGGATGGATCATCTTTGGCACGAAAATCACGAAGGAGGCTCGTTCAAATTTCGAGTGGAGCTACGAGGAGTCATAAGGACTACAACCCGGAGCATTTGAAGAGAAGGATACGGTATACAAAAGTTGTTGCCTCCTTCCCTTAGCCTAAATCTTTTAATATCATAGTTAAACCCTAATCATCTAGTTTAAGATCTTGGTTGGTGTAGATTAGCACCCCGAAAATTTTGAAAATGACATGCTTAATGCTAGTAAAACCCAGAGGTGGTGGTGCTAACATACACTTTCATGGTATCAGAGCCAAAGCTAGAAGATTAGACGATATTATTAAAATTGCGAAACCGAAACAACTCCGAAAACCGAAACCCAAAAACCAAGTTTCTGTCGATTTTAAAACCATCTCTGAATTTTTTTTAAAATAACTGCAGAAGCTTACATATGATGTATAGAACATCCTACGAAAACGAACCCCAAATGTTACATTTTGGCCGGTCAAATGGGCAAAAAAACCGGCCTGGCCGATTTTTCCAAAAAGTTGGGGTTTGGATTTTGTATGGTGTTCTTAGCTCTTGGTTTTAGGGTTTCAGGTCATGTTTGATTGGCCAAGTTTGCATGTGATGTTAACTTTTTTGCTGTGGCAACTCGGAGTATTTCGTAGTCGTAATTTTAGCATGGTTTCGGGTTTAAGTTTGATATGTGATACAGTAGTTAGAATGCACATTAAATTAGTTTTGTGAAAACTAGTTTGTTTGTAAATCTAGCATGTTAGTCTCTATTAATCGATTGCCACGAAGTTTTGATTCGGATCGAAACTCCGTCGCAATCGCGTATCGTATGCGAATACTTGCTAGATAAATTTACTAAGTAGCCACGCCCCATAGCCCCGACCAAGTGACTTTAGGAGAACCCTATTGCCAAAAGCATCCACTCGGGTGCTCGCGGCCACGGTGTTCTGCCTGAGTGCACTTGGTCGACGACATCAGGGGGTGTGGCCATCTACTAAAGTTCCCGACGAGTATTCGATTGGGTAGTCGGGAATCTTGTTGAATTACCCGACTAAGTTATTGAAAAGTGTTTTCGATATGAGACTAAAATGCAAGGTTTATAGGTTAGGCATGAAATTCGGCATATGAGATATTCCAGGTTTATGATATTTAAGGAAATGCGGATTCTAATTATTGAAGTTTTTCATTTCTTTTCTGCCACCGTAAGTGTAATATGTGGGATATCCCAAATCTAGTTGCTATATATCAACGAAATTTGGGATACGTGTATTTACTTACGTTGATGACATGTGATATTATGTGTTGCTGTGATATATTATATTGGATCGTCGTGAATGAATAGCCGGGTTTTTTTTATGTGAGATGAAAGTTTTTCAATTTTCATTCATGTAAAATTTGCATGTAATATTCTTTTATTGGGACACTTCCGAGTTGAAGATGATGTCACCATTGATGTATATTATTTATTTTTCCGCATTAGGATAGACTCAAGGAGGGGAGTACAAGTAACCGGGTTCTGGAGTCCAGTGGGAGACCATCTCGAGGAGTCGAGACCGGGTCTCCTAATTCTAGAATTGGCAGGGTTTCTTGCCGCTCTCGTAGGGGGTTTAGGGATGTGGCTTTGGCTATTCATCACGACCGTGGAATCCGTGTTTTTCATTACTGGCTGAATTTAAAACACGGACCTCCTTGTATATCCAATATTTCATATGTTGACTTCTGCTGCTTGGTTCTGTGGTGTGATCATATAACTGCGTGAGACGAATGCTATATCTATATATGATATATATAATAAACGTTGCTTATGTTTTGCACCTGCACTAGTCCAGCCCCCGCTCAGCCGTTAGTTAAGTAACCTAACGGTGCATGACGGGGCCCGTGGCGAATGTGGATATCATATGCGTACGTTCTATTTTCGTTTCCTTTTCTGTAATGTTTAGGAAAATATTAAATGATGGAACTTCATTAATAAGATTAATGAAAAGAAAAGAAACCTAAAAATGTTGTAGAATCAAAAGTTTTTAAAAGGTAACTCTAGTTCTTGCTTTGTATAATGGTATTCCTTAATGAATATCCAGCACCTCATTCGATGAGGAAAGAGCCGAGATCCCTTCACCGGGAGTGATCTCTTTAGCAACACTAGCAAATGCTATAACCCACTCGGTTCTATTTTAATAGCTTCTCTAGTTCTTGTTTTGTATAGTGGTATTCCTTGATGAATATTCAGCACCTCATTCGATGAGAAAAGAGCCGAGACCCCTTCACCGGGAGTGACCTCTTTAGCAAAACTAGCAAAAGCTACAAAAACATTCCTTTTCAAAACACTAGATTCTACAATGATATCAAGTTCATTACGTTAAAGGTTTTCTTAAAAACCAGTCACAACCCTCCGTCATTTCAGATAAGTGTTATTTAGTATTCGTGATGCGTTTGTTGACCATAGTCAAGGTGTAGTGTGCGGTAACTGATTAGTGTTTATCTGCCACATGTGATGCGATTGGTTTAGGGTATTCGTACGGCTTTGTTGACTATAGTTAAGGATCGTACGGGTGGGTTTAATTCAATCACGAAATGACGGGTTGAACTTGGCTATCGCTTATGATTTGTTGACCATAGTTAAGGTCATAAGTTGCTAGGGGAAAAAACAAATATTAGGAATTCAAGCGTTGAAATTTGCAATGAGATTGCATACTCTCTATATGATAGTTGGATCCCGATACCCATTGTGAGTAAGAGTTACTCCCGGGAGAGTTTTCCACTTTACAATTAGCCGATCCATTAGGTGTCTAAGAAAGGTGTTAACGGGGTGATGCCTATGCGGAAACGAGGTTATTTAATTAGTTCCATGCGAAAGTATGGGGAGATTCCCTCGGAGTACTAATATCTGCCTGGCCGAACGATTGGAGAACTTGTAGGGTGTAATTAATCCCGGCTAATATTACCTTTTAAGGTTTGAAGAAAGATTTGATAAAAACAATGGGAGCCATCCTGATTAGATAAGATAATAGCCAATCTAATCTTGCAAGAGCGCACGCTAAAGTGTTTTCTTCTCTCTCTCTCTCCAGATAGAGACCAATGACACGCCTTAATTAAGATAATAATATGGATGTATTGACCGAACCAGCTTATTATACTGAGCTGAGAAACGTTGGTTCCGCTTTTTCTTATAATTGTTATAAGTCTGAGCAAGGGATAGGGGAATATCTGGATTCTCATGCCACCCAAACGATCAATAAGAATGTTGATGCATCGTCTTCGGGTATGTTCGTAACCGAGAACTGTTTCTCAGTTTGCTCTACGTCCTGGGTATTGGATATCAGATCACACCCTATTAGATATGGTGCGCTCTATGATGAGTACTGTTGAATTACCTATTTCTTTTTGGGGTTATACGCTTGAGACAGCCACATACTGTACATATCAGAATATAATTATTATATCACCCATTCTTAATCATATTGTAAATAAATAGGTGCTTTTGATCCATGTCTGCTAAATAGTTGCAGGTTACATGTTCTCAGAACAATACAGTGAAATTCAAGAAAATACGTTACAAAAGTGAGACTACGACCAACAATAGATGAATCCATATGATGCCGCCTACCAGTTCAAGGAACAAAAGAAGATCAGTAAACAGTTCCATGCACAAGACAGTTCAAGGGCAGCACTGGATTAAAGACTTCAACGCGAAGCTCACGGTAAAAAGTCCACAACATTCTGCACTGTAGAAATCTGGAAGAAAGTAGAAAGGATTCTGAAGAACCAAGAGAAGAGAACAGAAGGAAATAGCAACATGAAGCAACCCTAAGAAATTGAGCCAATGATTCCTCAAGATGGCCGCGGAACCGCGGCCAAACAAGGCTTATGGCCGCGGTTCCGGGGCCGTGCAGTGCACGTGTCGGTGCAAAATGTCGGTGGTGTCGGTGCGTTGACCCGGCTTTCTTAGGGTAGTCTTGCAATTTCAGATGTGGATCAGATGTAAACTCTAGGGTTTCTCCTATCTATAAATAGGAAACCCTAAAGCCTAATTAAATGTGCCTCTTTTAGTGTGCCTCTTTTAGGTGCCTCTTTTGGGTGCCTCTTTTGAGATGCATCTTTTTATTTTCTAGTTTAAAATTTTTATTCCATTGTAATCGTCAAGAGGTGTCAATAAAGGTATTTTTTTATTTTACATTCTTTATCTGAATTTAATTCCTG
Source organism: Agapanthus africanus (assembly GCA_030015575.1). Lineage (NCBI taxonomy): Eukaryota > Viridiplantae > Streptophyta > Magnoliopsida > Asparagales > Amaryllidaceae > Agapanthus > Agapanthus africanus. The sequence goes on along the minus strand of JASDDO010000012.1, from coordinate 130,060,254 downwards.
CAATTTTTTATCTGTCTTTTATTATCTGCAATTTAGATAGTCTTTTAAAATAAATTTATAAAAATGAATTGTATTGTTAATACCCTAATGAGTGAGTAATTCCTCACTTGTTAGGGTTAGGATTGGGAAGGTTTGAGAGAAGGAAATCTCTTTCACTCCTTTCCTTGCCCCCATAATTTTAATTAATACAGACTCTATTTAAATGAACCACACACCGCTCACTACGGCACCCTATCCTACAAGATAGCGGTGATTCCCTAGTTAGACCGGTTGTGGTTGATTTAAATAGAAATTAGGGCTAAGAGTTAAGAAAGGACGGACAAGGACCAAAGAGAAGAAACTAAGTTTCTTCCTAGTCGTGCTAATCCCCTTTGTTGACTATTACCCTGACACCTAAAATCCTAACTAGGGCAAAGAAAGCAGTGGGTAGAATCCTTTTTTTCAAACTAACCTAATCCTAATCCTAGCAAGACTTTTAATCAAATTTAATCTTATTCTTAGATCTTAAAACAAAACCCGACTTGATCGGATTAACTCGTTAGAACATAAAGAAGAGAAATCCATCTCCCTGTGGACCGACCTGTACTCAACCGGCTAGCTACCAAGCGACACCGTTATTGATTGCGGTATATTCTTAACTTTGATTTTAAAACGCACGCACATGCAAAAGAATGATCAATCAAATGGCGCCGTTGCCGGGAAGACGGTAGTCTTTTTCTTTGTGTAATTTCGGGTTAAATTTTTTTAAAAAAAAATGATAAAAATTGAAAAATTTTAAAACAAAAAAATTAAAATAAAATAAAAATAAAAATCATCTTGTTCTTTTCGAAAGGTTTTTGTGCAAGTGTGCAGGAAAAGAAGACGGACAGATTCAGATCTGGAAAAAAAAACCTAGTGAACAAATCAATAAACAGAAGATCTGAACAGACAGAGGAGAATCATAACAAATAGAAAATTTTTGGAGATCCAAACTAACAGAACCACCGCGGAACCGCGGTCAAAGGGTGACGTCAGCAAATCAAAATCTCTGCAAGTATTTTTGTCCTCTTTTCTACCCTCTGAACTCTATTGAAAAAAAATTTCCTGCAGGGTTCTTTGCGCAAAATTCTTCTCCCTCTCTAATAAATTGTTTTTGTGCAGGATTCTTTGCGCTGCCAAATAAATTTTTTTTTGAAGTGTTTTAGATTTTGTGTGTTTACTGCTTTGCATTTTTAAAACGGACTTTTAAGGGGCTATAACACCAATCAAGATTGGGTGGGGATTTTATTACCCTTCCTAAGACCCCAGAAATCACATAAAGCATATGCATCACCCTCGAGTTAATTAAAAAATATTTGGACTCAGCCAATTAAGGACTATCGTACTCATTAGGATTGAGAAAGGTTGTGGGCATTCAGTCGTTAATCTAAACCTGACTTTATGGTGCCTAGGCTAGACAAGTGAGAAAGGTAATTTTAAAAGGCCCATCTCACGGTGATTCGTGAGCGGATCCCTCGTTTCTTCACTTGTGCTTACCTGGCCACAATTGGTGGTGATGAGGCTATTTGAGGGATATCTCATAACTTGTCGCTTTGGAACAGTTAGGAGAAGTCTAGTTGACTTAGGAGACCCTAGCTCTAGGCTTGATTGTGCATATATAAATTGTGATTGTTTGAAATTGTGTCGTAGTTCCGTACAAACTTTTGCAAAACTCTTTCTAAAAAAAACACTTTCAAAAAATTCAAAACTCCAAAAACAATTTTTTTTTTAAATAAAAAAAATTTTAAAAAAAAAATCATCACATTCTTTTTCTTCTCTCATCACATCATGGGTACCCCACCTCGCAAAACTCTTGCCGAACTTTGGTACCCTTAACCAGACATTAATTCCTACGCGCATTGTTTTGGTCGAATTTCGGACGACCCCTCCATGCCCAAAATTTCTTTGAAAGATCGAATAGACGTGTCTAGGAGAAACAATTGGACTCCGCAATCCACTTTGTATCAACCGTTTCAACCTTCACCACCTTCTTACATTGATACCCCTTTTGAGAGTCCGGTGGTAACTCCGAAACCCATGTCTATTGTTGAACATATTGAACAATCTCGTAGCCGATCTTTCACTCCTTTCAACACTTCCAGTTCTTGGGATCAACAATTCCATTCACTTTTTTATCCAAATGTTGATCCTAATACTGTCCAACCATTCAATTCCTATCTATCTTACCCAACTGTTGCACCTTCCCTAGACATTGCTTCTGAACAGCCATTTAGGAGTTTCTAGTATCCAAACAACTTTAAATCTTTTACCGAAACCCCGTCACAACCCATGTCTAGTCTGGAACAGTCGTTGGAAGATTTTATGGTAGCGTCAAGACAACAGATTAAGAATTTGAATGCATCCATGGCCGCCCTTATACAACCTAGTGACCCGGTAGCTAGTTTCCAACTAGCTCCAAATTTTCCAATATATGATGAGGCGGTTGAACGGATCGAGAATTTGAGTGGAGAGAGTGAGCTGTGCACCCTTCCAAATCAAACCTATCCATCCCCAATTGAATCCCACAACTCCAGTTTTGAATGTCTATCAAGGTCCCAAATGATTCACCAGTCGAAAATAAAACGTTTAATGCATTGTGCGACTTTGTAGTGCTTGATTTGCCAGATTGTGAAGGGTCCCTTTCGAGTGAAACCATCACCAATCCTTTTGACCTCTACACCTCCAATCTAGAACCTGAATTGATAAATATCCATGCTTTTGATGAGGTGTCTGAAAAAATTGATTTTCACTTGATTGAGGATATTGACGCAGGGAATATTTTGGATGATGAACCCGCAGATTTGGCTGAGTTTTTCTCTCCAATTCATCATCTCGAATCATTAAATGTTTTTCCCGAACTTCATATGCGTCTTGATTTCCATGAGAATGGCATGGATAAGCTAAATTTTGAGGAGAATATTGAGGAAATTATTGAGGATAAACCAGTTTTGTTTGATGAGTCGGATTTTCCAATTCATCCTGTTCCTTCCACTGACTGTGTACACCCTCCTGAACCTTTAACTGTGACCCTTTCTAAATCACTCCCCTTCTTCCTTTCCATCGTTCCGACCGCGCAAGAATCCGTTACGCTTTCATTTCCAATTTCTGGTTTACCAAGTTCGACGTACCCATGTTTGCTCACGAATCTTGAGGGATTTGACCTCATTTCTCAGTGGGTTGATAGATTAGCACAATCGCTTTTTACACATTGGTCATTACAAATTGTGCTAATTTATACACTCCATCTCCACCCTCAAGTTCGTATTCAACTTCTTTCTCCCACTTTCTCAGGTTCCTCTTCTATTCTTCCTATAATTTCAGTGAGTGTTGATGAATTACAATCCAATAATTCAAGTTTGATCATTCCAGAAAGCCAACTTGATTTGGATACTTTTGAAAATGAGGTAGATGAGTTTTTCGAGTTTCCTACCTCTATAATTTTTGATAAATCAGGTCTGATAAATTCTGGCACAAAACTTACTGATAGCAAAATGTTCAATTATATCGATGAGAGTTTTGAAGAACTTTTTGCTGACGAACGTGCATTCTTAAACGACACGGATTTTGTGATTAATCAACCTCCATCTGAAGAAATTGAACCACCATCATTTCTTTTTCCCTTCCGCCATTCTTCTCCTCCACCGAGACTGTATATTGCTTCTATCTTCACATGGTCTCGTGTGTTTCTCATTTCTTTTCTCTACACTCCATTCTTTCACCAACCACACCATTATAACGATAAATTTTTGAATGGTTGGTGCTAACTTTTGGCCTGTGTAAGGCCTTGTATAGCTTGATACTGTGTTTTTCTCCTCCCTAACTCTAAACTTTAATGCTTCAACAGTGGAAACACTGTTTCACTTAAGTTTGGGGGGGGGGACCTTTTTGTGTATATATCTTTTGTTTTCTTTTTCTATTAATAAAAAAAATATAAACAAACAGGGGAGTGCCGACAATTTTGACCCTCTTGGTGTGGCGTAATAGTGAGGGCACTGTCAAGTTTAAGTTTGGGGGTGTGCTCGGTAAGGTTTCTTCCTTCGCATTCATATGTATATTTTTGCATTTGCATACTTATTTTAAGATCCATAAAAATTGAAATTTTTTAAAAATTATAAAAATTGAAAAGTTCAATTTTGGCTATATTTGACTTAAGTTCAACATGATGGTTGACTAGTTAAGAAAAACTAGATCCTAAACTTGGTAAATTAAAAACCTTAAAAATAACCTTTCTTAAAGTTTAACTGTAGAAAATATATGTCCTTGTAGATTATTTAGAAATAGGTAAATTTTGAGTTCAGTTCTTGGGCTAAGTCAAAATAAGGGAAGAGAATTGAAATTTTTATTTGAAGTGTAAGTCTGAAAAATAATTCTGAATCTTAAGTCTAAATTCTGAAAATATATACTCTACAAATAGCACCTACACGCATCTTGAAACTTGGAATTGTAGAGGATACCTTGAAATGCTCTTGTCTAAAATCCTTAGTATGGAGGAAAATAAAATAAAAGTACAAGTGTGAATAAAGAGATATAAAAAATGAACACTGGTTTTGTCATTACTTAAGGCTGCATAAATAAAAAAATTATAGCGATGGTGCTTTATCACCTAGTGCCTTAGACCGGCTGGTTTGGGAGTCACTGCTAAAGGCTTAGGTATTACAAGACGAGGAATTACACCTTAATGCGTGAACACATTTTGTAATCGGTCGTTAATACTTGAAGAAGTATTAACGGTCACATGAAGGATGTGTGAGCAATTTCATCTAAAATTTACCTACTAAAAGTATTTTGGAAGATGGACAAGAGTATGATAGTTTGAATTGAATTTCCAAGTGTAGGGGTGATACATACACACACGTAGGGGGTATATGATTGGGGTTTGGATGAGAGATAGAAATGAAAGATAGGGATTATACCTTCAGTAGAGATGATAAAAATTTTTAAGTTGAGATGGAACCTTAGAAGGAAAATTCAAAAGATACTGAAAGCTTAATAATTTTGCAGGACATATACGATCTTAAGTTAAATGAAAAGGAAGCGTGAAAAATATGGGTTGATGATTTCTAAGTTGAGGATAATAGAATTTCTTACTAGAACACCGAATTGAAGAATGAAAGTCAACAGGCTAAATTGATTGGATTTTGTGGGTAGTATCGGTTGAAAACCCTCAGGAGACAACACTCCACCTACTAGGGACACCTAGAGGTTTAACGGTTTGTTGCACGAGCTCAGTGTAATCGCGATTCCCTGCGAAAGTGAGGTTAGGATTTTTCGAGAATAAAATTGGCTTTGCTCGGGACGAGCAAAAGATAAGTTTGGGGGTATTTGTTCATATCAGAATATTGCATTATTATATCGCCTATTCTTAATCATATTGCAAATAAATAGGTGCTTTTGATCCATATCTGCTAAATAGTTGCAGGTTACAGGTTCTCAGAACAATACAGTGAAATTCAAGAAAATACATTACAAAAGTGAGACTATGACCAACAATAGATGAATCCATATGATGCCGCCTACCAGTTCAAGGAACAAAAGAAGATCAGTAAACAGTTCCATGCACAAGACAGTTCAAGGGCAGGACTGGATTAATGACTTCAACGCGAAGCTCACGGTAAAAAGTCCACAACATTCTGCACTGTAGAAATCTGGAAGAAAGTAGAAAGGATTCTGAAGAACCAAGAGAAGAGAACAGAAGGAAATAGCAACATGAAGCAACCCTAAGAAATTGAGCCAACGATTCCTCAAGATGGTCGCGGAACCGCGGCCAAACAAGGCTTATGGCCGCGGTTCTGTGGCCGTGCAGTGCACGTGTCGGTGCAAAATGTCGGTGGTGTCGGTGCGTTGACCCGGCTTTCTTAGGGTAGTCTTGTAATTTCAGATGTGGATCAGATGTAAACCCTAGGGTTTCTCCTATCTATAAATAGGAAACCCTAAAACCTAATCAGGCGTGCTTCTTTTAGTGTGCCTCTTTTGGGTGCCTCCTTTGAGATGCCTCTTTTTATTTTCTAGTTTAAAATTTTCATTTCATTGTAATCGTCAAGAGGTGTCATTAAAGGTATTTTTTTTATCATACATTCTTTATCTGAATTTAATTCCTGCAATTTTTTATCTGTCTTTTATTATCTGCAATTTAGATAGTCTTTTAAAATAAATTTATAAAAATGAGTTGTATTGTTAATACCCTAATGAGTAAGTAATTCTTCACTTGTTAGGGTTAAGATTGGGAAGGTTTGAGAGAAGGAAATCTCTCTCACTCCTTTCCTTACCCCCATAATTTTAATTAATACGGACTCTATTTAAATGCACCACACACCGCTCACTACGGCATCCTATCCTATAAGATAGCGGTGATTCCCTAGTTAGACCGGTTGTAGTTGATTTAAATAGAGGTTAGGGCTAAGAGTTAAGAAAGGACGGACAAGGACCAAAAGGAAGAAACTTAGTTTCTTCCTAGTCGTGCTGATCCCCTTTGTTGACTATTACCCCAACACCTACAATCCTAACTAGGGCAAAGAAAGCAGTGGGTAGAATCCTTTTTTTCAAACTAACCTAATCCTAATCCTAGCAAGACTTTTAATCAAATTTAATCTCATTCTTAGATCTTAAAACAAAACCCGACTTGATCGGATCAACTCGTTAGAACATAAAGTAAAGAAATCCATCTCCCTGCGGACCGACCCGTACTCAACCAGCTAGCTACCAAGCAACACCGTTATTGATTGCGGTATATTCTTAACTTTGATTTTAAAACGCACCCACACGCAAAAGAATGATCAATCACATACCTATTGAATCTAGTTCCATCAAAATATGTGCCTAAAACACCATATGAGATATGGAGTGGAAAGAGACCGTATCCTAAACGAGTTAAGATATGCGGTTGTCCGGCCTATGTCAAAAGGCGAAATCCGGACAAGCTCGAGGCAAGGTCTGTTTTGTGCAAGTTTATAGGATATCCAAAAGATTCTTATAGATATATCTTCTACCATTCTGAGAAACAAAAAGTGTTTGTTTCTTAATATTCCACCTTTTTAGAAAAGAAATTTCTTGTAAAAGAAATTAGTGGTAATGAGGTAGAACTGGAAGAAGTTCCAGCTATACAAAGTATAACTGACAATTTGGTAGAACCGGAGGATTCAATAGTCCCCGACGAACCCAGCCACTCCATAGATCTAGTAGGGTTCCTCATCCACTTGAGAGATACTATGGTTTTTTCATAGACGTTGGGAGCGAGGATTGCATCATGGAAGATGATGACCCAACTAATTTCGAGCAGGCCATCACAAGTGGATTCTCTGTGAAATGGCTGGATGATATGCGATCTGAGATAGAATCCATATACATCAACAAAGTATGGACTTTGGAAGTTGCTCCTGAAGGGGTAAAACCCATCGGGAGCAAGTGGATCTTTAAGAATAAAATTGATGTAGATGGAAAATTTGAGACTTTCAAAGATAGACTTGTAGCAAAAGGTTTTCGTCAACGACCATGTGTCGACTATGATGAAACCTTTTCTCCAGTGGCTATGCTTAAGTCCATCAGGATCCTACTTGCCATTGCTGCATACCATGACTACGAAATATGGCAGATGGACGTCAAGACCGTTTTTCTTAATGGTGATTTAGAAGAGAGCGTGTTCATGACACATCCAGAGGTCTTCGTAGATAGTGGGAGCATCCAAAGCGTGTATAAGTTGCTTAAATCAATCTACGGATTAAAGCAGGCATCGCGGAGCTGGAACATCTGTTTCGATGAAGCTATCAAAGAGTTCGACTTCATCAAAAACGTAGATGAATCTTGTATATACAAAAAGGTTGTAGAGAGTAAGATTGTCTTCCTCGTATTGTACGTGGATGGCATACTCTTGATAGGAACCGATGTTCCAATGCTACACTCGGTCAAGCTCTTCTTATCACACAAGTTCTCTATAAAAGATCTTGGTGATGCCTCCTACATCCTGGGGATTAAGATCTATAGAGATAGATCTAAACGGATGTTGGGATTGTTCTAATCCAGGTACATTGACACCATACTAAAGAGGTTTAGTATGGAAGATTCTAAGCATGGTAATTTACCCACTTGTTCAGGAATCACTCTCTCCAAAGAGATGTCTCCCAAGACTGATTTGGAGAGGGCTCGCATGCAAGGGATACCCTATGCTTCGGCAGTCGGGTTAATCATATATGTGATATTGTGTACCAGACCGGATGTAGCTTACTCGCTAGGTGTAGTGAGTAAGTATCAATCAGATCCTGGGGAGAAACACTGGACACTGTGAAGAACATTCTTAAGTACTTGAGAAGGACTAAAGAAATGTTCTTGGTGTATAGTAACGGTGAACTCCAGGTGGAGTCCTTTACCGATTCGAGCTTCCAAAGTGATAAGGATGACAGTAAGTCAGTCTCGGGTTTTATCTTTACCCTCAATGGAAGGGCGGTATGTTGGAAGAGTTCCAAGTAAGATACCGTGGCAGACTCGACGATGGAGGCTGAATACATCGCTGCCAACAATGCTACCAAAGAGGCTGTCTTGATGAAGAAGTTCATAGATGAACTTGGTGTGGTTCCATCTATTAAGCATCCAATACATGTGTATTGTGATAATAATGGAGCTGCGGCTTTGGCTAAGGAACTCCGGTCCCATCAGAGATCCAGACATATTCTTAGGCGGTATCACCTGATCTGGGAGATAGTTGATCGCCAGGAGATCGAGGTCAGAAGAGTTGACATGGAGGATAACACAGCGAATCCACTCACGAAGGCCCTCCCCCAGACGCGATTCGAGAGACTATTTAGAATGTTGGGTATGAGATACTACAACAACTGGCCTTAGTGCAAGTGGGAGATTGTTAGGGATATGTATGCTCTAGAGGCCATTATTGTATATTGATGTATATTATAGCGGATGCTTGGACACACACACACACACACACACACACACATAGAGGACTTTCTTGCTCGACATGATAGTATGCTATCTGGTTTCCTTTATCTTAACATGTTCACTGGTATTATTATACCGTCTCTCATATACATGTTGATAAAGCTCTTAGGATGTAGGCTTGACTACCAGGATTATGATATGGATCATACTACTAGGACCTAGGTAGTCCACAAGCACATCCTTCAATTGTTCCTAGTCGAGGGAATATCGAGACAGGGCATCGATATTCCAGAGTAGACTAGCGTGTACGTTTCTTGACCCTGTATAGGCGATGGTTGATCCCATATCCATTGGTGTTTGACATCAAAGATTGTACACAGGTGCTCATTAGAGAATGGGTACATCGAACGGGACTCGCCGGGAACTCCTAGATGGTAATATACCTATTGTCATATAGTAGTTCTCTGGTGACACTGGTACAGGTTAGTCTGTAGACCTGAGATCGTCATAGAGTCTTGTGTGGTTCCCACTGTGCTTTGATTTACTTCCCACCACAGCTCAAAAGAGTCATGCAAACAGGTGGATTTTGGGTATAGTCCTGAGTCACATGGAGGCAATGAGCCATAGAAGGGGTTTCGTCTCTCCCGGTATAGGGAGTTGATATTGCGCTGTGCTCGATTGGCTATAACAGGAAGTCCCTGGCCAATGCTGTTGATGAGATTTACTGGTAAGTGTTATCAGTAGTTTCTCATACCGTTATAGGCTACACATCGGTATGACTTATCAAGTTATTGGGGTCTGACGATTCCACCCCCAGACTCGACATGCGACATATCAGATGAAGAGACTGGACTGTACGGTAAGTGTTACCTATAGGCTTCATGGGAGTTTGGACAAGCTTGCTTGTTGATCTTCTATTCGCTCAATACCTGGGTAGCCGTTACGTCCAGCTAGTACCGCTGAT